>CP053460.1:112353501-113553501 GCA_022644695.1 Cenchrus purpureus
ATTCGTCCGGAGGTGCACGCAGGAGCAGGGTTCAAGGTTGCCGAGCAGCCGCAATCACTCCATCGGCTTGGATCCCCGGTGAGCTAAGCTTTTCCATCGTCCCTTGCCCGGACCGTGGTATGGCTCGTGTGGTGGAGGGGCGGACGCAGTAAGGAAGGTGAAAACCACTACCGCCTTTATTTCAAGTGTGCAAGGAACTCGTGAGTAGTCTCGTGTTTCCCAACCGAAAGTTAGGTTCTTATGTGCTTTTGATTTGCAAGACACCAAGAATTGTGGATTTTATCGCTTTCCACAAGGAGTATCTCCAGATGTCAAGGATGTCCGGCGTTATTGTTTTTCGACCATCGAACTGGGCAGACGCGGTCGATGAAGTAGTTGATTCAGTGGAATGTCAAATTGGGAGCGGCGAGCAGAGGCAAGCAATCGAGGACAAGCAGAGGAAGAAAGCAATCGAGGAGAAGATGGACAATGTGATCCGAAGATGAACTTGATTATTGTGGCTGTTGTTTGTGTAGTATTTGGATGTTTACCGGGATGTATGCTGCAAAGAAGTAATTCGATGTTAAAAGTGGTGCTTTTGCTTCATCCGTGGATGAAGAATGAAAATTTGTCACGTATGACAAACTTAAATGTATGAATGAAGAATGGATGGAATGACAATTGGGTCACAAATCTTAATGTGTCACACATCACAAAATTCATCAATTCATCCGGCCGACATTTCATTGCAAAGACGAGGCAAAGGAGACGTGGATTAACACAAACAGATTAACAAACTTCTGGCATAACTCTGCCATACAAATTGCAATTCATTGTAAACTGCTGCCATATAATGACACAAATGAGTAACAACTGCATACACATTGCAATTCATTGTAAGTCACGCCATAGACATTGCAATGCGTTATAGGAGACATGGATTGATCTACCCGCGTCTTAGATCTACTAGTTCATCACAAGTTCAACAAACACACAGAGGAACACATTAACAGAGGAACAAATTAATTAAGCAGAGGTAGTCGCCACGGAGAAGCCCCACCGTCGAGCCGGAGCCGAGCCCGAGGCCGCCATCGCGCCGCCGAAGCCGCCATCGTCGCCGCCGCCATCGCCGCCGACGGGTCGAGCACGCCTCTCAAGGTCCCCACCAAGATATGAATCTTGAAGGCGTAATCCTTCACGGTCCTCTCAGCGGATCATTGGGTCCCGGGACCCCAAGATGAATGGCCACCCGTCAAGCTCGCTGAAAGCTGAACAAGTTGATCGACCAAGTGGCTTCGCCGCCAGCTAGTGCAGAGCAAAACGCCGGCCTCCTGCCGGCGCCTGCGCGGGCTCTCCTGCGGGCGGCACTCGCTCGGGCGCGGCGGCACCTCCTGGGCTCCTGCGCGGCCGTCCCTTCCTTGATGAGCCGACGACGACGGCTGCCGTCATCATCCTCCTTCCTCTCCCGCTTCCTGGACAGCTCGCTTGACGATGCCATGCGCGCTGAGCAAGAAGAAGCTCTTGGATTCACTTCTTGGTGACCGGAGATGGTGCCGGGTTTTCTTGGTGCCGCGATTGACGAAGTTCTTGGCCGCCGGGAATTTATATTGACAAGACGGGAACTATCAGCGGCCGGTCACACGCCCTCGGAACCTCGTGTACGCTGGGAGAGCTCTTGGCCACAAAGAGACATGTGGTCACAAGGAGACGCGTGACTTGTTCATATTTTATTCAAATACCAAATGCCCAACTATGAGTTGTTCGATTCTCAAAAACTATGAATTGTTCGTATTTTTATTAATTTTTAGGTGTTGTTTATGGGCCCTAATTTTGAGGGAAGCAAGTGTCATTTCAAAAAAGTGTCCTAGTATAAAGAAGGTGCCCAACAAAGCGACGGGTTTGCTAACCCGTCGGTGACTATCCATTTTGCAACCGCCCGGCCCATTACATCTCCCCTTCTTCTTCCGAATGGATAAGCGCAGCACTTTCCTTAAAAAAAGCGCAGCACACGACGCTTTCCTCATTTCTCACTGGGGTGAGAGGAGGCGTGGAGGAGAGACGAGCCCGGCGAGGGGCCAAGCAGACGACCCGCGCACCCGGGATCGAGGAGAACCGGAATGGCGGTGCCGCAACCGGATCAGCGCGTCGGGCGAGATGGCGGCGAAGAGGGAGACGACGATGAGCAGGAGATGGGCCAAGCGGCGGTGGAGTGAACCCAATGGGAGATGAGGGTCCTCGTTGGATCCTCGGGTTCGACGAGGGGCCAAGCGGGCAAGGAGGAGTGTGCCGGCGAGGGGCAGCGAAGTGGGCGAGGCGCCCCACGTCTGTGCGAGCACAAGTGTCCGCAACGACGAAGAGGGTCGAGGCGGCGGAAGTGTAGAGGACCTCATCTTTGACTCTGGCAACGACCACGACGACAGCGAGGCAAGTTTCTCTCGAATCTCCGCCTTTTTACTTGTTCTATAGATGGAGCTTGAGCTTGAGCTTGATAAAGTTAGTGCCTATGATGATGTCTTCCATGCTTGTCATGATCTTATACCAAGTTCGAGGCAAATCGTTCGAACTAAGTTCTACTTTTACTTGTCACCACCGCTATGAAGCCTAGGATAATTTTCAAGTTCTTATATAATTTTCCTATGATGATTACTTGTTCCTATCGCCTTAACCTCCAAGTTCGAGGCAAATTAGTTCTGAATTAACTATGTTATTCTTATACCATGTTTAACCTCTTTGTGCAAAACTCTATGAGTCGCGAGCGAGCTTGAGTTACTTCTAAACCTTAATGGGATTATGTGAAACCCGAGTTTGAAAAATCACGAAAGAAGTGAACATCCTCATCAAAAAGGCTAAGCACATAAGGAGGTACAAGTATACTATCGACGAATCTTGAGCCCATTGAAGATGCGCTCAAAGGGCTTCAAGAATCCTTGGTTGCTTACGAAGAGGCTGCAAAAAGAGTCAATCTTGATGGGGCATGAGGAAGTTCAAGCTTGTTGATGTGCGGGTCGAGATAGCCATACTTTTGTGGATGTTCAAGGGCATGCTTTTGTTGATGTGTATGGTCGATAGCCCACCATAGTAAATAATTAATGTGATGGACAAGTTAAGTCGTCCTAGCCTGATGGACAAGTTAAGTTAACTGTTTGTAATAATTATTCTTTATTCCTGTGGATAAGTTATCTTCATCTATGTGGACAAGTTATCTCTTTATGATGTCTTTTGTCTCGAAAGATATATGTGTTGATTGTGCTGTATGTCGAAATGGAAGCAATGAGAGATCGGTGACTGTCAATGAAGACAGACTCAAAGGAGACGCGGATTCACAAACCTCCGTCTCCTTTCTTCACAAAGGAGACACGGATTAACAAACCTCCGTCTCCTTTGTTCACTGTCGCCGCGCTCCAGCTTCACGGCAGTGAAGAGTGCTATTAGACTTTAATTATTGAGCTCTCAATCTTGTAACTGGCGTCAAATGGTCATCGAGCGGACACTAAAGCCGGTTACCGTCTGACGCGATCGTAACGGACTTAAAAGAGCCCGTTACCGATAGGGCATTAATCGGTAACGGATTTTACAAGCCCGTTACCATACGTTTAACTTTGTAACGGACTGATTTAACGTCTGCGAATTCATGTAACAGGCATTTAAGAAGCCCGTTACCAGAAGTCCACATTGGTAACGGGTGTAGTGGAGGCCAACCCCGGGGTCGGCCTGCCGCGCTTATGGGTAATGGGCGCCAAACAACAAACTGAGATGTGGGTGCGTGTACGGTGTTAAGGGCCCGTTACAAATGTGCGTGACCTATCGAGGTTTTCACGTAGTGAAGGTCCTAGTCTGACTTGGGATCCACTATTGCTAGATGGAAGCTACCCAAGTCAATGATGCTTCTTCCCGAACAAATTAAAACAGAGGCAGCCGAGTACTCAAGAATGGGTACCAAATCCTTATGTAGTAGTGTTGATGAAGAGCGAGTTGACGCTCCCAATCAGGATGGGGTACAACCCGACAACGGTTTGTTACTCACGGAAAGAGTTATGTAGCTTGAAGAAGAAGATCAAGAATCGAATCAACTCAAAATGCACTGTTGAGATTAAGAGGTTGCGAAGCTAACCGAAGACGATGAGGACCTCCTTCGCTCATCGCTTAGCAAAGAAAAGATGAAGAGGTTAAGATCATTAGATCAAATCTCCACTTTCTCTTGTGATTATGAACCGGATTTAGCTTTGTTAATCAATGTTCCTTGTGATCTTATCTTGTAATAGTTTGTGATATGTGATGAACACGCTTGATAGTAAACAACAGTTTGCTTTATTGTATAAAGAAATATGTGTTGATTATTATTTTGCCAACCAGATCGGTATTATTAAAAAAAAGATCAGAATTGAAATGAAATCCATTAATACTGATGCATGATTAGTTAATTTTATATTGTCCTTGAGTGGGCTTAGCTCACTTTTAATTGGGCCAAAAGTCAATTTTTTTTCAAATTAATGTGACATAGAAGGCCGCAACAATGTGCGCACCTGTTGGACTCGACCCAACCAAAACGGACCCACCCGAATCAAATTTCATCTAAAAAAGCTACAATTGAGCCCAACAAAATCTTTTTTGGGCTATATGAACAACGCCACCTACGAGTGCAGTTTGGGCTCAACCCAGCTACAAATGGGCCAAATTCGTTTTATGACGCATACGATTTGTCACAATTAGCATGCCACATCGGATGCCACATCAGATTCTGTCCAGTGTGGCAAAGCTGCAGGAACGAAGTTATGACGCATTATATAGACGATTTTCTATGCGTCATTAAACTCATGACGCCGCGAAATAAGGTCTCGTCATTAATCGCGGTTTGTGACGCCGACACGATTAATGGAGTGTTTTCGTAACAACCGGTGTCATTAATCGCGGTTTATGACGAGAAACGACCTTTTTTGCGTCACTAGTCGGCGTTTTTCTTGTAGCGACAAACATTTCCTGAAAATGTTTCAACATTTTTTCCATCTCTTCCTTCACCTCCGGCTCTGGCAATGCATGAGCTGGCCGCGCCGCCGTCGGCGCGCAGCGATGGCGGTCGCACGCGCGCCAAGACGAGGCTTGCCGGTCGGCGAGACCGCGATTCGCGCAGCCTCCCACGGTGGTAGCGGGCAGGAGCTGGGAGAGAGAGGGAGGTGGAGGGTGGTGACTAGGGTTTGCTGTTATTGGGTATGTGTGGGTTGTTATTAAACTAGTAGTGGGTTGTACTTCCAATTCATTTTATCTTTCATATATAGGATTTTTTAGACAGAAGGAAGAGCGTGCACAGCAAGTAGCAGTCTTTTTTCATCCCTTTCATTAACTTCTTTTTTCATTTTCTCTTTCTATTTTCTATTTTTTATCTCTTTTTCCTTTTGATTTTTTCATCTTATTTTTTCTTATGTTATTCTCATGTTTATTTTCCATCTTTTCTCCGTCTCACTGATTTTTGTTTTTTTTTCCGTCCATTATTTTCTACCATGTTATTCTCATCTTTCTATTTTTCATGGTATTTAATTTTCTTCCTTCATTCGTCACTATTTCCTTCCATTCTTTTTGTTTCTTTTTTCTTCCTCATGTTGTTTTTCTTTATGATAAGTTTTATTTTCGTGATGTTTAATTTTGTTTCTTTTGTTGCTTTGTATTTTATTTTTTTCCTTCTCTTCTCCTTTTAGGTATTTTGTTTCCCTTTGTAATATTTGTTCCTCATCTTCTACTCACAAATATTAATAAATTGTATGTATCAATATTATTAGTAAAAAACGGGTGGAAGTCATAAATAAATGGTCCTAGTGGATTATGATGTGACATCTAATGTAATGGGTTCCTAGATGAGGAGGATAGCTTCAATGTTGAAGAAATAGAATTAATGAACCATAGTGGACTGTATCTAAATTTGTTCCATAACAGTAAAACTTTGTTCTCGCTCAGTGAATATTTATTCCCGTTCAACGAATATTTGTTCACCTCCAGTGAATATTTGTTCCAGTTCAGTGAATATTTGTTCCTCTTCGGCGAATATTTGTTCGAGCTCAGTTAATATTTGTTCCTCTTATTGAATTTGTGTTCCACATTTATATGTCACACAGATTAGAAAATATGAATAAAAAATTTCATCAACATATAGTCAAGTGAGATCTTGTTTTGAAGTTTTTATTGTCAGAAATCTAATGGTGCAATCGAAATTAAACTATTATGCTCAGTTTACGATTTGTAGCTTTTTGAAGTTCCAATTTGTTTTTGCATGTGGATTACATCAGCAACTTTATTTTATTTTTCATGTGAGATTACACTATTGACTTACTGACAAAAAAATCAAAACAAGATCTTACTTGACTATATTTTGATGAAATTTTTTATTCATATTTTACAATAAAGGTTGTATATTTTTTATGCAACATATATTTGTGGAACAAGTTCTACATAGACGCAAAACAAAAAAAATGTATGTACGAACAAAATGTACAAATTGTTTTGTTCTGCAAATTTGTCTCATAGTTATTTCAACTCAGAAAACATAAACTTTAATTAAAAATATGAATAAAAAAGTTTGTCAAAATATAGTTAAGTGAGATCTTCTTTTAAGCTTTTATTGTAAGAAATTCAATGGTGTCATCAAAATTTAATTTTGATACTCGATTTTAAGATTTATAACTTTTTAAGTTTCAATTCGTTTTGCATGTGCATGACATCAGTAATTTTATTTTATTTGCATCTATTCACCAGACACATCATGTGAGAGGACGTGGGAGAACAAGTAGTCCGATTAAGTTGAGTTGTGCCCAGACATGGCACACAATTTAGTTCCAGTTGGGAAGGATCCGTGTAACATAGAAGTAGCAATACATGTGTGGAAAAGGGATTTAGTAGCCGGTCCTAAAATGGACCAGTGTACCCTCAGAGGGCGACCAGACGAATCTCATCACCTACTACACCTTAGTAATTTCAAATGGAGTGAATCACAATCGTTGTGTCGTAACCTGATTAAGTATCAGCACGCGCTGATCATGCTTTTCATTCTTTTTCATTCTAATAATCCCGGTCCCGGCACTGCATCTTGGATGAGCTCCTTATCATCAATGTCAAACGAACTGCCTTGAGTAGCCAGCTTCCCTCTGTAGAAACCATCCAGCATTGAGCATTCAAGCTCTCACAGAACCAGCAGCCATGGCAAACGAAATTCAGGAGGTTTCGTCACCGCTCCACATCGTCGTGTTCCCATGGCTGGCGTTCGGCCACATGATCCCGTTCCTGGATCTCTCCAAGCGGCTGGCGCGCCGCGGGCACGCCGTCACCTTCGTGTCCACGCCGAGGAACGCCGCCAGGCTGCGCGCTATCCCGCCGGAGCTCTCCGCGCGCGTCCGCGTCGTCACGCTAGAGCTCCCGGCGGTCGAGGGGCTACCAGCCGGCGCCGAGTCCACGGCCGACGTCCCGCCGGAGAAGGTACAGTTCCTCAAGGCCGCGTTCGACGGCCTCGCCGCGCCATTCGCGGCCCTTGTCGGGGAGCGCTGCGCCGCCAGTCGTAGAGGCGGCGACGGCGACGCCGACGGGTTCCAGAGGAAGCCCGACTGGATCATACTCGACTGCGCCCACATCTGGGCCTGGCCGATCGCCGAGGAGCACAAGGTAGGTGACATAGTAGCTTGACGATTGTAACAGCAATTTGTTTCTCATGCATCTTGTTTAATTTTTGTCATATTTTTCTTTGTCAACAAATTCGATTTCTTGTCGGCTGCAAGATCCCGTGCGCCATGTTGCTCATCTTCCCGGCGGCCCACTTGGCCCACGTCGGGCCGAAGCACGAGAACGAGGCGCACCCGCGGAGGACGACGGAGGACTTCATGCCGCAGCCGCCGTGGATCCCGTTCCCCACCACTATCTCCTACCGCCGCCACGAGGCGGCGAGTAGAGCTCGCGCGTTCCGGCCGAACGCCTCCGGCGTGGCCGACATCGACCGCGCCTGGCAGCTGCACCACCCGTCCTGCCGCCTCATGATCTTCCGCAGCTGCCCCGAGGTCGAACCCCGGCTGTTCCCGCTCCTGGCGGAGCTCTTCGCCAAGCCCGTCGTCCCCGCCGGCCTCCTCCTTCCCGGCGACGTCGCTGATGACGCCGACAACAACGGCGGCGACCAATCGTTCCTGGCGGCGGAGCGGTGGCTGGACAGTCAGCCCCGGAGGTCGGTCGTCTACGTCGCGCTAGGGAGCGAGGCGCCCGTGACGGCGGACCACATCCGGGAGCTCGCGCGCGGGCTGGAGCTCTCCGGCGTCGCGTTCCTCTGGGCGCTCCGCGCGCCAAGCGCCTGCGGCGCGCCGGCGGAGCTGCTCCCCGACGGGTTCGAGCGGCGCGTGGCGGGGCGCGGGGTTGTGCACGCCGGGTGGGTGCCGCAGGTGCGGGTGCTGGCGCACGCCGCCGTGGGCGCGTTCCTGACGCACTGCGGCTGGGGCTCCATCACGGAGAGCCTGTTCCGGTTCGGGCACCCGCTGGTGATGCTGCCGTTCGTGGGCGACCAGGGCCTCAACGCGCGAGCCATGGCGGCGCGCGGCGTCGGCGTTGAGGTGCCGAGGGACGAGGACGACGGGTCGTTCCGCGGGGAAGACGTCGCGGCGTCGCTGCGGCGCGTGATGGCGGGGAAGGAGGGCGAGGAGTTCGCGCGCCGTGCCAGGGAGCTGCAGGAGGTCGTTGGGGACAGGGTGAGGCAGGAGGAGTATGTGGATGAGCTCGTGGGGTACTTGCAGCGCTACAAGTGAGAATGTCCGGAGGCTTGAACCAGACTCAAAAAGGAAAAGCTCAGCATCGATCCTATTTCTCCACTGTGGGGATGTATGCCCTCTGATGTGCTGATAGTGAACCTCTGTCATTTGCTCAACACGGATATCTCTCAAAGGAAGTGTTTATCAACATTCAACTTTACCATTTTTTATCAATAATTTAGCCAGCACTTTTTTATTTTTATTATATAAACTTGACATGGTTAGATTCGTAATTAAATATAGTTTCCAATGATTATAAATTTATAACCCTAAGCAATAGGGAAAAGTCTAATTTTCAACCTCCAAGTGTAACAAAAGTCTGATTTTCAACCTGCAACTACGAAACTGGACAGAGAGGGTCATTGAACTGTCAAAACCAGGCAAATTTGGCCCTTTGGATGGTTTTGAAGGTGATTTTGCATTTTCTAGAAATTTCAATTCTTTTTTATTTGGTCAAAATCCATAACTGATTCATTTCAAATCCAAAAAATATGAATTTTATACCAAAAGTTTTCTAAAAATGTAGGCTATTTGTTGGTACTCTACTTAGTGTTATTTACATAATATTTGTTGCTATTCCTAGTATTTTATTGCTTGTAATAAAACACAAGGAACACTAACAACTAAGTTTCAAATAATGCCAAATAGAACACTAATAGATAGGTTACATTTTTAGAAAAAAAATTGGCACTGATTTGATTTTTCTCATTTGAAATGAATTAGTTATGAATTTTTGCATTAAATCTAAACTTTTCAAAAAATTTAAAAATGCAAAACCACTCTTCAAAACCACCCAAAAGGTCAAATTTGTCCGGTTTTGATAGTTTGATGGCCCTCCATGTCCTGTTTTGTAGTTGCAGGTTGAAAATCAAACTTCTGTTATAGTTGGAAGTTGAAAATTAGAGTTTTCCCTAAACAACATAATGTAGGTCAAGATTTCATCTAGGAGACCGTGTCATATATCATTCTTATAAAAATAAATGGAGAGGGTAATAATAGGAGGCATCTTCTTTTGAGCGATAAGTTGATGATATATGCCCTGGTTCACATAAACCCTCAATACCATGCTCTGGAAGTAGAAATTAATAAAGCACCTCAATACCATGCTCTGGAAGTAGAAATTAATAAAGCAGCTCGCAAACTGATCAAGGTGTTGAATAGTTTTTTTCTCTCTTCTCATGAAGAACTTGGAGAAGACCAGTACCAAGTGTGGTTCTGCTACCGTGACACGGTCTGCTCCACCTCAAGCTCATTGCCATGCAGCCTTGTCCTTGAGACCGACACGATGGGTTGGTGCAAGATGAAGATGGAGTAGAGCAGAACTTGTGACATGGATTTGAGCAGCTGAAAAAATGGGTTAATCATAATGAAAATAGATGAATCCCATTGTTTTTTTTTGAACTGGGGATCAGTGTCCCCATTCCCACTCACTGACTATATTAGCTTTTGTTTGATACCACCATATGTTAGCTTTTGAATAGAATTTCGATTGGCAACAATGTTTAGATTTGAAATGCTTTTAATGTATGTGTGATGGGAGTTGGATATGAAATCTAGTGTATACGTGATGATTGTGAATTTACTCTTGAATGAAATCTATTTCTCATTATTTTGCATTTCAGAAAATTGTGAAAATGGACTATATTACCATTTTTATTGCTGCAGAGATGGAGCATTCAATTAGCAGAAGGATAAGCCTCGGAAAAGCGATGTAACACCACGACCTTTAAAACATTTCACATTGACTAAATTTTTTAGCTTTCTCAAAATTTTCAACAAAATAATTTATTTTTATTTGTTTAGTTGCCTACGAAAACCATCATGTTTCCAAATTTAAGTTGGCATTAAAAAAACCTCACATATGAGCGTTGCATTTTTAATGTTTCTAAACCCTTACTCTTTTGACCTTCTTCTATACTTAAAATTTATCCAAATTTCAATCAAATCAAAGTTCTTCACAAATCAAAACATATTGTTTAATCTTAAAGCCTCTCTTAGGATAAATCCCAATATCCCACTTCTTGAACATGCATAGGCAGGCTGCTGCAAAAAATAAAAGCCAATGTTGTTGCTTCACTAAAAGGCTGAAGAAAGGGGGAACATGGTAATTGTTTATGGCTGCGATCAAGATGAGTTCAGTAGAGATAATAAGAGTTCAGTGTGGCAGTCTTATAAGGATTGATGGCCCATAGAATGGAGTTGAATATGGGCTTTTAAAAAAATTAGAACGGTGAAAACAAACCTTAGCCTAAAAAGCTAGCGTTGCAATTTGCAAAGTGCAAGCTAATGAACTAAGCACACTAACAAGATAAACCTTAGCAAAAAGCAGCATAAGATATGAAATATAACCTAGGCAAGATACGATAAAGCAAAGCCACACAAACAGCTAGGGCAAATAAGAAAATGGTCAAAGGAAATGGTCAAGCTACTATCTTTGGAACCCCTCTTTACAATATAGTCCAAGAGCTATAAATTAGAAAGCCCTAGACTAGATCGAGTGTTCATATACTACAACAAGTGTCTTTCATCTTCTTGTGGCACTTAAGTCTACAATCACCTTTACAAGCTTAGGCTGGTCGCACCGCGGATACCTAAAACAATCTGAACTGCAAATATAGTATAGCTATTTCTGCACCGCATAACACCAAAGTCTACGTCATCCTTGCGCTCACTATAGAAAAAACACTACATGTAGCATACTCTCTCTCTCCATATGAAGTCTCAGCTCTCCTGCCACAGGCCCAAAGTTGTTGCTGTCATCGCATCCCACTGCTACTGACAAGTGGGACCTAAGCATTTGGAGACAGTGATGGCGAATGACACGGTGCGGAGTAGCGGGGTGGAGGGTGTGCTACCATCGCCCTGACGCATGGGACCACTCCGCTTGGCATGCACTTGGTGTTGGACGGGTGTTGTTGACGCTCAAATATGACACCCCTAGAGGACTTGTTACACATTGGTTTCAACTTTGATTTGGAATTAACCCGCCATTAGGCATACTAATGATGTAACAAGTTCACATGTGCATGTGCTTTTGGAAGTGTAATGTTTATGTATGAAATCATGCACTTAATGGATAAGTTTGCATCAAGTTTGGAGGGTGCTATGCAAGAGGATCAAGGAGCTCCGTTCGTATGCAAATACAAGATGAACTTACTTCCAAATGTGGCAAGGACCAAGATGCAATGACAAGATATTCCTGAGGACCGAGATAAAAGATAGAAGTTCATGCGACAAGACCCCCCTATCTTGATCGCGGTGATAATAACGTCTAAAGCCCACATGCAAATGAGCAGAAGGTCCAATCGACAAGAGAAGCTCGCACCCGAAAGATGGGGCCGAGGTGGGCCAAAAAAAGGCCTGGGCCGGTCGGCCTGTGCGGATCGTTCTGGCCCTTTTCTACCTTGGTTTGTGCTCCCCTTCGAACTAGGGTTGCGTCAGATGATAAATAGTCCACATCCCTGACGGCCGCCACATCCATCCACCACAACTCGGCGAAACCTAGAAGCAAGCACCGGAAGGAGACGACGGTCATCGCAAGTCCTCGAAGTTGTCAGGAGATGGCTTAGGCCAACCCTAGCTGCCATGGCATCCCTACACGGTTGTCCCATGGCGGAGTTCTAGAGCTAGTTGAGGTCATCGATGGTATGTACTCGGTGGTGATGACTTAAACGCATCTACTATGTGAGTAAAGTACTACATGTCTTCCGATCTTTAGCGACTCGATTCCTCCTTCTATGATCTTGTTCTTTCTTGGGTTTGCTTTATTTCAATCTACTATCGATATAGATTGCTCGGGGTGATCTTGTAGACATGGGGGCTAGGGGTTCATACAGGATCCACCAAGGAGTATGACACGCTCCCCGTGAGTGTGCTCTTGGGTTCACCTGTGAAGAAAGGGGGGCATCGTGACAGGGTGTCAGCCTGTGTATGGTGGGTGCCCTAGAGGGTTTGACCGGAGGGTAGTAGCTTAAAGATGGCTTTGGATGAGATGCATGTTGCACTTGCTCTTGGCTAGAACTACAACTAGAAGACGATAGGCCTTAGTTACCCTTGCTTGTTCCTTTATGTTGCCTATGTTATGGATGTGATCAACCTTATGCTATCACTTATATATCTTTAAGGTTAACTTTATATGCAATTAACACTTCATGTTAGGTTAGATCGATTAGATTAGATGGAAAACTCTAGGTAGTTCGTTGTCGATCCATGGATTGATAACCTTGGATGGAACACAAAGGAAAAACTATGATGATCCGAGCACTTGTGGTGAAACTTGGCGCGTTATTGAACCGTCAACAGGTGCGAATAGCTTAGCGTCTTTCATTATGACATACAACCTTCCGTCAGCTATCGTTAACCATCGTCTTCACCAGCACAAAACAAAAGTGCAAGATTGTTGGAAAATGAGGTCGTAGACTCCTCCTGCAACTACAGTAGTTTAAAGGATACTAGTCGTAGCAACTTGAATTATTTATGTACGATGACCTAAAAATTGCAGTATAGAACAAACTATATTTCAAATTCAGTACTAACTATACATAGTAATATTAAATAATATCCTAGGTATGGAATAATTTATTCCTTACACGAGCCAACTATTCACATCATACCAACCACCCGACACATCACACATCCATGTCTGTGGCCCGTACACCACTCCACATAACCAATCAATTTGACTGGCATACACTATCCCCTTCAGGTATGTATATTACAAACTTTATTTTGCATACAATTGTTTGCATTGATTTTAACTTCTCTCGTCTCATTATATTTTTGGTTGTACATAGTGCTGTTTCATATGGGTACATAGCAACATCAAGTAAACCATTAACCAACTAAATAAATTTAATAAGAAGATGACATGTTCTCTTTGCGCATATATATTCAATGTAATATTTTTCAAAGTGATGTTACAATTGAAATAAGAAGTTTTAGATGATACAAATATTAAGTATAATATGCTCTAACCAACATTTTAAAATGACTAAGGTTTCTTGGTTCAGTAGTTCTACATGTATATATAGAAAGATATCAACCTTTTATGCATTAATATCTTTCTCCAAAATATCCCCAAAGTTATCATACCATAGGTAATTATGAATGTGTCCGATCTTCCTCATCATTGCAGTCTTGGATTGTTTGCTTCCATTCCATCGTGTTGGCTTTGTTCCTAGATTTGGTGGTTGTTATGTGAAAGTGCTAGGTGGAGACTTGGTTTGCTCCTCCATGGACATATAGACGATGGTGGCATTAGCGTCACTTCCTTCCTGGAGGCATCGTCTTGCATGACTTCCTCTCTCGAGTTCGTTGGATTTGGATTGTTAGGCAAAAGTGAAGTGTGTGTGTTTTTGGTGTCTCTTCCCCGAGGCTTGGGTCGCCTTGGTTGTCTATGTAGTGCTAGTGTGGTGGTTTCTCTTTTGTTGTTGTTTTTATGTGGTTTGTAGCTGGTCGTGTCTCTTGTATGTTGTATATCTGCACTCTGAGATTTCTCCTAAAGTTTTGCTATTGTATTCTCTACTTCTTAATGAAAAACATGCTATGCATATCTTAAAATATTAATGTGTACTATAAATAATTATTCATTGTTTTCTTCTTTTAGAAAAATTAAAATAGTAATAAGCCAATAAGCACAAGTTATAAATACACCTAAGCCACATGTACCATTCTATAGACATCAAATATTGTTACAAAGTCTCACAGCCCAGGAGTCTAGGATGCATAGAAAACACCATGTGAGCATGTTGTTAGTTGTGATATCACCTTGATGTTTCAAGTCTACCAGTATCCTAGAAGGCGAGTCCATAATTAAAAAATTAGATATGTCCCTGGCATGTCAAGCCTTACCAAGATTGTAATCTCTTGTCTGGTTCTTCTTTGGTCGGGTAATATTAGAAATTATGAGGGGTAAATGTAATAAAAATAATTTTAAATTAGTTTTTGCAACATCAAGATTTCTTAGAAGGTATTTGGTTGGCTTTAATAATAATTTCGTTTTCTTTCTTACTAAGATAAAAAAAATGGTGGAAGAAGGATGTAATCTTACTTTCTAAAGAAAGAAAACTCAAAGATATGTGATTCTTTAGGGCCTGTTTGGCGGAGCTCTCTCAAAGTAGTGTCTAGGCTAATCCGACATGATCTCTACCGAACAGTTTCCTGGGTAAAAATGATTCTCTGTTGATCTTTGAAGTTGTTCTCTGGGATGAACTAAGGAACCGTGAGTGTGAGACATGGGTACCCCTGGGTCCCCACCGACCAGGCTCACGGCCGTCCCTGACAAGTGGGTCCGGCCCACCAGAAGACCCGCCAACCTATCAGTAGGCTTGTCCGACCTGACATGTGGGCCCGAAGACGAGAAGACAGCTTGGCGTGCAAACCAAGGAAGTCCAGACGGATTAAGGCAGCTCGGATAAGCTTTCTATGTTGTAACTGACTAGAGATAGGTTTCCCTATTGTAACAGACCTGGACTCCAGTCCACCGACCTTGTCCGTCGCCCAATATAAGGCGGGCAAGGGCGTCCTCCCAGGGACAACACACGACCACCTCCACCTCCGCATCGAAACCATGTAATCTCGCCACGCCAGCAACACAAATCAAAGAACTGGACGAGGGTTTTACTCCTGAGGCTCGAACCAAGATAAAAATCGCCTTGTCCCTTGTGTCTCGCCGTGATTTCCGTGTGCTACGCTAGCATAACCATCATGTTCTTAGCTCCCGATCTCCTCCACCGAAAAAATAAACCACCGGGGTTGACCCCCCTGTGGACTGCTCAGATCTAAACCTCTGACAGTTGGCGCGCCAGGTAGGGAGAGATCGAAAGCTCTTCGTGTAGCACGATGACAGCTCGCTCCGGCGACCTCTTCCGCGACGACACGAAGGATTTTCATCAACGTCCCACCCACCCATGCCCTCTGATCCATTCGAGGCTCGGTAGATGCGACTGGCATCAGCGCTGGTCGGCGGCGACGCGATCTGATCTGCATGCAACTGGAAAAAAATTTATCGCAGCAAAAATCAAGGTCGGCGGCAGCCGGCAGGCCTTCGTTGGTGCATGTTGAGTCCGTGTCCACCACGTGTACTCATCCCGGCAAATTCAGCTACCTTAATAGGGAAGTCATCATTGCGTTCCTTTAATCTATTTTACTCAAATCTATTGCGTTCCTTTAATCTACTAGTAAAATGTATGTGCGACACGCACATGTATAAAAATAATAACTAAAAATTATATTTATATAGTAAAGTCATGTGCGTATTCAATAACAAATTAATCTAATTCCACGTCACAGTAATTTTGTCACAATAATTTTGTTAGCAGAGGCAGCAATTCTATCACCAGGAGAACACAGAGTCCTAACAACAATCTCGCGGTGACGCAACCCACAAACGAAAGACCATCATCTTCCTTGCGGCCAATACAGTGAGACCACTCCCCTCTACTCCTGATGTTCTCCCTTGTGCTGCCCACTCCGGTATCTCCGATGTCCATTGTTATCAAATCTGCTTCCACCGTCCATCGTTGCACTAATTCAGTAAGCTTGCATGTGTTACTCTGCTTCCCCTCATGCTTCCTTCCTACGTTGTCTTCCACAACTCTCCATACATACACACATCCCGCATTCACCGGCCTTAGAAAAGATCCAACATGCCCTGCCTCCCACCAACAGCAGCCTACGTTGTTCCCGTTCACAAACCACCACCGCTGACGTGCGCCAAGCAAGTGTTTTTAAAAAAACCTATTGAACACATGTTATCTCTAGTTCTATACCATAAAAAACGAGTTCTTTTGAAAACACAACAAGTGTTAAGCAAGTGTTTTTGAGCATAGCTGGGGAAAGGCCGACCATGGTGGCCAAAGGCGGCGGCAAGGCCGCCTAGTGGTGCTTGGAGGAGGCGGCATGGTGGTCGGCGTCAGGAAGGAGCTCCGCCCCCTTACGCAGAAGCATCCTCCTTGTCCTCAGCGCTGCAACGACGCCCCCATGAAGTTCGATAAATTACCCCTCCGTCCTGTTTCATATCTTGGTATGCCCGCTGCCGCTATTTGTGTTTTGCTTATCCTCTCACCACCAAGATGCACCAACGATGCCCCTTCTTGCGTACACATGTGTATTTGCTGATGAATTCTTATTGAAAAACTCCACAATAAAAATGGTAAAAATTGATATAATAAATAATAAATATTTTATACAGATAGGTTACCTCAGACTTGTTGGTGTTTGTCGGCCGTTGACTTTCGTATCTCATCGTGCACCAATTGTGTCCGTGCAGCTTACTTGTGATCTTGTGGTCGTGATGCTTAGGGCATGTACAACCTACAGACGGCAGGTCGTCTGCAGAACCTCGAAATTAGCATACAGACGGATGTACAGACAGTTCATACAACCCATAGACAGAGAGAGCGTCTATAAGCTATTTAATGTCTTGTATGTAACTTAAGATCAAGTGCAAATGCATTTGTGTGTATCATTGTGTGACTATTTTATAGTACAAAAGGGAACCACAGACGCATTCAGATTCACATGAGCACTCTTGTTATAAAATAATAAGGATTAATATTGAATTATACAATAACAAAAGTTCCTTCTTTATTTATTCTTTCCCACATTTTTTTCACTCTTGTGCCGTGCTTTTTATCCTTTTTCTATACGGCTGCTATTCCTTTCATTCTTATCTGCTTGTCACTGCTACCTTATCCGCAAGCTGCTGGAGCAGAGGAGCACCACCATGGCACCACGCACTCGCAGAGCATCCCACAGCGGCCGGAGTGAGGGCGGGGCTGAGTGGAGCGGTGAGGTGGCGCTCGAGGCAGGCCGGAGAAGCTCACCGCGCATCGGATGTCGCCCACGCCCGCTGGCCTCGGCCATGATCTGCGGTGGCGGGGATGCACGATCTTCCGCGCGGCGGCAGTGGGCATCCCGAGCTCCAACGGCGGCATAGGCTCAGGTGGCGGCGGAGGAGCCTGAAGTCCACGACGGCGGCAGTTCGGCGGCGGACCTCGCCTTCATTCACTCGCGACCTCCTCTCCTCCCTCGTTCCTCTCCGCCCCTCTCCCTTGCGCCGTCTGGCAGCTGGATGGAGCCGTCGCGACCGCGACCACCGGCGGCGCTTGATCCGGGGTGGCCGTGGCTGGATCTCCCCTTCCCCTAGCTGGATCCGGCACCACCGCTCCTCCCCCGCCGCCGGCGTCCCTGTCTCTCCTACGGCTGGATTTGGCGCGAAGAACTTCCTCCGTACACGTGGGATCTAGGAGAGGCGCGCGCGGGGATCCAGGCATCCATCCTGCCGTCGCTTGGTGAAGACGGCCTCTACAACCCGGCGTCGCCGCGCTCGCCTCGCAACGGACGCTGGCGGCGACGCCGAGGCCGTCGTAGAGGAGGTGGGGGTTTTTGCAATTTTGCGCCACCGACGGGCGAGGCGACGCATTGTACGTGCCCTTAGGGTAGTCTCAATGAAATATTAATGATGGTTTCTATCCTTAATTATCGAAGAAAACGATGACGTGTCAGCCTAATTATTGAAGAAAGAGAAGATTTTTTTAGAAAATTGTTTAAACTGAGAAACCAGTCTACTCGTGAATCGATGCAGCAAGAAAACAAAACTTTACCATTGGGAAGAAACGAGCCTACAACAAGGTTGCATGCCGTCATCAATGAAGGTCGTGCCGTCCATATGCAGCAGGCCTAGTCGTCGCCACTCACCCACACCGCTGCGCCGCTATGGTCATCGCTGCTTCAATCACTCACACCGTGGTGTCGTTTGCTCCATGATGACAACGGGCACGAGCACAAAACCTTCCATGGCCGCGTGGAGGCAGACCAAGGCTCCTCCGCCGCCGTGCGCAGCGCGCGCAGGCTATGGTCGCCATCGCCTGTGCCACTCCACGACGCTGACGGGCGCAAGCACGCAGCCCCGCATGACCACGTGGAGGATAGCCAGCCCTCCGCCCTCCGTGTTGGTCTCCGTGCGGTGAATATCGACTCAATAATCATGAGTCATTGACGTGCAGTTTTCTTTGTCTTATACAACTCTTTATTATTTATTAGCGTGAACGACCATGAGTCGTCTGATTTTTGCATTGTTAGGAGTGCGGCGCAGGTTATTTTTGTTGGACGTGGGTATACGGGTGGGTAAGGCGAACCTCAAGTAACAAAATAATTTCGTTTTTGGCAGAAACACTCTCCAAATTGTGATTTTTTGGTACTTCATAGTCCTTCCACCCTATCCACTTCCAAAAACATATGACGGGTGGGTCCGGCGTGAGGGGTAAGGTGGGTCCAAATTAGGTGAGAAAAGTTTTCAATTGTCTTCGCTCCTTGTAGTATAGATTTTACTCAAATCTATTTTATTGCTTATGAGTCCTGATGGCTAATGAGAATTACTCCTCCATTATTTCGTTTCATTGCTTCGTATAAGGACCGGGTCCTTCTCCATGCAATGATCGTGACGACCTGGCCGCGAGTACCTCAACTCGGCTCTGTGCCGTATCACCTTCTACTCCAACCTGTTCACTGAGCAGAACACCGTTTGCCGACCTCCAACGACTCAGCATCTCGAGCTCGGTACTGTCAACCTTCCTCGACGTTCAGCTCGCGCCGACCACGGCGTTTGACCACGGCTACATGCGCAAGCTAAGTGTCAGTTTTAATTAAATATTTTACGGATTCAATTTCTTTTGTAGATCTGCTCTACATGCTTTTATCTGCTCTTCCGACCCCTCCCCCTCGACATGCTCGGGGCTTGGCAATGCCAACACGTAGGTCGCCAGACCTGAGGGTTCAAACTTTTTATCTTGTGCTATGTTCCCCTCCCCCCTCGACACGCTCGGGGGCTTGACCATGCCAATCTAAGGGTCGCAAGACCTGAGGGCTCTATCCTTTTTATATGTGTTCTTCCTTTAACTGCTTAACTCTCATTATGAGTATTCGATGTTGTATGGTTGCAAAACCTGGGTCCTAGGCCCCACCCCGTATGTCGGCTACATCTAAGGCTCCCTGCTGAGCATTGTAGAGGGGTGAAACACTTTGCAGCTTCAGAGCTTTCGAGTTCGAATAATGCGTGTCTGGCACGATAAGGGGAATGTCTTTTTTAAAACGAAACGTAGCATGAGGATGATTAGCTCCGGCAACATTACTCAACATTTACTTGTTTAGCTCAGGTCAAGTCTTTATCATATTTATATTCGACAGATTGATACACCGACCTGGTGTTTATTTTATTTTACAGGACCAGCTTTTTGCTCTGGTATCGCCTTCGTCAGGTCGCTAGACCTCTCTCCAGCTCCGGCGTCACATTTGGCGAACCTTCCTGGTGGCTCCGTCGTCGTCGGATTGAGGTCGGCGGACCTCCCTGCGGCTTTGTCGTCGCCGGCTTTAGGTCGTTAGACCTCCCGCTGTCTGCGTCGTCATCTTCGGTGGACCTCTCGGTTTTTCCGTCATTGCCGGCGTCAGGTCGCTAGACCCTCCTCCGGCTCCGTCGTCGCGTTTGTCAGGTCGCTAGATCCTCCTCGGCCGTGGTTGCCTTCGTCAAGACCAAGACCTCCCTACAGCTTCGTCGTCGCCTTCACCTTCCTCCGGCTCCGTCGTTGTCTTCATCAGGTCGCTAGACCTTCCTCCGGCTCTGTCGTCGTCTTCGTCAGGTCGCTAGACCTTCCTTCGGCTCCGTGGTTGTCTTCGTCAGATCGCTAGACCTTCCTTCGGCTCCGTCGTCGTCTTCGTCAGGTCTCGCTAGACCTTCCTCCGCTCCGTCATTGCCTTCGCCCGGCTTGGAAGACCTCCCAAGATTGCGAAGGAATGAAAACCTCCCAATAAGTGCATGCCTAATGGCCTGCCTAGTATCTCCGGTGCTTGCGCCGATTTGAGACCTTCACGGGGTCGGCATACCTTGGGTGGCTCTGCCGCGGTTCTTTTGCTATGTTGAATATCCGGGTGTCTCTACACTCCATACGTTTAAGATCAACATTTTTCTACGGCTTCATCAATGACAATTCCGACCATTACTGAAGACCTCTTCATGCAACGTGCCTTTCAAGATCCTGCTGGATATCCTCGGATACTGTACATTGTTGATTTGAGGCCTCTTGAGGTCGGCACGCCTACAACGCCTCCTTGAGTCGGCCTGCGGACTCCTTGCAGCTATGCTAGAAGATCTGGGTGTCTCTACACTTCGTTCGATCAAGATCATGACTTAGTTTTCTTCTCTTTTTTGAGCATCAAACCAGCCATCTTTATGCTCGCTTCAATGCTCGGGGACTACTCTCTACGAGGCGTCTTCGCCCTCTTATTTTCTTTTGTCGCGACACATTTGGGAAACCTGTTTCTCATCACATCATTACTCGACCTCGTTTTTTCTTCTTTTCTTTTGGATCATCAGACCGGCCATCCTGCCCGTCATGATGCTCGGATACTACTATATGAGTGCGTCCTTGACGCTCTCTGAATTTTTTCATCGTCGTGTCGATCTATTGGAAGTCTACTTCCTATAGGTCGTCACTCGACCTCTCTTCGTTCGGCAAGACTACAAACAGGTCGGCTGCTAAGCTGACTACTTTTCTTTTTTGGACCGACGTGCACGCTATTCGACCTGTCGATGGCTTCAAGACTTCGTCGTGACCCTCTCGAGGTCGCTGCGTCTACACATCGCTCGGGGGCTTGTGAGACATGGGTACCCACAGGTTCCCACGACCAGCTCACGGTCCACGACAAGTGGGTCGGCCGTCCCTGACAAGTGGGTCCGGCCGTCCCTGACAAGTGGGTCCGGCCCACCAGAAGACCCGCCGACTGTCGGTGGGCCTCCCGACATGTGGGCCCGAAGACGAGAAGACCAAGTAAGTCCAGACGGATTAAGGCAGCTCGGATAAGCTTTCCATGTTGTAACTGACTAGAGATAGGTTTCCCTGTTGTAACCGACTTGGACTCCGGTCCACCGACCTTGTCTGTCGCCCAATATAAGGCGGGCAAGGGCGTCCTCCTGGGGACAACACACAGACCACCTCCACCTCCGCATCGAAACCATGTAATCTCGCCACGCCAGCAATACAAATCAAGAACCGGGACGTAGGGTTTTACTCTCCGGAGGCCTGAACCAGTATAAAATCGTCTTGTCCCTTGTGTCTCGCCGTGATTTCCGTGTGCTACGCTAGCATAACCATCACGTTCTTAGCTCCCGATCTCCTCCACCGAACAAATAAACTACCGAGGTTGACCCCTGTGGACTGCTCGGATCTAAACATCTGACAGTGAGCTTACAAAACTATATACTAATAAGTTACTTCTCGTGCAGAAACCCTTTCTCCATATAATTAATTGCTTCTGTCCAAGAACTAATCCCCATTAAAAATAAGGAGCAGGTGGCGATGTACCCAAAAAACACCCTACCAATTCATCCATGGTGTAGAAAAGTCAGACAAAAACACGAACATAGGACACATGGGTACGGTGGTTGCAATTGGACACACAACAGCAAAGCAAATACAGCTACTCAAAGGTAACCGACCACTTTTTAACTACTGCACAACAACTTTTGACCGAACGACGACGAGATACTGAGCTAGGAAGGAAAGGGGCATCATCTGTCCTGTCCGTCCGACCAGCAGAAAACAAGCAATGCGTGACACACCACCATGGCAAACCGTTTCGTATGCAGCTTGCTGAATCTCCGGTTTCCTTTTTGTGTGAAGAGGTATGGGCTGGCAAAGAAAAGCCAAATCATTAGCTATTTTAGCTTTTCAAACCCAAAGTTCATGGCACCTCAGTTTGTTTAAAACAGTGGTCTCTCAAAGTGGATTGCTTCGTTAAATCGTTATACATAAGAGTAGGTATGTGAACGTGGGCTCACCTTCTTCTTTTCCTTTAAAAAAGTTCATGGCAATTATTGTTCAAACTAAAATAATTTTTAGGGAAAAAAAACTGAAAACGTTCAAAGCACACTTGCCCTTCACGGAACAGGTCTCTAGAAGCACTCGAGGCAAAGACTCTGAATCAGCGTTGTTTGCCAGTCACACCGACTAATTCTACCACTCAATCAGTGTGGATACCGTTGCTCCAACACGGCTGTTGAGATCCATGGCGGCACCTGGTCTGAATGCCTGATAGTCTGAACTCTGAATCCTGAAACGGAGATGAAACTTCAAACGGCAGAACGGCAGGGGACAAGACCGAAAATGCATGCATGGCCATGGGCGAATACCATTCTGAATTCTGGAATTCTCAACGGTGGCTGCTGGCTGGTGCTGCTGCATAACAACTCGTGTAAGAAAAGTATTTCCCATTGCAGAGTAGGAAAGTTCAGCTCACCTGTACTTAACCACCCTGTCCTCTTGATTTCTCTCCATCCTCACCCATCAAAACCACCTATAAAACCACTCATCGCAATCCTCAGATGACACCAAGCACAAACCTCAGCAGAGCCATCCAGGCGTCGTGTCCATCAGGCGTTAGCAAAGGCCGGGCCAGAGAGGAAATCAAGAAGGAAGAGGAAATTAAAGGAGGAAATGGCGTCGTCTGCAAGGGCGGTGGCCACCCTCGCGACGGCGGCGCTGGCGGTCGCGCTCCTCCTGCTGGCCGGCGGCGCGTCGGCGCAGTCGTCGTCGCCGTCGAGCCAGTGCACGTCGGTGCTGGTGAGCCTGTCGCCGTGCCTCAACTACATCTCCGGGAACGAGTCGACGGCGCCGGCGTCGTGCTGCACGCAGCTGAGCAAGGTGGTGCAGTCGAACCCGCAGTGCCTGTGCGTGGCGCTGAGCGCGGACCCGGCGTCGCTGGGGATCACCGTCAACCGCACACGCGCGCTGGGGCTCCCCGACGCGTGCAACGTCAAGACGCCCGACGTCAGCAACTGCAAGGGCGGCGGCGCCCGGAGCCCCACGACCTCGCCGGCCGGGGCAGACGCCGGGCGCCGCCACGGGGTCCAAGACGACGCCGTCGGCGTCGACCGAGTCCGTGCCCGGCGCCGCCACCGTGCAGCGGGGTCCGCCTCGTCGCCGGATTCATCGCCGCCGTCCTCGCCGCCGCCGCCGCGTGATCGCAACTCATCGCATCCGGCGATTGTTCCATATTATCCATCGTGCTCGTGTAGTCGTGTGTAGGGATCGGAGTCGCTACGGATTGCTGCGCGCGTTGTTCCACTTTGCGATTTGTTTCGTGAGAGATAGATCGAGAGAGCTTGTCCATTGATCCACTTGATTGCGTTCCTTGTGAATAAAGATATGCATGCATGCCTCGATAGTTCTTCTTCAATCTTGACGAATGAGCAGGATTTGCCATGTTATATTTATGGAAGAGCACAGTATTAGGTGCAGGAACCAAATCTAGCTAGCTCCATTCATTAGTCATTAGACATGGCTCCATCAGAGATACTAGTACTATATATGCTTCCTCCGATCTGAGGGAGCAACTGCAAAATGACCGGTCGAAGCAGATCAACTGCACCAGAATCCTAGATAGATGGCTGCAAGATTAGCCTAGAGGGGAGCAGTTCCACCAAACACAAGGACCAGGGCACCGAAAAGTGACACGCGCAAAAGAAAGGGCCGGAGAAGAAGCTGCCGGTCGTCAAGAAAACTTTGACGCGGCATCCTGACTTGAAATGTGAGGATTTTTTCTAATGTTTATATTTATATTACGATTTTGCATAAATGTCGGAGAAAAAAATTGTAAAAATAAACCCCTACCGTCTCAATAATGTAAAGGCTACAACCATAACCATTTGAAACGCCGGTAAGCAAAAGTACAGTCGTTACAATCGACGGTAAAGGGGTAGTTGCTATGCTACTACCAGTTGTCTCCGCGGTAAGAGGGGAAAAAAACTTGAAGCGTCGCTTTTCAACTAAAGTGTTAACCGTCAAGTAATGGTTGCATCTTTGAATGTTAATTCGTCCTACATCTTGATGAATCGATATGCAAACTAAGCATGTTGAGAAATGCAACGATTAATTAAGTGATACTCGTCGGACTAAGCATGCACTATTAGCAAGATAAGATACTGAATAAAGAACTAAAGGTTATTAATCTAATCATGGTTGTTGTAACACCATATTGAGAGAGGAGGGTCATCACTATGACCCTCAACTGGCACACAATCTTAGTAACTGTGCGACGACCCACTCCACTTAGACTGGCATAAAGGGGTGGTTGGTACCACCAGTTGTCTCCGCGGTAAGAGGAAAAAAAACTTGAAGCGTCGCTTTTCAACTAAAGTGTTAACCGTTAAGGGCAATCCCAATGGAGGAAACTAACATGATTTCCATAGCACAAGAAATCTCTATAGAAACTATTTTTCACAATGATAGTGTCTTCGAGTAATAATTATTTTGTTTTTCTCTCTCCCAATTTCACCAATGGGGAGCGTTGCATTAACCCCTTAGAAAATTCATGGTTTCTTGTGCATTGGGTCAAGAGTAGACATGGTGTCTCCATGAGGAAACCATTTTTATGATTTATGCTCTCTTTTCTCATTAATTAGGCTATCACATCACCATTTTGCTTAGTTGGCAAGCTATTTAATAGGGATAAAAACTACTATTAATACGTACTCTATTAGGAGTGCCCTAAGTAATGATTGCATCTTTGAATATTAATTCCTACATCTTGATGAATCGTTATGCAAATTAAGCATGTTGAGAAATGCAACGATTAAGTGATAATCGTCGGACTAAGCACGCACGATTAGCAAGATAAGATACCGAATAAAAACTAAAGGTTTAATCTAATCATGGTTGCTGTAACACCATATTGATCAAAACACGATCTAATTAATATAAGCTTAATATACTAGACTTGTTATTTTTTCGTAATTGCACAGTACAAGCCAAGCGTTGGCACACTCACCGCTATGAACACACGCACGTAAACCCTACCCCTGCATGAGCATCTACGAAGATGACCGAGGACGCCGGATCAAAGATTTAGCATGTTTTGTGGCGTCGATGGGCCGTTAGGCCCACAAAGCCCAACTGAGTGTGTATTTGTTGGTGAGCAAGGGGATCGACCGACGACTGGGCTTGGATCAAACCGAGCTAGCCTCTCATGCATGCAGGCATGACCCGCGCCGGTGCCACGGAGGAAGACTGGCTGACACTGTAGCATACGCAGCGCATGCATGCACGCATGGCCCCGTGTCTCTCGCCGGCGTCGCCGATCGCGCTCTCGGCAGTCGCAGCCTTGTGCGTGCGTGCGGCAACTACCAGTACTGTACACGTCTAGCATGGCATGGCATGGCATGCATGCATGCCCCAGTTGCCCACACCCCTGCCACTGCCAGCGGCTAGCCTCTCCTCGTGTCGCGAGCGGCGCCGCGCCATGCACGGCCGGCCCACGGGCGTCGCAACGCGCGCGGTGACCGGCCAGCCGGCCGTGTGTCCCCCATGCCCCAGCTGCATGCATGTCACGCAAGTTACGCACGGACGCCTATGCATGACATATTGGCATGCATTGTTGCGTACAAAAACAAAAAAAACTAGTGCATGTAATAGCGTATTCGGAATCGTAACCAAGACACCCCCCCACACCCCCATGGGTTCTATACCCGATTCATAACTAGAAAGCTTGTCGTCCTTCATTGATAGGGGTTAAAAGTCCTGAAATCCAAAATACCAAAAATATGTATAAGGCTTCCATCAGCTATACTGACCGTATAGCGTGTACCGACCTACGGCCTCGGACACACACGTACGGCCTGACATGATGGCATGATGCCGAGCACTGGCAGCAGTGGTACTACGCGTCGTCGCACATGCACCGATGCACGTACACGCTGATGAGTGCCGCAGCTCGTACGCCGCAGGCACAGGCTCTCTTAGTGGATACGTACTGTCCTACAGTCGAACGTACGTACTCTTGAATCTTGATCGATGAGCCCGGGCGGCTGTATGCGGCCGGAGATCGAGATCAAGGTACGTATACAATTACAAGGTGCATGTACTGTACGTGTATCCAGCAACATACGCTGGCACTGTGCGGTACGTGTAGGAGTATCCGGCCCGTACGTACAAATAGCATAGTACTAGGAGTGAGTGAGTGACTGCAGTGGTGCTAGTCGGTTTCCGTCGTTTCGTCGTGACGCTGACGCATGCAGCGGTCACCACACACCACGACGACACGACACGGCAGCCCTGCCTGATTCAATGTTTTCCGCCTGCATGCATGCGGGCCCTTGGATATATACATGCGTGCATGCCAATGCATGCATGCGCGGGTACGCACGGACGGAGCTACTGTGCATGTAGGGACACATATACACGCAGATCGAGCACAGTACGTGATTGAATGCATTCATGACGACGTAGTACGCATGTAGGTACATCATACTATGTAGGTCTCCTCCGTCCCAAATATAAGCGTTCCAAGTATTCAAACTCGAAACAATAGGGAGGAAATGGACCTCTATACCTCTCATTTTACACTACCCATCAACTCTTCACCTCTTTACTAACCCCACCTACTGTCTTTATATGTAGGAATGCTTATATTTTTGAAAATTTTGAATCTACAAATGCTTATAAAGAGGACGGAGGAGTACTAGATGGTATAGATCACTATACTGTACATGCGTAAATCAACTATAATCACCATGTCCATCGCGACGCTGATTTCAACGCGCGTGCAGAGCAGCGGGTGGCCTAGTACTGCATACTCCCTCCGTTCCTTTATATAAGCATTACAAGTATTCAAACTCAACAAACAAAAATACATCTATACTTTTACACTACTCACCAACCCCATTTCACTTTTGTCATATCTCCGAAATCTTTATATTTTGAAAAATTTTGAGCTAAGAATCTTATATAAAGAACGGAGGAGTACCGTCGTATAACACGTTTCGAATTTAACAGGTCGGACCGCGCGCGCGAGGAGAGCTGAAAGTGGGCACGCATGGAGTGAGTGGTCGCATCGGAGAGCCTCGGAAGCGGGCCATACTATGCGTGCACGTGCAGGCAGCCGTCCATTATTCCGCCGTCCCTCTCCAATCAATCCATCCGTCCGTCCGTTCATCTTCTACCGGCCATCAGTTCGCAAGTGGTGCTACACGCTGCTACTCTCCCGACACCGTCGTGGCCGTGCAGTAGCTTGGAGTTGACGTACGCCCTGACATGCATGGTAAAACATCCTCTCTCTCCTTTTTTTAATTTGCGGATACATGGTAAAACATCCTTGGCATGCATGGTAAAAAATGCACTGTCACTCACCTGCAATTTGAGGTAGTAATAAGGAAGTGGTAAAACATCCAGGCATGCATGGTAAAACATGGTCACCCTCAGTCTCAGCTGTCAGCTGGTCTCTCCACCCCCTTCTCCTCAGGTCTGCTGGCTACTATGCTGCAACTGCCTCCCTCTAGGCAGCGGCAGGCTGGCCGGCGGCCGGCCGTTCGTCGTGCAGGCGCGCAACGCAACTGGCGGTCTGTCTGGCTGTGTCGTCGTCGCGCGCGCAGGCGAAGCCGGCCGCGCAGATCAGACCATGGCGCGTGTCAGCTGCATCCACCCTGCAATGCAGGTGCATGCATGCATCCATATCATCCACTCGTAGGGCGTGCGGACTTGATACTAGTAGGAGCACGCAGGCACATGTCGCACGCGTCGTCGGCGTGGCGTCACCAGAGGCCAGACACTTACTGTACTGTACGTAACAAATCTCATTTAGATATATAATAAAGTTACTGGTACAGTGCATCAAGCGGGGATAGCTCAGTTGGGAGAGCGTCAGACTGAAGATCTGAAGGTCGCGTGTTCGATCCACGCTCACCGCAACTGTTTTTCTTTCTTTTTTTTGTCAATGTAAATATTTTTCATCTCACATTCAAACGTTCGAATAACCCCGTTTCTCCTTTTTTTTTTGTCTTAACCTAACATTTTGCTCTAGTTTCATCCGCTTGCAGAACTCACAGGATTGGCGTGTTGTGCCCCCGTGTCATCTGCATCCTGCAGCTGCAAGATGCCCACGGGTCGGTGTCGGTCCATGCTGCATGCCTCCTGAGGCCTTCCTGTTCAACTCCACATCGATCTCGAGTCTCGACCACCTCGCCCGATGATAAACAAGGAACAAGACTTCAGTTCATCTTCAGAACTCCTGAGCTGAGACTGAGAGCTTGGACGACCTGCCCTGGTTGTTGCAATGCAGCTGCAGCGCCTGTTCGCATTTATCGCCCACCACCAAAGCCGATTTCTCTCGTAACAAACCAACCACCAAAGAACCGTCGAAGATTTTCTGCCGTAACAAATCGGCGTGATCGTCGATCACCAAACGAACAGGCCGGCAGCCTTGCAGGGCTGGCGCTGCCTTCCCCCAGCAACCACGCTCGCCTCCCACATCCCGTCCGGTCCACTGACACCAACAATAACTGAGGCGGGGTAAGATTTTGATCTTCACAATGGCGTGGCCCGTGTCTGTCTGCAACTCCTCAACGCAACGGAGGCCAGTGTTTGGTTCGCTGCCGAAAATTTTTCCCCGAGACAATAATACATGTATGAAATACTAAATAAAGTTTATATACAAAATCATTTTATAAACGTGTGCAACTTTACGTGATGAATCTAGTAAACTTCATGATTTGCTAGAGTAATTATTCTTTAATCATGTAATCGAAGGCCTCATTACGGAGTACCACAGAGGTTCGGAAGGTATTTTTTTAAGTGACTATATTTATAATATCTCTAATTAACAGTCAAATACATGAACAGTAAAAATTTACCAAACACGCGACCGCACGTACCTGTTCACTACTGTAGGAGGAAGTAGTAACGGTGACTGACGGTTCGATGTGACCTTCACGTACGATGGCGCCAGTGTCCGTCTACACAACAGCAGCGCAACGAACGGGCACTGACCACATCGTATCTTATCCATTACGAACGGAAATGAACAAGAACTGCAGGCAATATCAAGGTGCTCCAAAAACAAATTCTCTAACCTTTCGCGAAAAACAAAAAATTCTCTAAACAAAGCACTTTGCTTGTATATGTACGGACGGTTACAGAAAGAAACTGTCAACAAGAAACTGTTGTCAGCCAGTGCAGAGTTGCAGACACACAGATGCTTTGCTTGCACAAGTAGGAGTGCGCGCTAGCTTTGGGCTGGATTTGATGTGACTGACGGCTCTCGCTCGCTTTCGTTCGCCGGCCGGCCGGCGACTTTACCTTGTTATACGTGCACCGCACTGTTGGGTTTCGTCGCCGTCGTCGTCGGCATCGGCATCGGCGTCGGCGTCTGGCACAGCGGCGACTGTACTGTACGTCTCCTTCCTCTCGTGCTTTCGCTTTTCCTGCTGCTCGAGCTCGACGCCGGACGGCCGACCGGCTGCTGCTCAGGGCAGCCGCAGAACGGTATCGCCACGGCGCAGGAGATTCCGTTCAAACCCTGAACAAAAGATAAACTAAACCTTATTGCTTCAGAGGACAGTAAAGAACAGTTTAGTTCCAGATTACAACTTGTAAATACATCAGTACGTGCTCACAGCACATGTACCAAGCACAGGCCCTGGTTTGACTCCACATTAAACTAGCTAGGCTCCACATGCAGGGCAAGAGCATCAGAAGTTCAGTACTCCCTTTCCTGTCCTCCCCAAAAAGAATGCAACTCCAAGAAGTTAACCAATTTTAAATTTAACCAATTTTTTAAAAATGTTAACAATTATGGTACAACAAAATAAATATCAATATATTAGTCATGTAATGAGGCGTGAATTTAAAAAAATTGATCGAACTTGCAATTGTTTGTCTCTTCGAGAACGGAACAGAGGAAGTACAAAATATGACACTGGCAATGAACCAGCATATGCGGGAGGGGAGATCCACAGTTGGGGGTCAATCTGATGTGCTCGCGATAATGGAGTTCAGAGTGCCATAGGCGTGCAGAGGTGTGTTATCATCTCCATGGTTTGGACAGCAAGAGCTGAAGGACACTGGCGCACCATAATTCAGTAAGAGCAGGTTAATGAGGTTATTCACTGCAACACAGAGACACACCCTTTGGAATGTGCCAAGCCACCAAGCCAATCCTTTGGCCACACAGAGACAGAGATCAATGAGTACAGCAAACGCATGCCTCGCTGAGCTGCTCTCAAAGCACAGCAGAAAGGGCTTCCACATGATTGTTGTAGCCATGCAAAGCCTCTCTCTCACACCTCCATCATTCCTCCCTCAGGCTTAGGGGACAATTATATCCTAAAGTTAATTCCCTGTATCATTGCCTCAAAACACTGGGACACACTGCAGAGTTTTACAAAGTTTCTAATCTCAAAAAGAGAGAGAGAGAGAGAGAGAGAGAGAGAGAAATGAAGAAAATAGCATTCAGTGTTTGTTGACGTTCCAAGGTCCAACTGAAAAGACGGGGGCGAAACAAAATATTTTGCTAGGAGGAACTAAGAGCCTAAAGTTGGATGTATAGTTAGTGACATGGGCTGATCCTTTTCCAACGACACAAGCTTCGTCGTCTTCCGATGGCAAGCAGCAAAATTGCCCAGTGTCCTGCAACGACGCAGCTAAAACATCATTCGGTTTTCACACAAGAAAGGATGATGCAGCCAGATGAGTGAGAAAATGTACCTTTTATGTTAGTATTTGCACATTCTTTCTTCAGTATATCTGCCAACAAAGCACGCCCAAACAAAGAGAACATTAGGATTTCAGTCCATGACGGATTAATGATTGATAGCCATATCTTTGACGCTAAGCATGTCTCTCAAGGTGGCAAACAGATCGTCAAATGTAAATTATTTAATCTTACATCTGATCATCTAGTGAGCTGAATCTGGAATCCTACATATAGAAACATTTGACCCACCTCCTAACCTGCATGAAGCACCCACAAGAGTAATAAATAACTAAACAAGCAGTGAAATAAAAATACAAGTCAACTCCTTGCCAGAAAGGAGAAAAAAATGAAAGCGAAGTCAACTAGTCTCAATGCAAGTTGAGCAAAGTGCAAGGTGTAGTATCATTGGGAACTTTTCCATGAGCAAGAGAAGTTAGGTTACCTTACATCAAGCTAAAAGTTCACTCAGTAAAACTTTATTTCTCTGTAGCTCTGAGAATGCGGCAAGAGCTCTTCCACCTCAATTCTAGAACTGAAATAGCCCATGTTTCTCCTCCTCTGGTGTACAATGTCAACCTCTGCCAAAAAAATACTGTACACCGGCCTGTGGTCGGAGAAACGAGATTCTCCACGAACATAAGACAGCTGATTGAGGCCGTTACCATACCAGAGAATGCGATCACACCTGTTCATCCATAAGTAAGTTGTAAAAGAAATAAGATCTTCAGGAGAAAAACACGGCATGACATACAAGTGTTGTCTAGGTTATATTAGCTAAAGAAAACTACCATGCTGGTGTTCTCCTCTTTGGGGTGCATGCCCTCCAGCATACCGATCTGAGTTGAATGAATATTTGTATGTGGGAGGAAAATATATCCTTCCTTCTTTCCAACCTTGGAAAACTCGTCCATACCTTTGTTGCATGCGGAGCTGTTTCATAAGAGATAAACTCAAAGGTTTGTCACGGTCTTCATAATACCAAAAAGAAAAGGGGTACAGTAGAAGGGATAACAAACATATAATTTATTTTCAATCATTTTGTTATGAAACAACTTCAGGTTCCAATTTTACTGACTGCTAAAGTATATTTCAGAACCTCTACAACTGAACAACCATTTGATGTAAAATTGAAATGAATACTATTGTAACAGGGCCACAAAGTACCTGATCTTTCTCCAATAATTGCTTCCAGTTATGCATTTCCACAAGAGCTTTTGCTAAACAATACGAAAGGGCAATCCGATAATTCAAATCCCCAAGCCATATAATACGACTGCAATTTGTAATTGGGTAAACAGTTAAAAACAAGTCTGCACTGGCTTTAATTTTAATCTACTGAAGGACACAAATAAAGCCTTACTCATGCTCAAGAATTGTTTCAGGTGACTTAACATCACCAGAACCACGAACCCGAGGAAACCTGGTCTTCCTTAAAATTTCCAGAACATCAGAATTCCTGCGCAGTTCATCACCTTCCTTTTCCCCTGAGGTCAAATGACAACAGATGAAGCAGAAGCTTGTCTGGTGCAAAGACATGCTTATTGAAATTGAACCCTGCAATAAAAGATAGAACTTACTACAAGAGATTTATGACATTGACAAAGACCAAATATTATAGTGAGGGATATCTACATGATTATTAATTATGTTACCTTATTCCCAAGATAGCCCATCAATCCTCTGCCGACACAAGAAACTTTCAAGTTTCTCACATCATCTCTTATTTCATTGCGTACCCAAACCGTGAGAAATATGCCGACCATTTGTTTGCTGGCAACTAAGCAATACCTGTAGCCAAATGTATATTCAATGAGTTAGTTCACAGGAACTCAAGAAGCATAAATGTGTGGTGCAGTAGAATGCCTTGTTACTTATTCACAATACCTAGAGCTGTTTGATTGCTCATCATTCTGTTCAGAAGGTGCAGATGCAGTGTAGCTATGAGGAAATGGTGAAAATTGCACAGCATCGCTGACTTCCATATCAATAATCTCCTCAACAGGGGATCCAGGGCATCTCGAATTTCCATCAAAATCACTAGGTCTGCCTCCCAAGTTGACTGGATCGCAAACGCTAAACCTGCGATCCAGTCTTGGCTGTGGGAACATGAAGTCCCCATCCATTCTTAAACTACGGCTGAGGTTGTGGAACCGCCGTGGAAGAAAGGAAAATTCTCCTGCCTTCTCGCATACCCCTCAAAATCAGCATCTAATTCTACAACTGGATCCAAGACCGGTGAAGGGGTATGATAGCCACCACAACCACTAGCTCCAGGATTCTTGTTCAGTGTTCGCCTGATAAGGGACACCCATTTCTTGGCTGGAAGGTTATCTTCAGTGCCAAGAACGTTTCCAGCATTCAAGGGAACAATCTCCTGAAACCTATCAAAGATTGAAATATCAAATTAATTGAAATGTCCTAAAATAACTACCATCTAGATCAAGATCAAGAGAGATATCAGCGGGAAAGGCCATCCAACACATACCCTAGTACATAAATATCGGCAGGAGGAGAAGTATGGAGCCATTCATCTAAATTCAGCCCCCTTGGTGGTGATTTACCACCGACATTCCACGTCGCAGCAAAGATCCTACATGCAAAATGGACATAATGGAATGATGAATCAGATTCCTAGAACATATTGTTGCACAGACAAATTGCATGGCAATATAGACAATGAATGAAGGAACAAAATGTTATGACCAATCTACTAAACTGATTTTTTTAATTACAAACAGACATGATGGCCCTGGAGAATAAACACGCATGGTGAATCAATGGTACCTGTAATCTTGGACTTCAGTCAGGCGTGCTACATCGAAATTATTCTTCCCTCGGCGAGCGCGTTCGGCACTCCGCTTGGATGACGACCAGTCTACAGGCCCACAAGGAACAACATGCGAGAACAATCATTTAAAATGGCAGAAGAAAATAGATGATGCAGAACAAAGATTGAAAGTAGCTTAACAAAGTGGAACTGAGCAGCAGCCAGCATCTGTGGTGGGGAAAGAAAGCTGCATCTCTGGAGCTGCAGTAATAGAAAGAGAGAGGGGGTGTGGTCCAGATGGTTCATTGCACCATACCAGTTCTGCTTTTCTTGGCCGTGCTTGAACTTGCTTCGCTCGCAGAGCAGCTGAGCCTCCACGATCCACCACCTCCATCCCTTCCTGGAATGGTTCAAGCGAGCAGTTGAGCACAAAAGGAAGCAAGGAACCGGACACAAAGTAAAAAAGGTGTCTGCTTTGCTCGTGATCTTTGTTGAAATCTCTATCCGATTCAATAAGAAAGTTGCTACATACAAAGAAAAATAAACGGGATGGACATGAGGACCACGAAGAGAGTCACTACAAGCAACATCAGCCAAATATTTCTGCAGGATTTGTGACACAAAAAAAAGGCTGTTGGTTGGTTGTGGCCTCTAAAGGACTTGTGCTGTTGCGCATCACTAGATCAAAACCGGAAACTGGGATGCACCGTCAGATACTATCTATGAGTAGGAACTTGGAACAGATGCGTGTGACATGGACATCCACTTGGTTGGTCATCTATCTTTGAATCAACACTGGGAATCTAATGTGGATAACTACAAACATAACAGGGTGTTAGAAATAGGATAACCCCAACCTCAAGCAATGGACTTCCTTGGGTCAGGCAAGTTATTTCCCACAAACCAGCGGCAAAGGTAAAGGATGCATGCCATTTGGGGGGACTAGGATGGATGGATGGGGGCTCTCATAATTAATCCCTAAAATAAATGCAGAGGACATAATAAACAAGTTAATCCGAACAAGGAATGGGCTGCAATCACTGATGTTGGAACAGCATGAACGCATTAACCATACCCTGGCCGGTGTCGGAATCAGCATGGAAGTCCTGCGCCTTGGGCCGGATGTTGAACCACTTCCTCACGAGGGACTTGGACCACGAAAGCTACATACACACATGGCGAAAAGAACAGAGGAAAAAAGATGAGCAGCAGATCACGAAATGGAAAGAACACCTACAACCTGAGGGAAAATACAGCTCGAATGGTGCAACAACAAGACGGACAGCAATCTATCCGATCGAGAAAAACTGAAAACTCATCGAACTACCTTGCTCTTCTTGGCGCTCTCCTCCGTCATTGTCTCATAGTAGCTCCTGCTATGCAGGCCGCGGACAGCAAGAGGGATCTGTCACCCCGCCGCCGCCGCCGTAAGCCGTGATCCTTGCGGTCGGAAATCTCGAATCCAGCCAGGATCCAATCCTCACCAACAGCGCGTTGCTTCCGGCCCCGGGATCCTCGAATCTCCGACCAAATTAGCCACGGACAAGGCCCAACCAGCCGGCCGGCGGCCACGGGCCGCGCCAAGATTGGAGTTTTCCGGCGGCGGAATCACCAACCCTGCAACCAGTCACCAGCGGGAGCACAAAGAACAACCCGAGAGAATCTACACCGCCGGCAATGCAGCTGCCGCCGCCCTCCCCGCCACCTTAGCCGCTAGGATGCAGGAGATGGGATTCGTCAGTACCAAAGGCCTACTACTTGTAGCCTTGTAGTTGTAGGAGTAGTACTTTGATGGTAGTGGATACAAGGCGGAGCTGTGAGCTAGGACATGGGTGGGGTGGCAGAGGAGGGAGGGAGGACGACAAGGGGAGAGAGCGGAATGCTTGTGCGCAGGTGAGAGAAAAGGGGTGGTGGAGGAGAGAAAGCAAGGCGAGGCTTCTTGTTTGTGTGTGCTCTCTCCTTTGCTGCTCTTTTCTCTCTACTCTGCTGCTGCTCTCTCTCTCCAACAGCTCGCGCTGGCCTGCTTTGCTTTGGGCTTCTCTCCCCTCTAGCTTTTCTCGACCTTGTCGCCAAAATCCAGGGAGGAGGGGAGGAAAAGGGAAGAAGAAGCAAGAAGAGGCAAGGCAAAGCTGCGGGTGGTGGTGGTGGTAGTGGTGAAGCAGAAGGAACAGGGAGCATAAATGGCAGTGGACTCGAGTGGTGTGGACAAAAGCAGTTTGATGGTCGCCCGCAATAGAACGGAATAAAAACGTAGCCGGCCAATTTTAAGGATTTCTTCGTATGCCATTTGCGGTGAAAGAAAAAGAAAAGGAACAGTATTGGGATTATATGCCATTGGCAACCTTGGTGTTGCCATTTTTCTTTGGCATGCATGTTCCTATCAAGGGGTTTTTTTTTCTCAATCTCAATAAGTAGGGGAGAATTTCAAAAACACCATCTCAAAAAATTAGTGGTGTGTAAGAATACATTATCGCCAGCATTGAAAAATCGTACGTTACATGCCCACAACATCACGAGACATGTAACTGTTTTTATGATTGATCGCGTCTGTTGGAGCTAGAGCGTTTCTGAACAATGCGTGGAATTTATAAATCAAATTCCCTACTTTTCCGTTATTAAATTAGATGCATATCCTCTTGCAGACCACTTTGAGGTTTATCATGCAACCCATGATAAAAACCAATTACCCAGAAGTGCACCAACCAACCATGCTTTAGGCCAACAGATTCTAGAGTGTGAACATATATAAAAGGAATAATTGGATTCCTAAGGGAGCGAGGAAAAATAGATATTAGTTTCACGGAAAGTCAAATAGAGTATCAAATAATCGATGAGAACCGATTCCTAGAATAAGTTATAAGTTTTTAAAAACTATAAAAAATTATTCAATTTAGGTCTGGGTTTCTAAATATTTTTCTTGCTACGAATCAAATATCGATATTTTTGCAATTAACCAATAGAACAATATTGTTCTAAAAAGACCTCAAATAAACACCAACTTTTTTCTAATTGTTGTTCCAATGGTCATTCAACAGCGTAGCTAGCCGATGCACATTACTCTTGCCCCACCTTCAAATAAACACCAATTTTTCTCTAATAGCCACTCCAATGTCCCAAGCAATTTCTTGCCACCTTCCAAGTTGCAACCAAATCAAGAACAGCAACTGTGAGAGAGAGAGAGAGAGAGAGAGAGAGAGAGCAAAAAAAAATACATCAATAACCAGTGGTCTATGTGGCTAAAATTGATACTACAGTGTAGCCACAGCAGGAACTCCCCCTCAAACCAGCAAAAGGCATTGCTTAATGGCTACCCCTACACCACTCTACCACCAGCTAGCTACTCACTAAAATTACTGTTACAAGTGACAATGAAGCACACTGTTCACTGTTACTGTTACCCCCGGGGAAAAAACGACAATGAAGCATGCCCATAGGGGGTGGCCTCGGGTGTGGGACCGTGGCCCGTGGCCCCAGCCGCAGCTGCCCTGGGTGATGGGTCTCGGTGCAGTGAGTGACTGTGCGCAACTCCCGGGCCCACTCCCTGACAACCGTCAGCCGGTCGTGTGTCGCCGCCGCTGGCTGCTGGACGGATTCGGTCTCGCGCGGCGCAACAGTGCCGTCACTTCCTCCTGCTACCACTGACATGTGGGGACGGATTTTGTGGGTCCCAGGGGTCAGTCTGTGCGTCGGCTGGCGACGGGGTAACTCTTTGGTCTTGGCGAGGGAGGAGCTTGGATGCCCTGCTCGTTGTCGCTGCGGTAGTTAAAGCGAATTAAAGCGCGTAAAGATGAAATTGTTGAATGGATCTTGGTCAGTTGGTCGTGATCGATGATGAAGATGAACTTGAGCCTTTTCAACAAAGCACAGTAGACCCAATAGTAATTTGGTACAGTTGGTGTGTAGATTTATATCTCGTTGACCGAAAGAAGTATATATATATCGATCTTCTGTTCTTTTTCTTTGGGATATTAGAATTAGGCACCGCCTTTGAACAATTTCTTTTCTCCAAATCACACGCAAAAGCAGACAGCTCATGTACACGCATGCCTGCTCAGCCATACGTTAACACACATACAACTTTACGCACCTCTATATAGACGGAGAAAGATGAAAATGTAGAGAGGTTGAGTTCTTCTTCAGTCTCCATCTCCACTTTTTCTTCCTCTTTTTTCTTGTTGTTTTTCCCTCTTCTTCTCCTCGTCTTCATTTAAATTCAACGAATGTCTTAGTCGACAAATTATTGGAATCCAAGAAATCACCACTGACATCTCAGTATCGATGGGCACGTCTGGTACCCATGAAACAATAATGCTAGTTAAATTCTGAAACGATTAAGGATGAAACGAGCACCAGTGATGGTTGAACAATTATTTTTACCTGTATAATTGGACTAGATCGATCGATGGAGAGTGACTGGGGGCGAGCTGGCCTGGTGATATTTGTGGCGTGTGCGTCTGCGTCTAAGCACACCGGATAATCGCCATCGTGATCCCCTTGGTTCTGTGGCGCCGGTGACCATTTCGATCATGTCGAGCTCGCGTCCACGTACGTGCACAGTGAGTGACACAGGGACAGTGCTCAAGAGAAGGCGTACGTCGTATCTTGTCACCCAGGGTATACGGTACGTACGTACGTACATGGCTCCTCTCGGTACAGCAATAATTGGATCGAACATTGAGTACCGTACATTATTGATCGTTGCTGCTGGACACCCTTGGATATGGGCTGGCGCGGCCCGCCCGGGTTCCCACCGTCGTCGTCGATCATGTAGCTAGCTAGCTAGCTGGCTGGTAGTGGACCTGGTGGTATACGCACCAATAATACGTACGCATGCACGCATGAGAGAGCGAGGTTCGTTTGCTTCGTGTACGTACGGGCACGTGAAGAGGCCGGTATGTAGGGACGACGCGTACGTACGTGCGTGTGTGTACGGATGAAGGGGGCACACACTACACAAACTTTGCAATGCTTTTTTGCACACAATGATCGATCATGTCGCCGGACGTATTCAGCGCAGCGGCGTGTGTACGTGGTACGTCGTACAAAGCAGCTTCGATGATACGAGATCGTCGTGCCGGTCGCTGTCCATGTCGAGGATCTCGAGTACGTAGCCATCGAGATCGGTCTCCGGCCGGTCCCTCCGATCCGATCCGGCCGGCCGTGCCGGTCCCCTACTTACGCGCACTGTGGGGAAAAGGAGGAGTACACGAACCCTAATTATGATGATGAGACAACGGCGTGCAGTGGGCTCTCCTCTCATGCGCGCGCGCCCACACACATTGCAGCTAGTGCAGGGGGGTCGTCGATCGGGGCATGCATGCTGCCGCTGTATATATATGCATGATTTCGGCATGCGCCGCTGTATATGCATGATCATGCACAGAGCTCGTGATGCTCTACGTGCCCTGGCTTTTAATTTGTATACTACGTGCATACGTAGCTTTCAACAACTGACAGGGAACACGAGCCATCGATCCATGGGGGGCGCGCACAGTACGTACGTACACGGGACTCTCACTGACATCCCGGGCCCTTCCTCCCCGCATGCAGCAGCGCCACCGCTCCCGGCCTCTCAGCTGGATTCTACTGTATGATTATTAACTTTTCCGACCAAAAAGCTGCCGGCGTCTTTATACAGTATACGCGGTCTCAACTTGACAAGTGTAGAAATAATGGGATGGATTTGAGCGAGCGAAGAATCAAGGGCCGCCTTGTCCATCGTCGGATTAATTAAAAATCGATGCACACGCGAGATGACTAGCTATAATCTAGCTTGTATGCATGCATGCATGCATGCATGCCGCTGCACATGCATGCATGATAAAGGATTATTCCATACACATCATCTGAAGAACGTTGAATATGTTGTGCTATGATCTGACCGGACGGACATGCTGCTCTATCTCCAACAAGACAGCAGCTATAGAATCTATAGATGCATCCTCATCCATACGCGACCGAAATTTTGGTTGGTAGTAGAAAGTTTGTCTTGCTATATCACTCTCTTTGTTCCGTTTTATTTCCCTTTTGTTTATGTGAGGAATGAAGTATCTAGGACTATGTATAAATTTTGTTGTAATATATGTGCCCATTATTCAATAAAAAATTACAATAAACATTGCATTTAGTCTAATGAACTTAAATTTGGGAGCAAAATATGCATGGTAAATAGAATATGCTCTCCAATGATTTATTTAACCACCAATGCAACTTTCTTCACGCGCATGCCTATTAATAATTATCTTTTTTTAAAGATACATGCATAATAATTATCATGAAAATACATGCTTAAGTTCACAAAATAATCACTAAAAAGCACACACAAGAACTAGCTGCTTTTTTTAATCCTAAAAACTTATTACAACAAGATTTGCATTGGCATTATTTTAGGCCGGGAATCAATAAGAAAAATACAAAAGACAAAAGAACAAATAAATTGGGTCCAGCATACATCCTTTCATTTCATTTCCTTCTCGGTATGGAGTTGATGCTGTGCGCCCGTGCCTGCCCCCACCACCAACCTTCATTTCACTTCACCAAACAGGTATATATGCCTTGCGAGAGAATCATTGCGAGGCGAATATATACAGTACACAATATGTTTTATACAGATAAAAAATGTTTAATCGCTCAACATGCATGAGGACACATGCCCATACGAGGAGACCAAGGCACTCTGGTGTCTGGTTGCATTTGCATCCAATGGCATGCTTCCAGCGTGTAGATCCAGATCCCTGCATGCTGCCGGCCGGCTCTGCCTGCCATGCCCATGGCCATGGATGCTCACACCAGTCACAGCACTGTTCCTGCGTCCACGGGCTCACCAAAGCCCTCTAGTCCTAGTTGGTCGCTGAAGGCGAGGTATGGTCGTAACCACTCAGGTTCGATTCCTCATTGGAGCGAATTATGGGGTTGATTTTAAAAAAATCCCCTCGCCGGTGAAACCGGGATTCAGGGGTTTTTTCACGGGTTCGAACGGATAAACTCCTTGGGCACTTGTCACTTGCATTGTTTGTTTAACCCTCCTGATGCCCGCCAGTTCAGGATCTTGCTTTGGGAGAGTTGCTGCTTCGTGCTATAAGATACTGAATCCCATCTGCATCCAAAGTACATTTGTGCCACTAATCTAATGCTCAGCCCAAATATATATGAAAATGCATGGTTGCTTTAACTTTAGCCTTCGTCACCAGCATGCACTGCCATTGCCCATTGGTCCACGTGGACCGTGCGGCATCGGAACCCGTGCTAATTTAAGGAGGATCAGATCGTGGCACACTTGTGATTTTGTTTCCTTTAGAAGAAGGGTTTCGAGATATCCATGCATTCTTATTGCTTGGTGGGTGGGTGTTGAAAGGCTGAATCTTTGATTCGCAGCTGATGCGTTTGGCGGTTTACTTGAGGTAACAAGTACTTAGCTTTGATCTAATCATCGGCTCGGCTTTTCGGAAAGGCGGTAAAATCCTGGATCCGCCACTCGAGGTCGGATGCGGCTTTTCCGCTTTGTAGGGTGGTGAAATGGGGTATAAAGATGAGGATCGATGAAGCTTGCGGTGACCACCTTGAACAAAGTTAATTAATTACAGGCATCAATAATCACTTGTTATCAAGTGCGACTCTTCTCATCAAGCAAGCATGCATGCATGGCCTAGTGTATGGGAGCAGGCTGCCAATAGTTCGTTGAGGATGTTGGTATAGGCGCAGGCATGCCTGATGCCTATCTAGAAAAGAAAACATCCATTTATTCAGCTCAACAACATTTTTTGAATAAGGTCTTCCAAAAAAAACATTTTCTGAATGCATTTGAGGTAATTGTAAAGTGAAGGGAAGTCGATCATTTAAAATGCTAGTGGAATGTCCGTTTATCCTCTTGATTTGTTTATTGAAAACCAGTCAATAATCTCACATGAGTGTTTTAAAAGAACTCCAACACCTGAAGAATTTTGGTGTCCCATATATATGCTAGTGCAAGATTTGCTTTATTGATCGTTGAGTAATGAATACATGAGTTCAGAAAACTTTGTGTTTTAAGACCTCCAAACACCTGAATTTGGAGTTAGTTCATACTCCCTCCGTCTTGCAAATAAAGAGTGTCCACTTTGGTTTCTTACCGGTCAAACTATTCGAAGTTTGACCATGTTTACAACGAAAAATATTAATATTTATAACACCAAATAGATTATGGTATGAAAATATATTTCATAATGAATCTAATGAAACTTGTTAGACATCAAAAGTATTAATATATTTTTATATAAACTTGGTCAAACATAAGATTGTTTAACTTAGGACAAAATCAAAGGGACTTTCTTTACGGGACAGAGGGAGTATCGTGGTTTCCGACTCTGTCCTCGAGTTACCATCACTTTCTTGCAATGAACAGTGGTGTAAGAGAAATTTGAGCATTAGAGCCCACAGCAAGACTTGATTTTTTTTTCTTTTGCGCACGTGTATTCATAGAGTTGAGTGTATGAGCGTCTCTGTTATGTGTTTCACAAAAAGTTAAAATAGAAGAATGAACAGAAAAACTAATCGAAGATAGCATTACCACTGTATCACTGCCTCTAGAAGAACATGACCCGGCAGGCCGGCACAATCTCACAACCAGATAGTTGCAGGAAATGTACTCCTAGCTGAAAATTAAACCACACCCTATTTGCAATGTTATCGTCCAAATTTCCCCAAGGAAAAACAGCAGCACCACATGACTGGCACATCACCGTCCCCATTCCTCTTCATCATGTGCCCCCACAGTTCATTTCTGCCGGCATGGATAACTGGATAGAGAGAGCCTTTCCGCCATCAATCCATGGACGACGGACGCAGACCTTGGCTGGACACTAGTGAGCACCACTGTTCCATTGGCAGCGACGTCTGAACTTGCGAGATCGATCCATCGAAATGCCCCTTTGCACGTACGCCCCATTTTGTAGTTTTCTTCAGGGGTTAAGTTCTTGGTGAGCACTTGAGATAGCTCATATCCGGGGTCCTGGTGGTCTTGCACTATCAGTGACCATGACAGCAGTGGGGTTCCGGTCAAAAAGGGACGAGGGAGACGAAATTAAAGGAAAAGTTTGGAGAAGGGGATACGCACACAAGTTGCCCTAAAAAGTGCAGACGATGGATGGGATCCAACAACAGCTGAATGGTGGGGCCAATGTCTGAGGAGACTATTAGAAAGTGCAAATTATAACAATCCATTGGAAGTGACCTCTCTCTCATTGGAATTTGAAAATTGAAATCTGATATAAATCCATCTGTGTATATGTAGTCATTGCATTTTTGAGCTTGCTGATATCCAAGAATATGGAACCCTGAGTCTTTTGTTATTTGTATGTAGGAACAGGTTGAAGAGGTACAGTACATACATGCATAGCACTAATTGTGTTCAAGAGGCATATGTTTGGGTTGTGCTATGTGCAGTGCTATACCTAATGATGTTAAGTCCCAATGATTGATGCCTTGTTAGCATTACAGTGAGACGCCATCTCTCTAGCACACGAATCATTGCCGTCATTAGGAAAGTCCAAACATTGAAGCATGCGTGATACATGTTGCACGCCGGCCATCCGTGCATGATGTATGCATGCAAGCTTTACAGGATCTAAGGGGACAGCATCCATGACATTCCAGCATATATAGCATTGGCCTTATCCCTTTTGAGGGCCAATATATATCATGGTACGGCCGTACGAGCCGTCAGATCTGATCGGCCATGATCATCTGACCGTCAACGACAACGCAGCTAGAGAGCCAATAACTAACTTCTTTGGATCCACTGAGGTTTTGCAGATAGATAACCAAGCAACAATATAATGAATGTACATATTCATTGTTCATCATACCTTTTATTTTGTCTAGTTGCATTGTTGTTGATACATAATTGGTGGTGGTGAAATAATGTCAATCTTTACTAATAATTAATTCTGCACAAGTACTTGGTTTTGGATCTTCTTTTGGAGGCAAACTGAACAGGCTCTCTATTCACACAGGCTTTTGTTTGCACTGACAGTCTGGCATGCTGGATTCTCTTTTTGGACGGTTCGGATACTTTCATCTGCTTATCTTGAATGGACGGCGCTCCATCAAAGAAAGTCGCTGCCTTGTGAGCAAATCAGAGGCAGACAACTTGTTTTCAAAGACAAGTGTTGTTTTCAAAGTTTTAACATATATATCATGTTAATTGGAATTTGGTAAAAGGAAGTCAAACATCTCTGTGTTCTTCATCACACTTTATGCTGAATCTGTTATATTGTGCACTGTGCCGCAGCTGCTTCTCATTTTCTTTTTTTTCTTTTTTTTACTTCTCATTTTTCTTTGTTTCTCCTCATAATTAAATCCACATCTCCAATAATTCACCTAGTAGGCTGCCTGTTTGAAAAAGTTTCCTTGTGTTACAGTTAGCAGCACTCGAAGAAGGAGACGGCGAAAATGACAGCAGCAGCCATTGACTTTCCTTGCTGTACCCTTGCTGCTACTCGGTACTGTACTGTCGAGTTCTACTCTATCAATCCCACAAGTGGTGTGGTGATGACTGATGAGCAGCTTAGGCCACACAGGCCATAACAGCGACTTGCATTCCCGGCCCGGCCGGCCGCCACAGTGTTTTACGGTTCGCCGTCGAAATCAAAGCATCTTCACCATCACATGTACAGCGAGTGAACGATCGACTAATTCGATGCATGTGGTCGTCGATCGACACACGCTGTGGCTCATACTTTTTTTTTGGACACTCTCCTTCATTCATTCATTCATTAATCAAGATAAGAGGTACAAACGTCTTCAGGCGGATAAATAAAAACCACACATGCCTACCCAATGAATTATAAATGAAGCTCTTTGCAAGTCTATCTATATCAACATTTGCAGCAATTCCTCCGTGCACTAGCTCGGCCTTCACAAATGTTGCCAAAACAGCGTTGATCTCCTCGACACCAATGTTCCCATATGGCTCGAGACTCATTCTTTTTTTAATTGTAAAAAAAAGTTTTGACGAACCAGGCTGATCTGGAATGCGGCCCACGCCTACTTTGGGCCCGCTATGGCCCATGATTGTCTCAGTGTTATCTCGACATCACAATCGGTTTCGTTTTAGGAAAAAAGAAAGAAAAGAAGACTGAAAATACTTGATGTACATCGATCGATATGCCATTGATGCGTGAAATCGAACAGGAGGAAACAAAACGAACAAAAGAAAAAAAAATCTTGGGCCTCCGTCTGTCGGATCAAATCAAATGGTGAGGAATTGTCTGTATGCATGTGTTGCTGCACGTGATAAGGTTTCCACGAATTGAAGGCACGTGAGCGAGTGGCTGATCGATCCAAAAGGTTACGCTATGATCTGACCAGCAGACCAGACATATGTGTATGATGCTCGCAGCATATGTGCATCCTCAGATCATCCATACCAAGACGGCAAGACCAAATCTTGGTTGGTAGAAAGTTGTCTTCTTCCTTTATTTTCTTCTTCATAGTAGGACTTTTTATTATGTTCGTTAATGGAAGTCGGTAGGTATTGCCTCAAATGGTACGTGCTTTAAGCATTTCTGGATTGACAGACACTGCTGCAACTTTTAGCTTGTCCATCACTCTCACAAGTCACAAACAAGAACGCCATTGAGTGTGTGTGCACAATGTATAGTTTAATCAATCAATGTTGGACGCATCACTCGTGTACATGCATCATGCGCCTTGGTTATTGTTAATTTAATTTGGGAGCGAAAGTACTTGGCTTGGATCTTCCTTTGGATCGATATCTGCAAATGGATTTATACCTTTGCCGCTATCTTTTGGACGATTTGGATACTCTGATCTGCTTATCTTGAATGGGCTTCAAACTTACAAAGAGATTCGCTTCCTACTACCTTGTGATCAAAGCAGAGACCTGCATTTTTTTTTGGGTGTTCACGTGGAGCTTGGTTGGTAACGGTATATGCAGTCAAACATCTCTCCGCTCTTGATCGCTTTGAGTCATTAAATCAGGTGACTAGTGACTAGATGGAGTCAATCCAAATTCCAGCATATATAATACATACTGCGGCAAATGTAATAATCCTCTCGCTCAAAAGTTGAAAGGGTATTGACATATATGTATGTCCTTCGTTAAATTTTTAGAGGTACAGTTTATAAAAATAATGATGCAACGAGTTTCATATTTCAAAATGCTTTAATTTAATCTGCATCTCAAAATATTAACAACAATACGTTTTGTATAAAAGTTCCCAAATTAAAATACAGGGGCCAAATTAATTTTGCTTTGAAGACCGAACCATAACAAAATACCCCTACACATATTTTAGAGCTATTTTAAGGTACACCATACTACTAATTAGTAGTATATCGATATATAATATCTATCTGTTCATTATTATGGATAATTAAGTAATTATTGTATTGTAAAAGTGATATTTCAAATGGAATGGTCTTTTAAACTTTATGTTAGTGTCAAAATAAAATTATAGTGATAACATTTGTGTTTACCACGATACCCTTATACTATCTATACTATTTATGTATACCATACATACCACAAGCAAAGGTTTTAATAGTATATTATACCTTGACCATCACATGTTTTTATGTTAATCATTTCTGAACACTAGTACTTCTACCCTTTAATTATCGTAAAAGAGCTAACTCATAGAGGCATAAAAGCGACACTAAATAGGTTATGCAACTCATAATGTACCTGTGGCTATTCTGGCATAACTTTTAACTTTGGTGCCCAATGAAAATATTTCCATTTTAGGAAATTGAGGGCCTAATTAAAATTATTAGCACCAGTATAAAGTGCAATTTGTGATGTTAGCTGAGAACGTCGAGAAAATCCGTCACGTAATAAATAGTTTGTTGTAGTGTTAGCACCAGCTTCAAATTCTCCACTATTTATATAAGTTTGTATAGAATAGGGGCTCCTATATGTCTTGTGGAAGGTGAATAAGGATTGTATCTTTAAAGCCCATTAGGCCCATTAACATCTCATCTTCATTCTCACCTTCTTCCCCACAAGGCCCACCTCACTCCGCCGCCTCCACCACCCCTACGGCGTCAGAACGCGACCACCACCGATCCTGCGGCACCCGACCCTCCTTCTCTAGGTCCGCTGGACACTAGAACGCACTCCTCCAAACACGGAACCCTAGCCCTAACACCACCGCCACTTATGGCATCAACCACCACCCAAGCTAGTGCACTACTGCCACGTCACCGCCGAGCCAACAGCCTCCTCCCGGGCCAATCTTTCGTGAGTGGAGGAGAAGAAGCTGAGGGAAGAAGATGAACTACAGCTGTTGGATTTTGGTCTTGCACAAATCTTAAAGTGGAAGATTCCTTGAAAAATCTTCCAGAAGATATATTGGATCCCTGGTATAGAATAGAGCAAGGAATGATCTCAAAAAATAAAAAAAGAATAGAGCAAGCAATTTAGGATTTCTACCGGAGGCCCAACATGCTAATTCTGTCTAAACGGGTGGTCCAAACAACCAACATGCTCCTCGCGTTACCAAATCAAATGGCCCAAAGCCCAAATCTGGATTCTCACGTTTCCATGTGGGCCAGTGATCCAGAGTCCGCCCTCCCCCTCAGAATTTTTTTATATTTTTTTATTTATTTTGCAAAAATATACGACCGTTTCAAAATTTAGCAAATTTGACCTTCAACCGCCGTGGCCCACAGCGGTTGCAGGTCCAACCGCCGTGCGCTACGACGGTTGAACGCCACCACCGTAGCCCACGGCGGTTAGCCGGCCGTAAAAATATTTAGAAGATAAAACACACACTTTTGTAATGGCATGTACGACGCTTGTACAACCCTAACAAAGCGCCTTACGTACTGATAACATGCCTTAGGGAATTTAGAAATTTGATTACAACATGCCTAATTAATCTAATTGTATGAGAACTGCCCGGAGAGCATAGAGCCACCGGAGTGTTGCGACGACATGTACTAGTACCCGGTGGGGTGGAGGTGGTGAAGCGTGGAGGGACTAATCTTCTGGGAGCCGTTCTTCTTGTGGCATTCACAAGTGTAGGTCGAACATTTGCAGCATCGACTGTTTCCTGCGCTAGACGATGGATCCGGGGAAGCCAATGCCTCCGACAGCTCCCGCTTCAGGTTGTAGATGACGACGTCCTCGAGGTAGTCGATGTACTCTTGATTGGGGCGAATAGCTGGTGGATCCACCCATTGCGAGAAACCGTAGTTCTCTGTTTGGGTGGAGTACCGCAAAAGGCCAGAAAACGTTAGCAAATCAAAGAAAGATGATGAACAAATTTGTGGACATTACTTACCCATGCATATGGGCAGTGCCAGAAGCGACGACTAGAGTTGTTCCATCCCTCGTACACTTGCATCACGCAAAACTCACCGTGTGAACATCTAGACCACAACACCGTTTGCTTCGGTGCGTAGCTTCTAACTTCACGCATCGATCTGAAGTCACTCTTGCCTTTCAGTGGGAAATTGGCTTCGAAATCTGGAGATTGTTGATGCCACAACTCAGGACCGAAACTGTGTTCATCCCCACTCCAGGAAGTCATTGTTGAATGCTATGAGAAGAAAGGCAATAGAGTGAATGGTGCTACATATAGGTAGAAGAAGGAGGCTGGCTGGGTGGTGGGCCCTTCGATCCGTGGGAAGGGAAACGAAGCAGTGACTCGGAGAAAACACACTCTAGTACTAGGGCACTGTCGCTTCATCACCTTCCCTCTCGTCCACATCTTGACTTCCTCATGCACTTGATCGCTAGTCCCACCAATCTGGAAAACTTGGACAAACAAAATCACAGGCAAACCAACTCGGCATGCATTTCTGATAAAACTCCTCCACTGTGGAGTCCCTTCAAGTGGCATGAGCTCCCAATACACATGTTCACTTCTATTGATTAGTGCCATCACCGACAGACATTGGTGCTCTAAATCTCATCGCAAATGACTTGACCAGCCAGTTGGTTATACCCTCCCAAGTTCTTTCTGCTGCTCTCTTAACGTTTTTTTCAATTGAACTAAAATTTGACAAGTCAACTCCTTGTGGACCATATATAATTTCTCCAGATCCGTAATACAATTTGAGTGTTAGTGAAACCGAAGGCCCAACTCATCTTGCACAACGATCGGACAATACGAGCAACTCGGTGATGGGTTAGTGAAACCGAATGAATTCCGTACTGAATTTGCTCCACCAACGATCAATATTTCAGCAGCACTTGGATAGAATACTTGGCACCTCAATCTCGAGCGAGAAATCCACGAAAACCAGAGAGCAAGAACAAGAGAGGGAGAGAGTGTTGCAATGGGTGAAGACACCCCTCAAACCCCCTGATATTTATAGGCAATGAAGCCGAGCACCGAGACATGGGCTGTGTGCAACGGCTAGGAGTCGTTGGAGCTAAGGTTTGATCATACAAGCCAACTATCTCAAAACTTAAATAGGGTACTAAGCTGTACGCAAGGCATATAAAAGGAATAAATAGAGCAACTATTCATCATGGCAACCATAAAGAACAAAAGCATTCTTACCGCGCATATGAAAGCAAACTAATTTAAGAAAGCAAATAAATTTTTTTGGTCTTTTTAATTTTGCAAATTTTTATGTGTTTATAGCATATGAGATTCGAAAATAAAGATACAAGTTACCTCGGTGGGGTCCTCCCCAAGCTAGCTTCAGGCTCACTCACGTGGAGGGGAAATCCCATCCACCGTAGTAGGCCCTCGCTCCTCCACCGCCGCCGCACTCGATGGCGTGAAGTCTCTCGCCGGACATCCGCCGATCTGAGTGGACTCGACGTCTTTGGTGCACGGTCTCCTCCATGTCGCCGACTGATGTTGAGCTCGCTCATCTGCCGAGTGAGGGTGGCCCCACGAGATGACGAGCGCAATCCGGATGACGAAGATGTCGCATCTCCAGGCGGTCCAGCAGGGACGGCCCACTGCCACGCCTGCTAGCCCAAGCCGAGCTACTGCACTGCCGGGTACATGGGCTGGTCCCAACCGGGAGCATATCCCGGAGTAACCCTGTGCATGTACTCTGTAGAGGTCCATGTACTAGAGGTGTGGTAGGTCGAGGTGCCGAGGCGACTGAGAGATGGCCGTGGTGGCGGCTGTTGCTCGCTGCCTCTCCTCGATGCACTCCTAGTTACCCCGTCACCAGAGACACTAGAACGACGAGGTTCCTCGAGAGGAATCAAGGCCCTTGGCCGCATACAACCTGAAATCCGGGTTAGGTAATCGGATCTGGTTTGTATGGCCTGTAAAAGAAAACCAAAGAATCATCCGACCTTCTTAAGAATATGCCCCCGAGTCAAATAAGCTCTAACCGAGTCCGGGATTAGCAATGGAGGGCACGTTGGGCCCTTGCGTAATCCCAAGATTCGTGACGATGCGAGAAATCAAAGACGTACACTCAATAGAACCCGTCATCTTAAAATTTGTTAACCACTGCCGAATCATAGCTTCCACAGGGGAGATCTTGATTCGTCTGGCCGCGGCATCTAAGATCATCATCTCGTCAAGGCGCATTTGCGCACATCATCCCTTGAAAGAGAGTAATGGCGAGCCACTTGTGCCACAGTCGGAGAATGGGATGCAAGATATCGTTGCACCGAGGTGTCAACTTGCCGCGAATAGGCCGACCAGAGATCTCTTCCCAAAAACTCTCACGATTAAAACCAGCGCAAGCTTGCTCAAGAGAAATAGCGCAGCGACGATGAACACCGAGGGTGCGACTAAGATCTTTCCATGAAACTCGATACGGAACTCCATGAAATCGAAATGAAATACCGGACGCATCCTCTTGAAGAGTGCAGAGAAACTGGATGGTGGTAGGTCTAGAACCAACCTCCTGAACTGGGACACAATCCTCCCATCCTAGAGCTTGCCAAATGGAATCGAACTCGGAGTCCATACCTGTTTTCTCGAGAAGGTCCGGGTCGAACTCCTTGGTGTTGGCGAAGACTCGGTCCTTGATGAGAGCGTAGGCTTGTCTCTCGCGATCACTCCTCAAGTCGATGAAGGCGGCGTCGACGGCGTACACTTCCTTGACTTGTGGCGTGGGCAGCTCTTCCTCTCCCTCCTCTTCACGGTCGGTTGACATTTGGCTTGGTGCAGCTTCGGAATGACGAGACGAGCTCCCCCCGTCATGTGAACGGCGTGAGCGAGTCAACTTCGGAATGAGGAGGCCCAACTCATAACGATCGGACAATACGAGCAACTCGGTGATGGGTTAGTGAAACCAAATGAATTTCGTACTGAATTTGCTCCACCAACGATCAATATTTCAGCAGCACTTGGAGAGAATACTTGACACCTCAATCTCGAGCGAGAAATCCACGAAAACCAGAGAGCAAGAACAAGAGAGGGAGAGAGTGTTGCAATGGGTGAAGACACCCCTCAAACCCCCTGATATTTATAGGCAATGAAGCCGAGCACCGAGACATGGGCTGTGTGCAACGGCTAGGAGTCGTTGGAGGAAGGGGGGCCGAGTTAGCCGTTAGGCTGGGTCGGCCGACCAGGTCGGGAACCCACCTCGTCCACCTCCACTTTTGCAACGGCTCTCTAATGGTCACATGGGGCTCTGTCTAGGTGTCCGGTCCAAACTTGCGGAAACTTGCTCAAATGAATTTTAAGGATTTTCCAACTCAAAATTTTATTTTAGAATTTTTATTTAAAAGGAATTTGGCTAGAAAAATTCCAGCATGCAAATGCAAGGATGGAGAATTCAAAAATGCATTAGAAAAATTAAATTAAATTTTGAAAAGGGAAATATGAGATAACTCACCAATTTTACCTTTGGCAAAGGACTCATCATTTTAAGTCCGAGAGCGATCTTCCACTCGTCACACCCCACTCCCGAGAAGTAGAGGGTGTGGTCTCGCACCTTCCGCCACACCTTCCGTGTTTTCCTTGATTTTCTTGATGCGGTCGAGGTTGCGTGAGGGGTTGTGGCTCTGTCCATCCCCAAGTCTGCTCATCATTTCCTTGCACTGAATAGCATTGCTCTTCTGTTGGTCGAAATCGGAACACCAAGTTCTTCTTCCCAATGCGAAACGGATGGTCCCATTTTCCACATTGATCCTTGCCCGAGCATCACTTAGAACGGCCTCCCAAGAATGAGTGGCATCTCGCATCATCTTGCATTCAAGGACCACGAAATCCATGAAGATGCAAGAACCTTGGACAAATACCAGAGACTCTCCACAATCCCTCCGGATACCGAATCAAGCGCAAGTTGATCCTCGAGGTTGGAGTAAGAGCAGGATATCCCAATCTTTCAAACATAGCCTTGGACATGAGGTTGACACTCGCGCCAAGATCACAGAGAGCATTCCTATTTTTCTGGTAGTATATAGTGCAAGTGATAGCTGGATAACCAAGGTCTCTCCTGTGCACAATTGCTGAAGATTCCCATGGATCAAGAACCTGCTGTATGGGTCTCCCTGCATAATCAGCAGCTCATGCCCTCCCAGATGGCTTACCCCATCTTGTGGACACTACACAAACATTCTCACAAGAAGACACGGGTTGCCGAAGAATCTTCCGTCTTATTGAGAAGGAACCAAAGCACTAATCGAGCCAAGCGGGTTTCTATCATTTTGTTAAGCTCAGCTGGTTCTTAAGAGCAGAAGAAAGGCTATCAATTTTAGCGTTAAGGCTTTCCAAAGTCTTATCATAGGCAGCTGTTTTCTTGTTAAAACCATCATTAATCTTAGCTTGCCCGAAACCGATCTTTCGTGGAAGGTTGGTTTGGATTGTAAGAATTACCTTGATTACCTCCACGATAGTAAGGGCGTGATTGATTCCACGCTTGACCTCCTTGTGGACGATAACCATTGTTGTTGCCGCTTCATGTACATCACGTCCTCCCCGGGTAGCGGCGTAATTCAATGCCGGTGTCACCACGGACTTCGCAGTCATGCGAGCATCCATAGCTTGAGTAGTGATGGTGGCAGGCAGCCTTCTCACCGGTCGAGCATCCATTCTCTTCATGAGTAGGTCCATCTTGGCGTGCAGATATCCGCTTCCTTGACGGTATGTGTACCCCTCGACGTGGTCGAGTCGATCATCACTCCACCCTTGGTTGGAGACCATCTTCTCAATAAGTTTAGTTGCTTGATAGTGAGAGAGAAGAAAGCCCATCCAGCATCAATATGGCCCGGGCTGCCATCGAGTCACCCATTATAGAAACTCTAAAGGATAAGCCGGTGGTCCATCCCATGATGGGGACACGGATGTACTCAAGCCTTTCCCAAGCTTCGGAATGGTCTCATTTGCTTTGTCGAAAGCTTGAAATTCTCCCAGAGCATTGGTCCCGCCCAAGAAAGAACTTCATGAGAACGTCACGAGCACTTCGCCTGTGTGTCAATATCTGCACGGTTCGTGATAGAACCACCGCCGCCTTTCCTAGAAGTGAGAATGGAAGCTGCAGATTTAATGGCATCTTCCTCCACTCCTCGATAGTGAAGGTACCGCATGACCCGTGAAATGTTGCAAGTGGGCGCTCGGCGTCTTCATTAGGCTTGCCACGAATGGGCTAGCCTGTACCATCGTAATGAGGCCGCCTTGATCTCGAAGTTTCCGTTCCCGGTGTTGATCTAGGGGCCAGTAGGCACATGATCAGCAGAGGGAGCAGAGTATTCGCGAAGAGTCTTCTCTTGATTGGCCATAGGAGTTGATGTAGATGGCACAAAGGAAGCTAGGTCGACTCCAGACGCATACCGGGAGAACCGAAATGAGTTCTAGCCTCCTCACGAGTGACTCGGAGATCTTCATGAAATTGCCAGAAGTCTAAAACCAACATACACTACCTGCCTTCATCATCGATAGACAAAGAAGACATTCAAAATTAGCTTTGCATTGAGAACTGTTTTATTCCTATCATGATTATAAACATTGCAAAGTGTTGACATGTTATCCTTAGCCTTCCCCGGCAACGATACCAGAAATGCTTGTTGGCATTTCTTAACATCGATGCTAAGTCATGAGTTCCTAGCAACGATGCGAAATGACCAAATGGTAATCCTAACGATTACAAGAGTCATAGCGCACGGAAGTACCATTGTAGCATTTCCCCAAAGGAGTATTCCAAAGGGTATCGAATCCAAGGAAGGTCGGATTAACAAGTTCAACACTATTGCAAGGAGTATAAATCTTAGACGGGAACAAACCGTACACTCAAGCACAGGGTAAGATATGATAGATAAGATAGTAGTGTGAACACACAAACACACTCTCTAAAGGTCCTAGGCTTAGGAGGCAACATACGAGTTAGTTCTAGGTTCTAAGGTACTAAGCATACAAAGTTAGACAGTGCATTTGTTAGATACACACTAGCATTGCATGATCACCGGCTCAAGCACCTGTGTACAAACGGGAGCTAACCTCCGCTGCCGCCACGCATGACTCGGTTGTTAGACTTTAGACTCCTACAACAGATCCGAACGTGGGGGATTAGGAAGGGTCCAACTACTGTCACCATGCCTACCCCAAGACAAACCGTGGATACACTCATAAGCAACATAGCTACGCAACCCAAGCACCACGCTTACGTTGTTAGCAGGACCGACCGCCCGGCTATTGTGACCAGTCGAGCCGCCGATAAATCGGTGATTACACCGAGCACCGTAGCTTAAGCACAAACTTCATGCAACACGAACATGGGATCTAACTAGATCAAACTAGGCTAAGTACACAAATGGATTTGTGCTTTCCTATGTCTATTCAACAGATCAAAGGGTCGTGTTCGTGAAGAACACGAGCCTCTAACTTATGAACAAACACCGAAAACATGTATAAGTCACTCGTCAATCGGATCGTAAGGCCTTGTTCATCAAGAACAGAGCCTCTAAATGATGAACAAGCGAAGAACACATGAACAAATCACCCATGTATACAAGCACAACTTTATATGAAATAGTAATAATCAAGTAGATCAAAGTCATACAATAAAATAAAGATACAAGAGGACTCATACCTAGATCCCAAAGTAGACTTGGAACTCAAGTAGAACTACTCTAGCCTACCTCCTAGCCTTAGAAACCAAAAGTGAGAGAGGAGGAGTAAGGTGTGTTGGTAAGAAATGAACCCCTCCCTTCTATTTATAGGCCGAGCACGCAAGAAGGAGTGAAACAACCCGGATGGCCTCTAGGACCAATGGACAAGCACCACGTGAGGCCTCGGATCACCGACCCAAGGTCGGTTCGGCCGATCCTAGGGTCACCCGACCCGTGGGCCCCACTCGGGTGTGCTTCCTCGGTGGTGGCCTCCTCGGGCCCTTAAGTCGGTCCCCTGTACACGTGCTCTTGAGGCGGTTTAGGTGCTCCGGTGGGCCCATGGATCCACGTGTCACGCTACGATTCGTGGGCTTGCCTCTCTTGGATTGGTGACATGGCGTGCATGCATGGCACCCGAGGTGGCTTAGCTTGCATGCATGGCACACGAGGTGGCAGCCACTCCTTGAGGTGACGTGACATGAATCATAGAAGGTGAGTTTGCCACTTCTTTTATGCTTATTTTCCTGCAACCACATAATCTCCAAGGACAAGTGGAACTACATTATTCTTAACTAAAATGCATGTAAGAAATGCCTCTTGCTCCTTTATTTATGAGTAAATTGACGGCTAAAGTAAGCACTTAACGGCCAACAGTGGTGTCTTCGGCGGTACAAAAATGTGATGGCCTCACATTTGTACTGGTTGAGTTACTCAACCGGTACAAATGTGAGGCATTTGTACCGGGTTGGGTTGGATCAGTCCCGACGAGCCTGTGAGAGGACATTTGTACGGTTGGTGGCTCCAACCGGTACAAATGCAATCATTTGTACCGGTGGGCAAAATACCCGATACAAATGAAAAATCGGGCCTGGGATATATGTGTGATTCTCTAGTAGTGTTGTAACATAGAATACAACTCAATTGCCATATAATGTACAAGCTTTGTGATTTTTATAGCTATATATGACTTTACATAATAATGTATAATCAAGAGATAATTATTCATCAGTGGCTCGTAGCTAGTGGCCAATGTATAATGTGGAATAATCTGCATCTATCTAGCAATGGCTGCTAATGCAAAAACCGGGATTATTGACTAATAATTTGTTACCAAGTTGCACATATCTTATATAAGCTCCAGTGAAAAGAGGAAACAATACAAAACCTGTTGGAGTTCCCCGAAAAAGAATAAGTTACAAAAATTAGGTATGAGTATTGACATATTGTACTGTATACAAATTTCTTTTAAACTTGTCATCTGTTAATTAGTATTTGTACCTAAATCTAGAATACAAAATGTTTCTTTTTTGCTAAGGTTGTTCATTTTCTGGAGCACAATGAAGTGTACTCATCCATGCAGCCAAATCATCAATGTCCATAATTTTTTCATTCCTTTCTGAGAGCGTGAAACGGCAGGGGAATGCGATCCCTTACCTATTTTTTTCATTAAAGGAGTGGAATATGTACAGGAGAGTTACATGAGCTTTGAAGTTCAAAACAAAAGAAACAAACTTTACAGATGTAAACTACTCAGAAACTTTTCTAGAGAAACCTTCACTCTAGGCTTGGTTCTTAGCATAACCATAGACAATTCTTCAACAAAACAAGATTTCCACCTAGGCAGGGAGAAGCTTCCATGATCAAAGATGATGGAATTATGATGACACACACCAAATACACCAACTGGCAACTAGAATCACTTCTCTGAAAATTGGCCTCCCAAAGCCCCAAGACACTCCAAGAAACGCCCAACAACTCCAACTAAAAGTGCAAGAGAAAAAGAGATGCATGATATCTTCTTTTGTTTTTTAGAATTTGCATGATATTTCTTCATTCTGAGTCGAACGTAGCACACAGGAATTGTCGTCCAAGCACATCTTCTTCCTTCTCAATAAATTCCTGGTGTTTAGGCGACCCCGAAGCAGAAACCAAAAAAAAACTTATGTTTGCCCCTAGCACATGATTTCATACGAGTCCTTTTCAACCGGTGGTACAGGGTGGTATTGTGTACCGTAAAAAACCTCTTTGACTAAGGGTGAACTTTGAGTTGTGCCAATGATCTGAATATAAGCTTTCTTGGTAAAGTAGGAGCCAAAAAACCAGTCAAAAATTGAGGTCCTGACTGATAACAAAACAGTAAAAAATTGATCAAGATCTGCTAGCTGATCAGAAGCTTCAATTTTTTTTTTCATTTCGTAGCATTGTTCCCTAAAACCTTTTTAAATTAAGGGGTTTCTTCTAACTAATTAGATGCCCCCTTCGATCCCATATACTATATTGTTTTGGATTTATTTATGTAATGGAGGAGGTTAGTGGTACAGTGTAATGATGATACTAACCTTCAACCCTTGGCATAAGGAACAAGTCGTATTCTCCCCTTGATTTGGCCTTAGGATTCCTGGAGTGCATGATTAATCATATAGGCCGATGACTTTCAAGCCATTCATATGATCTGTCCATGGACTTCAATGCAAGATGCACACGTCTCATGGACAAGCATTGAAAGAGTAGTACGCTATATATTAGTTGACGTCGAGTTAATCAGAGCGTTAAGATGGCAAAGGCTTTGCAAATAGTTAGAGATGGAGAGGATAAACAAAGATCATATATTTTGTTTACTGCAAAGGCTCAAAATAAAACTAATAAATGCTTCCGGTGGCGAAGACTTTGGGCAATAATTAGAGGTGGGAGAAAATAAGCAGAGACGAGAGACCACGACTTTATCAGTTATATAATATTTATTTATCAGAAAACTTTTAAAAGAGAGCAAAGTGTTGGAATGGATCAACACAAACTGGGCGGGTCCAGAAAAAATTACACATCCAGGGTTACAATCCAAAGAAAGAGAAATTTTAAAGTGTTTGAAATTAACGAGAGTCGTCCCTTCGATGGAATCTAATGGTGAAACTACCAACAAGTATCAAAAAGTACTAAGAGTTACCAAAAATAATAAGAGAATACTATAATACCATTTTAATTATGTGTAATATATTAATTTTTTAAAGAAGTATAAGAAAGGAAAGTATCTGCAAGTACCACATGTACTCTCAAGTAACTTTCGATCGTATACAAGTACCGTAACAAAGCTAAGAAAACATGATAATAATTTTGTAAAAATAAGTATTTTTATAGAAAAAATAATATTAGTATGCATAGAGTCTCCAAATTCTAAATTTTTTATTGTATGCATTCCATTTCTTGGAATTCCATCCTAGTCGCTAAGGTCAGTCTCAATGGAAGTTTCATGGAGGATTTCATGAGCATTAATTATCATGCCACATCACCAATTTGCTTATGTGACAAGATATTCATGTGGCACAATTACCTAGTTCCCAACCTATGTAATTGTGTAGTAAAACTGTGCACTGAGGCTGACCTAATTGTCTCTGATCGATCCACTACCAACACCTTGATTGCATTGCGTTTAAAATATAAGATTTATTAGACCTAGCTAGGCAATGAATCCTTATGCTAACTCAATAAACAAGACCTAGAAATATTCCCTTTCGATTGAAAGAGTAACAAGACTTGGAGAAATTAAAGAGGCCCTTCAATTCGCATACTGGGGAAACATGACTTAAGAGTACTATACGCAACTATCTCACCTGACTAGGAGAAGTCAGACTAATTTTAGTCACTTTATAGGGACTAAACTTCCAAACACTAGTCTCTAGTCAGGAATAACCCAACTAATTAAAGGTGACTAAAATGCCTCTCTCTCCTCATTAATTGCCGCGGGAGAGAGAAAGGGAGGGAGAGGAGAGGAGAGAGAAAGGAGAGGGAGGGAGAGAGAACAATTTAGTTTGGTCTTCCACTAATTTCTTTTTTGACACTAACGTGTAGTTTTCAGTTAAGTTAAGTCTTGATATGAGCAATATCTTTTGCGCATAGGAATTAAATGGAAGTTGGACCATTGCCTCTCTTGAGTGTGTTGACCAATTTTTGCTATATTGTATATAAAATTCTTTTTCATAATTGAATCCTGCACTCGCAGGAGGTACAAATCATGTAGATTGTGGGCTTCAACACCAACATCTCAGGGTGAGTTTGTCCCTCCTCTTTTGCTTCAATGCCTATTGAACCTTTCATCTATAAAACTGTAAAAGTGCATAATGACTACATCTTGTGTATTTTCTTATGATTCTAGTAGGCTTCGTGGGGTTGAACGGTATCATCTTATATTAGAGTGAGTTTGTCCTTCCTGTTGCTTTCCATGTGTTTACATTTGCCAAGCAAACATTACAGGACACGTACGTAGAAGAGACTGGAGATGACTATAATGGCGGCAGTGATGCCAGTACATAGGTCGCATTTTACTTGTGTTAATTAATCTTGGGCTGTGATGGAAGTGCAAAGGTCAAATTTTACTTGTGTTAAACACGTCTTGGGGTCATGTAAGATAGATGTTGATATGTTTTTGCTACCATATGCAGTGGTTTCGTATTGAACTTGTCCTATATCATGGTTGTGATTTGTTGCATTCAACTACATTCACTGGTAGGGTGAGGGGCTTTAGTCCCGGTTGGTAGAGGCCTTAGGTCTCTCCAGTCCAACCGGGACTAATGATGAGAGACAAAAGGCCTTCCTTTTAGTCTCGGGTGAACGAACATGCGCAAGAGCAGAGAGGTGAGGAGGTAAGAAAATGAAAGGAGATGAATGAGTTGACTGGATGGGAGAAGATAAGGGAGAGAGAAGGGGTGCCAACGGTGGGGAAGAGGCTTTTGTCTCGGGTGGAATCACCACCCGGGACTAAAGACGGGTGCCAATCATTGCCTCAAAACAGTGGTTGGACGCCCCCCTCCCGGTTGGTAATACCAACCGGGATAAAAGGATAGGGGGTGTCCGCGGGCATTTCAGGTCACGTCGATAAAAACCCTTTAGTCCCGGCTCCAAAATTCAACCGGGACTAAAGGAGCGTACCAAAGGTTGTGACTCTACCAGTGATTATATCTACTTGTATTTGATTGTTCAAACGGTAGGGCGCTCTTTGTGCGCCGAATGTTCTAGTAGCTCTAAGTTAGGATCCTTGTGCTATAATTCAGCACTTATCATTGAATGTTTGGATACTAATTTAGAAGGATTAAGTATGAGCTAATTATAAAATTTATTACATAGATGGAGGCTAATTCACGAGACAAATCAATTAAGCCAAATTAATTCATGATAACACATATTTATTATAGCACTACATTGTCAAATCATGAACTTATTAGACTTAATAATTTCATCTCGCAAATTAACGTCCATCTGTGTAATTACTTTTATAAATAATCTATATTTAATGCTACCTCCGTTCTTAAATATATGACGTTTAAGACAAGCTAGTTAGTTCAAAATGAACTAACTATCTGGTCCTAAACGTCATATATTTAAGGACGGAGGGAGTACTTCTAATTAGTATCCAAATAGGTGCTAAAGTTTACGCAGGGAATCAAACAAGCCAAGCTTTGAGCTTTTTTTTATGTATAGCTTGGCGCCATGTCGCTTCATTAGCATGGTTGTGTGTTTATAACAGACGTGAACATTGTTACAACGCAGAACTTTATTGTAAACAAAGCGAAAGATATTTACATGTTTTTTTTTGAATTGCATGGTTTGCTACTTTTTGATGCTTTGAAGTAATTTTGGTACAAAATTTACGGTTGTTTCAGTACATCAATAGAGAGAGAAAATGCGCTTCTATTTCTTAGCTGATAGGTGCAAAATATACATTATTCCAACTCAAAGACAATAATCTTTCATGTCTATGCCTATAAACTCCTGATATATATACTAATGTGCATCAACATATGATCTGCTCATTATTAGATTTATCATAGCGCCACTGTTCCAACTCAGCAGGCTCGTAGCCGGAGCACCTATGCATTGACCACGTGACAGTAGCAAACAACAGCGCAACGAATATGCTCAGAGCGCCAACTCCCACTTGTGACTTCAAATTCTTCATCCGGCTTGCAAATATAATCCCCATAAATGATCCAACCATGACAATCAAACCAAACCAAAATACGAAGAGACCCTGGAAAACAGAACGATATACACACACAAGTATTTAAATATCGTATAAGCAAATGCAATGTTAGTACTACAATTTAACTTTAGGTCACGAAGAAAAACTTACCAGAGGATAATAGAACGGTGGTATTATTCCTTCGCATTCAAACTTTACGGCTTGGTACGCTTTTTCTTCCTCGAAGTAGGCCGCTGTATACCCATGATACCAGTAGTTGCCAACGCGGCCGTCTCGAAAGGCGAACCACGGCAGCTTGGGAGGAGTGGCTGCTCTGGCGTAAGCACCGGCCGTCTCGGCGACGAGGACCTTAGGACATTGGATGCCACAGATGTAGCATCGCTTCTTCTGTTGGAAGAAGCGGTCGCGTACCATACACTTACTGCACACACTGCGGTGGCCGCACTGTCCCCCAATGGTAACCCACCTCGCGGGCTCCCGGCACGCCACGCAACAGTTCTTGCCGGCGACTCCGTCGTCAGTGCCGGCTTTGGGTTTTATGCCATAGCCTTTGTGTTTGACCTCAACGGCGTGGCCTTTGTGGTTCGTCGTCCTGGGCGATGATGTCGTCGAAGTCCAGTCGATGCACGTCGATGACGACTTGGGGATCCAGCCGGACTCCGCCCGTGGGACGAGCTTTCATGTCCACGAGATGATAGCTGTCGTTGCTCTCGTGCCCGCCAGCAGCTGCTTTTTTGTGCAGGTGGAAACTTCGTGATAGGTGCGTGGCGTGGGTTATCTGCTCGTGTAGACAGCCGGCGCACCGGCTGCTTATTTCATGATGGCGAGAGAGGGGCACCCGCATCGGATATTTTTTTTTTTGAAAATACGTATCTGCATTTGTATTTCAAGCAAGGAAAACGTACACGTAGACGTACAAATACAGACACATACGTAAAGGATACATGTACAGCTGTCCCGACCCCACTCCAAGAAGGACCCTAAGAAAGAACAAAAATACAACGAAGTCCCTAGATCCTTCTGGATCCACCAGAGCCCGACCTCCTCGTCGCCGGCCACCGCCGCCGAGCAAGAAGACGGACCGAACCTTGAGCTGGAGAGATCCCATCGCGCAGTGGCTTTGATAGGAGTCGAAGTAGAAGAAGCCGTCGGCGATCGCCCATCGACCGGGGCCGCGCCCAACCCTTCAGACTCTCGGATCCGAGCTGCTCGCCGTCCGATGTCCACCGCCACCGAGGGAAGATCGAGCCAGATCCAGCCGGCCACCATCCACATCACCCACAGCCAGCACCGCATCCTTGAGGAAAGAGGCCAGCAGCAACATCATCTGGTAGAGATGAAGAGACACCGGTCCCGGACTCCTGTAGAAGAGCTCCGAGCCGCCGCCGCCGCCGAGTGGAGCGCCAGAGGGGCGAGGAAGAGCCGGAGCCTTATTCGCCAGCAACGCCGCCGCCTTCGCCTCGCCGACGTCGCCTCGAAAAGCAAGCCGCAGAGGAACCTCCTCCGGCTAGACCTCGCTCCACCGACAACTACCGCGAGCAGACAAGACCTAACCCTAACTCCACCGACGAACCCTCACGGCGAGCGTAACCTAGACCTACCTAGTTTATGTACAACCGCACGGCTTATTCTCGGTCACCCCATCTCTCGCCGCCTCCGCCGGAGATGAAGCCGGGCGGAATCGCCGTGAAATGGCGCCCTTTTCCTCTCTCTCTCAACCGTAGCGAAGGAAAGAGGGGGAAGGGTCGAGAGAAGTGGTTCAATGAATAATCGGGTGCCCGGGTCGTCCGGGTCGGAATCTGCTGCAGGGCTGTTTGGGACTTCTTTGTGCCGCGTCGCGAGCGAGCGGCGCCGTCCAGAGACATATCCGGGCCTAGCGACCCTCGTTGGGCCGTTATCCAAGAACCAATTGCGGCCCAAGTTACTCACGCGACCAAGAAATTTTTATATTTTTTCGATTTTCAAAAATATATGATGCAGACCAAATTTGTCAAAAATGTACCACAACCGCCGTGTCATACGGCGGTTGCTATATAACTGCCGTGTCACATGGCGGCTGTAACCAACCGCCGTCTCACACGACGGTTATATAGAAACCGTCGTGTGACACGACGGTTAGGAGCCTTCCACGGCGGTTGGCGGGTACAAGAGGCAGTTAGACTGCGGTTTCCATTTTTTTAATTTTCTATTTTTTTAGTGTTAGTTTTTTCATTAATTTTTTAATGTTGTTTGTAATTTTTTTAAAAAGGAATAGAAATATAGTGAAAAACTAGTATAGACAATCTTTACCTAATATTAAAGTAAGGAACGGATTCTTCATACGTTCCGCCGTCAATTTTAGGGGGTGTTTGGCAGTACTTCACCTTTCGAAAACCAACTCCACTCCACCTGCTCCACAATTTCGCAGCTTCACTCCACCTGCTCTAGAAAAATGCAGAGCTGATGTACGTGTTTGGCACATTGAGGTGCTCCGACTCCAAAAACACAAAATCTTATTGTGAATAGTCCATTTTACCACTTATGAGTTGGCCCACCTGTCACTCTCTTTTCCTTTTGTCCCCTCATCTTCTTCTCTCTTATCACCTTCTCTTCCTCTGCACACACCATTTTTCTACTCCTATCCTCTCAGCGACGATGGCGCGCGCGCGTAGTATGTGGCCGGTGGCACGGGGCGTAGTGCCCTCGCAGCCTGGCTGGCAGCATGCGACGCGGCAACCCCGCGGCTCGGTCCGCGCGCGACGTGGCGCCCGCCCCGCGGCCCGGCCGAATCAGGTCGGTGGCGCGGCGCGCGCCCGCTGCAGGCCAAATCAGCCGGCGGCACGCGAACAACGCCCCACAGCTCGGCTGGCGGCGTGGTGCCCGGCCCCGGCTGGCGATCAGGCCGGCGCGGCGGAACAGCGCCCGATCCAGAGGCGGGCGCAGTCTAGACGACGGGACGAGGATGGAGGAGGATTGAGGATGTGGCGACCGAGTCTTTTTTTTCATGTCCTTTAATCGAAGTGGTACTGTGTAACCAGTGGCATTGGTGGGTAATTACCCACAAGCTCCATGAGAAGGTTTGAAACAGGGATTTTTGGAGCACCTCTTGAGGTACTCCACCAAATAGGTGGATCTGCCTCTTAGCTCCACTTTTTTTTTGGAGCAAGTGGAGTGGAGCTGTTTTTTACTCTGAAGTGCTGCCAAACACCCCCTTAATACTGACTACGTTTAGTCACTCTCCAAACAGAGGGCTAACTAGAAGTTTTTAATCTGACTACTTCTAGTCATAGGACTAAAGGGTATCAAACATCCTATCTATATCACTATATGCATGTGGAGACTTGGAGCATAGAATACACCTCGATTTGGCAATATACTATACAAAAGCTTTGCATCGAGATGTTAACACACACGAGCGCTAGATCGCGTAGAACGTCGAAAACGCTGAACTCGCCGAGCTCCCGCCGGGGTCTGTCCCGGTCGTGGGCACCGGTCTGACCGGTGGCTGCAGAGGCTCGGCGAAAGTCTAAGATCGCCGCCTCGGGAGGGACCCCGTTGGAGGTGGTGTGCCTAGGGTTGCTCTGAGGTCGGCAAGGCCACTCAGAACGTCCCTGATCGTCGTCGAGACAAACAAGGAAAGCACAAGGTTGGAAAAGCTAGAGTTTGAGAGATAAAAGTTTTAGAAAGTAATGATCGATTGGGTGATAAGCCTCAACCGGCCGCGGCCCTTTATATTTATAGGGTTGGGAGGTCTTGCCCCGCAAGGAAACCCTTTACGAGTCGAAATTCGCTAGGATTCCTCAATTCTACTCGGACTCGGGGTCCACCTGCCGACGGTCGCCCACCGTCCGACGGTGCGGCCATTGCCGGATCGGCTACAGGGAACCCGACCGGTCAGACCGTCCAGGGAATCACCGCCGATGCATCAGGCAGGTGGAGGATAGGGAGAAGAAGCACAACGACATGCACACAGTTTATTCGCCCTTGCAAGTTCCTGGAGAGGATGGGGTCCATGGAGGCGGCGTCGCCGCCATCAAGGACCCTTGGCCCTGTCGTCATACAAGAGCACCAACATGAACAACAGACCCAATGAACGATGCAACCGATGGATCGGTGGATCAGTACTCAGGGCTTGGGTAGTAAAGAGGTGGGCGGTGGAGGGCGGCGGCGGCGACAGCCGAAGCACGTTAAACCGGAGAGGTGCGGCGGCACGGTGACGACATCAACGCGGAGACACAGCTGCGCGGCGATGGCACATCAGTCCGGCGGCAGCGACGACCCGGAGATGACGTCGATCCGGCCGGGGTGTTGGCTTGCGACGGGGGAGGAACGAAGACAGCGGCATCAATGGGATGGCGAAGGCGGCACACTGTGGCGTTTAGACGGCGGCGAAGGAATCGTTTGGGATCAGGTGATGGGGTAGCCGACCTTCGTCTCGTGACCTAGCCGCAGCAGCCCGGCGGCGTAGAGAGGGAGCGGCGGCGACATAGGGAGGTGAGGGTTCCGGCGTGGATGGTGTCAAACCTGGAGTGAGGAGAGCGTCGATCCGAGCGGCGCGGTGGTGATGAGTTGGGAAGGCTGCAGTTGTTTCTGCGTTGATTGGTGGGAGTGGGACCGATAGATACAGGCGGAAGAAGGGATTGGAGAGGCGGACGCGCGGGTGGGAGGGCGGGCGCACGGGAGAGTGGAAAAAAATAGGAACTAGTTTTTGTCTCCACTTCATATTTTTTTAAGTAGAGATAGAGATACACAAGAGAGAGCTATGTGTCATAGATTGTTTACAACATGGGCTATTAACTGGGCGCACACACATGGGTTGCTATACGACAAAGAGAAACAACCTGAGAAAACACACACTCGAAGTCTAACCTATATATGTCGTCGCCCCCGCCGATGATCATTACTTGAAAATGACGCAAAAACTAAAAGTTATTGAGTCAGAATATAGTTACCACGGGAGCCTTAAAACACACAAGGCTGCGTTTGGAAGTATGCATTCGAGGCTGGAATCACGAATTGGAATCGAACGTGGACCGATTCAGCTGTTTGGACGCCTATGGCATTGGCCAACGGAAACGACCCTCCAATACCGCGAAATATTCGGCCTTCGCACGGGCGCCCGCCCACAATTCCGAGCTCTCCCGCTCCGTTTTGCGCGGCATCTTAACTCCCCCGCACCCCCCGTACCGGTTCGATTTCTTCCTCGCGAAAAAAGAACGCCACCCCCCACTCTGGGACTCGCGACGGGCGACGAGGTGGCGGAAGGCGACCTTGGGAGGGTGCCACCACCGTCGCGCCGCCCCCTCCGCTGCAGGTACCTGTCCTCTAGCCCTCCTCCGGCAAACCTCCGCCCTTCCCCTTCTCCCTGCTAGACCATCTCGTTCCCAATCTCCCCTTTGTTTCCCACATCGATTTTTCTGGAGCCGGTGCAGATCCATGGCACCTCCCTTCCCCTTGGATTTTTGCCTAGTCTCTCAGCCCTACAGACCCATGGCGCCTCACCATTGCACCCTTCCTCATCTCTGGCACTCAATTGCAGCACACAAGAAACCCTAACTACCTCTCTTGCTTGGAATTTTCAGGTCACTTCACCAAGTGTTGGGTTGCTTCTCTAGCCGATTGAAGGTATGTACTGCCTGATTGATGTGTCTTCATTGTATGCCATAATATTTATGAATGGTGTGTGTGCATTGTAGCTATACTATGTCAGATCATGAGTTGGTTTCTTATATAACTGAAGAAAATGAAAGAAGAAAGAAGAGAAGGATTGTGTTGACAAAACTATATTTTGAGTTAGTGGTTCTTGGGTTTGCATATCTTAGTTCACAGAGGGCACCAAGGGATGTAGGGTTCTTTACCAGTGATGAGCAGCTGCACAATTATAGGAAGTATTTCCTTAAGGAGATGTATGATGGGTCTGACATTACATGCTATGATAAGTTGCGTTTGACTAAAAGAAACTTCCATGATTTGTGCGCCATATAGCGGGAAAGGTGTGGTCTGCGTGACAACGTATATGTTAGTGTGGAAGAAAAGGTTTCTATGTTCTTGCTAGTAGTTGGACATGGTCTAAAACTGAGGTTGCTTCGTTCAGATTATAAGCGTTCTTTAGAGACTATCAGTAGGCACTTTTCTGATGTGTTGACTGCCATTCTATCTCTAAGTGCGGAGTTCATTAAGCTTCCTGATCCTTCTATTCAACCACCTGATGATTACAAATGGAAGTGGTTTGGCAATGCACTTGGAGCACTGGATGGGTGTCATGTTGATGTGTGTGTGCCTGTGGCTGACCAAGGGAGGTATAGGAACAGAAAGCAACATATCAGCACTAACATGCTAGGTGTGGTTGATTGGAACATGAAATTCTTGTATGTATTACCTGGCTGGGAGGGCTCAGCTTGTGATGGTAGAGTTCTACGTGATGCAATGAGTCGCCAAGATGGATTTGTTGTACCCAAGGGTACGGCTCTTTGTCTTGGTATTTTATTTCTTTTTATTTGCTTCTTAACTAACATGATTGCTTGCCAATAGGAAAATATTATTTAGTTGATGCTGGATACATCAATGGACCTGGATTTCTAGCTCCATTCAGATCCACTCGGTACCACTTGAAAGAGTGGGCTTCAAGTCAGCAACAGCCTAAAACGTCCAAAGAGTTATATAACTTGCGTCACTCGCGTGCTAGAAATGTCGTAGAGAGGACCTTTGGTTTAGCAAAGAAAAAATGGGCCATCCTATGCTCAGGAAGTTTTTTTGCATTAAGGATCAGGTAACATAAGTCCATATGGTGTTCAGCAACATCAATCTGAATGAAAATTGCTAACTAGTAATATTATTGCAGATTCGAGTTATTAATGCTTGCTGTGTGTTACACAACTATGCAAGGGATAGACAGCATCATAAGGATGATTTATTGTTGCTGGAAGTGGATGCTGAACTAGCCGAAGCACCAATTGAGCCCGTAGATGATTCTAACTGAATTACAAGTGTTCAAGTTACTGCTAAATGGAACTCTTTTAGAGATCAGCATGCCAATAACATGTTTGATGAGTACCTTTTGAGGCATGGTGAACTAGAGATGGAGTAGGTCGTGTAGGATATCTTTTGTGTCAAAGCTGGCTGCATTATTTTGTGTTGGGCAGCTAGTGTGTGGTGTCTTTTGTGAACTTTTATGCATGCACCATATAGTTTGGCATACTAACTTTTGTGGTATTTTGGCAAATATATGTGATTAGCACCATGGCTGCAACAAAAGGAAACAAGAGGGTCTACCTCACTTGGACAGATGAGATGGACGCTGCATTGTTGGCTGTCCTCGTCGAACATCACAACAATGGTGATCATGCCCAAATTGGTTGCAAGCCACATGTCTACAATGCTGCTATAAGGAATGTACGTGAGAAGTGTAACGTGAAGATCACAAAGGACAATATAGCATCAAGGTGCAAAACTTTTGACAAGCACTATGGGGTCATTAGCAAGATTCTTTCTCAGAGTGGCTTTAGCTGGGATTGGGTTAATGATAAGCTGTTAATTGATAGTGATTATGTTTGGAATAAATATGTGGAGGTAAGTACATGAATAGTTTCTATTTTCTATTTCACTCTTCACAATGGGAACAACAACAAATTGATACATATCTGTTTTTATTATGTAGGCTAACAAGTCTGCAGCTTGCTACAAGAACAAAGTAGTGAAGAATTGGGAAGCAATCAACACAATTTATTCAAAAGATCATGCCAACGGTCAAGGTGCTCAGACAGGTGCAGAGAGTGCTCAAGTTGAACCTGAACAAGTTGAAGATGCGTCTCTAGATTTGCCCCCCCAAAGAGGTTGTGAATAGGTGATGCCATTATATCCATGCTTGGTGATATGAAGACCTCATTTAGTGATGCTTTGAAGTCCACCGAGCCCCTACCGCTGCCCCAAGCAACTCCTCCTGCTGAAATTTTCTTGATGCACTTAAAATGATACCTGATTTGGCTACATGTGACATGCTGAAATCTTATGGGAAGTTCATCCTTAATGAACGTTTATTTCAAGCACTCATGGAACTCCCCATGGACATGAGGAAGGAATGGATCTTGCTGTTGAGTGAAAAGAATGGCAATTGAGGGTGGTACTGTAATGCTTATGAGCTGTTGTTGTTTCTGTATGTTTTAAGAACTTGTTGTCCTAATGTTGATGGTTGAAACACGTAACAACCTACGATCCGCAAGCGTACGGACCTACACCTTTTTCACCATAGGGATTCCCTAGGTTCTTGTCAATCCGCGGAGCAAGGGGATTACAAGTGTTTGATCTAGCACTAACCTAGTTAACTAAACAAACCTAAAGACTAATCTAAAGGCTAACTACTCTACACTAGAGAGGGTTATGAGACGCACAAGATATAAAGACACTTGCCCATAGGGTCTACGATACTTGATCATGCAACCGCTAAAGATACAAAACCGATCTAATCTATCGGGGGGTGTGACCATGGTTTCGCCCTTTCCCTCCCCTCGTTTTGTCACTACGCGGAGGTATTCATGACTAGAACTATGATGGTCACGGTGTATTGAAGGGTTCTATGGGAGTAGGGAGATCTATACTCCCGAAAAGCATGGTAGATAACCTTGAACATCAAAGCAACTTCAACACTAGATTGATAGATTGAAACCATAAAGAGAGTAGCGATTACATAGCAAGATCGTTTACAACCCCATGGACAAATGAGAAGTTTACCCCATCAAGGCGCTAAGCATGGTGCCATTGATCATGGTGTCGCTTCTGACAGTGTCTTCCTTCTCCTCCAGGGGTGCCGTGGCAGGGCCTCGACGTCCTCCTCCACTTGTGGTCGCTTCCTTGGACTCGATTGATCCTTCTCACGAATGATCTCTCTCCTCTCCAACCTCTCTCCCTTGTGGACAACCTCTCGGGCGAATGGCTCTCCCCTCTGTGAATGGCGGCTCCCACAATGACTTAGGGTTGCATCATCTTCACGCTCAAGAAATGGGGGGCCGAACCGACGGTCGAAGGGGGTGGGCCGGCCAGCCTGGGCCAACCGGCCTAGGCCCACTTCGGCCCAGTTTGGTCGCCCCTTCCTCCATGTGGGTCCTCTCGTCATTTTGGACTTTAACCCCTTTAATTGCATCATTTTGGCGACGTCATCCCTGCGCTTAAGATAGGGGGTCTTCTCGCATGAAGTCCGGTCTTTACGCTTTAGTCCTCGGGGATGCTCCGTTGTAACACCTTGGTCCTTGCCACCTTTGGGAGTGGTTTCACCTTGCACTTGAACACGAACGGGACTCCTCATTTGCTCCTTTGAACTTGTTGTGACTCTGTCCCTTTAGTCCTTGGTTTCCTGCAAAAACATAACACTTCCAAATGCACATACAAAGTAGAACTTGTCATATCATTAGCGTGCCTAGTGGCGAGTTAGTTCCATAATCAAGCTCAAACCAAAGTGTAATGAACATGTTTGGTGTACCAAAATTCACCGTCAACACCTAAGTAGGTGTTTCATGCTGTGATGGAAAAAAACTATCTTTGTGATATGTTATTAGTTCGGTTCTTGTGACAAACTATCTCATTATGTTGTCCTGTTATTGCCTATATAATGGTTGGTGGTATTCCTGTTCTCATTATTTTTCTCATTATCTTTTATTGTCTACTATGTTGTTGGTACTTGTGCGAAACTTGAAACCTATTGTTGTTGTAATGTTGGTACTTCTGGCTATGGTTGTTCTGATATTTTCTGAAATTTTCTACTATTTTTTAATTTTTCTGAATTTTTCTGCTATTTTAAAATATAAATCATTATTTATGTGTGAAGTAATTCTAATTATTCAAATATATTCACAAGTGGTGGAAACTATATTTTCATGTGTGTACAGCATTGCATAATGGTTGAACTCGTCAAGCTATAAAATTCAAGAGTTTGTGCATCCAAACATGAATTGGACTTGGTTGCTACCATTTGATTCCAAGTACCTGTTACATGTACATCCAAATAGCAGCATTGGCATTGAAGTGCATTTCATTTCCACTCCAGCTTTGGCATTCCTTCCCAATACAATTCCTTCCCCCTCAATGCCAACATCCAAATGCAGCCCAAGTGTTTTATTGATGCGACACTTAGCGATTCACGATGCACATCCGTCTCGCAAAAAGAGTCCACTTAGATTTGTCCTAAGTCAAACTGTTTTGAGCTATATCACATTTGTAATGAAGAGTATAAATATTTATAACACTTTTTCTTTGAAAAAAATATATATCATAATGAATCTAATGAAACTTTAGACATCAAAAGTATTGATATATTTTTTTATATAAATTTGGTCAAACATATGATGGTTTGACTTAGTATAGAAACCAAAGCAATACTCTTTGCGGGATGGAGAGAGTTTTTAATTTTAAGTTTATGAAATATTTAGTTTCTTTCCCAGTGTTGCCCCATCTATCTTCGTGGGGGCTCAGCTTCCGCAAGATAGTCCAAGGCGTTCCGGTGCACTAACACCACTTCAGCACTTCTACACCACCACCACAGGCTGCCAGCAACCTCGCTGCCCACCTCCCGCCCCCACTGCCTTCCAACCCGCCCTTACTAACCACTCAGAGTTTGTTTGGGTACAAGAGGATTGGGGTGAAATTGAAGTGGAATGAAGTGGATTGAGATAATAAAGAATTAATTTCCTCCTCAATCTCTCCATTTCACTCCAATACTCCTCCACCCAAATAAGGCCTCAAGCATCGTTGATCCTCTGCCCCATCTCGTGCCACATTGCAAGATGTCCTCCACGCTTGCTGTTGGCGCCCTCGCCGTTCGGCTTTGTCGCCCACCGCCCGCAGTCCAGCCAATTCAACCCACCTCCCATCTTCTGTCTTAGCCTGGTGCCGCCACAGATTGGAACCCCACCACCCCCTAACTCAAACCTCGAAACACTAATTCTTCATAAGAGTAACTCTAGTGGAAGTCTACAAATTGAAGCCTACAAAATCCATTTGCAGACCAGATTGCAAAAAATAGAGGTCTGAAATTAGCTCTCAACCCGAGTGGAAAATCAGCTCAGTCCCCTATTTTTTTACACCGTCACCAGCTCGCCACTGCCCAGCTCGATCTACACCGTCTCGAACCTGCCGCGCCCCATAATGTTCTTGTCGATCAATGCCTCCAGGATCTCGTTCTTGTGGAAGCTCGTCACGTCGTAGCACGAGCTCCTCGACCCCTATGACATCGGCGCAGTGTCGTGCTCCGCGTCCCGCCGCGCCCGCAGCACCCATCGCCACGCCAGCGCCGCCGCCACGCACACCAGCGTGCGCACCCCACCACCCACACGTCCCCGGTGAGCTTCTTGAGCTGCGGGAGATGGAACGTTTTCCCGACCCTGTTGTAGGAGAACACACCGGTGCACTATTGGATGGTAGCGACGGTGAGGATGGTCGAGAAGCGGAAGGTAGGCGGCAACAGATTTGCCCATTCACCATGTAGCACTAGTCGGGATCGCCGGCGGCAGCCCATGTCAATCTCTTGGAGGCCGCCAAGGGTGGGGGAGCGCAGCCAGGAATCCACGGTTGCTCCCGTGGTGGAGGAGGTGCTCCGCGAGGACGTAGAGGCGGCGGCCGGGACCAGCGTGGGCGGAGAGCATACGGGGTGCAACACCGGCGAGGACCTCCTCATCATCGTCGTTGGGGAGATCGCTGCAGTCAAGGTTGAGCGGAGCCGATTGCCACAGGTTAGCCTACCGGGAGGCAAGGACTTGGGTGCGTGCGCCGTCCTTGGTTGGGAGGAGGGAGAAGATCTCGCCTATCATGGCATCGGGAAGGTTGTTAATGCCGGGACAGTCGCCCCACCGCCTCCGGGATCGCGCCGCCGATGCCGTTATTGCTCAGTTCAATCTTCACCAACCCTGATGCGCCGACGATCTCCGCCAGGAGCTTGCCAGACATCAGTTGTTGGACGCGAACAACGACGTTAGGTTGGAGGTGCCCAACGCCGGCCCGAACCGGGCGACAACGGATTCATGGAGAGACATGAAGGAGGAGAGAAAAATAAAATAAAATAAAATAAAATATGGTGAGATTCACGCTTTTGAAAAGAAATGGAGGCTTGGACCTAGATTTTGGATGACCATGAAAAATGCAAGACCATTTAGAGGTGCTGCCGGAGTTGAATATTTGGATCAAAACTCTAAATTTTATAGTAGAGGTCCATTTACATGCCACCACTGGAGTTGCTCCAAGTAGGCAGTTCGATTGGATCGAAGTGGTGAAATAAAGAAGATGATGACCAGTGAAGCTGCCACGCTTACATTGGTTGCCATTCGTTAGCACTTAGTAGTGAGCAAACATTAAATAAGAATTTCGACATTTATACGACATTACTGCTACACATACCTTCGTCACCACCAGCTCCCAATCCCTCATCACAGACATTTTCAGATCTGTCGTCTAACATTCGACAGTGATGGGGGAGGGTCATCACTGCCGGATTAAAAAAAAGGAAAACTGGGCCCTACACCCTGCCGCCGCCCCCACTACCCCGAGACCACTCCACTGGTATAGCGCTGGATCCGGCCACCGCTGGAGCTTGAAGCGCCGCGGCGAGCCGCATCCAGCTGCCGTCAAACCTCCTCCGCACCTCATGTACTTAGGAGAGGGGAAACAGAGGGAGAGTGACTAGTGAGATGTGCCTGGGAGAAAGAGATGAAGAGGGAAGGGGAGAGGAGAGGAGTGACCCTTACGTCACCGACTGTCGTCGGATCTCGGTGTCGTGCCTTGCCTTCGTGCACCGCCACCGCCTTGCCCCCGTGCACCACCACCACTCCTCATTGCTGCCAGTGAGGGGCACACAGAAGGGGGCGAGAGGGGTGGTAGAGGAATGAGAGGATAATGGGGCGAGTGAGGAGGGAGAGAGCGGGAGAAGATGCATCGAGGGGGAGGGAGGAGAGGAGACGAAGTGAGGAAGGGAGGAGGGCTAAAGGGGAGAGATAAATGAGGCGTGGGTGCACGGGGGTGGGGTCGTGCAGAGAGGGATGTGGGTTTTGAATGCCATGGGCGTCAAAATTGGAGTATATAATAATTTTGGGTCCATAAACACTCCATCACCGCCGCTTGTAGTTTTTACCTATGATTAGTGTTAAAAACAGCCGGTGATATTTATCGAAAACCGACGGTGATAGCAATTTCTCTAGTAATGCATGTTCCCTTATTACCTTATGGGTCAACTCTACCGCATGGTCATCGAACGAAACACTAAATCTATACCTAACTCGTCTGAACCTAAAATTTTAGACCTTAAATGAAGGGGTCATGTAATGCGTGGCATATGCTTCGACCTCCGATAGAAATTACACTACCAGGGACACAGGTATCATTACCGGTGCTCAACTCCAATTAGTACCGGTATTGGACCTCCGAGACTAAATAGGGAGGATTTTTGTATCGAATTTAGAATCGGTACTAATGGGAGGCCATCAATATTGGGTGGTGTCCACACCCGGTACTAAAGGAGTCTGCACATCTACCTTCACCATCCCTTTTCTTTTCTCTTCTTTTCCTTCTCTTTTTTTCTTTTTTGTTAACTTTTCTTTTCAATCTGAGAAGTCATCCATACATCTCATAAGAACGACATCGATTGATACATCTTAGATCGCACAAGAATATATCTCACATTATTACAAGAACCACATCGATCAATACATCACCATCTCATGAGAATAAATCTCAAAATCTTACAAAAATCACAAAAAAGCCAAAAAAAAATAACAATCTTACAAGAACCACAAGACATCTACAATCGTAATCTTATAAGAATCACAAGGATACTTTGTAGATCCCATAATAAAAAAACTCCTCACCGAATCCTCCAGCCCCCGCCATAGGGGAGGCCACGAGCCCAGCCCCGTGCGTCGACAGTGAGGGCCGCGAGCCCTCACACCCAGGAGGTCGTACCCAGCCCCACACATCGGCAAGGAGGACACAAGCCCCCACGCCCTGGAGGCCGTGCCCGGCCCTACACGCCCGTTCACGTGTGTCGCCCCTCCCGGCACCCGCCCGGAGCCCACCGATCCAACAATTCATGGAGAAGAAGAGAGGAGAGATGTGAGCATGAGAGGAAGAAGAGAGAGATAAGGAATGAGAGGAAGAAAAAGAGATAGCGTCTGGACGGGATCATAGGCGAGTAAAATTAGAGTGAGTGCCGGGTGGGTAGGTGACCCGGTACTAATGGGCACCTATTAGTATCGGGTCTTAACCCGACCAGTACTAGGGGGCACATTTGTACTGGGTGGGGGGAACACCCTGTAATGTGGCTTCATGGGGGCGTGCAGGGAACTAGCCGTTGGATCCCGTACTATTATTGCTCCTATTAGTAGGGGGTGGGGGCAATAACCGGTACTAATGTAATCAAGGCCCAGGACCAATGCTCGGTTCCCAGTAGTATTAAATCCTGTTTGGTAGTAGGGCTTACTATTTTGACTTCGGCTCCATCTATTTTGCGCAAACCGAAGCATTGTAGTATGAAGCTATTTTATAAATTGGGGTTAAAATAAAACTTGACCTTCTTGGGGTAAGACCATCCTCACGGATATTGTATTAAGAAAGAAGATTTTTCTCATACATGTTGAGAAAATTCCCGAACCTCTACCCCACCCATACACAGTGGCACCGCAGCTCACATGAGATTAGGTTGGCCTTAGACCTGTGCTTTGGCGTGAGACAGACGAGGAACTTTTTTTACAACAACATACTACTGGAAGGGCCATAGCGACCGCTCTACCACCGCACACTCGTGCTTCTGCTGGGGAATAAATCCCTTGTGAGGCATGCAGGTGTCGATCCTGGGATCAACCTGGGACCGGCAGCTCCGCACACAGGCGGTTAAAATTAACTAGAAACTTCGATGGAACCATTTTTTTTACTTCAACAGCTTTGACTTCACCGGCCGGTGATGCCGTTTTGGGAGAAACCCTCCCAAATGGATCATCAATATGATGCATAGAATTTTCTTGTGACACAACGGCACCAAATTTAAGAAGCAAAGGCAAAAATTTCACCTAGATGAGTCGTAAAGTCAAATGTCATGTGAACAGAAAATAAGAAATACCCAAGGTCCATGGAGCCTATAAAACAACAACATTAAATCATGGATCGAAACGAGACACTTAAATGAACAATTGACTAAATTGGCCTCGAATAACTTATATTTGTGAAATTTAAAATGCTTGGATGACTTTATATTTCAGGATGAATTGAATGCAGTATTGTTTTGCAAAAACCAATATAAAACCTTTCTTTGGGATTAGTTTACAACTGCAGCTAGCTAGCATTTTGAAAATTGTGACTATTGGAATTCTAAGGGCAATGTTTTTGCATCAAACATAACATGCTCATTTTGGATGCATGCATGTACAAACAGCTGAACTTTTTTTTTAGAAAGGAGATTACTCTGCTTTTATTGAAAGCAATAAGGTTCAGAACTACACACCAACGACAGACTCAAAAAACCAAAGCGGCAGCAACAGCCTGCTAACCAAAATGAACTACCTCCTATTACAGCTTCATCAGATTTCAACGATTTCAGAGACATGAGCAGCAACAAAGTTATAACGGCAAAGCCAGCCTTGTATCTTCTCCAGGGTCTCAGAAACCTTTCCTTGGTCCGAGTCCTTCAACTGCATCCTCCAGCTTTGCACAAACATAACACCAGAGTATATTACTTCCAGCGGAGTTGAGGGGTAAATCTTCTCAATTGCCATTTTGTTGCGCGTCTTCCAAATTGCCCAGGCAATCCCTGCAAACACAAAAAGGCTGAGTTTGATGGAGATATTCAGCTTGCCCAGGATCCAGCCCCCTTGCATGTCATCCCAAGACGCGGGGGAGTCAATCCAACCAAATATCTCGCGGAGACAGCTCCAAATGAATTAAGCCATCGAGCGTCTAAAAAAGATATGGTTGGTGTTCTCCACCTTACCACAGAGACAGCACCGGAGGTCCCCCTTCCAGGCTTTCTTTTTCAAGTTACAAGTCGTTGGCAGTTTGTCATTGGACAATTGCCAAAGGAAAACTTTAGTTTTCAGTGGGAGTTTGGTTTTCCAGGCATCCTTTGAGCCAGCCACACACACACCCCTGTGAGACAAAAAGCTATAAAGGGATTTAGTAGAGAACCGTTTTGATTTATCCAACACCCACTCCACTTCATCTGGCAAGTATTCATCCATGTGAACCTGGCCCAACATATCAAACAGGGCAGCCCTTTGCCCTGCTTCTTGTGGTCAGGGTTCTCCTGAGATCAATGAACCACTCCCCCTCATCATAACTATCAGCCACACTTACAGAAGGATCATCACATATGCTGTAAAGGGTAGGGAACTGGACCTTCAAGGGAACATTTCCTAACCAAACATCCTCCCAAAAGGACACCTTTTCTCTGTTATGCACTTTGTACACCGCCCCCATTTAAACAGATGTTTCACTTTGTGCAGCCCTTGCCAAAACTGAGAGCCCCCCTAGATCTGGATTGGAAAAAGTTCCCATTGGGCATATATTTGGCTTGAAGAATTTTAAACCATAATTCATTAGAGCCTTGCACTATTTTCCAGATCCACTTAACTAGGAGACACTCATTCATTCTAGTTGTGTTAAGGACCCCCAGACCTCCTTGGTCTTTAGGTCTGCTAATAGTATCCATCTTAGCCATGTGGTACTTAGCCCCCCTCCCCCCCTCCCCTTCAGCTCCTTGCCAAAAGAACTTCCCTCTAATGGAATCCATTTCCTCGTGGGTTCGTTTTGGGAGGAGGTAGAAGCCCATGGTGTAGATGGGTAGGCTGGACAAGTAAGAATTAGTTAAAATGAGTCTGCCACCTGAGGATAAGTGTTTGTCCTTCCATGGGTCTAACCTTTTCAACATTTTGCTCTTCAGGCCTGAGAAAGCGTTTCTGCCCAATCTGCCCTCAGAAATGGGTATGCCTAGATAGCTCATAGGCCAACAACCCAGCTTGCAATTGAGCATATTAGCCATCTCTTCCTTCTACTGTTGTGGCACTCCGAAGACAAAAACTTCACTTTTATGGAAATTAATTTTAAGTCCCGAGAGCCACTCAAAGCAGCAGAGAATGAGCTTTAAGTTCAAGATGGAGAGGTCAGAACCATCGATCATGATGGCAGTGTTCATCAGCATACTAAATATGAGAGATACCACCTGGTATTAGATTAGGTAAAATTCCAGTTTTATGTTTCCTTTGCACAACTTTTTCTAGTAAATAGCTGAGGACATCGGCTACTAGGTTAAACAAAAGGGGGGAGAGAGGGTTACCCTGCCTCAAATCTTGGTAGGTATTGAAGTAGCTGCCTCTTTCCCCATTCACGTTGACACAAACCTTGCCTCCCATGACGGTTTGCATCACCCAGTTATTCCATTCAGGGGGAAACCCCTTTCCCCTTAATCACTTTTTCTAAAAATTCCCACCTCACCTTGTCATAAGCTTTTTCAAAGTCAATCTTCATGATCAGGCCTTTTCCTTTAGACCTTTTCAACTCATGAATCACCTCATGCAGAACCAACACTCCCTCTAGAATGTTCCTCCCTTAATGAAGCCCGTCTGATTAGGGCCAATAACCTTAGGGGCTAGGGGCGTAAGCCTATTGTTTAAAACCTTGGTGAAACCCTTGAAATCTACATTTAAGAGACAGATGGGCTGATACTGTTTAATATTATTTGCTTCCTTAATTTTAGGCACCAAGGTCACTACCCCATGGTTTAATCTTTTTATGTCTAACTCTCCTTTATGAAAGTCCCTAAACATAGCTAGGTAATCTCCCTTGATTATTGGCCAAAAGGATTTAAAAAAGTGAACCCCAAAACCATTAGGGCCAGGGGAAGAGTCAGCTTTCATACCAAAAATAGCTTCTTTTATTTCAGCTTCACTAAAAGGCTCTACCAGTTTGACCTGTTCCTCAGCAGATAAGGAGTATCTATTGTTCCAAAACTCATTGCTAAGACTCAAGTTACTAGAGGGTTGAGACCCAAAGAGGGACTTGTAGAAGTTGGTTACATGATTCATAATATCCCCCTGAGACCTGATCACCCCCTGATTTGTTTCCAGGGATATAATGGTCTTTTTTCTCCTTCTTCCATTAGCAAAAAGATGGAAGAATTTAGAGTTAGAATCCCCTATAGGACCCCCCTGTCCTTACCTCTTTGTTGCCAATACAACTCCTCCATGGAGTATATATATATATTCCATATTGTCTTCAATTTCATATCTCTTTTGCCACATGTCAGATAAACCCAAACCTCCCTCACCCATATCATCAATGTCCCTTAATTTTTGGATAAGCTCTTTCTTTTGTTTATTTTGTGCACCAACCTTCTGAAGGTTCCATCCTTTCAGAAATTGCCTAGTAAGACAAAGGCTCCCATGCCAATTATCTAAGGAGTAACTGTTGACAGGCCTTCTGTTACAGCTCTCCTGCCATTTCTTCCTAATCAGTTCGTGGATTTCAGGACATAACAACCATTATTTTTCAAAGAAAAAAATACTTTATTCGCTGAGCTCCTTGCTCACTTGAGTCTAAAACAATAGGGGAGTGATCAGATCCCACCCTAGTAAGGCTCCATGCCATACATAGGGGGAATTTTTCCTCCCATTCAGAGGTGATAAAGAATATGTCCAGATTTACAAAAATGGGCTGAACCTGTTTATTAGTCTAGGTATATTTGCTCCCAGCCCTTACCACCTCCCTAAGGTGGTGTCTACCTATAAAGTCATTAAAGTGGTTCATCAGGTTATAGTTGTAATTGTCCGAGCTCTTCTCTTCTTCCCTCCTAATCAAGTTGAAATCCCCTCCAAGGACCTTAGGCAGCGCCCCACGGCTACAAATGGAGTACAATTCAAGGAGGAAGTCTAAAGAAAGATCATGTTGAGAGCCAGGTGTGGTTCGAGGACCGGTGGATGGTCGCTTCCTGGTGTGATGAGTGATTGACAACGTGGTGTGGACTGATTCTTGGCTAAGTATTGCAGGTGCAGGTTGCGGCTTGAGTGCAGTGCGGTGAAGAACAAGCGTGAAAGGTCGTTGCGGTGAGGCCTCCGGTGTGGAGAAGACAAGTAGGCTTGGTTCGAGGGACCCGGTGGCCGGCGTGGTCAAGTGCGCAAACGGCAAGATGAAGTCATGGGCGGTTTCTTGGTTGAGCCTCAAAACCAAGGTCGAGCCGGGACTACGTGGGGCCGAGTCATGAGTGGTGATTGGCGGAGGCTACACCGAAGTTCGCGGGGTTTCCGGTGGTTCACCGAAACCACCGGGTTCCTTGGTTGATCCACAAAGCCAAGACCAAGAACCCAAGACGGAGGTGCAGCAACTCCAGGCCGATCGATCGGTGGGTCGGACCGGTCGGCCGTCGATGCAGTCGGCCGGTGAGGAGCACCGGTCGACCCGTGTCGACGCATCCGGAATCTTCAAGCGGAGGACACGCGTCGGGATCGCAAGGCTGCGTCGAGGCTAAGCAAGTTTGCGGTTGGGCATCCGTCCGATGGTGCGAAGACAAAGACTTCCAATTTAAGCCCTCGAGGCATGTATCCCTAGTTAGCTAGTAAGGGTATTTTAGTCTTTCGGTTGCCTCCATATAACCCAAGTGGTGAGAGGATGGCAGCCATCTCTTGGAACCCTAGCTCATTTGGTTTTCCTATTTTCCTTCCTATTTTCTTAGGATTTTCGTAGGACTAGCTTGAGAGCTTCATGGTGAGATCTTGTGAGAGGAAGGATGATCGGGCGGCAAGCTAGACCTTGTATGAACCTCTTTGGTATGTATAGATGATTGGTGGTTCCTCAAGGCTTGGATATGTCTTTCCGTTTCTCTTTTTGGTGATTTTGGAGCCCTTTCTTGGCGATTTTCTTGGAAGCGATTTGAGGCCTTTCTCTTTGGGATTTGGTGGGGATGTATGCATGAACCCCGTGGTTCTTTTCCTTTGATTCCCCTTCAAATCCGTGAGCAAAGGGCTCGATTTTAGAGGTTCGTGGCTCTAGGGTTAGGCGTTCTTGGTGGGATTTCTTGATTCCTCTTGATTTGACAAGTTTTGGTGGACCAAATCTTGGCTATGGAGTACCATGAGGTGTTCCTACTATCCCCAAAGTCTTGTGCAAAACCGTGGGCGGATCGGAGATCGGGAGTTGGATTTGGAGGAGTTGACTCATGGTATTCATCCCTGCCCGAGCACGGACCGGTCGCCGGTGCTCTTGACCGTCTGACCGTGCTAATAGTGGGTTTTGTCTCGAGGAACAGCCTTGTCAGGTAATGGTTTTGTCCGTGGTCCTGCTGTTCGATTCTTGGAGTGTTTGGAGTTGTTTTGCTAGGATTTGTGAGGGTTCTTCTTCCTCACGGGTTGTGTTCGTGGTGGTTTTGTTCCGGGGCCTAGAGGATTCAGAGGCTTCTGGAGCGTTTCTTTTCTTGTTCTTTGTAGCCACGGCTGGCCGCTCATCCCCAGTCGGCCGTGTCACCATCTGACCGGCCGTATGAGGCCATCGGTCGGCCGGTGTAGCCTGACGACAAGCCGTGCAAGTTTCATTGTGTGTTTTGGTGAGTTTTGGCTAGGAAGGTTGAGTGTTGGTTCCTAGGACCCGGTAGCACTCCGGTGGCTGCGTGGTCTTGACCAACTTGGGTAGTTGGGTCGAGGCGTGAGTTGGAAGCCGTGTTCGTCTTGTTGGAGTTCTCATCTCCTTGAGAAGAATTTTTATCGGCTCCCATTCACTCCCCCTCTGGTTCGCCTAATCGGTCCTTCAATTGGTATCGAGCCGGTTCGGGTCTTTATTGACTCTTACAGTCTAAGATCCAAAGATGGCGTGCGAGGAGCGGGTTGGTCCTCCGCGCCGATGGGAAGAACTACGGATGTGGCAAAGGCGGATGGCGGCGTTCCTCGCGGAAAGGGTCGATCCTTTGGGATGTCACGGTGAACCAGCTTATGTTCATCAGATGAACTTCCTTGCTCGAGGATCGAGGATATGTTGAAGCCAACAACAAGGCTGTCGACTACTTGTTTCGTGCTTTCTGTGTCGGCTGAATTCGATCGGGTTCGACGAGGACTTAAGCTTGTAGGATTTGGGAGCAGTTGAAGGATGCTCATCTTTGGGAATGCTCGAGTTCGAGGCTCGGATGTCTGTGACTTCTGGAGAGAATGCGAACTTCACTCATCTCCCGTGAGTCGTCGATGCCCTTTTCCGGTGATTCTGATCGTTGTGAACAACATGAGAGCCAATGTGGGCGTCCTCCCATACAATGATCATGATAGAGCCGTGAAGCTCTTGCACTCGTTGGATCGTCTGTATGGGACGGGAAGTTTGAGGCTATTGTTGAGTCAGAAGTATGACACCTTGACGGTGAGCGAGCTGTTCTCAGCTCAAGTCGGTTTGAGTTGGACCGTGGTATGACAGCCAAGATCGAGAGCCGACCCGATTCTCATAGTCTCGCTCTCGTTGGTGGCAAAGGAGCTAAGTCTAACGCTAACGCATCCTCCGGGATGTACTCTCTGTCTTCTTTGATGTCTTTGCGGATGAGGAGTTCGGCGTGCTTGGAGAGGGCAGTGGCGTTCTTGACCAGGCGGTTCGAGGCTGCGAGCGGGTGAACCACGAGGAGGACACGGACGTGCTTCGGTCTGACAAGCCAGGACGCCGTTCTGCCGGAGAAGGCGGAGAACAGGGCGGCTACAAGGGCCTGAGCACCCGATCGAGCAAGGATGGCAAGTCTGCGATCGGCGCGATCACAAGCACAAGAACAAGCACAAGGGCGGCGGCGTCGAGGAAGAAGGATGGCGGCGGAAGGCCCGAGCAATGGTCGGAGGCGGCGTCGACTCCGGCTCCGCCTACTCTTCCTCAAGCTCGAGTAGCGGTGAAGATGAAGGTGATCGGGCGCAAGAACAAGAAGTCATCCGAGGGAACTTGAGCGGGTTGAGCTGCTTCGCGAGAGATGGCTTCTGCGGCATGGCCGTAGCTCGTGGCAAGAAGAGCCACGGTGACTCGGACTCGACTCAGGGATGAGGTATGTGATGAGCTCTCTTCTTTGCGCAAGGAGAATGATGAGTTGGTTGACTTGCTTGATAGCGCGATCACATGCTTAGAGGCCAAGAAGATGAGGAAAGAGCTTAGGGCCTCACTAGAAGATGCTAGGAACCGTGTGGTGAGCTAGAAACCCGAACCTAGATGCTAAGCTTGAGATTGATTCGCAAGGCTTCTCCTATGGTTTCGATGAGATTGATTCTTGTGATTGCTACTGTACCTAGCTGATCTTCTCTTAAGGATAAGCATGCTTCTACTTGTGATGAACTAGATATGCTTAGGGTTGAAGTGGTGAGCTTAAGTCTAGACACCTTTGCTAGGTGCTTGCACTTCTTGCCCTGTTTTGCATGGAAAGATTGATGAGATGCATGCTTACCTTTGTTTCGCTTGAGGCTAAGTTGAAGAGCCTATTCCACTTCTTGCTCTACTTGTGAATTGCATGCGGTTAAAATTTGGAGCTTGCACATTATGTTGATCGCTGCGGGATGAAAATGATGAGTGAGAAAATGTATGAGCTGGTTGTCGGGTCGGGAGCCTCACTTCGGTATCATGATAGCGGCTTTCAAAGCTATGATGGTCGTGCACTTGGGGTGACAAGCTTGGAGAGAACCGTGGTGAGGGAGTTGAGAGAGTTGGAGAGATTCCTATCCCACCGCAGCAGACACAAGAACAAGTTTGAGCCCAAGCCCTAACCATCTCGAAACAAACTTGACACTACTCGGATCCACCATATTCCCTCACCCAACAAATGATTTTGAACGGTGAAGTTTGTGAGCCCAAAGGGAGGTGAGGAAGGAGAGAAGAAGGGTGAGAAGCCGAGTGGGCAGCCCCAACCCAAGCCTAAGCCTAAGCCACAGCCCATAAAGTTCCATTGTGGGTATTGTGGGAGAGATGGTCCAAGGATGAGTTTTGCTTCAAGAGGAAGCGTGAGGAGAGAATGGCTGAGAGTGGGCTAACAGGACAGTACCACCCCTCTAATGGTGTACACGAGCCTCGTATGCAGATGCCAGGGGCCAAGGCGTTTGTGAGGGACGGTTCGGCTTGGGGAGGCCGGAAGGCTGCGGTGTTCTTGCTGGCGAGCCACCAGTCGGGCCGGTGTACTACACGGTCGGACCGGTGCAGTGGAGGATGCTCGGTTTGGTTACGGAGGTCGTGGTTACGGTGGTTGATGCGGAAAGTTTGCGGTGGTCGGTTGCTAGGCGTTCTCCACCTCGTGCTCAATACGAGGGTGAGAAGAGTCGTAGCTTTGAGATGGAGGAGGAGCGATCCACGGTTTCCCTTTGTGGTTTCGTCCTCCTCCTAGAGAGGTTGGTTCCCTCGTGGTGGTTACCGTGGTGGTGTTGTGGTGGTAGCTTTGATAGGCGTGATGATTTGGTTTGTGCTAACCCCACTTTGGAGCAAATGGCTCGGCTTGGTTTACTCTTTTGGTACTAACCCGGTCTTGAGTCGTTTGTTCACTCACGATGCTTTCGCTTTTGAATTTCAGGTGGGAGACTTGAAGAACATTTGGTTGATTGACTCCGGTTGCTCGAGGCATATGGCCAGGAGACAAGGGTGGTTCTCAAGTCTCGTCCGGTGGTGACAAAGTAAGTACATCACCTTTGGGGACAATGGGCGGCGTGTCTTTGTCGAGAAGGTGAGATTAAGGTAAGTGACAAGATCACTCTCGGTGTTGCTCTTGTTCAATCGCTTGGATACAATTTGCTTACATGTGTCCAGTTGTTGGATGAGGGTTTTGAGGTGTTGTTTCGGCTGGTGGTTCTCGGATTTTAGATTCTCGGGGGATCTTGTTTGCATGGTCGTTCAGGGTCAAGTGTTCGAGCTGATTTTTCTCGATCTTACGGTGTGGAGCGTTGCTTCTTGGTGGTTCTTGAGTGAGTTGTGGAAGTGGCATAGGAAGTTGGGTCACTTGAGCTTTGACCTCTTGTCTCGCTTGAGTAAACTCAATTTGGTCCGAGGATTGCCACGATTGAGGTTTGAGAAAGAGTTGGTTTGTGCTTGTAGTGTAGGCATGCCAAGATGGTAGCCTCTTCTCACCCGCCTCTCACCGATGTGATGACTGAGCGTCCATGCGAGCTGCTCCATATGGACCTTGTTGGCCCAGCTCGTGTGCGATCTGCGGGTGGGAAGTGGTATGTCCTTGTTGTGGTGGGCGACTACTCTCGGTATGCGTGGGTGTTCTTTCTTGAGGAGAAGGGGAGGCGTTTGGTTTTGTTCGAGATCTTGTCTTGAGGTTAAGAAACGAGAGGCACGGAGATGCCATACAAGCGATCCGCAGTGACAATGGCTCGAATTCAAAACTCTCGCTTGAAACCTTTTGCCATGACTTGGGTCTTGAACATCGCTCGAGTCCGTGTCGCCTCCCGAATGGCGTGGTGGAAAGGAAAAACAGGACCTTGTGCGAGATGGCTCGGACGATGCTCGGCAGCATAGGACTCAGAAGGTTCTGGGCGAGGCGGTCAATACCGTGCCATGTCGAGCAGGATCTACCTCGGGGTTCACAAGAAGAAAACACATTACGAGTTGATGCTGCGGTCGCACACCCAAGGTGAGTCACTTCCATGTCTTTGGTTGTAAATGCTTCATTACGAAGAAAGGGAAGAAGTTGGACAAGTTCGAGGCTAGATGCATCGATGGCATTTTCTTTGGTTATGCATCTCATTCTAGAGCATTTCGTGTGCTCAATCTTGAAACTAACCAAATCGTGGAGACTTGCGAGGTAACCTTCGACGAGACACGCCCACGTAGTCGACTTGTTTTTGAGTGTGCGGTGGCAGCGAACTTGGCGAGGAGATCTTTCGGGAGGAGGAGCATGAACATGGAGATGATGAAGATGGCGGTGTGATGCCCGCGGCTGAACATGTACCTACTACTTGACGGCGATCGAGAATGGACCCTCTCCACACCTACAACGACAAACCCGGATCAAAGGCGAAGGCTCTGTTGAGGGGGGTAGCATCAAGGCGAGAACCTCCCGGCGAGTGCAAGTGGATCACCCGGCCGAGAATCATCGGCGACATGAATGAGCGTACTACGGTCGAGGGTTGAACAATTCTCATTTCGCTCATGCTGCTTTTGTTGCCACTTTTGAGCCCAAAGACATTGGACATGCGTTGTCGATCATAATTGGGTTAACTCGATGCATGAGGAGTTGGAGAATTTTGAGAGGAACCAAGTTTGGGTGTTGGTTGACCCTCCCGAGGTGTAAGCCGATTGGGACAAAATGGGTGTGGAAAAATAAAGAGGAGAGAAAGGAGAAGTGGTGAGGAACAAGTCGAGACTTGTTGCTCAGTCTGATCGAGAAGAGGGGATCGACTACGAGGAGACTTTTCGCTCACTGTAGCTCGTTTGGAGGCGATCGGGATCCTTCTAGCTTTTTCCGTGGCTAAAGGGTTCAAGTTGTACCAGATGGATGTGAAGAGTGCTTTTACGAGCGGTGTTTGGAGGAAGAGGTGTTTGTGAGGCAACCAGGGGTTTGAGAGTGAGAAGTACCCTCACCGGGTCTACAAGTTGAGGAAGGCGTATATGGGTTGAAGCAGCGCCTAGAGCTTGGTATGGTAGGTTGAGGGGTTCTGTTTGAGAGAGGGTTTGAGATGGGAAGGTCGATCGGACCTTGTTTCTCCTCGAGCAGACGGAGATATCACGATTGTGCGGTATCGTGGATGATATTGTCTTTGGTGGCTCGTCTAACTCTCTTGTTGCAAGGTTTGCGAGAGACATGAGCGAGGAATTTGAGATGAGCATGATGGGCGAGTTGCGGTTCTTCCTCGGGCTACAAATCAAGCAATCAAAGGAAGGAACATTTGTGCACCAAGCTAAGTACACCAAGGACATTGTGAGGAAGTTCAAGATGGAGGACTCCAAGGCCATGGCGCCTATATGATGCGACTACGTTCTTGATGCGGACGAGGAAGGTGAACACGTGGACCGGAAGAATCAGGAGCATGATCGGGTCACTCCTCTACTTGGCCAGCAGGCGGACATTCAATTCTCGGTGTGTCATGCGCTCGTTTTCAAGCTTCTCCGAGGACTTCGCATCGGCAGGCAGTCAAGCGCATTTTCAGGTATTTGCGACACACTCCCGACTTCGGCCTTTGGTACTCTGCGTCTTCTTCTTTGGCGCTTCATGGATTTTCAGACAGCATTTTGCGGGTGTCGGTTGGATAGGAAGTCCACTTACGGGACTTGCCAGTTCTTGGGTTCTTCTTTGGTATCTTGGTCTTCCATAAGCGATCAGTGTTGCTCAATCCACTACCGAGGCGGTATGTGGCGCGCTAGTTGTTGCTCTCGGCTCCTTTGGATCACATACACCATGAGTGACTTTGGTGAGGAGTATACCCATGTCCCACTTCAATGTGATAGCACCAGTGCCATAAGCGTTGCAAAGAACCCAGTGCTCCATTCCAAAACCAAGCACATAGAAGTGAGGTATCATTTTCGAGAGACAACGTAGAAAGGAAGATAGCTTTGATCCATGTACCCACACATGAACAACTAGCGATATTTTCACCAAACCCTAGATCAAGCAACTTTCACTTTCGTTTGCGGGGAGCTTGGTGTTTGTTTGATTTCTTGAGTTGGCGTGTGGGAGCTCCTTTGTAGCATATGTATAGCTTTCCTTTGTGCATTTCTTGCATTTGGCATGGCATATGTAACATGATGTATAGGCATCTTTGTATCTTAGGTTGCATGCATTTTGTATCATATGCATTGTTTAGGAAAGGCTATATACATTGTTCACCATGGAATGACATATATGTCTTTGTGAGCTAATTTGGTAAGCTATGGTTAGTTTGGCTTAGCTCTTGATAATCTTGGTTTGTATCCATGGTTGATGGCTATGTTTTGAAAAATTTCATATATATATGCTCTCTTGTGAGTAAATGCCTTTACATGATCTTGACATGTTTTAGTGGCTTGGCTATGCTTAATTTGTGGTTGGATAGCTTATTTTGATCATATGGGGCCAAAGGCTCATTTGCCATCATGAATGTTTAGCCCCATGCTTCATCTTGTGGAGGGCATAAGTTCCTTTTTGTCGCAAAGACATTTCATGTACCAATTATAAATCTGAAAATGAAATGTAAATTGCTTGAAAAATGTGCTCCCATGTCATATGTGCTAATTTTAATTTGCTTTGGGTGCTAAATCGTTGCATGATGCCTACCAATGAGAAGTCTCATATATAGAAGTAGGCACATGGCTCGGTGGCTTTGACATGACATGAGGTGCTTGTGGGTGTTTATGATGGTCTTATGCTTAGAATGGTTGTCCTAGCATGAAGTTTGTGTGGCTTTGCCATTTTGACATGTTTTGCTCATGTTTAGGACTTTGCTCATGAGAGGGTAATTTTTCGCAAAATTGCTAAATTCTATCTTAGCTTAATGGTTGTGAAACTTGGTGATCATGAAGTTTATGTCATTCTGAATAGAGTATCTAACTTGCTCGTTTGGACATGTGTAGCATCCTATGTTGAATTTTGTCTATTTGAGAAGCTCTAGGTTGCATTTTTGCATTTTTGGCTTGATTCATGCATTGTCAACAAGGGAGAAGTTTGAGCATGTTTTGGCCTCTTGAATGCATTTGGAAGGTTTTCGTGTGGTTTTGAGCTATTTTTGGGCTCTGTTGTGCAGCAGTCGGACGGTTGAGGTCACCAGTCGACGGTCGAGTGCTGGTCCTGTTCACATGTTGCCCACCTCGGCGACGGTGGTGTGGACACGACGGTCGGTCGAGCTGTTGCACTGCTCTGTTTGTGAAGTGGTTCGCATGCATTTGTCCGGGGAGTTGCATCGGTTGGGAGCTTGCATGTGTGCGGGGAGCTCTTTGTGGTTTCGAGCTTTGGTTTGATGGTTTGTGCTCTTTGCTTGAGCATGTTTTGTCTCGGATGTGTCGAACTGTTGCCCTTGCCTAAGGGGTCCGAGACTTGTCTTCTTCAAGTGATCTTGCTCTTTGCCTTTTCTTTGGCTTTCGATCGCTTGTTGGAGTTTCTTTAGTCGTTTCTTTTCTTTTCCTTTTCTCTTGGTTACCAAAGCGTGTGTGTTGTCAATGCACTCATCAAGGGGAGATTGAGAGCCGGTGTGGTTCGAGGACCGGTGGATGGTCGCTTCGGTGTGATGAGTGATTGACAACGTGGTGTGGCGATTCTTGGCTAAGTATTGCAGTGCGGTTGCGGCTTGGTGTGCGGTGCGGTGAAGAACAAGCGTGAAAGGTCGTTGCGGTGAGGCCTCGGTGTGGAGAAGACAAGTAGGCTTGGTTCGAGGGACCCGGTGGCGGTGAGGTCAAGTCTTGAGCATGGTGGCAAACGGCAAGATGAAGTCATGGGCGGTTTCTTGGTTGAGCCTCAAAACCAAGGTCGAGCCGGGACTACGTGGGAGCCGAGTCATGAGTGGTGATTGGCGGAGGCTACACCGAGTTCATGGGTTTCCGGTGGTTCACCGAAACCACCGGGTTCCTTGGTTGATCCACAAAGCCAAGACCAAGAACCGAAGACGGAGGTGCAGAACCTGCACGGCCCGACGGTCTCGGACCGGCCGACTGCAGGTACCGGCCCGATCGGTGAGGAGCACCGGTCGATCGGCAGCGACGACGCAGTCCTAATCTTCAAGCGGAGGACACGCTGGCCGGGATTGCAAGGCTTGCGTCGAGGCTAAGCAAGTTTGCATCCGTCCGATGGTGCAGACAAAGACTTCCACTCCTAGTTAGCTAGTAAGGGTATTTTAGTCTTTCGGTTGCCTCCATATAACCCAAGTGGTGAGAGGATGGCAGCCATCTCTTGGAACCCTAGCTCATTTGGTTTCCTATTTTCCTTCCTATTTTCTTAGGATTTTATAGGACTAGCTTGAGAGCTTCATGGTGAGATCTTGTGAGAGGGAAGGATGATCGGGCGGCAAGCTAGACCTTGTATGAACCTCTTTGGTATGTATAGATGATTGGTGGTTCCTCAAGGCTTGGATGTGTCTTTCCGTTTCTCCTTTTGGTGATTTTGGAGCCCTTTCTTGGCGATTTTCTTGGAAGCGATTTGAGGCCTTTCTCTTTGGGATTTGGTGGGGATGTATGCATGAACCCTTGTGGTTCTTTTCCTTTGATTCCCCTTCCAAATCCGTGAGCAAAGGGCTCGATTTTGGGGTTTTCGTGGCTCTAGGGTTAGAGGCGTTCTTGGTGGGATTTCTTCGATTCCTCTTGATTTGACAAGTTTTGGTGGACCAAATCTTGGCTATGGAGTACCATGAGGTGTTCCTACTATCCCCAAAGTCTTGCATAAAACCGTGGAGCGAATCGGGAGATCGGGAGTTGGATTTGGAGGAGTTGACTCATGGCGCTGTTCATCCCGAGTGACTGTGCACGACCGGTGACCGGTGCTTTTGACCGGTCTGACCGTGCTAGCCCTGGTGGGTTTTGTCTCGGGAACAGCCTTGTCCGTGTGGTTTTGTCTGTGGTCCTGCATTCAGTTCTTGGAGTGTTTGGAGTTGTTTTGCTAGGATTTGTGAGGGGTTCTTCTTCCTCACGGTTGTGTTTCGTGGTGGTTTTGTTCCGGGGCCTAGAGGATTCACCGAGGCTTCTGGAACGTTCTTCTGTCAGCGCTTGGCCAGAACCTCACCGATCGGCCGGTGTCCACCGGTGACCGCACATGTCGACCGCAGCCACTGCCCGACGGCAGCACACAAGCCGCAAGTTTCCATGTGTTTTGGTGAGTTTTGGCTAGGAAGGTTGAGTGTTGGTTCCTAGGACCGGTAGCACTCCAGGGCTGCGTGGTCTTGACCAACTTGGGTAGTTAGGTCGGAGACGTGAGTTGGAAGCCGTGTTCGTCTTGTTGGAGTTCCCATCTCCTTCGAGAAGAATTTTTATCGGCTCCCATTCACTCCCCTCTACGGTTCGCCCTAATCGGTCCTTCACATGTTGCGCAGGACCATAAACTGTCACAACCTCCCATCTGAAGTTGTTAAGTTTGTTTCTAATAGTCATAAGGACCGTATAGTCACCTACACTATGGGATTCCAGCTCTAGAGTGTCCACCTTGACCCCCATAAGGATACCCCCAGATCTACCCCTAGCCGCTAGCCAAGCCCACATGAAATTCAGGCCACCAGAGAGCTCTTCCAGCATCTTATCAGTAAACTCTTGCTTCATTGTCTCCTGGAGACCTACTAAATCTATACCTTCTTGAGTGATATACTCCCTAACCTATCTTCTTCTAGCCAGTTTTCCCAGCCCCCTCACATTCCACATTAGCATCCTCATTTCTTTTGTGGATGCGGGGGCTCACCCTCCTCTGAGGTAGGAGGATGAGCAAACACATGAGCGCTCTTCGACCATCCTCTATCAGTATTAGAGACAGTTGTCAGAGGTTTAGATCTGAACAGTCCACAGGGGGGTTAACCCCGGTGGTTTATTTGTTCGGCGGGGAGATCAGGAGCTAAGAACGTGATGGTTATGCTAGCGTAGCACACGGAAATCATGGCGAGACACAAGGGACAAGGCGATTTTATACTGGTTCGGGCCTCCGGAGAGTAAAACCCTACGTCCAGTTCTTGATTGTATTGATTTGATCGTGGCGAAGGTGGAGGTGGTCTGTCCCCAGGAGGGCACCCTTGCCCGCCTTATATTGGGCGACGGACAAGGTCGGTGGACCGGAGTCCAAGTCGGTTACAACGGGGAAACATATCTCTAGTCAGTTACAATATGGAAGGCTTATCCGAGCTGCCTTAATCTGTCTGAACTGCCTTGACTTGCACACCAAGCTGTCTTCTCGTCTCCGGGCCCACATGTCGCCTGACAGCCCTACCGGCTGTGTCGGTCGGTGGGTCTTCTGGTGGGCCGGACCCACTTGTCGGGGATGGCCGTGAGCCTGGTCGGTGGGGACCCAGGGGTACCCATGTCTCACAAGCCCCCGAGCGATGTGTAGGCGCAGCGACCTCGAGAGGGTCATGACGAAGTCTTGAAGCCATCGGCAGTCGAATAAGCGTGCACATCACCAAAAGAAAAACTTGCCGACAGCGGTACCAATTGTTTGTAGTATCCCGAGAGTAGCGAGGTCGAGCGACGACCTATAGGAAGTAGACTTCCAATAGATCAAAACGACGATGAAAAAATTTCAAAGGGCATCAAGGACGCACTCATAGAGTAGTATCCGAGCATCGTGGGCGGGCGGGATGGCGGTATGATGATCAAAAGGAAAGAAGAAAGATAGGTCAAGTAACGACTTGATGAGAAACAGGGTTTCCAACAGTCGATGCGGCGAGGAAAAGAGAGGCGTCGAAGACGCTCTCGTAGAGTAGTCCCTGAGCATTGAAGCGGGCAGCATGGCTGGTCTGATGATCCAAAAAAGAGAAGAAAGAAAGGCGGCGACAGAGTTGCCGGGAGGTCTAGCAACCTGATGAAGGCGACGACGGAGCCGTAGGGAGGTCTAGCGACTTGACGAAGGCGACGACGGAGCCGTAGGGAGGTCTAGCGACCTGACGAAGGTGACGACGGAGCCGGAGGGAGGTCTAACGACCTGAAGCTGACGAGGATGGAGTCGTAGGGAGGTCTAGCGACCTGACGCTAGTGATGACGGAGCCACCGAGAGGTCCGCCGACCTCAATCCAACGACGACGGAGCCACCAGGAAGGTTCGCCAAAGGTGACGTCGGAGCTGGAGAGAGGTCTAGCGACCTGACGAAGACGACGTCGGAGCAAAAAGCTGGTCCTATAAAATAAAATAAACACCAGGTCGGTGTATCAATCTGTCGAATATAATGAAAATATAGCCTGAGCTAAACAAGTAGATGTTGAATAATGCTAGCCGGAGCTGAACATTCTTGTGCTATGTTTTTGTTTGAGAAAGGCATTCCCCTTATCGTGCCAGGCACGCATTATTCGAATTCAAAAGCTCTGAAGCTGCAAAGTGTTTCACCCCTCTACAATGCTCAGCTGGAGCCTTAGATGTAGCCGACGACGGGAGGTGTCGGGACTCGTGTTTTGCAACCACACAACATCGAATCTTCATAACGAGAGTTAAGCAGGTAAAGGAAGAACACACATAAAATGGATATACCCCTCAGGTCTTGCGACCCTTAGATTGGCATGGCCAAGCCCCCGAGCGTGTCGAGGGGGAGGGGAACATAGCACAAGATAAAAAATTTGAACCCTCAGGTCTAGCGACCTACATGTTGGCATTGCCAAGCCCCCGAGCATGTCAAGGGGGAGGGATCGAAAGAGCAGAAAAAAGGCATGTGAATCCCTAAAAATATTCAATTGCAAATAACACTTAGCTTGCGTGTAGTGGAGATCAGAGATGTTGCCGAGCTGGAGCCGTGATGATCCATTGAGGTAGCCGGCGACGTGACCTGGAGTCGTGTCGACGTGTAAAGAAGTACTCCCTGGTCTTCACGTATGCGTCACCAGAATTTGGGCAATCAACAAATTGATTTGTGATTTTTTTTACTCGACCGAGGCATCAACTTAACTTTGAATCGGCGTAGCAGGACATGGCGCCCAAGCAGTACGTCGTCATCATCTGGCCAGAGCCAAATCTTCCCTTTTTAGCGGACATCTTGGACGTAGACGGACTTGTCGTGGTCACGTGCACGTGCTGGACACGGAGAACACATGCAGACACTCATTCCCGCCGCCAATCTTGACTTTAGCATGTCGCCATGAATATGGATTACTCCATGGGTTGCCCGCAGCGCCACACGGCGGGCGTCGCGCAATGCGCATCGAGGCGCACTCGAGCTACAGATGGTTGTCGTCGCTGATCTTCTATCGACGTAGATGGATCTCGTCAGGTGGGTGGGTGGACGCCAAAAATTTCGGCCGTCGTCGTAGAAACGAAGATGTCAACCTCGCGATTAGATTGGAGGGTGGCGATGCAGGTGTCGCGAAGATATCCTTCGTGTCGTCAGCAAGATGATCACCGAGTGAATCGCCATCGCTGCGTTGCGAAGAGCTCCCAATCGCCTACCGCGCGCCAACCGCCGAGGTTTAGATCCGAAAGTCCATAGGGGTTAACCCGGGTTTATTTGTTCGGTTGAGGAGATCGGGAGCTAAGAACGCGATGGTTATGCTAACGTAGCACACGGAAATCACGGCGAGACACAAAGGACAAGGCGATTTTATACTAGTTCGGGCCTCCGGAGAGTAAAACCTACGCCCGTTCTACATTGTATTCTTTGGCGTTGCGAGATTACATGATGACCTGTCCCCGGGAGGACGCCCTTGCCCGCCTTATATTGGGCGACGGACAAGGTCGGTGGACCGAAGTCCAAGTCGGTTACAACAGGGAAACCTATCTCTAGTCAATTTACAACATGGAAGGCTTATCCGAGCTGCCTTAATCCGTCTGGACTGCCTTGGCTTGCATGCCAAGCTGTCTTCACGTCTTTGGGCCCACATGTCAGGTCGGACAGCCCTCGACAGTCGGCGGGTCTTCGGTGGGCCGGACCCACTTGTCGGGGACGGCCGTGAGCCTGGTCGGTGGGGACCCAGGGGTACCCATGTCTCACAACAGCTTCCATAGCTAACTCAGAGAGATCGTCCTCTCCGTGAGGAGCGGACTTCTCGTTAATTCTTTGGATGTATGCATCATAGTTAGCACGTGCTAAGTCTGCTCTAACTAGTTCTTCAGCTCTAAACACATTAATTTGGGCATAGGGATCATCACACTCTATCTCTAAGTCATTAAGCACCATATATAAGTGACAAACAAGAGCATTGTTTAGAATGGTAAAGGGGTTAGCATCTGTACCTTTCAGAAGATCGTTCTTCTCCTTGACTCTGGTCATAGCTTTCACTGTGATGGGTATGCCGTCCCTAGGAACTCTTTTACTTGCTCTTGTTGCTACAACCAAATTCCTCTTCCCCTTTTTAGATACCTTTTTCTTTTTTTTGTTTGAGTGCTGCACCACCCACCCTTGGGGTTTGGCTTCCTTAGAAAAGTTGCCCATTTCCTGTGAAGACAAATTCTCCATCAAATCCTCATCACAATAGCTCATGTGATCATTGTTGATCTTCTCTGGTTCCTTCAGGACGGGCCATTTGCTTTTCTCCATGAGGTACGTCCCATCTTGGTTATGGACCACGATCTTATCACTGTCAGTTGTAGTTTTGGTAGGAACATCAGGTGTAGTCTACAATTCTTGGGATAGCACTACAGATTCCTGACTATCTTCCTTTTTTTGGTTTTCTAACATCTTCAGGCTTAGGGAAGCAGACTCCATAGTTGCCATCTCCTCTACCAGCTCTTGGGAAGCATTAGTAACCTGGGACATATTCATCATGCCAAAGTTGGGGTGGAATGCGGCAATTGGAGTTGTCATCTGAGCGAGGTTCCCCTCATTTGTTGCCTCTCCCATATCCTCATGGGGTGTGCCATTGCTTACTAAGTCTTCCATGCTATCATCTTGGGACTCTCCTTGACTCTGCTCCGGCTCAATGTCATCTTGCTTATCTGAACTGTAAGAACATCCACCAGGTTTCTTACTGGGGTCTCGTCCTTTGCCCCCCATCTTTCCCTCCTTGATTTCCATCCTTCTTCCCCTGGTCCCGGGGGACCATCTCCCTTTTTCTGATTCCTCCCATGGAGTCCTTCAGCCTCAAAGCGAATCTCATGGCCCACACCGTTAAAGAATATTTCAACAAAGCCTCTCAACTTAGCAGGATCCCTACAGTTGACCCTAACTCTTGCTGGTTCATCTCTGATAAGGCTAAACTCATCCACCTTAGTGGGTTCACCGACGATATCCATTTTGGATGCGTGCATGTACAAACAGCTGAACTAATATCCATTATATGGATCCCCTAAATGTGGAAGATTCCAAGAAGCTTTTTGTCAGCATAGCATTTGGCAAGATGGATGCCAGTTACCCCGAAGAATTCGAACAAGTAATGCTCGATATCTTAGAAAAGTTGTGCGGGGTGCCTTTGGCTATTATTAGGAGTGCTACCATTTTGGCAGGGTATACATCATCGTATAGCAGGGATAAGTGGAAAACTATTTGCAAATCAATATGCTCTCAGCTGCAGAGGAACCCTACATTTGAGCGGTTGATGAGGCGTATAGCCACACTCAGCTATGACCACTTGCCGCATGAGCTCAAGGGGTGCGTGATGTTTCTTAGCATCTTCCCGAAAGACTATAAGATCAACAGGAACCGCTCACAGGTCGATGGGTCATCAAGGGTTGATTCCGGAGAAGAGAGGATTGACCCTGCTGGAGGTTGCAGAACACTATTTTGACGAGCTAGTGAGGAGGAACATGGTGAAGGCAACTTTTGATGAGCGTGATTGTGGGAAGTGGATTGTGGGAAGGTGGAGTCGTGCCAGGTGCATGGCGTGCTTCTTGAGGTCTTGGTTTCCAAGTCTCTAGAGTCCAGTTTTGTCAGCCTCTTAGAGCAATTCCAGTAAGGGCCTGCAAATTGAGGCCTCTAAACTTATTTGCATGCCCAACTAAAAAATATAGAGTCCCCAAATTAGATCCCAACTCCAGCAAGGGCCTGCAAATTGAACCTCCATTTTGATGTGGACCCATCTGTCAACTGCTGTCTCCCTCATCTCTCTCCCTCGCACCCGTCGAGCTATGCCCCGGCTGGCCTCTTTCCCCGCCGGCTCATCGCGGGGCCGAACCGCGAGCCTCCTCCCTCCCTGCACAGGCCCCTCCTTCTCGAGCTCCCCGGCGCGGTGGTGCCCTTCCCGCTCCGCCTTCCTCCTCTTCCAGCTCCCAGCCATGGTGGCCGACCGCAGCCTGGATCCGCGACTTCAGGGGCGGGGACGGGTGGGGGCAGCCGGCGCTCCTGCCGGCGTGATGGCCCTCTCCTCCCTCTCTTAGATTCTCTCCCCCTCTCGGTGGAGCTCCATCGCCGGCCGGCACTCCGAGGGCCTCCTCCCCCATCGCCGCACCTCTCGCCTTCGGGCGCCGACCATGGGAGGTCCCTCCATGGAGCTCGTGGCTGGCCGCTCCAAGATCCGGACACGGTGGCCTTGGGTGCGGGCATGGAGCATGGACGGGCGCTCACCTTCTGAAGGCGGTCCTGGCGGGCATCCATGGTGGAGGCCACGGTGGGCGCAAGCAGCGGCAGCGGTAGAGAGAGCAGTGGCGATCCCCTGCTCCTCGGCTTCCCCATTGCCGTTGTGCCTGCCAAGTCTCGCGCCACGTCGAGCTTGAGGAGGGAGGAGGTCCCGCCATGGAGCTCGTGGCTGGCCGCTCCAAGATCCGGACACGGCGGCCTTGGGTGCGGGCATGGAGCATGGACGGGCGCTCACCTTCTGAAGGCGGTCCTGGCGGGCATCCATGGTGGAGGCCATGGCAGGCGCAGGCAGCGGTAGCGGTAGAGAGAGCAGCGGTGATCCCCTGCACCTCGGCTTCCCCATTGCCGTTGTGCCTGCCAAGTCCCGCGCCACGTCGAGCTTGAGGAGGGAGGAGGGCACCGCGTTGGGAGGGAGGAGGCAGCTGCCGAGCGCGGGGACGTGGATTTGGCCGGCGAACTAGGGAACGCAGTACACCGGCTCGCCGTATGTCGTGCACTACCATGCCGTCCTCTCCGACGGCGGCGCGCATGCGCACGTGCTCGAGCTCATGGACACCGGGACAGTCGGCGGCGCCTCGAGTCGCGGGGAGGGCCGCGGATCCCAAATCTTGCACTAAACCGAGATTCGGGCGCTTGGGCGCCAGCACAGTCCTATCGCCAGGGCCTTCCGGGCAAGGTCCACAGCGACGAGCATGGGCGAGGTCCACGGACCGAGGCCACCGGTCGCATCGCACCGCGGGCCCCCGAGCCCCTGATGCCTCTGCTGCCGCCGCCGCGGGCGCGGCGGTTGCCGACAGCCCTGCTTGTGCACGGCAGCCGCGAAGGACCGAGGTGGGAGAAATGGGACGCGAAGTTCGCGGTCGCCTCCAGCTCCCGGCGGCGCGGGTGGGGAACTAGGACGACGGGGAGGAGGCTGCGGGAGGAGAGGAAAGGAGAAAAAATTAATGAAAATGGTGGGACCCATGTTTTGGAGGGGGAGTAGAGGCCCTCCAGGAATGGAGGCTTGGAGGGGGGATTTAGAGTGGCCTCAAAAATGCAGGCCCGCTTAGAGGCTCTGCTGGAGTTGAGTTTTTGCACCAAACCTCCAAATTTTGGAGTAGAGGCCCATATGAAGGCCCTTGCTAGAGTTGCTCTTAGGAGGGCAGTATGCAGGAATGTCTTATGATAGGATTCATCGCCTCTCCATTCAGGAGGTGTCTGTCGGGAGTTCCTACGGCATTGAGTTGGGGATAACTGATGATGTGGCGCATCATGTTCGATCACTGAGTGTGTTCCACAGCACTACTGTCATCCCAGATCAGCAGTTTTCTCTCGTCCGTCCGCTCAGGCGGCTGGACAATAACCTCCACAAGTTCGTGATGCTGAGGGTACTTGACCAAGAATATTACAAAGGGCCTAGAAAGTAGTCATATGATCAGTATTTGCAGGTTGCACCTACTCAAGTTCTTGAACTTGAAAGGTACAGATATCAGAGTGGTGCCACCTCAAGTTGGGTGTCTAGATCATTTGCAGACGTTTGACATACGTGATACGTACCTTGATGACCTACTAGATTCTCTGACCAAACTAGAGAAGCTCGAGTGCCTGCAGTTCTCAAGCAACCTTTCGTGGCATACCATGTGGAAGCTGCCCCGGGGGCTCAGGAAGATGAAGGCGCTACGTGTGGTGACGAATGCAGTCCTTCCAAATGACATCGTGGTTGCCCATGAGGTAGGCAAATTGAGAAAGCTTCAAGAGATTGTTCTCTACATCGACTCCTACACCATCGGTGATAACATGGAGGTTCTCCAAGAGCTTGCGAGGTCCTTGGGTAGGATGTACTCCCTCCGGTCTCTCAACATAGGAGATCTGGGTTGGATCAGCATTCTGCAGTTTCTTCATGACCTCCCCACGCCGCCACGGCTTCTCCGAAATCTTCGTATAACCGGTCACATTGGTGGGAGGCTGCCAACTGGATCGGGTCACTCACAAACCTTGTTGAGTTTGTCATTTCGTGGGTGGACCTCTCCTGCGACGACGAGCCGTTCAGCATAATATGTAAGTTGCCTAACCTGCGGAGCGTCGACCTGGAGCGGAGGTACTACACCAGCAATAAGCTGGTCGCACGCACTTGCCACAACTTTCCGGCACTCCTCAACCTGACAATGACCTGTCGTGAGCATGATGATCCAACGCCCGGTGTTTTCCAGTTTGAGGCAGGAGCCATGTCCAAGCTTGAAACGCTTGTACTTGACTTCCAAGGCTACTACGAGAAGAGCATCCAGGGCATCGAGCATTTGAGGAACCTCAGAGAAGTACGGATCTTCGGTAAGAAGGGCAACCCAGCAGTATACCGTGCTCTGGAAGAGTTGAAATGTGAGAATGAGTTACGCACAGAGTACTCCAACAGCAGTATACCTCAGAGAAGTACGCATAGAGAAATGTGAGTCAGCTAGTGTCGAAATAAATTTGATCATCTAGTGTATTCAGAGGTTGCCGGCTGTGTTTCCTTCCCAACGTTTGTTTTCCTAATTCCATTTTCGTTCATGTGTCGCATTTTATTTCATTTTTTTTAGAAAGGAGACACCTCTGCTTTTATAGAAAGCATATAAAGTTGGGTACAAATTAAACACCAATCCACAGGTTTCAACATTCACGCCCAAGGCGAAGAAGGGGAGACAGACTATCCTATTACAAAGATCAGATAAACGCAATGTCTGTAGCCACCACATCGCTTAGTTTGTAATTGTCCACAAAAGCATCCGGGGCATCGAGCATTTGAGGAACCTGAGAGAAGTACGGATCATCGGTAAGAAGGGCAACCCAGCAGTATACCGTGCTCTGGAAGAGTTGAAATGCGAGAATGAGTTACGCACAGAGTACTCCAACAGGTTCCGGATTATACATAGAAAAATGTGAGTCATCGGTCGGTTCTAAAACTTCCTGCCGCATGTCGAAATAAATTTGATCATCTAGTGTATTCAGAGGCTGCCGGCTGTGTTTCCTTCTCAACGTGTGTTTTCCTAATTCCATTTTCATTCCTGTGTCGCATTTTCGTTTTCCATTCCTCTAAGCAAAGCACATTTTTTTCATTAAGAGAAGAGAGTTTTACGGAACACAACTTTAGAAAAATCTCTAAAACGTGGGAAAACAAGAGGGACACCCTGAACACGAAATAAAGAAGACGACAAGAGGAAAGAAGGAAGTGCACCACACCACTACCACTACAGAAGAAACAACCTAAGACGACATACGTCTGCAAGGGAGATGTTAGAAAATTAAGCAATTTCCACATTATTTTAATCCAGAAAATTGACGGCTTAAGCATGATGACATATACTATATAATTAATCATGATGAAAAGAATAATTTCTGAACATGCATATAAAAAGGAACCATAAAGAACAGACAGGAAGAACAACGCATAAATAAAGATGAGAGATAGAGACAGATACCCAGGATTGCCGATAGCGTTGGAGGAACCCGGATCAACCATGTTGTCGTTGTCGTCGTCGTAGCAGAGTAGTCGCTGCATGCAGTCTGGAGTCATCGTCGTCGTAGAAGTAGGCAGTCGCGCGAACGCTCCCCAAAAACCAAATTGTCGTACACCCCGAGCAGAGTTCACGTACGACGTCGGTTCCGAAGGCACCTGCCCTCCAGCGATCCCGTACGCAGAGGAGCACCGGACGGAGATACCCGAGTAGCAACATAGTTTGTGGTTTTGTTTGGAGAGTATTTTTCACACTAACCGGAGGAAGCTGAGAACTCTACGTTTTATAGAGTCAGGGAAGTGGAGCTACGGCACCGGACATCAGGAGTCACGAACTGTAGATTTGCCATCAAAGCCCCGTCCGCTCGCCGCCTGCCTGTCTGCCTGCATGCATGACTGCCTACCTGCCCGGCCGTCCGCTTGCCGCTGCATGCATGCCTGCTCGCATGCACGCAAGTGCTCTCCTGGCCTGCCACTGCATGCCTGCCTGCTCGCATGCACGCAAGTGCTCCTGTAATTGCTCTTTCTAAACACCCAAGTGCTCTTACTAAACACTTAAGAATTCTTTAATTAATTAGATAAAATCCAACTATTAAACCAAGTTGGAATTCCCATCCGGTATTATTGTTATTCCCATGCAAATATTACGTATCATAGAGTTGAATTTAATTTAAATGGGTCATGCCCAATTTAAAATTTCAACAATCCCACCAAACTCTAGGGTAAGTAATAAAGCATAACAAAACCACAACTCTTTGATATACCAGTGTTTCGATAGAGACTGTTAAGTTGAACATCCATCTAGAACCAAAATTTTACTCAATCACAACTATACAATGTATTAAGCCTTGAATTGACAGTTTTGTGTGAAATGAGGTCCATTCAAGTCCTTTACTGGTACTAGACTGCAAAAAGGCATCCCCTCTGTTTGAAGCATATACGTCATACTTCTGTACCTTTTCATGAGAATTTAGAGATTGCCCAAGTCTCATAGACTGTGACCAACAGTCTGTGTCATATAGGTGTATTTTTCAACATATGTTCTGTAGGACCACATCTCATTTGAAATACATTAAGATATATAAAAATCATCCTACCTTACAGAAAGGAAAGATGTGAACCAGAGATGAGTTTAAAAGGGATCTTTCCTCACGATCTACTACTAACTTGTTTCACCATCCTAATTCACGGGATCTCCGATCACATAGGACAGGTTACCACTAAAGCAAATTTCAAGTGGGTCTCATACCCATCTCTCTCATTGCACTCTCTATCACATTACGTGATAAGCCCTTGGTAAATTGACCTGTCAGATTTTTTGACGTATGGACATAGTCCAACGCTATAACTCCGGAGTTTCTCAACTTTCTGACAGATTTAAGTCGTCTCTTTACATGTCTTGAAGACTTCATGTTATCCTTGGAACTGTTAACCTTTGTAATCACGGTTTGGTTATCACAGTTCATGGAAATAGCTGGAATTGGTTTTTCAACCACCGGTAAATCCAAAAGGAGTTCACGAAGCCACTCGGCCTCAGTCCCAGCAGTGTCCAATGCAGCGAGCTCTGCTTCCATTGTAGACTTCGTTAAGATAGTCTGCTTGCAAGACTTTCAGGAAACAGCGCCACCTCCAACTCAGAAACACATATCCGCTTGTGGCATAAAGCTCATCAGCATCAGAGATCCAGTTGGCATCACTGTATCCCTCTAACACTTTTGGGTGTCCTGAATAATGAATATCATAGCTCATGGTACCCTTTAAGTAGCACATCACTCTCTCAAGAGCACCCCAATGCGTATCTTCAGGGTTTTTCACAAACCAACTCAGCTTGCTCATAGCATATCAAGTCGTGTTGCATTTGCAAGATACATGAGAGAACCAATGATCTGGGAGTACCTCAACTGATCCCGCAATTCTGTGGTTCTTACTCAAAGAAACACTAGGATCATAAGGTGTGGGTGAAGGTATACAGTCACTATAACCAAAGCAACTTAAAACCTTTTCCACATAGTGGGATTGTAACAAAGTTACCCCAACATCACCATCTCTTGATAGCTTGATATTAAGAATAACATCAACTTCTCCCAAATTTTTCATCTCAAAATGTCATCAACATATAAACACAGTATGAAACTTTCACCCCCACCATGTCGATAATACACACATTTGCCAGCTTCATTCACAATGAAGCCCACAGACGTCAATGTGTTATCGAATTTCTCATGTCATTGCTTAGGAGCTTGTTTAAGGCCATACAACGACTTCAAAAGTTTACACACCTTGTTCTATTGACCATTTGCAATAAATCCATCAGGCTGATCCATATAGATCTCCTCCTCCAACTCTCCATTTAGGAAAGCGGTCTTAACATCCATTAGATGGATTATAAGACCATATGAGGCTGTCACGGAAAGCAAAGTTCGAATGGTCGTTAAATGAGCAACTGCTGAATAAGTATCAAAGACATCTTCATCCTCCTTTTGTGTGTAACCCTTAGCCACAAGCCTTGCCTTGTACCTCTCAATTATACCATCAGTCCTAAGCTTTTTTCTTGAACACCCATTTGCATCCAATAGGTTTGCACCCATAGGGACGGTCAACAACCTCCCAAGTTCCATTGGACATTATTGATTCCATCTCACTCCTGACTGCTTCCTTCCACAAGTCAGCATCAGGAGAGGAAAATACCTCTTCAATGGTTGTTGGAGTATTATCCACAAGATACACAATGTAGTCATCACCAAAGGATTTTGCAACCCTTTGTCTCTTACTCTTTCGAGTAACTACCATGTTATAGATTTCATCGAGATCTACAACTTTGTAGTTCAAATTTTTTTATTTGAAATCATTTTTATGCTCAAATAATCCAGCTACCCTCACACTCACAATCATGCTAAAAAGTTATGTATAATTTTGCAAAATATTGAGAGGGATGTATATTTTTGTAAATTCATAAAATAAATAAATAAATTCGCTACCCTCACACTCACAATCATGCCCCACCCCCCTAAAAAAACCCCTCACAATCATGCATGCATCGCAAGTCCCAAAAAATATTTCTAAGTCTAATTAATTTTGTTGCAATCCGACGACAAACCTGAATTACATTTTCATTTGCAAATTAATTAACATGTGTTTGATCATTTTCGTACTTGTTTAGAAATGATTACTAGATTTCTTGATAGTCTGTGCTACAGCTTTGAGCCACCAGCCTTAATCCATTGACTCTAGCTCATTTAATGCATGAGTCGTCGTGTACACGTCATATACAGTACTAATAAGGCTAAACTAACACCAAGTGTTAATATAAAACCAAACGAACATATAGATCCCAGAACATCTTAGGAGACTTCTTAGTACAGAATACGCCCCAATTTTCTATTTTTGCTGCACATGCATGCTTTACATCCACATCTCTAAGCACGATCTACACACACGCTATCACGAAAGTCTGCAGTATACCATGATTCCATCAATAATAGAGAGATTCACTCAACATACAGATCGAGTCTTCAATTTGTGTAGGATATATAACACCAATTGTAGAGGTGAAAATTAAATAATGTGACTTGTTACAACTCATTTGCATTGACGCAAAGCAAAGTTTATAACAATAATACCACACTGCCCCGCCAAATTCATTTTGTTTAGAAGAAAGGCACATCACGCTCTCTTCATTTTCCGACCGCGCTTAGAGCAACAATAATTGGATGGCATCATGTTTATAATATAAGTTATTGACCTAAATAATGAGTCTTTTAATCATTCTAAAGCAAAAAAAAGGAAAGACTTAGTAATAGTATAATACTCCCTCCATATAAAAAAACTTGACATTTCGGAAAAGGTTTTGGTCAAATATTAGGAACATAAATCATGAACAACTTTTAAGTTGTTGAGTTTAGAAATATGAAAACTATATGAGACTATGAAAAGATTTGTCTTGAAAATTACTTTTCTAAAAGTATACATATTTTAGTTTTTGATAAATATTTTTATAAAAATAAGAAGTCAAAGTTATACTTTGGAGACCGTTACGTTATCCTAAACGTCAAATTTTTTTAGTATGGAGGGAGTATGTGGAACAAGACCCATGGAGAAACAGCCCCTTTGCATAACGGAGACTTGTAACATAGAATACGGCTCAATTGCCATATAATGTACAAGCTTTGAGATTTTTATAGCTATATATGACTTTACATAATAATGTATAATCAAGAGATAATTATTCATCAGTGGCTCGTAGCTAGTGGCCAATGTATAATGTGGAATAATCTGCACCTATCTAGCAATGGCTGCCAATAAAACCGGGATTATTGACTAATAATTTGTTACCAAGTTGCACATATCTTATATAAGCTCCAGTGACCAATAATTAATTAAGAGGAAAAAATACAAAACCTGTTGGAGTTCCCCGAAAAAAGAATAAGTTACAAAAATTAGGTATGAGTATTGACATATTGTACTGTATACAAAATTTCGTTTGAATTTGTACGTCACCTGTTAATTTGTATCTGTACCTAAATCTAGAATACAAATGTTTCTTTTTTTGCTAAGGCTGTTCATTTTCTGGAGCACAATGAAGTGTACTCATCCATGCAGCCAAAACATCAATGTCCATAATTTTTTCATTCCTTTCTGAGAGCGCCAAACAGCAGGGGAATCCCTTACCTATTTTTTTCATTAAAGGAGTGGAATATGTACCGGAGAGTTACATGAGCTTTGAAGTTAAAAACAAAAGAAACAAACTTTTCTAGAGAAACCTTCACCCTAGGCTTGGTTCTTAGCACAACCATAGACAAAAACAAAACAAGATTTCCGCCTAGGCAGGGACAAGCTTCCATGGTCAAAGATTATGGAATTAAGATGACACCAGATACACCAACTGGCAACTAGAATCACTTCTCTGAAAATTGGCCTCCCAAAGTCCCAATACACTCCAAGAAACGCCCAGCAACTCCGACTAAAAGTGCAAGAGAAAAAAGAGATGCATGATATCTTCTTCTTCTTCTTCTTCTTCTTCTTCTTCTTCTTCTTCTTCTTCTTCTTCTTCTTTTTGAGAATTTGCATGATATCTTCTTCATTCTGAGTCGAACATAGCACACAGGAATTGTCGTCCAAGCACATCTTCTTCCTTCTCAATAAATTCCTGGTGTTCAGGTGATCTCGAAGCAGCAACCAAAAGAAAAACTTATGTTTGCCCCTAGTACATGATTTCCACATCCATTTGAATAAGGGTGAACTTTGAGTTGTGCCAATGATCTGAATATAATCTTTCTTGGCAAAGTAGGAGCCAGATCCCCAGGAATAAGTCCAAACATCATTGAGGTCCTGACTGATAACAAAACCAGACAAAAATTGATCAAGATCTGCTAGCTGATCAGAAGCTTCAATTTTTTTTTTCATTTCGTAGCATTGTCCCTGAAACCTTTTAAAATTAAGAGGTTTCTTCAAACTAATTAGATGCTCCCTTCGATCCCATATACTATATTTTTTGGATTTATTTATGTAATGGAGGAGTTTAGTGGTACGGTGCAATGATGATACTAACTTTCAACCATTGACATAAGGAACAAGTATTCTCCCCTTGATTTGGCCTTAGGATTCCTGGAGTGCATGATTAATTATATAGGCTGATGACTTTCAAGCCATTCATATGATCTGTCCATAGACTTCAATGCATAGCACACATCTCATGGACAAGCATTGAAAGAGTACGCTATATATTAGTTGACGCTGAGTTAATCAGAGCGTTAAGATGGCAAAGACTTTACATATAACTAGAGATGGAGAGGATAAACAAAGACCATATATATTTTGTTTACTACAAAGGCTCAAAATAAAACTAATAAATGCTTCCAGTGGCGAAGACTTTGGGCAATAATTAGAGGTGGGAGAAAATAAACAGGGACGAGAGACCACAACTTTATCAGTCATATAATCTTTATTTATCGGAAAACCTTTAAAAGAGAGCAAAGTGTTGGAATGGATCAGCACAAGCTGGGTGGATCCAGAAAAAATGACACATCCAGGGTTACCATCCAAAGAAAGAGAAATTTTAGAGTGTTTGAAATTAACGAGAGTCGTCCTTCAATGGAATCTAATAGTGAAACTACCAACAAGTATCAAAAAGTACTAGGAGTTACCAAAAAATAATAAGAGAGTACTATAATACCATTTTAATTATGTGTAATATATTCATTTTTTAAGAGGTATAAGAAAGGAAAGTATCTGCAAGTACCACATGTACTTTCAAGTAACTTTCGATGATATACAAGTACCGTAAAAAAAATTAAAAAAACATGATAATAATTTTTTTTAAATAAGTATTTTTATAGAAAAAATAATATCAGTAAACATAGAGTCTCCAAATTCTATTTTTTTTTGTATTCATTGCATTTCTTGGAATTCCATCCTAGGCGCTAAGGTCAGTCTCAATGGAAGTTTTATGGAGAATTTCATGAGCATTAATTATCATGCCACGTCACTAATTTGTTTATGTGACAAGATATTCATGAGAGAGAAAAGAGAGTTTCATCTTTCATCATATGTGAGAGAAGTTTCATCATCATGAAACTCATGTGGCACGATTACCTAGTTCCCAACCTAAGTAATTGTGTAGTAAAACTGTGCATTGAGACTGGCCTTAACTGTCTCCGATCGATCCACTGCCAGCACCTTGATTGCATTGCGTTTAAAATATAAGATTTATTAGACCTAGCTAGGCAATGAATCCGTATGCTAACTCAATAAACAGGACCTAGAAATATTCCCTTAGATTGAAAGAGTAACAAGACTTGGAGAAATTAAAGAGGCCCTTCAATTCGCATACCGGAGAAACATGACTTAAGAGTACTATACGCAGCTCTCTACTAAGATATATAAGCTTGTGGAGACTTGGAGCATAGAATACGCCTCAATTTGGCAATATACTGTACAAAAGCTTTGCATCGAGATGTACAACCAATTGATCAGCGCGCGGTACATCTTGAAGCAATGGGTCAACACTCTGGCACGTTGCTTGAGCTGGACGTCTACTTGCCTCGCAAGTGCCTTTAGATTAATCGAGAAATACAAAGACTTATGGAAGGAGTCCCTTACATTAATAAAAAATCGTCAGCATAAATCGAAGCCGAACTTTGCGATGATGGTGAGCACTGGCATCCTTGCCAAAGCTAGCAGAAGCATTTCCCCAGCCAAACTGCTTAGCTAGTACTGTGGATCTGCATCCATCATCCTAGAGGTAATGGAGGGTGCGATCCAGAGCCTTGTAACCAATGTTGCGCAGCTGCTGAGTGAGGAGTACAAGCTGCTCCGTGGCGTCGGCGGCGAGATCGCCGAGCTCCGCGACGACATGGCCACCATGAACGCCCTCATCCACATGCAGTCCCAAGCCGACGACCGCGCCGTGGACAGCTTCACCCGTGAGTGGATGAAGCAGCTCCGGGAGGTCGCCTTCCATGCTGATAGCTGCATCGACAAATACATGTACCGCGTCCGGAGCCCGCCTAACGACGGAGTGCCCACCTGGTTCCGGCTGAAGCACCTGCTCAGGACCCTCTACGAGCGCCATCGCCTCGCCGGAGAGATCAGCGCCCTCCGCGCTCGCACCACCACCATCTGCGAACGCCACGCGCGGTACGGCATTAGCCTCGAGGCATTGCGCAACAACCCTTCTCTGTCATCTTTTCTTGATGAGCCGCTGCCGGCATCATCAGCACCTGCGTCGACGTCGTCAGTACTCCGCCGTGCTGATCCCCAACCACTAGTCGGCATCTCGGACTCCGTTGAAACCCTGGCCGAGAGGCTGCGCATGCTGGAGACGTCCGAGGAGGTTTTCTTCATCGTGGGGTGTGAGGGCGTCGGCAAGACTACCTTGACCAGGGAGGTGTGCCGGCGCCTCGAGGCGGAGTTCCCGTACCAGGCGATGGTGCGGGTATCCCAGGTGTTCGAGCCCAGCAGCAGGGACGATCTGGAGGCACTGCTCGAGCGCATGCTTCAGCAGATCGTCACGCCCAAAACGGACAATGAGAAAGGGATCATGGAAGAAGCGGTCGTCGGCGGCATCGACAGCTTGGGTGACTGTCTCTCCGATAAAAGGTACATGCATATTATGTTTTCCAAGTTGCTATACTAGCTACTTTTTTTAAGAATACACAGGAGAGAGCTACGTATCATAGATTGTTTACAACGCGGGCTAGTAACTGGGCGCACACACATGGGTGTTACAGCTAACTTAAGTTGCTATACGGCAAAGAGAAACAAGATGAGTGTAAGGAATCGTATGCTCGTAACCTAAGAGGGGAAGGGGGTGAATTAGACACAACTTAAAACCTTAACCTATGGCTTCCACTACTTTGCATAAAATAAACTAGATCATTTCTATCTAGATGTGCAATCTATGGTTGATTTAGTGTGAAACCCTCCTCCCAAAAGAATTTTTGCAACCTATAGTAAATTCTAACATGATACTACTCTAGGAAAGTAAAGGCAAGCAAGGATTGCAAAAGAGTAATGCGGAAACGTAAAGAGAGATGCGGGGAAGCAAACTCTGACACACGATTTATCCCATGGTATCGGTAGGCACTAAGCCACCCCTAGTCCACGTTGTTGAAGCACTCCACCCAAGAGTATTGCTTCCCGGTCACCAAGTCTCTCCCAACAACACCACTTGATTTGCCACAAAGGCTCGCTACGAAGGCTTCTCTCCAAGCTCCCTTGATCACCTTCTGTCTTGATTCTTCAATCCATCGGATAGACCGTCAGTGCCCACCAATGGACCGTCGGTTCATCCGACGCCTTCTTGCTTCGCTGCTTCACTTCTGGTATTCATCCGACGCATTAAAAAACAGACCGTCAGTTCATCCGACGGTGCCTGTTGGCTTGAGTCTTCATTCCAGGGTACCATATCCTCCGACGCTTGCACCGATACTTGTTCCAAGGTACCGTCGGTTCATCCGACGGTGTCTTGTGCTTCTCATTTTGGCATGTGGCATTTTTGCATTCTTAGGACCTAAAAATGTCTACAAAGACATGCTCAGCAATATGGTTAGTCTCATTGAACATGTTGTCATGAATCACCAAAACCAAACTTGAACAAATGGCATATGAGGCCATGTTCGCTACACTGAGAAAACACACACTCGAAGTCTAACCTATGTCGTCGCCCCACCCGATGATCATTACTTGAAAATGACACAAAAGATAAAAGTTATTGAGTCAGAATATAGTTACCATGGGCGCCTTAAAACACACAAGTGTTTTATTGATGCGACACTTAGCGATTCACGGTGTAGATCCGTCTCGCAAGAAGAGTCCACTTAGATTTGTCCTGAGTCAAATTGTTTTAAGTTATATCACGTTTGTAATGAAGAGTATAAATATTTATAACACCTTTTCTTTGAAAAAAAATATATCATAATGAATCTAATGAAACTTTAGACATCAAAAGTATTGATATATTTTTTATATAAATTTGGTCGATTTGACTTAGTATAAAAACCAAAAACACTCTTTGCGGGATGGAGAGAGTTTTTAATTTTAAATTTATGAAGTATTTAGTTTTTTTCCCAGTGCTGCCCCATCCATCGTCATGGGGGCTCAGCTTCCACAAGATAGTCCAAGGCATTCCAGTGCACTAATACCACTACGGCACTTCTACACCACCACCACCACAGGCTGCCAGCAACCTCGCTGCCCACCTCCCGCCCCCGCTGCCTTCCAACCCGCCCTTACTAACCACTCAGAGTTTGTTTGGGTACAAGAGGATTGGAGTGAAATTGGTTGAGATAATAAAGAATTAATTTCCTCCTCAATCCCTCCATTTCACTCCAATACTCTTCTACCCAAACAAGGCCTCAAGCGTCGTCGGTCCTCTGCCCGTGCCACATTGTAAGATGTCCTCCACGCTTGCTGTTGGCGCCCTCGCCGTTCGTCTTTGTCGCCCACCGCCTGCAGTCCAGCCAATTCAACCCACCTCCCATCTTCCGTCTTAGCCTGGTGCCACCACAGATTGGAACCCCACCACCCCTAACTCAAATCTCGAAACACTAATTCTTCACAAGAGTAACTCCAGTGGAGGTCTACAAATTGACCATGAATTTTTTATTTCACCCTTTTTAATCTAAATTTTTAAAAATAACTCCTCCCAAACTAAAATTTCAAGAACTAGCCCTTTTGGTCACGCTAAGATCCGTGTTGCGACTAATTCTTGAGTCACGCCACATGATGTGGCGCGACTAATATACACAGTGGCATTAAAAAAATCGCATCTGACATAGCGGGCAGAGTCACACCACAAGGTCTGGCGCGACTCGTTCACGAGTCACGCCACGTACCGTGGTGTGACTGCAAGTCACGTACGTGACCAGCCTCGCCTCCCACTCTCGTTTAGCTGTGTTTCGTTCTTTCTTTTAATTAGCAAATGAACTCCTAAATTTGTGAAACTCGAGATGTATAATCTATAGAGTGCATATGTTCCATTTTAACTAGTTGCACTCCAAAACATGGTTTAAAACAACCTAAGTATTATTGGATCAACACATCAAATTTGCTAAGTCTGAAAATAGAGCCAACTAGTCAACTTCGGACCTACTTTTGGAGAACTTCGGACCTTAGACATTTTTTTTACTACAATTGAATTTGGATGTTCATAGAGAATTTTGGATAGGTTGATGATAAATAATAAAGAGGCTTAAAGTTTGAAAGTTGTGTTGTTTTCTAAGAAAATCAGCTAAGTAGAAAACAACACAACTTTCCAACTTTAAGCCTGCTTTAAGCCCCGCTACCCCGACACCATTCCACTGCTATAGCGCTGGATCCGGCCACCGCTGGAGCTTGAAGCGTCGTAGTGAGCTGCATCTTGCTGCCGCCAAACCTCCTCTGCGCCTCTTGTACTCGAGAGAGGGGCAACAGAGGGAGAGTGACTAGCGAGATGTGCCTGGGAGAAAGAGATGAAGAGGGAAGGGGAGAGGAGAGGAGTGACCCTTACATCACTTACCATCGTCAGATCTCGGTGTCATGCCTTGCCTTCGTGCGCCGCCACCTGGATTCAACTGTCACGCCTTGCCCTCGTGCACCGCCACCACTCCTCATTACTGCCAGTGAGGGGCACACAGAAGGAGGGCGAGAAGGGTGGTAGAGGAAGGAGAGGATAATGGGGCGAGTGAGGAGGGAGAGAGACGGGAGAAGATGCATCGATGGGGGAGGGAGGAGAGGAGACGAAGTGAGGAAGGGAGGAGGGCTAAAGAGGAGAGATAAATGAGGCATGGGTGCATGGGGGTGGGGTCGTGCAGAGAGGGATGTGGGTTTTGGATGCCATGGGCGTCAAAATTGGAGTGTATATTAATTTTGGGTCTGTGAACACCCCATCACCGCCGCTTGTAGTTTTTACCTATGATTAGTGTTAAAAACTGCCGGTGATATTTACCGAAAACCGACGGTGATAGCATTTTCTCTAGTAATGCATGTTCCCTTATTACCTTATGGGTCAACTCTACCGCATGGCCATCGAACCGAACACTAAATCTGTACCTAACTCGTCTGAACCCAAAATTTTAGACCTTAATTGAAGGAGTCATGTAATGCGTGGCATATATGCTTCGACCTCCGGTAGAAATGTCTTACGCCGAGTCGGGGTTTCATTCTTACTGATTAATTACACTACCAGGGATACAAGTATCAATACCGGTGCTCAACTCCTAATAGTAACGATTTTAGCCTCTGAGATTAAATAGGGAGGATTTTTGTATCGAATTTAGAATCGGTACTAATGGGATGCCTTCAGTATCGGGTTGTGTCCTCACCCGGTACTAAAGGAGTCTGCACATCTACCGTCACCATCCCTTTTCTTTTTTCTTCTTTTCCTTCTCTTTTTTCTTTCCTGTTAACTTTTTTTTCATTCTGAGAAGTCATGCATACATCTCATAAGAACCACATCGATTGATACATCTTAGATTGCACAAGAATATATCTCACATTATTACAAGAACCACATCGATCAATACATCACAATCTCATGATAATACATCTCGAAATGTTACAAAAATCACAAAACATCTCACAATCACGATCTTACAAGAACCACAAGACATCCACAATTATAATATTATAAGAATCACAAGGATACATTGTAGATCCCACATTAAAAAGACTCATCACCGAATCCTCCAGCCCCCGTCGGGAGGCCGCCCGCCTCACACGGCCGGCGGAGAGACCATGAGCAGCCCGCCTGCCCGTCTTGGCGGTGAGGGTCATGAGCCTCGCTTACTATTTTGACTTCGGGTCCATCTATTTTGTGCAAACCGAAGCATTGTAGCATGAAGTTGTTTTATAAATTGGGGTTAAAAACACTCGACCTGCTCGGGGTAAGATCACCCTCACAGGTATTGTATTAAAAAAAAGATTTTTCTCACACATGTCGAGAAAATTCCCGAATCCCTACCCCACCCATACACGGTGGCACCGCAACTCACGTGAGATTAGACTGGCCTTAGACCTGTGCTTTGGCGTGAGACAGACGAGAAATTTTTTTTACAACAACATACTACTGGAAGGGACACAACGACCGCTCTACCACTGCACACTCGTGCATCTGCTGGGGAATAAATCCCCTGTGAGGCACGCATGTGTCGGTCCTGGGATCGAACCTGCGACCGGCAGCTCCGTACACAGGCAGTTAAAATAAACTAGAAACTTCGATGAAACCATTTTTTTACTTCAACGGCTTTGACTTCACCGGCCGGCGATGCCGTTTCGGGAGAAACCCTCCCAAATGGATCATCAATATGATGATGCATAGAATTTTCTTGTGACACAACGGCACCAAATTTAAGAAGCAAAGGAAAAATTTTCACCTAGATGAGTCGTGAAGTTAAATGTTACGTGAACAGAAAATAAGAAATACCCAAGGTTCATGGAGCCTATAAAACAACAGCATTAAATCATGGATCGAAAGGAGACACTTAAGTGAACAATTGACTAAATTGGCCTCGAATAACTTATATTTGTGAAATTTAAAAATGCTTGGATGACTTTATATTTCAGGATGAATTGAATGTAGTATTGTTTTGCAAAAACCAATATAAAACCTTTCTTTGGAATTAGTTTACAACTGCAGCTAGCTAGCATTTTGAAAATTGTGACTATTGGAATTCTGAGGGCAATGTTTTTGCATCAAACTTAACATTCTCATTTTGGATGCATGCATGTACAAACAGCTGAACTAACCACGATATTATGCAACTGGAACAGGTATCTGGTCGTGATCGAGGACGTCTGGACCATAGAGGCATGGGAGACCATTAAATATAAGTTGTTACCAACAACTCATAACAATAATTGCCGCAGCAGAATCATGGTGACCACCCAGGATAAGACTCTGGCCGATGCATGCAGTATTCCTTCTAATATCCATTATATGGAACCCCTGAATTTGGAAGATTCGAAGAAGCTTTTTGTCAGCATAGCATTTGGCAAGATGGATGCCAGTTACCCCGAAGAATTCGAAGAATTAATGCTCGATATTTTAGAAAAGTTGTGCGGGGTGCCTTTGGCTATTATTAGGAGTGCTACCATTTTGGCAGGGTATACATCATCGTATAGCAGGGATAAGTGGAAAACTATGTGCAAATCAATATGCTCTCAGCTGCAGAGCAACCCTACATTTGAACGTTGATGAGGCGCATTGCCACACTCAGCTACGACCACTTGCCGCATGAGCTCAAGGGGTGCATGATGTTTCTTAGCATCTTCCCGAAAGACTATAAGATCAACAGGAACCGGCTCCTGGTCAGATGGATCACTGAAGGGTTGATTCCGGAGAAGAGAGGATTGACCCTACTGGAGGTTGCAGAATACTATTTTGACGAGCTAGTGAGGAGGAACATGGTGAAGGCAACTTTTGATGAGCGTGATTGTGGGAAGGTGGAGTCGTGCGAGGTGCATGGCGTGCTTCTTGAGGTCTTGGTTTCCAAGTCTCTAGAGTCCAGTTTCGTCAGCCTCTTAGGAGGGCAGTATGCAGGAATGTCTTATGATAGGATTCGTCGCCTCTCCATTCAGGAGGTGCCTGTCGGGAGTTCCTACAGCATTGAATTGGGGGTAATGGACGATGTGGTGCATCATGTTCGATCATTGAGTGTGTTCCACAGCACTACTGTCGTCCCAGATCAGCAGTTTTCTCCCGTCCGTCCGCTCAGGCGGCTGGACAATAACCTCCACAAGTTCGTGATGCTGAGGGTACTTGACCTAGAAGATTACAAGGGCCTAGAAAGTAGTCATATGAGGTGTATTTGCAGGTTGCACGTACTCAAATTCTTGAACTTGAAAGGTACAGATATCAGAGTGGTGCCACCTCAAGTTGGGCGTCTAGAGCATCTGCAGACTTTTGACATACGTGATACGCACCTTGATGAACTACCAGATTCTCTGACCAAACTGGAGAAGCTCGAGTGCCTGCAGTTCTCAAGCAACCTTTCGTGGCATACCATGTGGAAGCTGCCCCGGGGGCTCAGGAAGATGAAGGCGCTACGTGTGGTGACCAATGCAGTCCTTCCAAATGACATCGTGGTTGCCCGTGAGGTAGGCAAACTGAGAAAGCTTCAAGAGATTGTTCTCTACATCGACTCCTACACCATCGGTGATAACATGGAGGTTCTCCAAGAGCTTGCGAGGTCCTTGGGTAGGATGTACTCCCTCCGGTCTCTCAACATAGGAGACCTGGGTTGGACCAGTAGCATCCTGGAGTTTCTTCATGAGCTCCCCACGCCGCCACGGCTTCTCCGGTTTCTTCGAATAACCGGTGAAATCGGTGGGCGGCTGCCCAACTGGATCGGGGCACTCACAAACCTTGTTGAGTTTGCCATTTCGTGGGTGGACCTCTCCGGCGACGACGAGCCATTCGGCATAATATGTAAGTTGCCTAACCTGCGGAGCGTCGACCTGGAGCAGAGGTACTACACCGGCAATAAGCTGGTTGCACGCACTTGCCACAACTTCCCGGCACTCCTCATCCTGACAATGACCTGTTGTGAGCATGATGATCCGACGCCTGGTGTTTTCCAGTTTGAGGCAGGAGCCATGTCCAAGCTTGAAACGCTTGTACTTGACTTCCAAGACTACTACGAGAAGAGCATCCGGGGCATCGAGCATTTGAGGAACCTGAGAGAAGTACGGATCATCGGTAAGAAGGACAACCCAGCAGTATACCGTGCACTGGAAGAGTTGAAATGTGAGAATGAGTTACGCACAGAGTACTCCAACAAGTTCCGGATTATACATAGAGAAATGTGAGTCAGCTAGTGTCGAAATAAATTTGATCATCTAGTTTATTCAGAGGCTGCCGGCTGTGATTCCTTCTCAACGTGTGTTTTCCTAATTCCATTTTCGTTCCTGTGTCGCATTTTATTTCGTTTTCCATTCCTCTATCGCATTGTTTGGTTAATCGTGTCTTCCATTAGTTCTTTCTTGCTGGAGTGTAATTGTTAACTTATTGCATAGTTCTATTCCGGAGGGATGGAACGATACTACTATTGTCATGATACCGAAAATGGATAATCCAGATAAAGTGGCTCAGTTCCGTCCTATATCTTTATGTAATGTGGTCTACAAGGTAATTTCTAAGTTAATGGCAAATCGGCTAAAAGTTATTTTACAGGATATTATCAGCCATCATCAAAGTGCTTTTGTTCCGGGTAGATTGATCATGGATAATATTTTACTAGGTTACGAGTGCGTTCATTCTATGAAGAAGAAGAAGGGGAAAAGGGGTTTGTGCGCAGTGAAGCTAGATATGCATAAAGCCTATGATAGAGTGGAGTGGTGCTTTTTGGAGAAAATCATGATCAAATTTGGTTTCGACCAAAGATGGGTCAAGCTAATTATGGCATGTGTTGTGTTAATTCGGTAAAATACAAAGTTGGTTTCAACTCTGTAGAGACGAATACTATCATACCAACAAGAGGTCTTCGGTAGGGCGACCCGTTATTGCCATATCTATTTTTGTTGGTTGCGGAAGGGCTGTCCTGCATGTTAAAGGGAGCTGAGGATAGAGGAGAATTGGAGGGAGTTCGGGTTTGTAGGGAAGCCCTGGTAATTTCACATCTACTGTTTGCAGACGACTCCCTCATTCTAATGCACGCAGACAAGAAGAATGCAGATTGTCTGGTTGATATTTTAAACAGATATTGTGCAAACTCAGGGCAGCAAGTTAGTGAAGCAAAATCAAGTATTTATTTCTTAAGCAATACTAATGTTGATGTGAAAGCAGAGGTATGTGAAGCTTTGAATATAATGACTGGATCTCTATGTGACAAATATTTGGGCCTGCCAGCAATGGTGGGAGTTGATCGGAGTGATTGTTTTCGCCACCTTATTGATAGAGTGAACTCTAGAATCAATGGATGGAAGGAGAAATTATTAAGTTTGGGAGGGAAGTAAATCCTCATTAATCAGTTTGGGAGGGAAAAAATTGCAAAGGAATCCCAACAGCCATTTCGCAATACTGGTGGGGTGATGACAATGACCATAAAAGGATTCATTGGCAAGAGTGGTGGAAACTATGTATGCCGAAAGGGAAAGGCGGTATGGGATTCAGGGATTTACAATCTTTTAATTTGGCAATGCTAGCAAAGCAAGTGGGGAGACTTCTATGTGAAACAGAATCTTTATGTGCTAGGGTCCTAAGAGCTCGCTATTATCCTGATGGGAAGCTGTTGAATGCTAAACTGAAATCTGGTAGCTCATATACTTGGCAAAGTGTGATGGCGGGGCTTGAGTGTTCCAAACTTGGCTATATTTGGCGAGTGGGAGATGGTACACGAATCAATATATGGGAGGACAATTGGATTCCAGGGAGCCACAATATGAAAATTCAGATGCCGCGCGGAAATAATTTAGTAACAAGAGTGGATGAGTTAATTAACCCAGTGGACCTCACATGGGATGCTGATATTGTTCGTTCTATTTTCTGGGGCATTGATGCAACACGTATATTACAGATACCTATTACTTGGGGTAGAGAAGACTGCGTTGCATGGCATTTTAATAGGAGCGGCTTATTTTCTGTGAGATCAGCTTACCATGGGCAATGGAAGAAGAAATATGGTGCTAGACTTAATGAGGTTTTGTCTGGTGGCGCTAGCAACATTCAAACTTGGAAGAATCTTTGGAAACTCCAAGTGCCGGGGAAAATTAAGATTTTTGGATGGAGAGCCCTCCACGGTCAAGTGCCTTGTAAAACGATATTGGCAAACAAGCATATTATACATGAGGAAGGATGCCCGGTGTGCTACAATGGGGCTGAATGTGAGCGAGCTAAAGCTGTATGGAACTCAATTGGGATATGGCTGTGACAGAACCGCCCAAAATAATTCCGTATTATCGCCTAAGCCTGTCCACGTGACCATTAAGCAATAATAAAGAACTATTCTGTTGCCTCTGCCGGGTCATGCCCGGTGAATCACTTACAACAGGATCGCTGATATGCACAAAGCCCACACGGCTACAAGTTCAACATTACATAAAAAGTTCACAAAGTTACATTATTACAAACCAGGTTTTCATACATAAAAGTAAAGGTGATTCAGAGTTTAAACAGCGGAAAATAAAACTAGCGGAAGATACACATGGGAGGTCATCCATAGAGTATCACTCATCGTCATCGTTCTCCCACTCAAGCTCCCAACCATCTAGAATAGAACCAGGCCAGATGGGGTTACCTAAAAACCACAACAAAAGCAAGGCTGAGTATACTAATACTCAGCAAGACTGGCCTGACAAAAAGAAAGCACAACTAGACATGCAAGGCTTTTTGGCTGGTGGGTTTATTTTGCCAAAAGTGACTAAGAGTTGATCCTTAATTTCAAATTTTAGCTCATATTCTAGTATGTTAACCATTCTAGGTGAGCACCTACACTAAACAAGCATGTTGTGCAAACAATATTAAACAGGCAACAATATTAATCCAACTGTTCCATAAATACATGGGGTAGCTTGGTCAAGTCGACTCGAGGATAACGGTAGTGACCGACGATCGATTTATATACTTGCAAGGTAAACCCAAGATACGGAAGAAGGTAGACCCCAAGAAATCAAATAAAGCGAATCGGGGTCTACCCGACCAGCGGTTCCGTCATTCCCAGTTAGGGACAAAGGCTACAGTCCTTAGTACAAGGTTATTGGACGCCCTCACACGCAGACGTCGGACTCACACTTGCACTACCAGGAGCAAACCGGGAGCAAACCGGGAGAAGCATCTCAAGAGTAGTAGCGATAAAGTCCCGCACTGGTTCATTAGGTACTAGGCTTACCGGTCCCATTCGACAAGCACTTGATGCGTTCAATAGCTTAAACCCGACACAATGTTACTCGGTCGAGACCGAACCCATTGCTCTTACCACATGAGCGAGTCAATTTAACCAACTTATGATTCCAACATAAGTAACCTATATCTCGCGAGCAATGAGTCATTACTCGACTTGTACCGTGTCCTTAAAGCATGGAACTAGCGACCTAACATACTAGTATAAGAGCATAGGAACCTAAGGATCATGCATCTAGGTTTCAAAACAACTCCTGAAACTTAAATGCACAAAACATAACATAAATACTGAAAAGTAAAAGAGATGAGTTTATCCAAAAAGGTTATATGCACTCCGGTGCTTGCCTTCTTCTATGTTAGCAACAGCCTTGGGCTCTTCCGGACTTTGGTCCAGGTCTTGATGAACACCCAACTCGTTCACTTCACCATGTACCGTCTGTCTCCTCACAGAGTGGCGTGTATGTACCGTCCGACAAATCTACACGTATACATGCATATGCATTAGGTTATGATGAGGGTGAGAGAATTACCACCAACCCAACTCTTGTTGGCCACATTAACCTAAACATTATTATTTTATCACAAAAATTATTGGGGTGGTGTGATGTGATGATTAACTAAAAGCTACTTTATTTGATGGTGATTGTGTGCACATCTAAGCAAAATAAGATACTTAACTTCACCAAACAGTATGGGGGTTTGTTGAAATGATTATAAACAGAAACTAATCATGAAATCCTTAATTAAACTTAATAATGAGGATAAGCATATTTATTCAATTCCTAGCTATCCTTTCATTCAAAAATCCATATAAAATTAAATACACATCCATTGATCCTAAATTTTGGTACACAATAATATATATCTAAACTAAGCTCACATGCCAGAAATTAGCTCCAGATTACATATAAATTAATTTATATGAAAAAGACAAATTTCAGCCTAGTTTATCTACATTAAATCCTACAAAAAGATTTACAATTCCTTTTGGTCTCCACTTTCTACTACAACTCATTTAGGTCAATTCTAAGCCTCTGACCAAAGCATAGGTGCATATTCAAATTATTTTTCAAATTTTTAATTTAAACTCCTACACAAGATTAAATCCAAAATATATATCAAATCACATCCTAAAATCATATCCATCCTACCAAACGTGCTATTCATCATTACAAAGCCCTAGGGTGCACTTGTGCTTAAAGAAAAGTTTAATAAAAGGGCTATAAAAAGCATTAAGTTTAAACTAGAATAAAGATTACATAAATTGTAACTGAAAATATACACATCAAACTTATGTCAACTTTGGTCACAAATCTAAACATGTTATAAAGAACAACATATCCAAAATTCACTTTCATATCATGAGTACATTTTGAACTGCAACAAAAAGACCTCAAACTGAGTTTGAATTTTCATTCAAAAACTACAGATAAAACCCCTATACAACCTTTCTAGAAAAGGTAGAGTTCATCATCAGGAAACTAACAAAATTGGATTTGTATTTTTATGATTTTTCTACGATTTTTAATGGATTTTCAAAGTTTCAGCTAAAACCTACTAATCCCTTTTACAGCTGAGTCCCTGGAATAACTTTTCGTAATTACATAAAGGCCCTTGGTTTACGGAAAACACCCTAGAATAATCGGGGAAGACGCAATCGGGTCCTCCGGTGGCGGTGAGGCTTGCCGGCGGCGACCGGTGGCCGGAGAAGGGCGGGGAAGTGGCTAGGGTAGGGTTTGGACTCACCCTCGACCGATTTTTGGCGGTTGTTTGGGCAGTGGAGCCCCCGATGATGGCCGGCGGCGGCGAGGGGGCTGGCAGTCCGCCTCGGTTCCAATTGCCGGCGGCCAGGAGCTCGGTGAGTCAATGCCTGCAGGAGGCTTGGTGGATGGGTGAGGCGTGGAAAAAGAGAATCTCGGCGGACGGAGTGGAAAGGCTGGTATGTGGCGCAATGGCGTCGGCGAAGCAGAGTGGCAGCCATGCTTGTTCGTTTTCTATGCGAATGGGGAGGGGAGAACGAGAAGGTGGCGACCAGGAGGACTACAACTCGATCGACGACCGGTGGGCCGGCCAGTGCCGACTGACCTCTCGGCACGGCGCCAGCAGCGTGTGGCGTGCGGAGGCGGCCGGGCATGACGCGGCATGCCGGTAGCGAGCTAGGGAAGCGGCAGCGTGGCGAGGTGACTTAATGGGCGTGATGACCGATCGTGGATCTCACCGTGACGGACGGCGCGGCAATGCCAATCTTTTCAAAACGCGAAACTCAAATTTCTTGAATAGAACTTGAAAATCTCCAAAAATGCAAGTTGTAGAGCAACTATAGGGCTACAACTTTTACAAAGGGTGATCTATGTTTTGGTGAAAGGATTGACGGGAAAATCATGATGAAGTCGCTGGTCTTCTCGGCCCCGAGTAACTGTTCACAGGGACTTCAACTCAATTTTTGGCCAAATTACACTCAAAATTTGAATGTCAGAAAATTATAAAAATTGTGTCCCCGGAAGTAGAGAACAACTTTTAGATTGGCCGATTTTGAACTTCTATAGTGAAATGTGGAGAACGCGCAAGAAAACAATTTCAGCTTTTATGGAGCACTTAGGGTTTGACCATGATTTGGAAATTTGACTAGGGTTTCTTTTGCAAAGATGATCAAAACTAAACTAAGCATGCTTTGGACTAATTATACTTGATTATCATGATTAATTAAGGTATTTAGCTTAACTAAACACCTGGGGTGTTACAATGGCACAAGATCAGAGACTTACTAGGGACTGATCGGTCGGGCTCCATTGTTCTAGATGAAGTGATCCGCAGAGGGGAGCAGGTCCATGGCTTGGATGTAGGGCTTGCTGAGCTCATTTTAATAGGGGGTTGGTTCTTGTGGTGGGAAAGAAGGCAACTGGTGCATGGGGAAAATATCCAACGCCCATCAAGATCTGGCCTATCTATTATATCCTTAGCAAAAAAATTACAAATTGGCAGCCAAGCAAGGATCGAAAATACGCCAAGGATGGAGGAAACCTCAGGAAAGTTACATGATGCTAAATGTTGATGCATCCTATGATGAAGATAATGGGGGTGGAAGCACATGTGCAATCATCAGGGATAGTCATGGAGCCATGATTGCAGCGACAAGCACCTATATCTCCCACCTGGTTGATGCTCCAATGGCAGAAGCATATGCTCTAAATGAAGGATTAATGTTAGTCCAACATATTGGAGGCAATCATCTTGTGGTTCAATCCGACTGTATGGAAGTGGTTGAAATTATGGTGAATGATGGGTTCACCGCGAATTCAGCTGCAGAAATCTATGATGAATGTAAAATTGTTTGGGGAGGATTCCAAGAGATTGCTTGAGCATACAAGTAGGGAAGCAAACCAAGTGGCGCATGAATTAGCCAGGCAAGCTATGTTTTCGAAAGAGAATTGTATTTGGGACCCTGATCCCCCTAGTTTTATTCTTCCTTTGTTAGATAATAAATAATGATGTAATTATTCTCAATCAATAAAGCTTGCCTGAGGGCTTATAAAAAAACTTATTGCATAGGCCTGAGCCGTGATAGGTTCGAAAAATTATGAAATTGAAACATCCAACCAATTGGATCAGGATCCTCTGAAGTTCTTTGAACTACCTCAGACAGAGGTAGCTTGTTGTCCACCATTCAATCGGCATCCAACGGCTTACTACCACCAGAAATAAGGACTAAGTTATAAGGGATCGGCATCCATACAGGTTGTGAACAATGGCCCAGGATTACCACGCGAGGTAAAGTCCTTCAGTTAAAGAAAATACTCCTTGCATTTAGATTTTTTTCAAAATCAAATATTTATATAGTACTTTTTATTTAATATATAACCAGTAGGACTTATGTCCCTCCCGTTTCATTAAAAAATCTCTAAAAATAGTTTACTTTAGAGAGAAAAGATTACATATAATAGTTTGCTAACATCTTTATATGTTATTAGTCTCTATGATCATTTCACTATTCATGATCAAAATTTATAAATTTTAACTTTTCAAAAAATTTAAATGTAGCTAAATATTCTAGACAGATGGAGTAGCTATTTTGGGGTGCTGTGCATCTTGCCACCGCCCGCAACTCTTCTATATGTCGCGACTCGTGTCGCGACTCACTCTCCGTCGTGCCGCGCTTTGCTTGCTCCCATCGCCTCTTCTAATTATGGCTTAATTACGTATAATATATTCATCTTATGTTTTTCAGTCCATATGTGTAATTAGTTTATAGTTAAATTATGGTTAGTTCTTTTTCAGTCCTTTTTCAGTCATTTTTCTACTTACCTGTGCATTTATTTTCCGACTGATTTTAGCACCTATGTCAACCATTTTCTGACCCTACTACCACCTCTGCGTGGAACATTAGTAATTTACGAATGGTCGCAAAAATAAATTGAAACATCCAGAAAAACACCTGAATGGAATTTCTTAGGGCGCTGACGTTGAACGAGTGGCTACTGGCTAGCAGCAATTTACCTCTCTCTGAGGTAGTCTGGAGAACTTCAGATGATCCGGCTTGAACCAATTGGAGTGTGGATGTCAATTTGCCCTTTACCGGGCCACTAGCCCACGTCACGGACTACAGTGAGGCACAAATTGGAGTCGGGTTAACAATAAAACCCATTATCTGTAGTGAAGCCCTATAGTCCACAACACAGGAGAGAGAGGCCCATGACTAGGAGGCGGAGGGGCTTCTTCCGCGACGGCCCAGATCGCGGTCCGTCCAGGCCATTCGCAGTATAAAAAGGCAGCCTCGTCTTGCTCCGGGGCGCCGCCGCGCTGAAAACCCTAGAGACTGCTGAGCCCTCCGCCGCCGCCGCGCTTGCACAGCACCTCCTCGTCGTCGCGGGCTCTTCCCCCTCCCGGATCCAGGTAATGCATCTCGAGCCCGAGCCGATCCAACCCTCTCTTGTTAGTTAGGTACATCTTCTAGGGCTGCTGCTGCTGTTGCTAGACCAGGTTCAAGATGCGTTTGTTGATGCTGTGGTTGCGTCGTAGTAGATGTTACTATGGTGGTGAAATGGAAAAGCTCTGTTGCTAGACCAGGTTAAGATGCGTTTGTTGATGCTGTGGTTGCGTCGTAGTAGATGTTACTATGGTGGTGAAATGGAAAAGCTTTAGTCGTCCGGTGCTTGTGCTATGGTTGCGATTCGGATGAGATGTTATTTCTTTGCGCTGGATTCTGATACTGTGATTTTTCAGCATTTTGATTTGCTAACGAGCGTTTTGAAATGTCTCTGGATCTTTGGATCTTTAGTTGAGGAAGGCTCGGTAAAGATTTGTTCTGAATCTTCAGAACACTGTATAGTACCCTTCTGTGGTAGGCATTTACAATGTTCCACTAGAGGAGAAACATTCTTCCCTGGTGGCACCGTGTGTTGGTAGTTCCCAACATTCAACTTGCCTTGTAGTTCCAAACATTCAACTTGCCTTGTAGTTCCAAACATTCAACTTCATTGTTTGCATATCCTACATGCCTAACTTTTCTACTCAGATAGAATCATGGTGCTCTGTTAATTTGAGTAGGTAGTCACTTAATCGTGTATCTGAAATTTCTCAACTAACTGTGTCAATTATCTTTTCACGGTTGAGCAGGATGAAGTTTGTTGCTGCCTATCTGCTTGCTGTCCTCGCTGGCAATCCCAGCCCCTCTGCGGAGGATCTGTCGGCCATTCTGGAGTCAGGTAATTGACTTGGCTGACTGCCCAATTGTTTGAGTCAATATTCTGCTAGGCTTTATAGATATCAATTTTGCCAATAGAGTAGCCAGCAAATGTATGAAATTTGTCCAATGCTATCTGATTTAGCTGACTGCCACATTTCTAGGAGAGAAACAGACCCTATGTATCCTTCAACTATAGTTCTGCTTGGTTTTATGGATAAAAAGCATGCCTACTCATTTGAGTGTAGGATTTGCCCCAATGAGTTGTTTACGTTTAGTTGGCATTTTTAACAAATTTAACCACTGCATAATTTGCATTGGTGACAAGACAATGATTTTCATGCTATAGTGTTTCACATATATTGGTTACACATATCCATGTACCAAAGAAGCATCTAATCCTACTGCTTCTATTTCTTGCGTATGTTGCAGTTGGCTGTGAAGTTGACAATGAAAAGATGGAGCTCCTGCTGTCCCAACTGAGCGGCAAGGACATTACCGAGCTCATTGCTGCCGGCAGGGAGAAGTTTGCTTCAGTGCCATGCGGTGGTGGTGGTGTGGCTGTCGCGGCAGCTGCCCCTGCTGCTGGTGGAGCTGCTCCTGCAGCTGAGGCGAAGAAAGAAGAGAAGGTGGAGGAGAAGGAAGAAAGCGATGATGTAAGATCACTGTGCTTGCCACTGATTCCCTTCTGTTTTGCAACATTTCTATTTCCTGTCACGATGAAGATTCCATTCTATTCTGTTTCTATATTATCGTCTACTCTGTTTCTATATTATCGTAATGAGGGTTATACAACTTTCATTGCTCTTATGCCATCTCAGCCAAATGCCATCGTTTATACCGTCTATTCCAATTCTTCTGTATTGTTTTGGTTCCTTTGCATGATGACCAAAATTCAGTACATAACTGTGATGAATGTGCATTTTGCAGGACATGGGCTTCAGCCTCTTCGACTGAGCTGCGTGGTCATCATAGTTGTCTTTTGGGTGGAAAAATAGTCCTGATATTTGTTTTATGTTGGTGGAAAGACCTCTATGTAGTAATTCAGCCATAGATTGCTATGCTTGCTGGTGTTTACTGGTGAACCAGAGTTTTTCTATCAAATATATTATGAATTAATTGGTCACCTGAGTTTGATTGCAGTTGTCTCAATGTTGTTTCTGCACCTTCTGCTTCATCTGATTTTCATCTTCGATAGTATAAGTATCAACTATGAAAGCTCCTTGCATGTAGCCTTTTTACTCTGGATTTTATATTATCAGTGCAGTAGTTGGAGGTTATCTGAAGATGCACTTTCTTTTGCTCATGTTCGTTGCTGGTAAGAAAAGCTTTGAAGTTTTATGCCAGTGCTTCACAAGCTCTGATGATTGTTGCCTGGAATGGCCCAAGTTATACACTTTAACATGCAGACTTCACACTTGTAATGACTTATAGCTGATGAACTGGCAGTCTGGCACTCTGCCTGGGCTCGATGAGTCGACAGAGTTTTACATTAAGCGAGTGTTAAATCTTACCTAACAGTGCGCAAATGATAATGTAATGCCCAGTGACTATGCAGACTGGTATGGGTCAGCCTTGTCACGAATATCGTATCTCTAGTAAACGAGCTCTTGGGTATCTCAATTAGGGATGGCAATCGGACCCATGGGTGCGGGTGCCTACGGGTTTCACACCCAATGGGCGCGGGTGCAAAATTTCACCTATGGATCTACACCCGACCTGACCCGTATTAAGTGGGTGTAGGTGTGGGTGTAGATTTTAACCCGTGGGTGACCCATGAGACCCGAAATAATAATTCATATTTTTATTTTTATAAGTACTAAACCTATTTAATAGATTTATGATGATCGATATTGTAATCTATACTTGTTGTTTTCAATCTTAAGGCTAGGTTTAAGTCTTTATTCTATATTTGCTTATGTGATGTATTGAGTATGGTGATTAATTTACTTTCTTGCTGGAACTATGAACATTTATGTGACGTGATGTGACTATATTGGAAGTTTGACTTGCTAAAACCATATATTTGTGACTTTCATGATTTTATTCTATTATATTACTTGATATAATTTCATCATATTCATATATGTCATATACTGTGATGGACCCAGTGGGTGCCCGACACCCAGCGGGTGCCCAACGGGTGTGGGTGCGGGTGTGAAATTTCACCCATAGGTGTAGTAATAGGTGGGTGTAGATAAAAGTGGTGGGTGTCATAATGGGTGGGTTTTACTCCACCCGCACCCGACCCGACACATTGCCATCCCTAATCTCAATCAGGGTTTACGAAACCGGAACAGGTCTGGTTTTTCGAAGCCCCAAAACCGGACTGGTGAACCGGACTGGTTAACTGAGGTTGATTTTTTAGTTACGGTCGGACTAGTCGAAACTCTGGTTTTCCGGTGATTTTCCCTACCGAGCCGGTCCGGTGGGAGCGGTTACTGCGAATACCGGCCGGTTTTTTCGGTTTTTAAAACCCTGATCTCAAGTACCATTTATTTCCGACTGTTATGCTGACCTGAAGAGTGAAGTGCCAAAGATGAACCAGAGTTTTTCTATCAAATATATTATGAATTAATTGGTTACCTCAAAGTTTGATGGCTGTTGTCTTTATGTTGGTTCTGCGCTTCTGCTTCATCTGTTTCTCATCTTGTCTGATGTCTAGTATCCGTGTTGTCATGTTTGTTGCTGAGAATGCCCGGGGATGAAAAGCTACGGAGTTAATGTGAATGCTTCACAAGCTCTAACCATTGTTGCCTGGAATGCCCCCAAGTTGTTGTAAACATCTGATGATCATTGTGATGTCACCACCAAGTATATTAGTAGCCTGTTTACTCTGGATGTTAATTTATCAGCGAAGTAGTCGGAGGCTTTGAAGTAAATGCAAATGCTTCAGCAGCTCTGATGATTGTCGCCTGGAATGTCCCAAGTTACTGTATAGTACACTTAACATGCAGGCTTTCCTTCTCATATCTCGTCAGTTGGAAGGACCTACTGATGTCTGCTGATGAATTGGCAATCTGCCTGGGCTCGATGAGTCGACAGAGCTAAACATTAAGCCCAAGGCGCTATTTGGGAATCCTGTAAGTTTTTTCACCTGGAAATGGAATCCAGATGTAATTTTTTGCGCACAAGAAAACCTCTGCAATTTATTTCACTTGTAAACTAGCTGTTTGGGTAAAATCATGGAGCAGATTTGAAGCTCAACATTCAGATCGAGTATCAAATTTTAATGACGCCAAATGCAAAATTAGCTCGCCTACGGAGAAGCAGCAACTCAGATGGTGCTGATTGGGCAGAGATGAGACGCAGGAGGCGACGAAGATGAACGACGTCCCGACTTTTTTTTCCAGACCTCCCGACATAACATTTTTTTTCCGGGGGTTTAGGCACAAACCAGAGGTAGGTGGGCTTAGACCATCCACGCTCGTCATCCTTTATTTTCTCCTTCAAAACGGAATATGTTGTCCTGGTCATCAAGATTCTTTCCTTTATTTTCAGTTTTCCCGTACTCATCTTCCTTTATATTTCTCCCCTATACCAACTACCCGCTCGTGGGGCCCACACGTCAGCCTCACCCCTTCTTTATCACCCCACCACCTACCCCCTCCCTCCCACCTCGCTCCTTCTGCCTGCCTCTCCCCTGCTCCTTCCACCCCGACACTCCTCCCTCTCCTCTCTGCCGCGTGGCACGGGGCACGACGGGCCTCGATCTAGGGCGGCGCGTGGAGGCAGGAGAAGGCGGGACGGCGACGGCGGGCTCCTCCTCCGCCCACCCCGCTCCCCTGCCGGCGCGAGGAGCTGCGGTGGCGGCCGGATCTCCCAGCGGAGCTCGATTCGAATCTCGGCGGGGCGTCGGCGGTGCTGGAGGTGCTCGGGAGACGGCGTCCGCGCGGGATCTTGGGCGGGAGGGGCGAGGCTCGACGGCGCTCCCTTCCGCTCCGATGGCGAGAGCTCGGACCTAGAGCACGACGGGGCAGAGCGGTCTCCGCCTCCTCTGCCGCAGGCGCCGCTCCAGCTCATCTGTTGCCGGACGGCGTCGCGTAGAGCTCAGCGTCCTTCCCCGGCAGAGCAGGGTCGCGGCGGCGCTCCCATGCTCCCGGCGACCATGGCGGGGGGGCGGCTGCATCCATGGCCGGCGTAGGCGGATCCCCTCTCCCTCCCTCTCCACAGCCGGGCGGATCCCCTCTCCCTCCCTCCCCGCAGCAGCTCGACGCACGCGAATTCGTTGGGAGGGCTGCGTGTGGTGGGCCCATCACCTCCTGGAGGATGCCCTCTATCGCGTAGAATCTGAAGTAAACTGGAGGCCTCCTTCTTTTTCCCGTGCCTTTCCCAGAATCCCAGTTGCCGCTGCAGGCGATTTGCCTTTATTTCTCTCCTCCGTGGACCGGATCATCCCCCTGTGGATGGTCTTAGAGCAACTCCAGCAGTCCCCCTACTTGAGCCCCTACTCAATAAGTAGGGGCTGGAAACCAAAAAACGAAGTCCAGCAGACCCCTACTCCACCACCCAATCGCTTCACGCCCCCACATCCCTCCCGCCTTCTCCCGCGTAGTTGGTGGTCGTTCCTCCCAGCGTGCGCACGGAAGGCAACGCCGACTCCCGTTCTCCACCGATGCGCCGCCCCTCTGGCTCCCCTGTCTTGCCGCACGGAGCTCGTCGTCGATGGTTCGAACCGGTCGGTGCCGAGTGAGGCAGCGGGCGCGCGAACGGAGTTTGGGTCGCCGACGAGCAGAGAAAAGGAAGGGAGGGAGAAGGGGAGAAGGGCGTGGTCATCTCACCTCGTCGTTGAATCGAGCGCCGCGCGCCCGCCGGGACCCTCCATTGGCGGGCGACTCCGCGGCCGCCGTGAGAGCTCACGACGCTCAGACGATCGATCCGCACGGATCCGGGCCGGGGAGGCCCGAGGGATGCGCCGCCATGGCCCGGCCGCAGCTCATGGACGCCGCCTCTGCGCCGGCCGGAACTCCGCCCATGGCCCGCTCGATGCTCCTCGTCCCGGCCACCGCCCGCCGCCGCCGCCGGCCTTGAGCGCCGCCTGCCGCTTAGCCTGCGCCGCCATGTGATGCTCCTCGCTCGCACCGCTGCCACTCGAACTCCACCCCGAGCGCGCCGCCGCCTTGCCTACCGGGGTCAACGGGGGCGTGTGGGAGTCTGGGAGAGGGAGCCTACTCGAGATTTTGGGAAAAGGGGAGCAGAGACTGACAAGTGGGCCTCATATGTCATTTCAACAGTAGGGGTGTGGAATAGGAGTTATTGCTGGTGTTGGTTTCGAAAAACATAACCTCAGAAAGTAAGGGGAGCCCCTACTCAGAGTAGGGACTTGATTTAGGGGTCATTGCTGGAGATGCTCTTACGACCCATCCAAGCAGCACTTTCATGTCCACATTGTAAAAAGAATACAGGCCTGTAATTTACACTGGTTTTGGGCTTTTTTTAAATAAAAGCAGGTTTTGGGCTTAAAACCTGACTTCCAAAGAGGCCCCAGAGGGTTAAATCTTACCTAACAGTGTGCAGTTACACCATGATGATAATGTAGACTGGTATGGGTCAAGCCATGTCGCGAATATCGTGTCTGTATAGTAAAAGAGCTCTTGGGTATCTGACAGAACCACCGTTATTTCCGACTATTATGCTGCCCTGAAGTGTGAAAAAAGATGGAGCAAGGTTTTTGAAGGAGCCTCAACAGTTGCATTGCAGGCTTCAGCTTGAGAGTTTTTTTCGAATTACACAGTACATCGGAGACACTCGCAACGGACGCACACTCATCCATATGACTGCACGCGCGCAAACCCTACCCCTAGGAGCATCTTCGAAGACTTGGCCGGCAAATCGTCAAGATTGACGAAGCCACCACAGACGCCTCGTTGTCGACGGGAACGTCGGCTACTACTGAAAGCACAAACGAGGCTTCAGCTTGAGAGTTTTTTACACAAGACATCGTAGAGACACTGCAACGACGCGACACTCATCCCTATGGATCACGCCAAACCCTACCCCTAGTAGCATCTTCGAAGACTGAGCCGGCAAATCTTCAAGATTGACGAAGTCACCACAGGCACCTCACTGTCGACGGGAACGTCGCCTACAACTGAAAGCACAAACGAGGCTTCGGCTTGAGAGTTTTTTTTTCGAATTACACAGTACATTGGAGACACTCGCAACGGACGCACACTCATCCCTATGACTGCACGCGCGTAAATCCTACCCCTAGGAGCATCTTCGAAGACCAGGCCGGCAAATCTTCAAGATTGACGAAGTCACCATAGGCGCCTCGCTGTCGACGGGAACGCCGCCTACCACTGAAAGCACAAACGTCGTTAAATCCTGAGAAATTCGCTCCCACACGGAGTCGAACCTAGGACCTAAGGTGCTACCGGGTGTCGGGGTTCTCTACCGCCGGACAGTAAATTTGTATCGATCGTGTGTCCGACCCGAATGGTTAGCGCGAGAGACGCCGGGATTTAGACTGGTTCGGGGCTCCGAGGAGTAATACCCCACGCCGATGTCGAGCTGCCGTGTTCTCACGCTAGGGATGCCTGTAGTAGGGGTTACAAACTGTCGGAGAGGGTGTCGAGCCCAAGTCCCCGGGTGTGAGTTCGTCACCTCAGACGCTGTTCTCCTCTCCTTTTATAGACGCAAGGGAGGGCAAAAGGGAAAATCAAAATCTACAAGCTAGCCGGGATGTCTTCTCGCCGTTGTCCGTGGCATTGAAGAGGAGCAACGCGTTGTCGCCGCCATGGTCCGCGGGCTTCATTTTGGTCACCGCACTCCTCCGAGCACTTTGGTGCCGACTCAACCCGTCGAGCACGGGATGAGCTCGCCACGTTAAGGCCTAATCGTAGGCCGCTAATCGTAGGGGCACTCGAGTGCCTCGCCGGAGTTGGCGGTCGCAGGTTGGACGGGACGACGGGTTGAGGGTCGAAAGGCCGTGAAGGCTCTTGTCCGGCCGCTGCGCGCCACCGGGCGAATTGCATGGCATGGGGAACCGCGCCCACGCCGTGCGGGAAGCCCGTCGGGTGGCGCCACGGGGACCGTGGTCTGGTCGGAGACAAACTACGCGAACGAGCAGTTGTCTGAGGCGACGAACTCACGTAAGGCGAGACTCCTCGTGGCGAGGCGGAGACGGCGAGAGAGAGTTATCGGCGAGGTCGCGAGGCGAGCTTGTCGAGAAACTTCCTCCCAGCAGGAGACTTGTCGGAAGCTTCCAACCGTCAGACAAGACGCCTTGCTGATGGTCTTGACAGGGATCCTCGCCTCCCCTTATACCGAATCTTGGCCTTCACATTGTCAATGGTGTCAAGACTCCACCTCAAGTGATTATCTCTGGGGCCCTAACTGGCCTCGTCAAGAGCCCCGAGCCCGAGAGGGAGTCAAGGACTCACGTGCTCAAAAGGCGTGATTTTTGCTCTTGGTCTTCTCGGGCGTGAGCGCATCCGCCGGATGTAGCCCCGAGCCACGAGTGAGTTGTAGACTCGTGGGGTTTTGATCTTCAGTCGTGTGGATTTTCTCGTGGTCGCGGGCGCCGTGTCGCCGCGTGAGGTCGTGGCGCCGTGAGGTCGGCGCGAGTCGTGGGCGACGACGCGTGACGCGGGCGGACGTGACGACGAGAAGATGGAGCGATTGGGGATGGCCCAGGGGCATCGAGGCGTCAGCAGTGTGCACGGTGGGCCTAGCATTTAAGGTCATGCCACGCCCTTCCTTTATAATTCAAACTTTACCTCCCGCCTTCCATTTCCGCCCTTGCCACCATTGCCTGCCACCGCCGCTTCTTCATCCGAGCGCGAGAGCCCGCCGCCGCCATGTCGAACTGGTCGCGCCCAACGTGACCCGCCGATGCATCATCGTCGCCGCCGGCAGCTCCTCCGCCACCGACGCCAAGAATGGAGGGTGCCCGAGACGATGAGTCCGTGCCGCGCCCGCCGAGAGGATACGCCATCTCGCTCGCGGGCGTTCCACGAGCGCGGCTTTCCATCCCCGCCGGGCATTCATCCGGCCGCTTCTCCATGAGTACGGGCCCAGCCCAAAGACTCAACCCAACAAGGCCCAGCAAATGGCGCGTTCGAGTGCCATGCGAGGGTATTGGGGATCCCACCGGCACCTCTTCAAGTATTTCTTCATGTTCACCGTGAAGGACGCCCCTCCCGACCATCCGCGCCAACCTCCTGATGAAGCAGTGGTGGGCGAGAAGTACATTCCTTTCACGACAAGCTCCAACAACAACCGCAAGGGTTGGTTCTATCTCAAGAACGACTGAGCACGCGCCGGAGTTCACCGGAGTCCATCGCCCAAGCGCCGAGAAGTTGGAGCGACGGCCAAGGCGGAGCAGGAGAAAATGCTGGAGCACCGGGCGGCGCTGCCCGCCCGCCATGCATGCCGAGTTGACTCGCCGCCATGGCCAAGACCACACCGGGGTCGCCCCGCCCGAGGCGGCCTCTTCGCCTTTTGTGAGAATGACCCCAAGAGGGCCCCTCAGGGACCGCCGGGCGACCTTCGCTGATGAGGTCCAACGTGTCTGGTGGCCATGGGAAGGCATCCTACTCATGGCCGTCACGGTTTTGCCCATGCTCCCCAACGAGGGGACCGAGAAGCGTAAGTAGTTTCATCTTCCGATAAGTTTTCCGACTAATTCGAGGTCTTCATTTGGTTTGGATCTTCCTGACTCCGGTCGCTGGATCTTCATCCTTTTATTTTCAGCCGAAGAGCCCCACCTTGTTCCCTGGCCCCTCTCCCGAGGAGGTGATCTTCAAGCCGCAACCAGCGGCCGCGATAGGCGAGGGCGAGCGCAAGCAGACAAGGAGAAGGAGATCGCGCGATCGAACGCGCATCAAGCGTATAGGCGGGAGACCAATGTCTCCTCCAACTGAAGATCCGCCACCGTGGAGCGGAGAGCCGAGCCGAGTTGATTGGAGCTGAGCGGCATGTCCGTCGCCTACCTTCGCTGCTGCGTGAGGTGAGCTCGACGCGGGCACGGAGCCGCCGCGAAGGGCGGGGTCGCTCACACCGGGGCCCGCCTCCCGAGAAGATCAATGGTGACCCGCCTCAGCGGCCCCTGGTTCACGCCCGAGGGGCGGAGAGATCCCCACGCCGGACCCAAGCGGCCGCGAGCGAGAACCTTCTTCCCGCCCACCTTCCCTTCCCCGATCGTCCGACTGACTCCTTGAGGAGGCGCCGTCGTAGGTCGACCCCACCAAGCCCCGACCAGCCGCGCAGGAGGAGACACGAGCCTCCCGCGCCTCCAATCTCTGTCATCCGCTGGCGCGCGCCCCGCCAGGTGTTCCTCTCCACCGTGGAGCAGTGAGCCGGCCTCCGACGCGACGGAGGTCGGGCAGCCCCGAGCCGCTCGGGATCAAGCGCCCCAAGTCGCCGGGGAACGGCACAGCCCTCGCCGCGGAGCGCCGGGAGCTGAGCGAGGGGGCTAAGCGCCCGAGCAGCCGGCTCAGTGCCCATCGGACAGCCGGTGAAGCGGGTTCCGTCCGTCCACCATGTAAGCTGCTCGCTTTTTCATTTTACCGTTTTCGCCTTGCTCGCTTTCTTATTTTAACTTGCTCTTGTCTTACCATGCCGACACCGCGCGCTGGGCGCTAGCGCGCTGGCGCGCCACTCAGCCCGAGCCTCGCGGCGCCCCGCCGAACCGCCGGCGGCAGCAGCCGGAGCGGCTTGGTACCGCGGGCGATCCGAGGTCGCCGAGAGCGGCGCTCACGGCGCCGGACGAAGCACTTGGCCGAGGGGCGGTGGCCTCGAGGCGACGCCATCCAGCGGCGATCGAGCCGGGTCGAGGCCACGCGAGAGGCGCGGGATGCCGAGGGCGTATCTTCCGAGAAGATCGTGCCCCACCATCGGCCATGACACGTAGGTCGAGGTGCCCGGGTGCTGCTTGAAGCGCCGCAGCGGGGTGACGCTGGAGGTGCGCGACGCAACGGGCTGCCGCCTCGAAATCATCCACCTCGACAGGGGCCCGACCTCCCGGCAACGATACGCGCTATCTTCGAGGCCGTGCTGAGCGGTTGCCGACCACGAGGAGTCCTGGGGTCGAGGCTCGAGTCCGCTGCACCCGAGGTCGCGACCAACCGGAGCGGCGAGCCCGCCGACAAGGAGCCCGGCCGACGCACCGGGCGGCCGGGGCCGAGGCTCGAGCCGGGGCTCCCAAGCCTCCACGTTGGAGGCAGCCGAGGAGGTCCTCGGAAGAACTGACGCAGAGCTCGACTCCCTCGCCCCGCCGCCGCGGTCATGAACGACTGCGAATGAGCGCTGGAGCCGCGCTCACCGGCCCGCCGCCCCGCCATCGCGGCGCCCGACCCGCCCACCCCACAGAACACGATGTTCCCGAGGCCGGGAGTCGCCTCCCCGAGATCCAGGAGGTCGAGGGCTCAGTGCTCCGCCGAGTCGAGGAGGATGACGCTGATCACCGACCTCGGCGCCCACGCGGGCGGCCGCCACGAGGCGACGCTGATGACGAGGCGAGGAGGCGCGGCTACCGCCGCCTCGAGCGAGGTCTTGGGCGCGCTGCATGCTCGACGAGCTCATTCTTCCCGCGACGACGGTGAAGTCCCCTCGAACCGGAGCTTAACCTTGTATCTTTCCGTTTTGCAAGCCTTGTAGTTGTTGATCTTGCCCTAACAGACGCCTCGGCAGAAAGGCGCCGCACCATTGGCGAGCCCCGAGAGAGACCCACCGAGATGTACCGGTGGTCGCCGCTCGGTCGCCGCCGCGGTGGCGAACGAGGCGCCGCCGAGGGCCACGCCGAGGCCACCGTGAAGTCCGGAAGACCGCGACGACGGCCGCGCCGCCGCACGCCGACGTGCGGGAGTCCCTTGAGACGAGGTTGGCCCAAAGTGAGGCGAAGATCGAGGAGTTGCGAGCCGCGACGACCGCCAACGAGGCCGCCGAGAAGGCCACCGCCACCGCCGCCGAGGCCGCCACGCCGCGCCGCCGCCGAGAGAAGACGCTGCCGAATCAAGGTGGCGGCCGAGCAAGACTTGGCCACCGCGCTGGACCTTCGACGGCCAACAAGCAATTTTCCGAGGTGGCCAATAAGCTCCGTGGATGCCACCACGACGGTGACGCGCCCGAACGCTAACTCCAAATTGGCGCAGACATATGGGCGAAAGGTGCCCCAAATGTTGCCATTGGTTTCTTCTTTTCATTGATTTTGTCGATGTTGATTTGTCCTCGCGGGTCATGGCTGCACATCGCATCGGCCGCGATGACCGTGGAAGCCTAGAAATCGCAGGAGGTGAACGCCGCCGAGCTCAAGATCATCGAGAAGGACGGCTCGATCAAGCTGCTGTCGGAGCAGCTTGAGAGTAAGTTTCTTCGATCCCGCCTCGCCTCTCTTTGACTTGGCCGATGTTTGCTCATTGCAACTTGTCGACCTTTCAGAGACCGAGCATCGAGCCCCGATGGCTCAGGAGCAGTCGCCGAGCTCGAGCAAGCCAAGAACGCGGCAAGCATTATGGAATACGCCTAAGCTCGGTAGCTTCTGGCCAGTCCCGACAAAGCTTGGCGTTTCTGTCGGGCCGATGCTCCCCGACACGCTTCTAAAAGAAGTCGGGCGCCTCCCGGAGGTAGTCAAGGAGTTGGAGCTGTCGACTGCTCGGAGGGTGGTGCATCGGGTGCTCTCCATGTTCGACTTGCACTATCTGGGACTGGATCGCATGGCGCTGAGCGCCTACCTGGCTCTGGCAGCCTCGGCGAGCACTGCGATCAACTCGAGGAACACTGCGCCTCCTTCGCCCGCAATATGGCCGACGTCGCCATGAAGGACCTGGACCTGATACCAAGAGATACACTAGAAGACCAAGAGAGCTCCAGGCCTTTACATTAAATGTATCATATTTATATGTAGGCAGTTAAGAACAACTTGTATGTGTAACGCCTTGAACAGTTTCATTTCGTTTAGAAAACCTGTTCGGAAATGTCACGGCTCAAAAGTCCTCGAGTACCAAGGGACGACCACAACAACGAGTAGTAGAACTTAGGGACCTGAGGTGACCGAGCTTCACTGAGCCGCTGGGCGTGGAGCCTGAAGCCCAGCCATCTCAAGCCACCAAGAGGTGCTACACGTTCGCAGGCCCCGAGCATTCAGGGAAGTTTGAAAAGTGACTTGCGTATTTTTCGTTAGAAACATTTTTAGGCCGGAGCCTGAGCGGTCGCTCGAGCGCCTTTGAAAAGTGGTCGGATGGAAACCTGGGGACTCGGACTGTGCTCGCAAGCCTTCGCACCGTAGCCACGGAGGCGTAGGCGCTAGGAGCGTTGAACGAGCAGCAGCAACAAGCTCCACGCAGGTCGCCATCTTTACTTCTCGCAAGGTTGAGCCTCCTGCCAAAAGACCTCTCGCGCGTGCGATCGGTCGCGACATAGTTGTCAGTTTTTGTTTTGAAAACGGAAAAATGAAAGGAGGGCATCGTGCCCTGGGTAGCCCCCGAGTGGCGAGCATTTCTGCACAGGTGCAGGAGTGCTCGCCGCTCAGCCTTTGGAAAAGTTGCAACGTATAAAAACATGGCAACAGGGAAATCTATGAACTCGTAGATACATGAACATGGCATGCAGCATTTATTCATAGATTTATAAGATATGAACATTTACTCAAGGGTAAAACGGTCGTAGGTGCTCGATGTTCCAAACGTTAGAGACGACTCGACCGTCCTCGTATCGTATCTTGAACGTTCCGGGTTGGAGTACTTGGTCGACGATGAACGGCCCCTCCCATGGTGGTGCGAGCTTGTGTCGATCCTTGCTGCCTTGAACCCGTCGGAGGACCAGGTCCCCGACCTGGAACTCACGGGCGTGCACGTTGCGCTCGTGGTAGAGTCGCAGGGCTTGTTGGTACTTGGCCGAGTGCAGTAGTGCCACGTCACGTGCCTCGTCGAGTTGGTCGATCGCGTCCTCGAGTGCGACCTGGTTGCCTTCCTCGGTATAAGCCCGCACCCTAGGGCTACCGTAGTCGATGTCCGTGGGGAGGACCGCTTCCGACCCGTGCTCCATGAAGAACGGCGTGAAGCCAGTTGCTCGACAAGGCGTGGTGAGCAGGCTCCAGAGAACGGATGGTAGCTCGGCCACCCATCTTGCTCGAAACTTCTCGAGGTGCTTGAAGATGCGAGGCTTTAACGCTTGTAGGATCATGCCATTTGCCCTCTCGACCTGTCCGTTCGTCTTCGGGTGCGCCACGGCGGACCAGTCCACGCGAATGTTGTTGTCATTGCAGAAGTTAAGGAATTTCTTCCCTGTGAACTGGGTGCCGTTGTCAGTGATGATCGTGTTAGGTATGCTGAAGCGATAGATGATGTCGGTGAAGAATGCTACGGCCTCCTCAGAGCGGACGTTCACGATGGGTCGGGCTTCGATCCACTTGGAGAACTTATCGACCGCCACGAGGAGATGCGTGAAGCCCCCGGGCGCTTGTCGGAGCGGCCCCACCATGTCGAGGTGCCACACAGCAAAAGGCCATGTGATGGGGATGGTTTGAAGTACTTGCGCTGGGAGGTGAGTTTGTCGAGTATAGAACTGGCATCCTTCGCAGCGCCGCACAATGTCTTTTGAGTCTCACGCCGTAGGCCAAGAAAACCTTGCCGGAAAGCCTTCCGACAAGAGTTCTCGGACCGTGATGTCCGTGATGTCTTGGCATGGATCTTATGGCAGCTCTTTGCCCTGATCTCCCAAGATGCATCGCATGAGTATACCCGCCGCGCCCCACTTATAGAGGACACCCTCGATGAGGACGAAAGCCTTGGATCGTCGCGTGATGCGGCGCACCTCCGTCTGGTCGGAGGGTAGCTTCCCCTTCGACATGCCACTCGAGGATGGGAAAACGCCAATCCGGGTCCTCAAGGTTCAGCTCGGGCGGCTGGTTGATCTCCATGACTTTCGGCCCTTCGGGTTCTTGCGGCTTTTCTCCTTCAGCACGCACGAACGGCGCGTGCTTATCACTCGCAAACACCCCATGCGGCACCGACTTGCGGCTTGAGGCAGTCTTGGCGAGGATGTCCGCGGCCTTGTTGTAGTCGCGTGGCACGTGGTGAAGCTCGAGCCCATGGAACTTGTCCTCCAAATCGCGCACGACCTGGCAGTAGGCCACCATCTTCGGATCGACGCAATTTTTCTCCTTCATGACTTGGTCCACGACAAGCTTCGAGTCTCCTCGGATCTCGAGATGGCGGATCCCGAGCTCGACTGCGATTTGTAGGCCGTTGATGAGCGCCTCATATTCGGCGACGTTGTTGGAGGCGGGGAAGTGTAGTCGAACCATGTATTCCATACGCACGCCTAGAGGCGAGATGAAGACAAGGCCTACTCCCGCCCCCTCCTTCATGACCGAGCCATCGAAATACATCGTCCAAGTCTCGTGCTCGATGGGTGCCGGCGGGGTTTGGATCTCCGTCTACTCAGCGACAAAGTCCGCCAAAGACCAAGCGACTTGATGGCACCGCTGTGCATACGAGATGTTCTCGCCCATCACCGAGCGCCTTTTATTATCCTTCCTTCGGCCTCGGGGTTCTGAATTACCTCCCCGAGGGTGTACTTGGACACCACCGTGATGGGGTGCGCATCGAAGTAGTGGCGGAGTTTGCGCTTGGTGATCAAGACAGTGTATACAAGCTTTTGCATTTGTGAGTAACGAGTCTTTGAGTCGGAGAGTACCTCTCTCACGAAATAAACCGGGCGCTGCACCTTGAGTGACCTCCTGGGTTCTTCTCGTTCAACCACTAGCACAGCGCTGACCACCTGGGTTGTCGCGGTAATGTAGAGGAGCATTGGTTCTTCTGGCGCCGGAGCCGTGAGTATCGGCGGGCTCTTCAGGAGATTCTTGAGGGAATCGAGCGCTTCCTGAGCTTCGGGCGTCCACGCAAAGTGGTCGGACTTCTTCATTAATCGACAATGCAGTTACGCTCGCCCCGAGTCGCGCTATGAAGCGGCTGAGAGCCGCGAGGCAGCCCGTGACTCGCTGTACGCCCTTTAGGTTTTGGATCGGCCCCATGTCTGTGATAGCCGAGGTCTTCTCGGGGTTAGCTTCAATGCTGTGTTCCGACACGACAAAGCCGAGGAGCATACCCCTCGGGACCCCGAAAACACACTTCTCGAGGGTTAAGCTTCACCCCGTGCTCTCTCAGCTTCGCGAATACTTCCGAGAGGTCTGGGACCAGATCGCCAGTCTTTTTTGATTTGACTACGATGTCATCGACGTACGGCTCGATGATCCGCCCTATAAGGTCTCCAAAGACGCGTCGCATGAATCTTTGGAACGTGGCGCCCGCATTTTTGAGCCCGAAGGGCATTGTCTTGTAACAGTAGGCGCCAAATGGAGTGATGAATGAAGTCGCGAGTTGGTCCGCTGTGCACATCGCTATCTGGTGGTACCCGAGTACGCGAGAAAAAGAGGGTCTCGCACCCACCGTCAATCGACTACCTGATCTATGCGAGGCAAAGGAAACGGATCCTTGGGACATGCCTTGTTAAGGCCCGTATAGTCAACACACATCCTCCATTTCTTATTCTTCTTCTTTACAAGTACGGTGGTTAGCAAGCCACTCGGTGGAAAACTTCTGATGAACCACGAACTAAGGAGATTCTTGATCTCCTCGCCAATCGCTTTGCACTTCTCGTCGTTGAAGCGGTGGAGGCGTTGCTTCACCGGTTTCGATCCGGGCTTGATGTTCAGTTTGTGCTCGGCAATCTCCCTCGGGATCCCCTTCATGTCGGAGGGTTTCCATGCAAACACATCGAGGTTCGCTTTGAGGAAGTCGACGAGCACACTTTCCTTTTTAGGATCGAGCACCGTCCCGATACGGAGCGTACGGCCATCGTAGGAGACAGCCACATCCTTGACGTCCTTGGCGGGCTCGAAAGAGCAGGCCGCTCGCTTGGATGACTCGGGGATCTCGTGGTCCTCGGAGGGAGGCTCGGCGTGAAGCCTCTCGGACCGGATCAGTGCCTCCGCAAATTGGTAGCACTCAGCGTCGCACTCGAATGCACGCTGGAACGTAGTCCCCACCGTGATGATCCGCTTCGGACCGGAATCTTCACTTGAGGTACGTGTTTGGGCACCATAAACTTGTAGTGGCCTCCGAGGATGGCGTGGTACGTCCCGAGAACCTCACCACTTGAAGGTGAGGGTTTCGTCGAAGTTTTGCAGCGTCCCGAACGTGATGGGCAGATCGATCTGCCCGATCGGGAGCGCCTCCATCCTAGGGACGACCCCATGGAATGGTGCGGTTGACGGCCACAGCTTGGATCGCGGGATGCTCATATCGTCGAGCGTTGACGCGTAAAGCACGTTGATGCCACTTCCCCCGTCCATCAGGACCTTGTGGATCCGTTTGGACTCGAGCAGGAGCTACCACTGGTGGGTAAGCTCCTATGCGCTGACACGGTCGGTGATCCTTGCGGTCAAAGGTTATCGGAACCTCCGACCACTTTAGGTACGATGGCGTCGAGGACTCGGCGTTGTAGACCCCACGCCAGATCAGCTTCTCTTGGCGTCTCGAGGGCCGCACCGGTGATCCACCGAAGATCATATGGACCGCCCCGTCCTCGCCCGGGTACTCGGCTCTTGCGTCGTCATCATCATTGTCGGGGAGGGGCGCAACCTTCTTTTGCGGATCCGCCACCTTCGGCTTGAGCGTGCCATTGACGTAATTCTTCATCAAGCGGCAGTCCTTGAGCGCGTGCTTGACGGGGACCTCATGGTGGGTGCACGGTGCCTCCAAGAGTCTCTCGAAGTGGTCCTTCGGGGGACCGACCTTGGTCGGGTTGCCCTTGGGGCGTGAGGCCTTGCGCTCGACTGCCGCGACGAGGTTGTCATCACGACGACGCTTGTCGCTCTTCTTCTTCTTCTTGAAGTGCGAGGACGACCCCTCGCCATGGTCTGACTGTTTCCCTGCCGAGGAGGTATTGAGAGTTGCCGCGACCGCCTCCTCGCCGTCCGCGTGGTTGGTCGCGATGTCGAGGAGTTCCCCGAGTCGTTCGGGGGGTCCGGCGCCCTAGTCGATGGATGAGGGTGGTGCAGGTCGTGCCGTTTTGAAACGTCGAGATGGCATCGTTGTCCGTCGCGCCGAGGAGCTCGGTGCAATGCTTGGAGAAGCACCGGATGTAGTCGCTCAGCTCTCCCCTCCTGCTGCTGCGCAGCCCCATCGCTGCGGCGGGCGTGACGTGCCGAAGTTGCCAGCAAGACTCTAGCAAATCCGTCCGGCGTTGATCTTGCCGCGGGCAAGTGCTCGAGCCACGTCCCGCGCGAGTCGCCGAGGTAGAGCGGCGGTTCTTGATGATGAATAGGGTGGACCGTGAGCCGTAAACTCGTGAGTGGCTCAACTCGTTCATAGCTCGGCTCGACCTCGGCTCGATTAATTTTTAACGAGCCGAGCAACTATTTTGCTCGTTTGTTAACGAGCTGGCTCGAGCCCGCAAGTCGCTCATGAGCCAAACGAGCTAGAAAATTCTAATTTCAATATAGAAAATCGAGCTATCAAAGGTTAATGAGCCATTGAAGCCGTACAAACCTTTCTAAGTGCTACATGTGTGACTAATTTTATCATTTACAACTTTATAATTATTATTTTTAAAAACTTTACATATGCTCAGAGGTTAATTTCAAATTTACATACAGCTCGCAAGCCTAACGAGCTGGCTCGAGCTACTAACGAGCCAAGCCGAGCCAGCCTTTTGCTCGCTTTGTTAACGAGCCAGAGCCGGCTTGTTACCTTAACAAGCGCATCGAGCCGAGCCAAGCCGAGCTGGCTCGGCGTCCAGCCCTAATGATGAAGAGGTCGTCTGTCGCTCCACCCGCGTGGCACGCGAGCCGGTAGTCCTCCAGCCACACACTGGGCTTCGTCTCCCCGTCGCACTGGGACGTCGTCGAGGCTCTAAGCGAGAGGAAATTCGTGATCCTCACGCTCGACCGAAAGCCATGGCCCCTTTGGTCCGGTGACCAAAAGCATCGCGGCCGTTGCCGCTTGCTGTAACACCTCCCACGCCCGGCTCGCCTTGTTTAAGGCCACAAGGGCGGTGCTCGCCGCGGTTGTCGAAGTTGTTAACGCCTGGCGCTCGACTCATGCGAGCCTCAATGGTGTCCCGCATCGCGTTGGGCTCGAGACGGTTCTGACCGCCGATCCCCAGCCTCCGGCCTTCCCCGTGGCTTCGGCGCGCGAGGAGATGGGTTCTGGCGGTGCGCAGAGGGCGCAGCTCTCCCGTCGTGCGCCGACCATTGGCGTGACGCGGAGCTCTCCGCTGTGTGCCGCCGCCACCGAGGAGGGCCTTGAGCTGCTGCTGCACCTCCTCCTGAGGTGCCGCCCGGGCAGCAAGCAAGAACAACATTGCCACGGCTGTTAAGTTCGCGACGCCCGCCTAAAGAGCGGCGAGGCGCCGTGCTCGCGCCTGCCGCGCTGGCCGGTTGTTGTCACAGACGCCCTCGAGCCGGCGGTGTCGAGCACGTGCCTGATCGCCGGGCGGGCGGCATTCTCGCCGCCACCGCCTTCTTCACGGCCTGCCTCGACCGGACCGCATGGGTCCGCTTATGTTCCGGCCGATCCTCCCGAGCCTTGGTGAGGTTGGGCTCTTCGTCAGCCGGTGCCCGGCCTGCAAGCCTGCCGAGGCGCGCCTCGCCGGGCGCCGGTGGGCGCGATGGCGTGGCGCCGGCCCGCTCCGGTGGAGCTGCCCGAGGCTAACGCCACGCAGACACAGCACTCGTGAAGTCGCGCTGGGCGGTAGCTTGAGGTGCCCTCCGGGCTGTTACGGAGCCCGGGGCGGTGCGAAGATGCGCCGCAAGGCCCACGTAGGCCGCCACCGTCGCCCGGGAGGCCTCGCTGCCCACGGGGTACATGGCGGTGTACCGCTTCATGAATCCTCGCCTGTGCAAGCTGCCTGCTCACCGGGCCCGGAAGGCGTAGGTCGGTGAGGTAGTAGGTGGCGAGCCTAAACGCCTGGCCGGGTTAGGCCCCAACATGGTCATGATCGTCTCGTTTGAGAAGCCCCGGACGAACGTCGCGCGCCCCGCCACCCCCGTCAAGGTGTTGGGGCGAGCTGGGCGGGCGAAGGTGCGCCCGACGACGGACTCCGCCGGTCCGATGTAGACGGCCGAGGAGCCGGCGCATGGTGGCCCCGGAGTTAGCGAACTCCACGGCCCTCCATCCGAGTCGTGGGTGAAGTTCGACGAGACACACGATGTGCCCCTCACCGCGCGCCAACCGCCGGGGGTTCTCTAACGCCGGACAGTAAATTTGTATCGATCGTGTGTCCGACCCGAATGCTTAGCGCGAGAGACGCCAGGATTTAGACTGGTTCGGGCCTCCAGGAGTAATACACCTACGCCCGATCGATGTCGCCGTGTTCTCATGCTAGGGATGTCTCGTAGTAGGGGTTACAAACCGGCCTGGAGACGTGGTTTGAGCCCAAGTCCCCGGTGTTTGAGAGTTTGGTTCGTGCCAACCTCAGGACGTTGCCTCCTCTCCCTTTTATAGACGCAAGGGGGAGGGGCAAAAAGGGAAAATCACGTAAAAGCTACAAAGGTTGGCGCCGGGATGTCTTCGCACGCCGTCGTCCGCTGTGGCGCATTGAAGAGGAGCTGCATCGTCGTTTGCCGAGGCCGCGGCTCCAAGTGGCTGTTCATTTTGGTCACCTGGCACCTCCTCCGAGCACTTTGGTGCTGATTCAACCCGTCTGAGCACGGGATGAGCACGCCACGTTAAGGCATAATCGTAGGCCAGTGCTAATCGTAGGGGGCACTCGAGTGCCTCGGTCGGAGTTGGCGTGCCGCAAGGTTGGATGGACGCGTGTTGAGGGTCAGTGCATCCGAAAGAAGCAGCCGACACGGCTCTTGTCAGAGCCGGCCGCCCACGCGTGTCGCCAGCTGGCGTAATTGCATGGCATGGGAACCGGCGCCCACGCGCGTCGTGGAAGGGGGGAGCGCGGTGGCGCCACGTTGCGTGGACCGTGTCCTGGTCGGAGACGGAAACTACTCGTGCGAACGAGCAGGTTGTCGGAGGCGAGACGGAAACTCCTCGTGCGAGGCGGAGAATTATCGTGCGAGACGGAGAGTTGTCGTGCGAGGTGGAGGCTTGTCGGAGAAGCTTCCTCCCAGCAGGAGGCTTGTCGGGGAAGCTTCCAACTAGTTGGAAGTAAGACGTCTTGCCAGTGATGGTCTTGACAGAGATCCTCAGTCTCCCTTATACCGAATCTTGGCCTTCACATTGTCAATGGTTGAAGGACCGATTAGGCGAACCAGAGAGGGGGGGAGTGAATGTGAGCCGATAAAAATTCTTCTCGAAGGAGATGAGAACTCCAACAAGACGAACACGGCTTCCAACTCACGTCTCCGACTCAACTACCCAAGTTGGTCAAGACCACACAGCCACTGGAGTGCTACTGGTCTTAGGAACCAACACTCAACCTTCCGAGCCAAAACTCACCTGGAACCATGGCTGCGCCGGTCACCCGTGACACGGTCGGGCCGGTGGGACAGGCCGTGTCGGCAGGTGGCTACGGCGACGAAAAGAAACGTTCCAGAAGCCTCGGTGACTCCTCTAGGCCACGGAACAAAACCACCACGAAACACAACCTGTGAGGAAGAGGAACCCTCACAAAGCCTAGCAAAACAACTCCAAACACGCCAAGAACTGATCAAGCAGGACCACGGGACAAAACCACACGGACAAGGCTATTCCCGAGACAAAACCCACCAGGAGCACCGGTCAGACCGGTCAAAAGCGCATCGGCCGTCGTGCACGGCAAATGGGATGAACATACCATGAGTCAACTCCTGTCAATCCAACTCCCGATCTCCGATGCGCTCCACGGTTTTGCACAAGACTTTGGGGATAGTAGGAACACCTCATGGTACTCCATAGCCAAGATTTGGTCCACCAAAACTTGTCAAATCAAGAGGAATCAAGAAATCCCACCAAGAACATCTCTAACCCTAGAGCCACGAAAACCTAAAATCGAGCCCTTTGCTCACGGATTTGGAAGGGAATCAAAGGAAAAGAACCACGAAGGGTTCATGCATACATCCCCACCAAATCCCAAAGAGAAAGGCCTCAAATCGCTCCAAGAAAATCGCCAAGAAAGGGCTCAAAATCACCAAAAGGAGAAACGGAAAGACACATCCAAGCCTTGAGGAACCACCGAATCATCTATACATACCAAAGAGGTTCATACAAGGTCTAGCTTGCCGCCGATCATCCTTCCCTCTCACAAGATCTCACCATGAAGCTCTCAAGCTAGTCCTACGAAAATCCTAAGAAAATAGGAAGGAAAATAGGAAAACCAAATGAGCTAGGGTTCCAAGAGATGGCGCCATCCTCTCACCACTTGGGTTATATGGAGGCAACCGAAAGACGAAAATACCCTTACTAGCTAACTAGGGATACATGCCCCTCGAGGGTGAAATTGAAGTCTTTGTCTCGCACCATCGGACGGATGCCCTGCCGACCGCAAACTTGCTTAGCCTCGACGCAAGCCTTGCGATCCCGACGCGTGTCCTCCGTCAAGATTCTGCGTCGTCGACACGCCGATCGAGGCCGGTGCTCCTCACCATCGGTGGCCGTACCCACCCGTCGGCCGGCCACCGATCGGGAGCCGTGCAGGCTGCCTCCGTCTTGGTTCTTCGGTCTTGGCTTTGTGGATCAACCAAGAAACCCGGGTGGTTTTCGGTGAACCAGGAAACCCCGCTGAACTCGGTGTAGCCTCCGCCAATCACCACTCATGACTCGGCTCCCACGTAGTCCCGGCTCGACCTTGGTTTTGAGGCTCAACCAAGAAACCGTCCATGACTTCATCTTTCTTACCACCATGCGGCCGCACTTGACCTCACTGCCACCGGGTCCCTCGAACCAAGCCTACTTGTCTTCTCCACACGAGGCCTCACCCCAACGACCTTTCACGCTTGTTCTTCACCGCACTGCACCAAGCCGCAACCCGCACTGCAATACTTAGCCAAGAATCACCCACACCACGTTGTCAATCACTCATCACACGAAGCGACCATCCACCGGTCCTCGAACCACACCTGGCTCTCAATGGTGTCTGAAGACTCCACTGCAAGTGATTATCTCGCCGTCAAAGGAGACCCTAATCTGGGCCCTCGTCACCAGGGCTCTTGTAACAACTACTCCCTCTGTCCCTGAATCACCGTCGCCAGAAAAATGAGCCAACTACCAATGCAAGTGCCAAAAGACCTTATAACCCCTATAGCAATGATGAGTGTCATCAGATACCTGGAGGAGCAAACTGTTAATGCGCTCTGCATGCTGCACCCTGCTTGCAATTGTTATACTACCAAATGAGTAGTCATGTCTACTTTTCACACTTAAACATGTAGCATAGTGGTTTTTGTCTTAAATAAATGTAAGAGGTTTATGGTACGGTGCATGCAGTAGGCCTGCGGTGTGCAGAACGACAATCTTTACGAGACAATGATCTGTAGTTAGAACGACCGTGATTCCGGGACGGAGGGAGTAGTCTACAGGCCCTTTCGCGCTTTAGCTCGAGAGTTGAGAAGGTAGTGGAATACCACCTGTGATGGTTCGAACATGGAGTTGTGAATCGTGATGGTAGACGAGACCGTTTCCTGCTCGTGGAAAAGGCTACTCCGTAGCTGCCAACAGGGTGGGTCACTGGGTTGGGAGTTGGGACGAGGGAATATGCCGAGCACAGAGAAGAGAGAGGAGAGCAGCCGATCCGATCGACTGCCGACGCGCCGACGGGTCCGACGGGACGTGCTCGTCTGTCTCTCAACCAAAGGCGGCGGCAAGGCAAGGCGCTCGTGGGAGCGGCGAGCCGGCGGCAGGTGGGGATTGGAAGGGAACCGAGGTGCCGTGCCGAGGCGGGGAGAGGGGAAACGTCAAGGCAGAGAACGACACTGTGGCGCGAGAGATGCCAGGCTCTGGGTGTGTCACACCAACTTTTGTTGGGTGGTGGCTCGGCGGCATGCGGCCGGCAATCATTCGCACGCTGTCAGCAGCAGCAGCAGCGCAGGCCGCAGAGCACAGAGCAGTTGCAGCCGCGTGGAAATGCGCGCGGTGAGGCTGCAGCGGAGGAGAGCCGGAGCCCGCCGGAGAGTAGCTATAGGGGGGACAAAAGTCTCTTCTGTCCCGCGCGAGACGACCTCGTCCAAAGCGGCAAAGCTAGTGCTCTCTCCCAGACCTAGTCCTAGATGACGGAGACCGAATAAACAAGGAGAGACACTTTGGCCTTTGGTCAGACAAAACAATCCCACGTTTCGTTCCAGCGGCCGATGTCTTCTGCCTGGGCCTCCCTTCTCTTTTCTTCTCCTAGCTACTGTTCTCCTGCTTTCACTTTGGCAGTTTTTGGCGCCACTGGTCTGGTTCGTTCTTCGTTTGCACTCGGCTGCTAAAAGTCTACTAGTACTCGGTAGTAGGTACTACTTCTTCAGTTCTTCTACTGGTAGTCAAATGGTCCGGCCCTACGGACTTTGTTCAATTTTACAAGGCTGTATGAGAGCAAGCACTATCAAAGAGGCACACGCAGGTTGTGCGGGGAGCACGGCATATGCTAGGTATGTTCTCTGATTACACTAACTTTCATTAGAACACCCTGCATTAGTTAACTAAGCTAAACTAACTGATAATTAGTTAGGAGTGCTCCGCCATCCTCCAATTGCAAGTTTGCACTCATCTTCCCATCGAAGTTATTTTTCTGTTCAATTTCCTTACCCGTCCCCATCTTTCGTTTTTCTCACAACTCATCATTTTCAAGGAACGCCAAGGAAATGACACGTGTGTCTATCTCGGTTAGTGCCAAATTGATCGCTAATACTAAGTTCCGACCTCGTATCTTGTCATCGTAATCAAAAGGCTCTTGCATGACACAATTCTACAACCAATTTCTACAATAGAATTAATCTTTTTCTAATGTAACGGGGTAAGGCAAATGCCCCTCCCCAACCTCCACACCACACCCATAAAAACTCTCATTTTAAGAAGGCGCAAGACTTAAAACCGAATTGGTTACTTGGGATCATATATGTTCCAATCATCGTTACCTCCCAGATTGTTTTTTCATTCTTTTACTATGTAATAATCCAAAGATATATGCAAGTCTAGCGATTCAAAATCCACAACAAAAGTGGAGGTAGAAACTCAACCCAAAAATCTAAGACTTGTGTAGGAACAGATTGCCAGATTGGGCAGCTAGTAACCTCAGACTATACCCACTACATGTAGGAGATCGAGCCCCGACTGGATGCATCCACATGGCGACTTTGTTTTACAAGACCGTGTAGGACGGTAGGAGAGCTAACAGTTTCAAAGGGCAGGCATATTGTCTGGGGAGCACGTCATATCTTAGATATGTTCTTTGATTACACTAACTTCATTAGAACACCTATATTAAACTAGCCATCCTCCAATAGTGAATTAGTTAGGAGTGCTCCTCCACCATCCAATTGCAAATTTGGAACCATCTTCTCATCGATTTTTTTTGTGCAATTAGAGAATTTGTTTTTCCGTTCAATTTTCTTGCAAGTTCAACTTGTCATCTCTCTTCTTCACACATCATATTCAAAGAGCACTGAAATGACATTACCATCTCGGTTTGTGCTAAATGGGTCACATGTAGCGGTTCTGACCTTGTATCTTGTCGTCATCATAACCGATTTTCTAAGAACCGGGCAGGGCAAATGCCCCCCGCCCACAGCAAACATCTTAAAAACACAAGACGCAGTAGTAATCCTCAGACTATACACACTACCTGGTGACGACAACAAAAAGTTAATTATACGCATGCACTAACTTGGGTCCGATGTTTTTTTTTTTGTCGAACAGGAAAATGGGTTACTAGCCATAAGGTTCTCAATCGACTAGTACGTGAATAGATTAGCCGTCATCATCGTCAATCAGGATTAAAAAGATCACGTGGATGGTGCTGATCGATGCAGGTACCTACGCCTCCTGCGCAGGTGGGCGGCCGTCACAAGTACGATTATTTTCAGAGAACACGAAAGCACATAGTATTTCATTACCAGAAGAAGTAGCACAGCTGCTAAAACAACAAAAAAAACACCCGCCGGCCGGGCAGCAGCACGGAAAGAAAGAAGAGAAAACAGCCCCGGGCGATCAAACTGCTCAACACAACTTGGTGGCGAGAGTGACCGCTTCTGTCTCCCTCAGCCGCCTCGAGGAAGGAAGCTCCTTCCCGTCTCCCTCAGCCGCCTCGAGCCGACCCCTCTCGTCTGCCTCCGGCGACCTCGCCGGAGTGCGCCGGGAGGGGGGGTGCCTCTTCAAGCTCTAGCTCGTAGACACTAGTAGGTTTTCGTTTAGCTTTAATTTAGCCTCTTTGGCCTCTCCCGTAGTGGATCTTGCCGGCTTGCCATGGTCTTCGTTGTCGTCGTCGCCGGAGCATGCTGTGGTGTTCTCGTCGCCGACGAAGTCTGCTCCAAGGTGAGTCGTAATAAAATAAATTCGCAACCTGCAGCTCCATCTCCACCCCCCATCCGCCGCTGTCGCAGGGCTTCACCCTCCACCCTGCATCTGGTTGCTTTTGAGGTTTGGAGTTTCTCCCGATTGGATCTGCTTCTGGGCGCTGTTATTGTTGTTCGCAGTCGTCTTCAGCGGTTGTTCCGTGAATTCCTTCCCATCTGGGAAGTTTCGAGTTCTTCGTTGAACGCGCGTCTGTGCTCCTTCCTCCACCTCGTCGCCGTCCGTGACGTCGATGTAGCTTCTGGATCTGTGTTTGTCAGCGGTTGTTCCGGCGCATCCTCATCGCCGTCGAACGCGTTGACTCGCCTTCGCCAAGCCCCCATCCACCTGGAAGCAGCATCGTCTACTTCAACAACACTTCAGATCCGCCGACACTGGTTGGGCAGTGAACCACCCACCGGTTCTGTGGACGGCGACCCTATACTCACCGGCGGCTTCTTCTACAACATCCTCCGTCGGCCGGTGATGCAGCTACAAGACACCCGCCCTCGACCTCTACAAGCCTACGCTATGCAAGGCCCCTCCGCTACGGCACCAAGTGTCTGTGACACCCTGCCGCCGTCTGGCCGCACCCCACCGTGATGTTCTCGATCTCGGTCCCTCAGGGACCTTGTTGTAATTCAGCCTTTTGCTAAGGGCCTAGTTGTACCTTTGCTGCTTTAATATAATATACAAGTGGTTATTGTCAAAAAAAAACTCGGTGGCGAGAGTTGTGTCGTTCTTTGCCCCCCTCACGCACGCTATAGTAGGCACAGTAGACTCATTCTAATGTCCATCTGGGAATGAAAAACAGTGCTCCGATCGATCCTTTGTCGAAGAAGATGAAACAAAGACCGGCGAAATGATCGACTTCGTAATTTGGGAGTAGTACTACACGTGTGGCTCGGCAATGCGGCGGGCGGGGACGTATCCGTACCGACGTACGTCGTCCGCCTCTGCCAGACGTCGCGGGCGTGCGCATGCCCGCCGCCCGGTGTGTGTGTGTGGCTAAAAGAGGGCAGCAGCTACTGGATCTGATGCCGCCGTGACGCGCGCGGCCGGCAAGGCAAGGGCGCGCGCAAGGCAATCACCGATCGACCGTAACCGGCGCGGCGTGTGACACTGGAGCGAGTACGCCAGAGCTCATCATCAGCTTTGGCTGGAGTTATCCAATCCAATCGGACGGCGTGAACGCGACGTGGGGGTAGATCCAATTATCCAAAGCAATACGATCAATCAAGCCCGTACGCCTAGTAACTACAGCTAGCTTATAGCTAGAGTACGTGCGCAATGGTAGTATCGACGCATGCGCGCCTATCTCGATCCAATCCACGACTGTACTCCATCACTGGCTGTGGTGTTAACAATGTAAATGTGTATACGGTGAACAACCTTGATGTAGTTAGTTAGATGAGATAGAGCTAATCCCTTGTAAATAGGAGATGTATCAGTCAAGGTTGTTCACCATCCTGTAAACCACGCCGCTATATATCAACACGCAGGCGCGACCCTAAGGGGAAACGACGCTTATCCCATTGTTTTACATGGTATCAGAGCCTAGCCTCATCCCTAATCCATCTAGATGTCGAACCCTCTTCCGCCAGCAGCCGCAAGAACCCTCCCCTTGGCTTCGCCTCCCCTTGGCCTTCCTGTCACGGAGAAACTCTCCAAGAACAACTTGCAGCTCTAGAAGATGCAAGTTCTGCCAACAATCCGGGGTGCTCAGCTGGAAAACTGATCAGATCCGTACTGCAAGTGGGGCAGGTATGAACATTGATCACATTGGTAAAGCTATTGTTAGTACTCCTAATTGCAATCTCAAACTCAATAATGTTCTCCATGTTCCTAATGCCAAAAGGAACCTTGTTTCTGTGCACCGCCTTGCTTCTGATAATCGTGCTTTTCTTGAATTTCATCCTAATTTTTTCTTGATCAAGGATCAGGCCACGAAGAGAACCCTTTTGGAAGGCAAGTGTAGAGGGGGTCTCTATCCTCTTCCCACTTTCGAGTCAAGACGAGAAGCTCACAGTGTCGTCAAACCCTCTACGGCTAGATGGCATAGTAGATTGGGCCACCCTGCTCTTCCTATTGTTAGTCGAGTCATTAGTGACAATAATTTACCGTGTGCTAGGGAAGGTCGTCAAGATGTGGTTTGTGATGCATGTCAACAAGCCAAAAGCCATCAGCTTCCCTACCCCAAATCTTCTAGTATTTCCCAAAGTCCTTTAGATTTGATTTTCTCTGATGTATGGGGGCCTGCTCCTGACTCTGTTGGGAGGAATAAATATTATGTGAGCTTCATTGATGATTATAGCAAATTTGTATGGCTTTATACCTTGCGTTATAAATCAGAAGTGTTTGAGAAATTTCATGAATTTCAGCAGCTTGTTGAGCGGCGGTTTAATAAAAAAATTGATGCTGTTCAAACCGATTGGGGAGGAGAATATGAAAAACTCAATTTCTTTTTTCGCAAGGTTGGCATAACTCATTTGGTGTCCTGTCCTCATGCCCATCAGCAAAACGGAGCTGTCGAGCGCAAGCACCGTCACATTGTAGAGGTCGGCTTGTCTCTCCTAGCCCATTCATCCATGCCACTTAAATACTGGGATCAAGCCTTCCTAGCTGCCGTCTACTTGATTAATCGAACACCCACCAAACTCCTCCAATATTCTTCCCCTCTTGAAACCCTCTTTCATGAAAAACCCGATTATACTATGCTTCGAGTTTTTGGATGTGCCTGTTGGCCGAACCTCCGGCCATATAATGCACGGAAACTTGCCTTTCGATCTCAACGCTGCGTGTTCTTGGGATACAGCACCATGCATAAAGGCTTCAAGTGTCTAGAAGTCTCCACTGGTCGCATTTACATCTCAAGAGATGTTGTCTTTGATGAACAAGTTTTTCCCTTTGCTGAATTACATGCTAATGCTGGTGCTCATTTGCGATCTGACATTGAGCTCCTTCCTCCTACTCTATTTGATGCTTCTACTATTTTTGGGAGTACTGCAATACCTAATACTGATGTGGTTAATAGTTCAGCTATTCCTGCTACTAATCCTGGTGAAAATCTGGAGAAAAATCAAGCCCCAAAGACCAAGATTGCATCTTTGTTTTGTGGGGAGCAGTGCGCCACTCGAGGATGATCTGCCTGCGCTGCCTGCATCCTCGTCGCCCTCGGGATCAGCCCCCGCATCCACCTCGGCACCCGTGGATGAGCCAGCAGGCGCCACGCCTGAGATGCCGACGTCCCCGCACGCTCCCCATGTGCAGGCGGCCGACAACGCCGCCACGCGCCTTGATGCTACGGGCTCCGGCGCGCCTGCCCAATCAGAAGCTCCGGCGGCCTCATCCGGATCTGGTGTGGCCACGGGATCTGGTGCGGTGCCTCCACCTGGTGCCTCGCCTGCGCCAGAGCAGCCTCAGCCTCCTCTTCGGCCTCGTACACGCGCCCAAGATGGAATTCTGGCAAACAAGACACGGATGGCCTGTCAGTATGGCATGAGCTACTTGGTAACCCAAGTCATTGTGGATGCTTTGGCTAATGAACATTGGAAAACGGCAATGGATGTTGAGTATGAAGCACTTATGAAAAACAAAACTTGGCATCTAGTTCCTCCAAGTCATGCTCACAATATTATTGATTGTCGCTGGGTATTTAAAGAGAAACGCAAGGCTGATGGCACCCTTGATAAATATAAAGCTCGCTTAGTTGCTAAAGGCTACAAACAACGCTATGGCATTGACTATGAGGACACGTTTAGTCTTGTGGTAAAGGCAGCTACCATTCGGCTTGTTCTCTCGCTTGCAGTCTCTTTTGGTTGGAGTCTTCGATAGCTAGATGTTCAGAATGCGTTTCTTCATGGAAATCTTGAAGAAGAAGTGTTCATGAGGCAACCTCCTGGGTATGAGAGTAAAACCCATCCACAGTTTATTTGTAAACTTGATAAAGCCCTCTATGGCTTGAAACAAGCGCCGCGTGCGTGGTATTCACGACTGAGTACAAAGCTTCAAAGTCTTGGTTTTCGTCCCTCCAAAGCTGATGTGTCTTTGTTTGTGTACAACAAAGGGGGAGTTATTATATATCATTGATTTATGTTGATGTTTTTATTGTTGCAAGCTCTTCTTCTTTTCTGAGAGCTCTTGAAAGATCTTCAAGCTGACGTTGCCCTTAAAGATCTTGGTGAGCTCCATTATTTCTTAGGCATTGAGGTCAAGAAGGCACGTAATGGAATCTTGTTGACACAGCAGTACACATCGGATCTGCATCGGGGTAGGTATGAAGAACTGCAAACCTATGAACACTCCTATGTCCTCTACTGATAAGTTATCACTTCATGATGGTGACCCACTTGGACCAAAAGATATAACTGAATATAGGAGTATTGTTGGGGCACTACAATATTTGACTTTGACACGACCAGATATATCGTTTGCAGTCAATAAAGTATGTCAGTTCTTGCATAAGCCGACCACTGTTCATTGGAGTGCAGTCAAGCGTATATTGAGATACTTACAGCATACAGTTGACATGGGGCTTAGAATACATAGGTCACCATCTACACTTGTGAGTGCATTTTCTGATGCTGACTGGGCCGGGTGCTCAGACGATAGGAGGTCTACTGGTGGTTTTGCAGTGTTCCTTGGCTCTAACTTGATATCATGGAGTTCAAGGAAACAAGCAACGGTGTCAAGATCAAATCTTGGCGAATATAAGTCCTTAGCAAATGCCACGACAGAAGTTATGTGGGTTCAAACTTTACTCAAGGAGTTAGGAGTTAAGGGACCCAAGTTTGCAAGGTTGCGGTGTGATAATCTTGGGGCTACATATTTGTCAGCTAATCCTGTTTTTCATGCCAGAACAAAGCATATAGAGGTGGACTTCCATTTTGTCAGAGAAAGAGTTGCACAAGGCCTTTTGCAAATCAAGTTTATATCTACAAAGGATCAAGTTGCAGATGGCTTTACGAAACTCATACCAGTTCGGCAACTTGAAGATTTTAGACACAATCTCAACCTAGATAGGGTGTGATTGAGGAGGGGTGTTAACAATGTAAATGTGTATACAGTGAACAACCTTGATGTAGTTAGTTAGATGAGATAGAGCTAATCCCTTGTAAATAGGAGATGTATCAGTCAAGGTTGTTCACCATCCTGTAAACCACGCCGAGGGTGATTCTCGGCTATGTATCAACACGTAGGCGCGACCATAAGGGGAAACGACGCTTATCCCATTGTTTTACATGTGGGAGTACGTAGTATCTGATTTTTTTAAATAAAAAAAACAAAATATGGCAGTGATAAATTATGCATGCAGTGTAGTACTCTACTACTATGTGTATTCGATCGCCGTCACGTGATGTACGCGCGCCGGGGCACTGCTGCAAGCAAAGCTGGCGGCGTGGGGAGAGCCAGAGGATTTCGGCGACGCACCACTGCACCTTCACCTCACTCGTCGCGCTGCGCCGCCGCCCGCCGGGTAGCCCTGACCCTGCCGCACACCATGTCAGCCTTATTTAGTTGGTTAAAATTTCCAACCTTTTCTCCACTCTCTCCATCACATCACATTAAATACGATTAAATAAAAAAATAACTACAACACGAATCTTTTGGCATGAGGATAATATTTACCACAAACAAACGAAACGCTGTATGATGCGGAGTTCTGAAGTTAAAAAGCGAAATTTTTCACCCAACTAAACAAGGCCTCCGCGTGGTGTGTGTGTCCAGTCCTTGATCGCGGATCACGAGGCGGATCGCGCGCCGAGTAAATGCTCGCCGGCAGCACGCAGACGAGGGCGGGTCACACTCACACACGTACCAGTACTCTACACCGCGCGGCGGGCACAGGGGCGATACGACCGCCCCGCCCGTGCCAGACCGAGGAGGATGTGGCGGGGCCGGAGTATTACCTACTGCCGGCCCGGCCGGCTGAGCCGTTTAATAAATTAACCGACCACCGCACTGTTCCCGCCCGGGCCAGCCGGCGGCCTCTGCTCATTTTTGTTGGCCCCGCGTGGGCCCACGATGGACGTTTGGCGTGGGGCCGTGGAGTCAGTCAGTCGGTGAGGGTGAGGACCGCGTGCGCGCGCTTGGGGAGCAGTTGGGACGGTTCGAACGCGATTAGCGCGGATTGTACTACAATTACCACGGCAACGCGGAAGCGGAAGTGATTAACCGCGCCCGGCCGCAGCGCTCGTGCCTAATTACCGCGGACTCGTAATCACGACCACATCGAATAAATTGGCGTAGTAACTGCTTCTAACATACAGTACCCGGTGGGGTCATCAATTCATCATCATCATAACCGCCACTAAATCACCGCCGCGCGCCTAATTACTCGCCGGAGCGTAGTACAGTACTAGAAGACACGGCAAGCATACGGCCAGGAGCCCAGGAGGAGGAAGGCTCCATACGCGTGCGCAGCATCCTATGCATATCCCTACGCGGTGCTGATCGGATTTTGTACCTGAAATGGGCCACGTACTACTACTGCACAGTGCATATACTAGTGTATTGCAATTTGCAGTCGCTGTTCTTTCGAAAAAAAAACAAAAAAATTGCAATCGCTGCTACGCTCTCGTCGTGATGACAGCCATTTTTTCTTTGGGATTTTGTGAATCACAAGCTCAACACGCACCCGGGAAGGGCAGGCGTAGGGCGACAGCGGGCCCACTGTCAGGAGCGAGCGAAGGCCGGGTGTCGCGTGGCGGGGACGCCACCCGGACGAGAACGAGACGAGAGCGCACCGAGACGGAGACAAGCAAAGCTCTTCTCCGAAGCAGAGGAAGAGGAACAAATAAATGCAAAATAAAAAAAGGTGGAAGGCGAAAAAGAAGGGGAGAGGATGCGCTCCCCCCAGTTTCCCGCCCTCGCGCGGCTTGAAAATGCTGCCCCCACCGGGCGGGCCCACACCCCGTCGTCTCCGCGCGCTCCGTGGCGTGGCGCCCTCCTCCCCTGTCCCTTGGGGTCCTGCCTGCTATACAAGCGTACTACACCGCAACACGGCCCGCGTCCCCCTCCCTCCTCGGCTCCCCCCCCGGACAACAACACACATCGCGGCACTGCACCCGGGTCAGCGGGGAGCGGGATAGCGCAGCAGCGGCCGCCGGAGATGGACACGCCCGACCGCGCCGCTGCGCCGCCGGTGGCCTCGCGCGCCGAGGTGAACCCGCCCGCACCCTCCTCCTCCTCTTCCTACTCCCCGTTTCCCCCTCCTCCGCTGTCTCCCATGCTGCTCCGGCCTCTTCCCCTCTATTTGCTGCCGCGCGCCGGCGTTCGCCTGGAGGCGCGGAGGCAGCCCAACCGCCCGCCGCACACCACCGTTCCGCTTCCGCCGATTTGGCGCCGTCCGGCACCAAAGCCGGTCGCTTTCCCGCTGGGGGGCGATTTCTCCGGCCTCGCCGGGAACCGCCGCCCTCCTCGCGGGCAAATTTGTGGGCTTTTCGTCCCCGGCACCCCGCACCCCCGCTCGGCAACCAAACCAAGCACACCCATGCTCGGCTGCGCTCCTGCTGCTGCCACCGACTCCCCTGCACAAGCGGCGGTTCCTCAGCGTCACCGACCCAGCACGCACGCTGGGCAGCGAGAACCGCTCCAGATCCGCCGACCCACAACCGCGTCGCAGGCTTTGCCGCCTCCCCGCCTCCTCGCGTCGTGTCACCTCGGGATTCAGGGATTCTGCAGGAGAGGCCACGGCTAGTAGATCCCCGCGAATATCCTTGCTGCCTGCAACTCTGCAGAGTGCAGACTTCCTGCGCCTTCCGCAGGGCCAGATCCGCTCTGAGCTACTGATTAGTGTAGTACGGAGTATATAGTATCTACTAGTGTCCCATTTCAGCCACATTTTTTTCTGCACTCTGTGTTCCTGTCCTCCTCAAGCAGCATGTGTGCTTCAGTCCTAATTAACTGTGCACCAGTGCTTCTCTTCTGCTGAATGGATGGATATTTTGCTTATCTTGCATCCAGGGAATCTCTCTGTTTTCTATTTGTGTGTCTGTGAAATCAGAGCGCTAGAAGGAAATTTGGCTGGGTTTGCTCTGTTTCTACCGTTGTGGTGTTGCTCATATAGCCCGGTATTTTGCTACTCTCTTGGTGCAGGACTCGCCGGTTTTCAGCTTCATCAACAACCTGTCTCCGATTGAGCCTCTCAAGTCGGCCTACAACGCCAATAGCCTCCAGGGGTACCAGTCCATCAACATAACCTCCATTTCCTCCATCTTCACTTCCCCGCATGACAATGCGCACAAGGAACCAAGGCTCCCAAAGTAAGCTCCGGAGATTTCCTTTCAGGCATATATGCTGCTGTTATATATTATATGTGAGTAAGGCGGTTCTGATGCTGTGTTTTTGCCTTTCCCAGGAGCTCTCTTGGTGAGATTTCTGAAACTGAGGTCTGTGCTGACGGCAAGAGTACAAGCAAACCAGCCAAGTCTTTAAATGCAGTCAGGTTGTTTGCCTGCACTAGCACTGTCACCCAAGAAACCCACAAGGTTACATGTTCAGATGTGGTTGATCCTCCCACTGTGCCATGCGATCTGGCTGAGCCTGCTCAGTTCGATAACGGCAGTCCAGACCATAACACCACACCCTGCCATGGTGTCAGATCCGACCTTAAGCAGGACAAGTGCCGGAAGCTAGATGTTGTCCAAACCGTTAAGAACACAGTGGAGAAAAGGAAATGCTTGTTTTCCACTGAGATCCAGCTCCTGGATGGTGGCCAGCCAGTGAATGACAACAATCAAGTCTTGGGATGTGAATGGTCGGACTTAATCGCTACAACCTCAGGTGAGCTTTTGTCCTTTGATTCCACTATGGATGACCATCACAGAGGAATGCATCTGGCGGCTAAAAATGCAGAATCTTGTGGATACTTGCTTTCAAAACTTACCGGAGATGGTGAAATTTCAGAGAGAGCGTATCCTAGTGCTTCTGGTCAAGTATACTATCAGGAACTCGTGATGGGAGAAGATGAGACAGAAAATACCCAAATATTTCAGGATGGTCAACAAACGATCTCGACTGAAGAAATTCAAGATAATATTTATGAAGCAAATGGATGTATTCCGTTAGACTACAAGGTACTTGAACGCAATATCTTGACCCACCATTTTCGGGCGCTATTAATAATTGTTGCCCATGCCTGTTAAAAAAAATGCTGCCCATGCTCATTACTGACTCTTTCTTCAGAGTCCTGAAACTTGGCGTTTCAGAGCTATCTACTCTGCCATGATGCTCTCTCATTCATTTTCTTCGTGTTGAAATGTTCAGGTGGAGGGCCAACAACAACGTGGCATACGAAGACGCTGCCTGGTATTCGAGGCAGCTGGGTTTTCAAATAGTGTTGTGCGGAAAGAGACTGTTGAGGATCTCTCTGTCTCAACATGTAAAGGCAAAGGCCATGTGCAAACTCAGCCCTGTGGATTGCGGGGTATAGGTCTACATTTAAATGCCCTTGCATTAACACCAAAAGGGAAAATGGCCTGTCAGGACCCTATGGCTTCTGCTTTGCTTCCGTCATCAGCATCTGAAAAGGATGCACATGGCAAGTTGCTCTCTGCAGGAGAGAATTTTACACACTCAGGTGGTGAACTGTTGGAATTTCCCATGGATGATTGTTCATCTGGTGCTTTTCCTTTAAATGATCATGTTTCAAGTCAAAGTGTCAGTCCTCAAAAGAAGAGGTTTGTCTGTGCTTCTGAAATATTTGGGATGGTTGCAAGGTGATTACTGTGTCTCAGTACAGTTTGCTTAACTGACAACTATCTGATTGAAATGCAGACGTAAAACAGATAATGGTGATGATGGTGAGGCATGCAAGCGATGCAGCTGTAAGAAGTCAAAGTGCCTGAAACTGTATGTGTTCATTACATGATATTAAGATTTTGTGAACCTAGTTACATGAAAGGGGCCCCTTCTCAAATGTTTGGGCTTGTAATTTGAAAGATTTACTTTGTGTAAAGGGAATGTATGTTACATTATTCTTTGTTCACTGTTGCCATTTGCAGTTATTGTGAGTGCTTTGCTGCTGGTGTATACTGCTCTGAACCTTGTTCTTGTCAAGGATGCCTGAACAAACCCATACATGAGGAAATTGTTCTCTCCACTCGGAAGCAGATAGAGTTCCGTAATCCACTAGCATTTGCTCCAAAAGTGATTCGCATGTCTGATGCTGGTCTGGAAACTGGGGTAGGTGTTCTATTGGATATTCAGTGTACTTCTGTTAGTCATTACTCCCTAACTATGTGATGCTTAAATTCTATAATGAATTGCAGGAAGATCCTAACAATACTCCAGCTTCAGCTCGTCACAAGAGAGGATGCAATTGCAAGAAGTCAAGCTGTCTTAAGAAATACTGTGAATGCTATCAGGTGCTTCAAGTTGTGATGACCTTATCTCAAATTGTACCTGTTGCATTTTACTAATGCTTTAAATGTTTGATTGAATAAAAGGGAGGTGTTGGATGCTCCAGCAACTGCAGATGTGAGAGTTGCAAAAATACTTTTGGCAGAAGAGATGGTGAGCATTATCTTTTAAAATCTGTGTGATTTGTAATTACATTTGAGAAAAATGTACTGTCCTGTTACATCTTTCTGGACATAATATAATACTAATAACTTTTATGTAGTTCCTTGAGATTATAAAAAAAATCTGCACTATTTTCACTAAAAAAGTATTTCTGTGCACTGAACAGCCAAATGATTACCTTGCTTATGATTTACATTTGCATGATACACCACTGTAATTTATAAGCAGCGCATTCTGCATATTTGGCAGTTCCGTTTTCGTAAAATGGGTGTATCATGACTTCAGTAGAAAAACATGAAAGGGTCATGTGCAAAGACAATTGTGCTATGACAGAATAGGTGGTTCAAACATAGAAAAAGAGCATATCTGATTTAAGGGTGCATCATTTTATCTTTGCAGTCTTTTGCCGTTTCAGTTTGCTGAATAATCAACTTTTTCCCCTGGATTCATTCTACATTTGCTTATTTTCATCTCAGATATTATTATTAAACTCTGAAATGAACAAGGCACCATGTTTTATTCATTCCTCTGAATATTAATGTTTTGTTGGCATGTGCTGCTTCAGCTGAGACTGACCTCACTGAAGAAATGAAACAAGAAGGTGAACAAACAGAAAACAGTGGAAAAGAAAAGGAGAACGATCAAACAAAAGCAAATGTACAGAGTGAAGATCACCCTCTCCTTGAGCATGTCCCGATAACACCTCCTTTTGACCTTTCCAGGTTCGTTGATTGCATATTCATCTCCGCGAACAAACTTCATGTTGTGGCTTCTGCATTTCATTAAGTATTAACCGAGTGATCTTTTCCAGTTCTCTGCTCAAACTGCCAAATTTCTCGAGTGCAAAGCCGCCAAGACCTTCCAAACCTCGCAGTGGAAGCTCTCGTTCGTCTGCTTCAAAAGCTACCACAACATTGCAGTCTTGTAAATCATCGAAGGCTGCAGGTAGTTGTATCGATGAAGAGATGCCGGATATTCTTAAAGAAGCTGATTCTCCTAGCCGTGTCAAGACTACTTCACCCAATGGAAAACGAGTCTCGCCACCACATAATGCACTCAGTATTTCCCCGAACCGGAAAGGTGGTAGGAAGTTAATATTGAAGTCAATCCCCTCATTTCCATCACTTACGGGAGACTTGAACAGTGGTTCTGCAATGAACAACACCGACAACACATTCAGCGCATCGCCTCTCGCTTTAGGTAAGCATTGTTTTTGCACGCTTAGACAGCACTAGACATGACTTGAGTTATCTTGACATCAATGGCAGCATCTCATTCATATCATTGTCCACTGAACCAGGACCATCTTAAAGCTGCGAAGTCAAATATGGGACCGGAGTACGACTTGTAGTCCGAATATATGCCTCACTTCCTACGCCGCCTGCACCAAGGCTCGAGGTACCGTCAGAGAATAGCAAGTTAGATTAAAGCTGTAGTGATCTGTATTTGTAAAATATGTAGCCTCTCAATAATCTGTATGTAAGATGCTGTGTCGCTTGTAGCTGTTATTTTTATTGAATTGTAGCAACACTATAAATCACCTCTTGAGGAGGTTCCCACAATTCCATTTCACGTTTTTAGTTGCAAACTCTTGAGAGTCAGAAGCCAACACCCTATTACTGAACAAAATAAACTCTTATCAGACAGCTCATTTGTGAGCGTGACTTGTGTTCAGGCTGGGCCGTTGTTTGAGGTTGGTCATGTATCTCTTTCCTGCAAGCATGTGCCCTCCTAATCCCCATTCATGTATAAAGCCATGGGTGCTACTCTGAACTGTCTTGGAATAGTTGCAACGGGCGTTGAGATGTCAGGCTCCCCGTTCCTGAACTGGTACTACCAGAGTTACACCTGCTGCATGCCTGCATCTGCACCTGCATGAATCCATGGTCCATGAAGCAAAATTCAGAGGACACAGCTGGGTTGGGGTTGCTGAAAGCCTGCCTCCCAATTATGCATCCCCAATGGAATTGAAACAAAACATTTATAAAGCGGTTACCAAATGGCAGATGATGGTTGAAGAAAGAACTGCACCGGCACCAACCATCGTCAGTACATGTCTTGTGAAGAGCTGCAATGTGTCTGAAGGATTGCGGGCTGGAGTTGCTGATCGGCCATTGTCAGGTAGCCGACCCTGGGTGGGCAAGGGCAAAAGTACCCCTTGTTTCTTTCTCCCCTGTATCATGCCCCTGCCAATTAGACAGTGCATTAGGCCTACCTGCTAGCCTGTCTGCTTTACATGATTGGATACCGCAACGACTAAAGCCATACTCTATACAAAGATATAAAGATATGTGTCTATGTATATCATGTATGACATGTAGATTTGCATATATATATTATATATGATAGAGATGATTACGTGTGCACTGCACCTCCCCTCTCTAGTCTCTACCTGCCAAAACTGACGGCTTAAAACAGTGATCCGTCACCCTGACTTGGCATCTTGTCAATTAGCGAGCGTGATGGCATGCATGGCCGGGCCCAGGGCCAGGGGCAGAGCAAAGGCTTGTAAGCTTGTTGTTCATCAGAGCTGCTGGTCACGCTCATGCGTCACGGCCTCGTTTTCTTCCTCCTCCCAACGGCCTCCTCACCGTTTGTCCCAGTCCTCGCACCGAGTCGATTCCCACCGCCAGCCTGTCGCGCAACCGGCCGCCGCGGGGTTTCAGCAAATTCAGACGGCAACCGCTCCGCGCCTTCTTCTTCTTCCCTTCAATCCTCATCGTCACCACCGGCCGGCCCCCCCTGCATGCCCATGCACGTTGCCGTCAGGATCTCCCCTTCAGCGCCGTCGCCGTCGGTGGGTCGCGGTCGCCGGAAAACCGTCTCGGCCACCGCCGTGTTCCATTGGGCGATTATCTATAAATAAACACTGAGACCTCAAAGTAGTGGTGCTGCAGTTGCATCTCTCTCTATCTCTCTCTCTGCCTCTTTCTTTGGTTAATATCTTTATAAGTATATATATAAATAAATATAATCTGACGAGTCGCAATCAATGCAACGGATGCACAGACCCATGCAGATTCACCAATTGCAACAGGGTTGACTAGAGCAATTACGCAAACCATACCAATTGCAACTCGACGAAAAACTTTACGCAAACCAAATGTACAGACTCCGTAGTTGGAATGTTCGACTACACTAATTGCAACTATACGGACCAGTTGCAATTGGATGCAGACCAATTGCAATCGGACCCAAGTAGTTGCAACTAGGCGCTAACTGCATGTAAACCAATTGCAACAGTGAGACTAGATCAATTGCAACCATGACACTATACTAATTGCAACTCAACGGAACTAATTAGAACAAATCTGGCCCGTTGCAACTAGATACGAACCACTTGTAACTAGACCACTCAATTGCAGTCCAACGCGAACCAATTGCAACCAAAGTAAGTCTAGTTGCAACTGAGCAAAAATCAAGTACAATCAGGGTGGGTGCATTCTCTATACAGAATGCACCCAGGTATATTATAGCAAAACACTATATATATAACATATATAATAAATATAATAAATGTACATGTCCTGTTTTATCAGGCTGGTGGGTGGTGGTGTGTGTGACAAGGACATTGTTTGGCATCTAAACAAGCAGCAGTTGAACAGTAATCTGAATGAAGTGCACCAGTGTGTGTAAGCTGGAGCCAGCCAGGGGTGATGTGCACATGTGGAGGAAGGAAGGTTGGAACTTCTCCTCCTTTTGCAGCTGGAGGCCAATGGCCATGGATGGGCATCTCCAGCCTTTATTTAATACCACCAGTCCTTGTTTGACCCCATCCTAATCAGGATGTGCAGGCCACTCATTCCTCTCTCTCCATTTGGTGTGGTGGCCCTCATGACCTGGATTATTCCTGCCCTGTTTTGTTTAGTTCCTCCCTAATGATAATGTTAGATATCAATGTTTGTTAGCTATATCAATGTTTGTTATTGCTACCACCTTTCTTATGGTTAGCAACTTTTTCTTAGTCAGAAGATTAGTTGTGGCATCATGTTATGCTCCCTTTCAAGCTAAGGCATAAAGTGAAGAAATTGTTTTTAGAAGAAGCATTTGCAAGACCAAGTACTGCAGAGATTATTATTGGTCAGTGGGTAATTAAATTAACGCTGTAAAATCAATGCACTATCATATCTCTCTACAATCCCCAACATATACTCTCCAATACCACTCCTGTGAAAAAGAAAGAGAAAAAGAAGAAAAAATTACAGTGTATAATATATACGATCGTTTCTGTTTACCGATTTTTACCCCTTCGGTCTCCCTCGTCTCACTTCCCATCATCACCAGCGGAATTTTACAAGTCGCGGTGCGGCGCGGCTGCGCTGCCGGCCGGCGCCGGTCTCTCTCGGTCGCCGGTGGGCGGTTTCTAGTAGTGCGGCGGCCCGAAGCATCCGTGCTCGTCGCAGTGCGGCGGGGGGCGGTGCAGGAAGGCGAGGCACTGGTCGCCGGGGCGCTGGTCGGGCCGGCCGGCGATGCAATTCTGGCGGTCGTCGACGCGGCGGATGTCGAGGCACCGCCGGGGCTCGGTGCAGAAGTAGTTGTACGAGTAGGTGAAGTTCTTGAGGCTGGGCAGCGCGCAGATGCCCTCCGGGATGTGTCCCCACAGGTCGTTGTGCGCGACGTCGAGCTGCTCGAGCTTGTGCATCCCGGCCATGGACTCCGGCAGCATCCCCTGGAGCTGGTTGAAGCTGAGGTCGAGCACGGTGAGCTCGCGGAGCCACCCGACCTCCTGCGGGATGCAGGAGCGGAGGCCCGAGTTGAGGATGACGAGCTCGTTGAGCGTGCCGGCCATGCGGCCGACGCTCTGCGGGATGCAGCCGCGGAGGCGGATGTTGGCGAGCACGACGACCGACGCCGGCGAGTTGCCGAAGTTCTCCGGCAGCTCGAAGTCGAAGTGGTTGTCGTTGAGGAACAGCGCGTCGAGCGGCTTGTCGAAGATGGCCGGCGGCACGGGCCCGCAGAGGTTGTTGAACCGGAGGTCGACGTACTTGACGTTGGGCAGGCAGAGGATGTGGGAACCCGCCGGAGAGGCGGTTGTTGCTGACGTCGAGCTCGTGGAGGAGGTGGAGCTTGGGGAGCGACTCCGGCAGGCCGCCGGCGAAGCGGTTGGAGTTGAGGTGGAGCAGCGCGAGGTCGGAGAGCATGCCGAGCTCCTCGGGGAACGTGCCCGCGAGGTCGCCGTGGTTGAGGTCGAGGCCGGCGACGGTGAGCGCGTGCGGGTCGTCGGGCGCCGCCGCGCAGAACACGCCGAAGTAGGCGCACACGTCGGGGCCGCACCACCCGCGGGTCAGGTTCTTGGGGTCGTCGGTGATGGCGCGCTTCAGCGCCTGCAGCGCCACGTACGCCCGCTGCAGCCGCGGGTTGTTCGCCGCCGTCTGCTTCCCCGGCTGCGGCGCCTGCTGCCCCGAGACCGCCGACGAGAGGAGGAGGAGCGCCGCTGCCAGGACCACCAGCGCCGGCGACGGCGAGGCCTTCCTCTTCATCCCGTGATGCATTGCCATTTGCCAATCTCTCCCTCGATTAGCAGCAGCAAGCCGTGTGATTTGTGCTGATGCCGTCGGGGTGAATCCGGGGGGTTTTATACAGGACGACGGTTCGTGTTTGGGAGTCGTGCACACGCTTTCGGCTTCGTATGCGCGTTCGAATTCTTTAACTTTCTTTTGTTTTTTATTCTTTTCGGCTTCCATTTGTTGCAAGAAAAAGGTTGACTGTTTATTTTATTTTCGGTTGAATTTGTTCTTGGTTTTGTAATGAGGTGGTAGTTTTCAGCTGAATTTTGTATATATGCATTCTTTTTTTTTGTGGAAAAGGTTGGTGTTTTGTGATTGGTTCATTTTCATGGCCGTCTTGGTCGAGCCGATGGCCTTATCTTGGGGGATTTGGACGGCTACTGTAGGTAGTAAGGGGTCATGTGGTTAGTTATGATGATTGGGCGCATGATTAAGAATTCTTTGGGCGGTAAACAAATTACTAGATGGGCGTTCATGTTTATCTGGGAAAAAAAACACCTGCTGGTACAGAGTCATTTTCGCGAATTTTGTTTATAGTCTTTGTGGTTTGTAACCACCTGCAAATGATGAGGTGGTTTCTAAACAATGCGGTTGGTTGCGAGGGTGATCAGATGACGTGTGGGTCTTAAATCATTCATGTTCTGTAGTTGCCCAATGGTATTTCCTTCTTTTGGATTTCGAGAGAATTGACGTGCTTGAAAATGACGCTAGACTTTCTCACCGACCCGGTTTGCGGGTGGCAAAATTCTCGAGCACCTTTTTAGCGGAGCGGTGAAAGTGAGTGTAGATGGCCAAGTGTTTGTGTAATGATCAGATATGGTGGAACTGATTGTGATCCTTGGGAAAATTGTTCAAGTGCCGTTGCAAAAAGTCCCCACCTAATCAGTACATTTTTTTAAAAAAAAAGAGGAAGGTATTTTTTAGCATTAAAGAAGAAGGTTTGCTATGTACCTGACTATCAGAGATGACTTGTTTACCATTCATCTCATAATTGGTCCTTCCTTCCTCCGACGTCGTATTATTGAAGCCAAGGAAATGAAACTATGGCGAACAAAATCCGAACGACATATTTTTCATAGACGACATGAATTCGACAAAATGTGTTCGGTGCATATTCATGTTAAATGACAATACTCGAGATTCATCGCCTTAGAATTTCGGGTGTAACTAGTCAATACATACAACTCAATAACATCTACTCTCTCTCTCTTACGTTGAGAAATTTACAACAACGCCGTTAGTTAGAGGTTAACACGATGATTCGTGTGGGTCTTATAAGCGAATGCACTTGCAAAAACTAAAGGAAACTACAAATATCCTAGCCTAGTTGATAGTTGTACATGCCGTGCGTGATCAACCAAATCGAAGTGGCACCCCCTGTTTCCCATTTCAAATCAGACCAAATGATTACTGCCTAAGCACTAAGGAGCTAGCTAGGCAGAAGGACCAAGCAACTCGACCACTCCTTTAGTTTTTTTTTTTTTGAAACAAAACCACTACTCCTTCAATTTAACAGCAACAATCTTCCACTGCCGTTCATTCTGCCAAGCAAATGCGGCCGCATCCCCTCTGAAAACAGAGAAGAAAGAAAAAGTGATAGGCTTTCCGGGCCCCTGTCGTCCATTTTATCCTCCTACCCAAAAGCGAGAGGAACAAATCAAAGGTTGGAGAGATGCTGTGCTTCCCGCGCTTTGCATCTCGTCCGTAGTGGCTCCAGCTCGTGTGTTTGCTGGCGTTTCTGTTCCGTTCGGGAGCGTCACGGTGACGCGCGCTCGCAGGCTGGCACGCGGGGCCCACGTGCCAGTGGCTGGGGCCGTCACTGTTCTTTCCCTAGTCGGTTGAAGGGCAACTGACGACGACGCGGTTCTTGCATTTGTGGGGAGCTAGCTAGCTGATGAACTGATGAGGAGCCTCTTTGCCTTCCTCTTCTCTCTGCATTTGCGACGATGTTCTTGTCGTTCGGTCCTGCTCCTTGCATAGTATTTTTCTCTCCGAATAAATTAAGTGTAAAAATCAGTGTATAAATCAGCGGAAAATCTGACGAACAGAGAAAGCATATATACAAATAAAAGAGAAAAGAAAAGGCAGAGGATAAGATGTTGTGGCGCCGGCTGGCCCTGGTGTTTGCTTTTGTGGATGGATGCTTCCTGTAGCTTGTTTAGTTTGAACAGCATAAAGCAGGGGGACGCCGGCCGGCCGGCCGTCGCCCTCGCGTACGCTGTGGGCACCTGCACTGCACGCACAGATTCCTTGCTAGCTAGCTAGGGAGGGTCCCTTGTGGACGCTTCGATTCGTTGTGGTCATGGGCACGGCCTCGGCCTCGTCAATGCAATGGGCACGGGTTCGTTATGGTAATGGCAGCAGCCCTGCAGCTAGCGTACAGTAAGTGTCGTTTACTGTCTGCAGCTACCGGCGGTAATAACTTGACTGTAAAAACATTTTCAGTCTTTGTTTGGAACGCAGGAATTTGGCATGAACAATCTGATCCGATTTTCTATTTGGAACGCAGGAATTTGGCATGAACAATCTGATCGGGATTTGGTTTAATTAGGGAGGGGCATGTGCATGCAGCGTGCGTTTGTGAATTGTGATCCACCACTATCTCTTCTTCGTCTCGTTTTCCACATGGCCTGCAGCAGCCTGCTTGACTTGACGCACGCGTTGCCTGCCGCCTTGTGCTCCTGCCTCCATCTCTCGGCGGCGGCTCGATCGCGCGCGTTGCGTCAGCCGTCCGGCGACCCTCCTTTCTCACATGCATGCCGGCCGGAGACGCCCGGACTACGGCGGCGCGCGGCGGTGACCGACCGACTGACGACGGCGAGCTATAATAACCCAGCTGTTTTGTGAAACCGCGTGGTTGCAGACAGCAGCTACTCGCTCAGCTAGCAGCCATCCATGGGCAATTGGGCACGGACGGGCGGATGGAGGTTGGAACACGTCAGTACGTCAGGGACGGGCTACACGGTCGACTCTGAACTGAACTTGAATACAGTGACTGCAGCATCTGTCCATATCTCCTCCGGTCCTCTCTGCTTGAATTGCTTTGCTAGCTAGAGAAAGCTGGCACCCACAACCATGCTTGCTTTGCATTGACCACCAAGCTACGCAACCCGAACACGACCTAAACAAAGTTTTGACCAGACAAAATGATTACACGACCAATGCTGATTATCAAATAAGATTAGATTAATTATATCAAGTACCTTTCTTTGTTGGGGGGTATATATATTTATATATATATGTATATGTAAGCTGCGACGATTGTGCCATTGATTTTGGGTTGCAAAAGGACCGATTAGCTGCGGCTTTGGTAGTGGTTTGTGTGGCTGTCAAAGGAAAGGATGTAGTACCATAGAAGAGAGTTTTGTATTGGTGTGCATGATGATGAGCTAGCTAGCAGATAGCAGATTGTGCTGCCGTTGCTGGTGCGGTGGGTGGACGGACTCCCACTCCCATCCGGGCCGGTTCCGGCGGCCATCTAGCCGCCGTTTTCAACTTCTCTCCTGCCTGCGGCCGGCGTGTACTTGTACTATGTGCTACTAACCTGTCAGCGTCCTGCGCGTACTTCCACCTTCGCCAATCTGCAGCTTTGGTGCTTAATTCGTCGATTTGCGCGAATTTGCACGGATGAACAGTGCTGAAATGGTGAATTGAAGTGGAAAGTTGTGTAAATATGTGTTAGTTGAGGCCGGCGCGTGGTGGTGCGAGAGAAGATGTGATTCAATGTAACATGATGCGATGAGTGAATAGTGCATCGAAGTTCGAATCCGAAGAACTTTCGGTCACGAGACAAAAATTTTTTTGAAAAGATCAGTACACCTGTCGTGTATATGACATCATTTGATTTTCTCGGAAGGAAATGGAAAAACAGATACATAACACGCTGATGTTGGTATACAAGATTAGGCGCTGGTGGTGTTTGAGGGGAAGAAAATCCAGTGCGCGCCGTGCGCACCACGCGCGCCGTGCACACCCCTGCGCATCTGCATCCATCCGGGATCGGACGCTCAGGGAAGGCGATGCAAATCGGAGAGGCAGCCGCAGCAATTCGAGGAAGGGTAGGCACATTAAATCGTGGAAGAACAGTCCATGCGCCCAGCAGCGAACGCGCATGCCGACGTGGGGTGTCGCGCAGACCGTATTTTTTCATTTGAGGAGGTTACTGTACATTTGGGTCGGCCTTTGGAAATTTAGTGGCCGGGTTGCATGGTCGCCCATCAAGTCAGATACCCCCTCCGTCTCAAAATATATGGTCCTAAAGCATTCAAACTTAAAAAACAATAGAGGTAGGAAATGACCTTTATACCCCTTATTTTACATTACCCACTAACTTTCCACCTACTCACCAACCTCATTTAATTTTGTCCTATCCCTCCAGGATCTTATATTTTGGTACAAAATTTAAACCCTGCAGGACCTTATATATTGGGACAGAGGGAGTAGATGGCAGCCTACCCTATTTCGGTCAAATTTGCCCTCTCGGTTGTGTGTGTACTTGCTAGGGATGGCAACGGAGACATCCCCGCCGGGGATCTGCGGAACGTTTTGCCCCGCGAGATGGCAAAAGCTCCCCGTTCTTGTCCCCGTCCCCGCTCGCGGGGAAGGATTTCCCCCGTCCCGTCCCCGACGGGGACCCCGGCCCCGACTAATCCCCAAGAACTCCAGAAGAAGAACTCGATAATAGCTGATTAATCCCAGGGACATATAAACATACAAATAGAGTACTCCAGAATTTCAGAAGCGAAAAAATGAATACCTAAAAGGAATCTTGCAACATCGGCTAAATAGATTAGCTTTAATCTTTCACGTAAATTGCCAAAGGTCTCCATAGTTACATGTCAGAACAAGATCTAGTAAAAATCGATCTTGAAACCTACTAGTTCGATCACCATGGACGTACGACACTGCACAGAACCCTATTATACCCAGGATCATCAAGGAGAAGGAAACAAGGTTCCCGTCCCCCTCATGCACTGCCGGTTGCCGGAGGAAACCTCACATCGTGCCACCGTCCCGGCACAGGGGCCCTGCCCTGCCGTCGTCGATCCATCGATCGGAGCTGATGACACCACCCTTGCTTGCTGACCTTTTCCTGTCCGTCCGGTAGCATGTTAGGCTCACCATCACATGACCTGCCACACATGCATATGCATGCATCTCGTCGTTTATTTGCCGCCATGCATGGCATGACGACGAAGCCTCTGTGTAGGCCGGATCGATCGATCCTACGGTGATCACGCACTCGATCATAGCCGCATGCGCGTGAGCGGATGGTTGGGATTCACCGGAAGCTAGCTGAGACCGGTGATGACGTGACTCGTGCGTGCGTACCAGTGTGTCTGTGCATCGTCGGCCGGCGGACATGGCAGCGTAGCATGCGTGCGAGTGCGCGCACGATCCGTGCTGGTGATCTAGTGCCGGCTGGTCACGAGTCAGTTTTCCAGCCGTGATCCTTTTGCTTCTCTCTCTCTATATAATGCAGGGGAGGTCGTCGGTAAAAGGAAAGAGAGTTTTTTTTTTCCAAAACAAAATGGGCAAACGTCTTTGCATTTCGTCGTTATGCGTCGGTAAATGGCTTTTTTAACATAACAAATTTACATATCAGCGACTCAATTAGACCATTATCCATTATCACCCCTACGTGTGTGTGGTTAAGTGAAACTTGGATTTAGCTAGCTTGAGAAATACAATGACTTTTGGGGTATTTAGGACATTTTAATTAAGATGGAAAAGAAAAGAGGCATCCACATCTTGTTAAACTATTAAAGACCCAAGTTGGCATGTTTTAAACTTTTAATTGGTGCAAGTTACGGTGTTACAAGATTAAAATGGTAGGTCTTGCAGGTGATTATAATTGAAATAACAGGCAGCAAGCAAGAGGGTAGGATAGAAAAGAAATTACACAAAATAAGAAATGTACTTTATTTGGGGAGATGCACAACGGCCTATATATTTTTTTTGTTGCAAAGAGACAAAGATGAAAAAATAGCATTACTTCTGATCATTTCTCTTTTTACGTGTTCATTCTCCTTGGCTTTATTTATTAGCGACGATCAACTATCGAGCTGAAGACTTTAAATTGGCCATCTGCGTTTATGAAAAACAGTCTCTCATATATAAAAATAAACTGCGACGCCCATTGGTCAATTGATTTCGTCCAAAGAGAATTACATGAGCGTCTGAGACGAACTTATCATTTGGGCATTTCATTTAGACGAGCAAAACATTTGGTCATTTAGGAGGGTCTATAAGTTGGACCATATTACTCTCTTATTACAACTAGCTAGTACTAGCTAGGTTGTTGAAACTAACCACACCTCACCTGACAGTTATTGTACGTCTTCAGGATCGGATAACGGTGCGTGGCAAACAAATTGTTCGAAAAAGGCAAAAAAAAAAAATCTTCCCCAGAAGGCCTGAACAATCCTTAGATTGTATACTACCGCAACAGTGCAACAACTGCTGCTGTGCAGAACAAGAATTTCTCGACACATGGCATGTGACATGACAATATATGCCCATGCAGCATCATGTATCGTTTGGTAACGCGTCAAGTTTCGCAGTCAGGTCTCGTCACCTATATATCTTTCCAAAACGACACTGCGTGCATTCTTCCTTGGCATGCGTAGTACTATATTTTTTTCTCTCAAGTTGCTTATTTTTTTTAGGAAGACACCAAAATTCATATCAAGAAAAATAATTGATGGCGCAAAAGACAAAAAAAAACAACAACAAAGAGCTTTCTTGCCATTTTCTTCTTTCGATCATTTGTTATCCACCCGAGCTTGAAAAACACGCTGAAAAAGCAGCAAGGGAAAGAAGCAACGGCAAACGTCATCGCCACCCGAGGTTTTGAGGACCGCAAAACCACTTTGCTTGCAAATGCTGAAAGAATATGAGCTGGGGGAACACCTACCCAAGCAACACAGACTTGCAATCCATCACTATCAATAGAGGTCGAAGAAATCGGATCTTACCGCATAACAAAACAGAGGAAGAGAAAAAAAAACCACACCGCCTACTTTTACGTTTTTTTTAAAAAAGTTGTCCACGCATGCAGAGCGGCCACGTCGGCTACCAAGGCAACTGCCACATGTAAAACCGGACGTACATAGACGGGGCGTGCAGTGGCTGACGTGGACGCAAGCGCGTGCGGTTGGTTTCTCGCGCGTGCATCACGCTGACTTTTCGTGTCGCGTAGTGCTTGGAGAACGACGAACACATGTGCCAAGATTTGTTGTCGATAGGCCGGAGCCGGGCGCCAGCAGCTTTGAAGCTGCCATTTGTTTGGCTCTGAAGTCCAAACCAAAGCACTACGAATGCACTATTTATCCATCACTCCAAACCAAAACTGCCAACTCATATCTTCTCTCACTGCACTGCACGTGCTGTAATGCGTACTTTTGCACACTTTTACACTATAAATGTACTATTCATCATCTATATAAATTTACGTATCTAAACAACCCTTGGAGCACTCAAATTTGTCACAAAGTGAGGCTTCTTCTATATGACATGATGAGAAACCCCAACTAACCTATATAGTTCTTAGCCACAGAAACTGCAATTTATGTGGATGTAATTTTCTCTCTCAAGAAAGAATTCATGTAAAACACCTGCATATTTGTGGTGCTCCTGACTTTAATTTCCTAGAGTAATTAAGTAATTTCTTCAGGAAGAAGAAAAGGGGAGGCAGACAAAGACATTGTATGGAGAATTGGAGATAATCAGCTGGGCCACAAATATAAGGTACGTTGGCCCAAACTAGTCCAATTGATCCATAATGCCCATGGGTTAACGCATCGCCACCCAGCTAAGCCTCATGGGCTCGTACATCTTTTTGTTAGAAAAACAAAAAAAATGTTCATGAGGCTTCATAAACATCATGACCCATAGCCCAACATAGAGCTTACTGCTTACCTTCTCGTTTCCGTATGAAATGTTGCATATAAGTCATATATACCGCACGCACCTAAAGATTAGCCTAACATGAATGAAACAGAGGCAAAATACCAGGGTCTTTATAACGAAACATTTTATCCTCACAGTGCCAACAAAGGCAAAATACTTGTACGACCATGTAATAACTAGCCTATATAAAATGTTCAATAACGCAACATCTGATGTAACTTTCGAATAATCTAGCAACTACTACACATTTTCAAGTCCTTCTTTTAACGTTTCTGTTTATTCTGTCAGAAGCTCATCCTTTTCGTTGATGGGTCATGTTGAATTTTTATCTGTAGTCTACCTCAACTTATGTAGGACTAAAAGACTTTGTTATTGTTGTATGTTAGAAGCTCTGCTTCAGCTTTCACTTTAGTTTCTTTCAATGATTTTTTCATCCATCACCTCGGATGTTTGGACACATATGTAATGCTGAATGTAGACGGAAAATAACTAATTGCACATATTACGATAACTCTTAAACCTAATTAGTTCATGATTTGATAATGTCATGTGCTACAGTAAATATGTGTTAGTGACATATTAATTATACTTAATAAATTTGTTTCATAATTTTCGGGTGAGTTTCATAATTAGTATTTTTATTAGTATCTAAACACCCCTTCGACATCCTATGAAACACCTGATGTGACATTGTAAAATTTTTCACCCCTGAAGGCTGAGTTTAAACCCCCTAAGAAGGGTAGCATCCAAGCAAGTGCTCGGTCCCTATATCAACTTCTTTTCTTGGTACTTTATTAACCTACATTCCTCATGAATTTTCTCATCTATTTAATCCATTTGGACTTCATGTCTTCCTTGCAATGGAGGAATTGCACAGGCAAAAAAAAAACCAAGAGTGCGATGAACATGCTCCAGTACCTAACAAACATTAACTAGAGACTGACAGAGAGATGATGACGAGTCATGCACTATTCTTGCTGTTCATCGCTCTCCACTAGTAAACGTAGGCCAGTGTCATGCAGTGACGCCACGTCACATCACTAAATACGGTATGATCCGCATCTTCCTTTTGGTTTATACATGCAAAAGAAAAAAAAAATCTATTCCGGAAACAGATCGACGGCAGCTTATGGACGATGCTTATCCTGAACAAACGGCAGGAAATTAAAGAGAGACTGGTAGGATGGCCTTGTCGCCCTAACAGAAACCCTCCCTGCCCCCTTACTCATCCATCACAAATCATTGGATGAATCCATCAGCTGATCCTGATGATGCTGATGATTAGCTCAATGAGCGCAGCTTTAAAGGAAATCCAGTCTACCACACGCATTCATAACTCCAAATCATTATTCATTAGTGCTTAAATCATATTTTTGCCTAAAATAAAGAGGATCAAATATTTAAATGTATTAGTTCAGAGTTCCAGATCAATCAGAAAGATGGGGAAAATACTGCGCCTGTCGCCTGAGAATCTTCATAGAGACCGCAATGTTCAGAGATAGTTGCACACGTGTGTTCTGCACGGACGCGTGTGGTGTGGGGCGGAGAATGTGCCAATTGGAGTGTCGAAATTCTCTTGGTTCTGAATGAAAATAAATTTTTTAATATGATGAAAGAAACATTTCGATTAAATATGTGAAAGAAAAAACAATAGTTTGGTTTGGTTGGGGACCAGAGAAGAAAAGCTGGATCATGTAGTACTATATACCAAGCCAAAGCGACGTGTGTGGCATATTTGAAGCTAGGAAGCCTCTAATATAATGGCTGTCCTAAACCAACCACAGCAGGCGCTGCTCATCCATTCGTCCATTCAGGACAGATAGACGAAATGAGAAAAAAGAAGAGGAAAAAAAGTGGAGGGCATAAAGCAAAATCATAAGATAACAACTTTATCATTCTTGCGTGTTATTATATATGGCCTTGATTTAGATTTTAAAGGGGCATCACAGACTCTTTGTAAACTTGATCACGAAACCTTTTATAGGGAAAAATTGTATTTTACCACGGTTGAATAATCCACTTTATTTGTTCTTTTAAAGAGTGGAACATCACCTTGATTTGTCTTCAAACCCTTTCGATTTGTTTGAAGCATCCCATAATGAGTTTTGTCTCTTTATTCCTCCATGTACAAGTTGAATTATTTGTTCATCTTTTTTTTTAAAATATAAGCTTTAAGTTCAGATCTTATAGGGCGACAAAGGTGAATCATAATTTATAGTAAAATATATTGAAAAAATTTGTTGATTATTTTTAGCACCGAGTAGTGTTCAAAATTTAGAAAAAACAATTTCTTTTCAACGCTTGCTCTGGTCCTGCTAATTTAGGTGATGTACGGCATGCAACAAAGCTGCAGTATCAACCGTTAATTCCCTGATTAGTGTTGGGTTGGTGTCACGAGAGTCGGTATAGAATCAATCGACCGTTAATTCCCCTGATTAGTTATTCGGTTGGTGTCACGAGAATCAGTACGACCCAGCCAACAAAATTCCGGCATATTTTGAACCCACAAAATTCTGCACAGGGGACGATCGTCAAGATAGTTCGTGGAAGAATTTCCTGCTCGAGCCTTTATGGCCGGCCTGTACAACGAAACGCGTATGAATTCCGCTATCACGGGGCGGCGATACGAATCACCACATAAAGAATGATCGAGTACACGGAGCACCACTAATCCAAGCATTTCTTTTAGTCAAATCTCTCTCTCTCTCTCTAGAGTGTTTGTGCTTGGCTCCCACCACTTTTCTCTCTCTGCACTCTGAAAACTTCGAAAGCCTCTCGCAAGCACAGCCAGCCTCCATTTCGTTGTCGGCATGTCAACCCTCTCTCTCTTTCTCCCGTGCACTCCATCAGCAGCCATACTTTCTCGCTCTAAAATGGGAGCCGAGCAGTGAGGAGGACGAAGAACAGGAACCAGGCGTCATCCATTAGCTAGCCGACGAGGTACGGAACCCATCCTCTTTCCTCCATTTCAAGCGTCGATAGTATTTGATCACATTTATCAAGAACAGGATCGATTCTCATCAAGTTTCATCGATCGCAATTTCAGTTCAGCCCTCCTTGTGATCAATTCTTGCTTTGTTTCCTTCAAATTTTCTTTTTCCCTAATACTCTCTCCATATATTTTCTTTGGATTGGGAAATCCATAGGTTCAAAACCGTACTTCGAAAATTTGAAGCGTTTCTGAATTTGCTTAGGACACCAACGTCTGGTACAGCATTATTTCCGTTCCTTGAACAGTTAACTCCATCGACAGAATTCTTCGCAATTTCTCCTTGAAATTTAAAACATCCTCTGCTCTGCAGGTGATTTCTGAATCAGGTGCGTGACAGAAATGGAGCAGTACGAGGTGTTGGAGCAGATTGGGAAGGGTTCATTCGGCTCTGCGCTCCTGGTGAGGCACAAAGTTGAGAAGAAGAGGTGAGGCTGCCGAAGCCGATGGTAACACTGTCCCTGTGCCTTCAATAGTGCCACTCTGAAACTAACTCATTTCATTTCATTTCAGGTATGTCTTGAAGAAGATCCGCCTCGCCCGCCAAACCGTCCGGTGCCGCCGATCAGCACACCAGGAGGTATGCTTACACTCTTGTCCCATTGTTCACTGTGGCATCATAATTTCAAATTGGTTAACTATACCATTAGCTTCCTTGGGGGCAAAATGAGGTTTCAATTTTGATGTTGACATGGTACCTTCTCGAAGCATTCTTCATGGTCTAGCAACGTTCCTTGTGGTCCCATTTCTGATGAACAATTTGAATTTGACTCTGAACACAAATGATGACGAATTTTCTGAAAAGGAGAGAATTTGTTCTGTTCGTCATGATATTGTGCTAATATTGCATAAACATACCTTAATCATGTGAAAAATTCACCAGTTTGTTGAATTTTCATAAAGATGAAGCTCATTGCAAAAATATTCACCAGCTTGTTGAATTTTCATACAGATGGAGCTCATTGCAAAAGTAAGGAACCCTTACATTGTGGAGTACAAAGAGGCTTGGGTAGAGAAGGTGAGCATATGGCCCCCTATCCTTGCTGTGGACAGTGGCAGAATCCTAAGGGAAATCCTTCAGTCTTGTTCCTTTCCTTGATGTATCAATGGTCCTGATGAAGGATGTATATGTTCATAATTGCTTGAAAAGGAACGATTTTTTGTTGTTATCAGGGTTGCTACGTCTGTATTGTCATCGGTTACTGCGAGGGAGGGGACATGTACGTCTGTTTGTAGATGTTTATCTCTAAACTTTACCTGGAATGTGTATTATAATTCTGACCATTTTCCTTTTTTACGGTTTGTGCAGGTCAGAAGCCATTAAGAAGGCTAAGAGCAACCATTTCTCAGAAGAGGTGTTTAAATAGTCTGAATTCTGTGACGCACTGACGCGGCTTGTTCTATATCCACATTCTGCTTACTGAAATTCGCACCTTTCTTGTGTTCAATTTTTCTGGATGCAGAGGCTGTGTTTGTGGCTTGTGCAGCTCCTGATGGCACTTGATTACTTACACGTTAACCATATCCTTCATCGTGATGTCAAGGTCGTTAGATTCATAACCTTTATGTTATCCTTGAAATGAGCTCATGCTGCTTGAGTGATACTAATCATATACCTTGTAACTGTTTCAGTGCTCCAATATATTTCTCACAAAGGACCAAAATATACGGCTTGGTAAGAATCCTACTGCCAAGTAGTACATTTTTGGAAATCACCATGTATTTCTGTTCTCAACATGTGGTCTGAAACAGGTGATTTTGGTCTTGCTAAAGTATTGACTTCTGACGATTTAGCTTGTTCAGTGAGTTCTCTTGCTCAACTATTAGGTTTTTGACGCGTTTCTCTGTCAATGTTGCGTCTCATTCTGGTTATGTGCTGCTTCTGAAGGTTGTGGGGACTCCAAGTTACATGTGTCCTGAACTTCTAGCTGATATTCCATATGGTTCCAAGTCTGATATATGGTCCCTTGGTAAGGTTTTATACAACAATGTTCAGTTGCATCTATTCTTATGAACATCGAGTTCCTGTCGTCTTTGGCTAAACTCCCCCAATGTCAATTCTCCAGGCTGCTGTATCTATGAGATGGCTGCTCTGAAGCCTGCATTTAAAGCATTTGTGAGTATCTCACACTTATTCATGAAAGCAAATTTACAGTATGCTGTATCTTCATTGGTGATTTTCGGCTCTTACAGGATATGCAGGCGCTGATAAACAAGATTAACAAGTCTGTTGTAGCTCCTCTACCAACGATGTACTCTGGTGCATTGTAAGTCCTTGCCCTAATACAATTTATATGCAGTTGACATTTGACAATCTAGGATAAAATACCTTTCTTGGCTTCAGCACGAAATGTCATAAATCTTTATTTCTGGTCATACAGTAGGGGACTCATCAAAAGCATGTTGCGCAAAGTCCAGATCGCAGACCAAGTGTATGTGTTGGTTCGCCATCACCCAATCACTATAAACTGCACCTCACTCTGAATTCCGAACTTATAAGTGCATCCCATTTCCTGTATTTCAGGCTGCAGAACTGCTTAAGAATCCACACCTTCAGCACTATGTGTTCAAACTCCAAATGAAGACGACTCTTACACGCAACTTGTTCTCTGCTAAGCTTCCTACCAATAAACACTACACAAATAAGGCTGTGCTTTCCGACAGTGAAGACAATTGCAAACTCAGATACAGCAAGAGCCATTCATTTAAAATTGAGAGGGCTGTAAAACTTAACGAAGACGCTGATACCAGAACTGGGAAGGATTGTCCAGAATTGCTCAGTGAACAAATGGAGGGATTGTCAATCCAAGTTACCAAGAATGTTGTTGATGAAGTGATACATGAGAAGTATTCAAAAGCTACAAGACCTCCTGCTCCTACTCCAAGAAGGTCATCATCGACACCAAGAAGACGATTACAGCCTTCAAAGACATTTCATGCCAGAACTGCTCACAAGGAGGTATGATCGTACCTGACAATTTGAAATGTTAAACATGTTGTGGGTAGCCTTAACATACATTCAGATTTTCACCACAGATTGTTTATGTTGCCAGTCCCTAGACAGTAGACACCTTTAAGGCACCAACCAACAATTCAGAAAATGCATAATATTTTACCAAAGCAAACTTAGTTTCTCAAACGAAACTGACCCAAAATTATACTTTGCTGTAAGGTTACTTCTATCTGCTTCTAAATATTATTCACCTAAGATTTGAATTATAACTTTCTGTTGTTTTGACTATTGGTACCAGCAGGATTTTTTTTTTTGGTAACAGCTAGTTAACTTTAATGTATTTTGCATAGATGAGGAAATATTATTCATTAATATTATTCATCTAACGTTTGAATCCTGACCTTCTGTTTCTTTGAATTTTGATACCAGCAGCCTCCACTGTCAGGATCTTCAACTGACCAAACGGGTCAAGCTACACGGCGAGAATCACTACCCCTGCGTATGACCAAAACTCCTGACAAGCGGCAGGCCACCAACATTCTCACCAGATTGAAATCTCCTGATGTTTCAGTAAACTCTCCTCGAATCGATAGAATTGCTGAATTCCCATTGGCATCCTCTGAAAACCCATTACATCACATCACAAAGCTTGTGTTGCCATCTATCATTGATCAGTCCATCACCAAGACAAGTGCACTTTCCAAGTGCTTCGAAGCGACAGCGAAAACTACTCTGACTTGCCTGACATCGACCTTCTTGGTGCTGACAATTCACCCAGAAGCTCATCGGATTGGAGGCAGAGGAGGTTCGACACGAGGTCTTACCAGCAGAGAGCTGAGGCTCTTGAGGGTCTGCTTGAGTTCAGTGCACAGCTGCTGCAGCAGGAGAGATTTGAGGAGCTTGGGATCTTGCTCAAGCCTTTCGGACCCGGTAAGGCGTCGCCAGAGAGACAGCCATATGGTTGTCCAGGAGTTTGAAAGAAGTTGGACTATAACTAGAGACCTGTAAGTGCAAGATTAAACCTGCAACAACATTGTACCTTGGCTTCAGACTACCCTGTACAGTTTCAGTTTTGTGACCTGTGTTTTACCCTGAACTGGTCTTCATGGAACACCACATACATTCAACAGCACTCTTTCTATTGACCTGTAATAACATATTAGACAAATTTATTAGTTAGATGAACAATACCTTAGATTCATGTGACATTGTATCCTGATTTACGAAACTGTGTGACAAGCAAGTTGACATCTGGAGAGCCATGGCGTGGCATTGTTCATTGTCATTGTATTTTGTAACTTTTCCCCTGATATCATGAAAATGATTTATGATTCTTCAGTTTTGTCCTTTATCTATATACCTTCTATAAAAAAACTGAGTCAGAGTTGCCCCTTGCTGCTCTGCACGACCCATAGATAACCAACTAATATTTCTTCATATTTAAACCATACAGCTTTTCACAACTACACCAAAGCTCTGAGCTTGTCCTTTTACTATAATCAACTGCTGGTGTGAGAGTGGAGAGCAGGCCATATAATAGCCTGCCTGCCTGCGTATGTTTCCTGGGCTCAATGTTCAATTGCCTGTTTTTGTTGTTGATTGTTCTGCTGCTAATCAATGCAGCACGGATACGGATACATGTATAAGTATCGGAAGGATACGGACACGCGGATACGTCATTTTTCAAAAAAAATCCGATACGCGGATACGTTTTAACTATTTTTTAATAAATAGATAATAATGCATATTAAGTTACAAAATCAGTAGATAATAATGTCTTCTTCCAAGACTTGTTGCACTGCTCCTCCTATATGAGGGTGACAAATTTCCTTCCGCTACTACCTACTAAGCAGGCGGTAGCGACACCTGCTCATGGCCAGCCTGCTGCACTCCTCCTGCTCGGAGGAGGAACCTGATGCCTCCTATACAACATACATGGTCAGAACCTCCCCCATACAGGGGGCTACCAGTAGCACTAGCACTACCAGCATCTCAAATTTGGGGTCACCATGTAGTGAATCTAGGAACAGAGCAGGAAGGAGAAGTGAGGAACACTGCAAGTTTGGAACAGAGTAGATCGATTCAACTTCGAGAATGAGGAAGGGAAGAAACAACGGATTCGTAGGCACATCGCGTGCACAGATGAGAGAGGTAGATGGGGTGTCAAGACGGGAGACTCAGGACTCAGGAGGGGCAGGAACAGATGTGTACAAGTTGACATGTAACTAGGCTGATGGGCTGATAGGGCAGCGGATACGTATCCAAAGCTGAGTTTCAAGGCCCAGTACGGCCCCATATGCCGATACGTGGTGGATACGTATCCGTGGAGTATCAGTATCCGATACGTATCGGATACCGGATACGTGGTCACCTGGAAGTATCGGGGTAACATAGCTGCTAATCACATCAGAAACATCGGAATATCCTCACTACAACTCTGACTTCTTTCTCAGTGCCCTTGTCATTCTGTTCGAGCTATCAGAGAACACTAGACCAGTCAATTCTGATTAAATTCTCCAATCTTGTCAGTTCTCAAACAATTCAACAGGATGAGAAAATTTATGGGCGTAAGAAGATAATTGTTGTTAGCCAGGTGCATCCAAGTTCTACTGATGCTGAGAAGCATTTAACATTGGATTGTTGAAATCAAGCATGACTATGGATCCTTTCACAACTCTAAGTTACACAAAAAGGTCAGGAGATTAATGTCGAGTTTCTGTTCCAGCCAACATATATATGGAAACACCAGAATTAATTTGATTAAGTGTCAAATATACAGAATGTTCAGCTCTAATTTCATCAGGTAACATACACAAACATTTCTTCTCTGCATGAAAATATTTTGGGCAAGTTTGCGATATGCATAAAATTATTCCTCAAAATATCTCGTGCAACATTCATGCTCACTTTATATACCAAGTTCAGCGTTTCAAGTGACAAGATTAGCATCTTCTTTCGATTTGTTTCCTTGGTAACAGCATCTCAATTTTCCAGTTCTTACAAGAAACAGTGTGTCAAATGGTCATTTCATAATCAATCAATTAGAAAGCTATAGTTTGGGCCGTACTGTGATTTTGCAGATATGCATAAAGGACCCAAATTTATTCAGAATTTAGTAATGCACAGGGTGTCAATGATGATTTGTCTGACATGTCCCTATTTGGAATATGATTGCAGGAGCAGTGAAATGGCTTTGCCCCACAATACTACAACAGACGATCTTCAAGAATACAACCTAAACGCAGGGACATGAACCACTAGAACATTGGGGAACATTTATTGAAGCATCTTACTGAGTGCTTTTACACCAATAGCTTTTACAATGAAAAATCATAAGTTCAACACCAAAATAACAAGTAACCCAAAACTCACTTCGTTTTGACACTGACACCATCTGATCCAGCAATGATCACCGAACTCGCCATGTTCAAGAACAACCCGTGGTCAACAACTCCTTCCAAAGCTGCAATTGCCTCCCCCGCTGCCAATGCGTCCTTGATTGGTGTCTTGAAGTATAAGTCGACAATGTAGTTTGAGTTGTCAGTAACATAGGGTTTGTCACCTTCCACTCTTAGCTTTGCCTCGACTCCTTCCTCCTTGAACAATTCCTGCAATCTTACTAGGTTATACTTCCAGCAGAACTGCACAACCTCCACTGGCATGGCTAGACCACTTCCTCCTAATCCATCAACTAATTTTGTCTCATCAACAATAACAATAAACTTGTCTGATGCAGCTTCAACCATCTTCTCACGGAGAAGCGCACCACCCCGCCCTTTCACAAGGTTAAGGTCTGGGTCAACCTGTTTTAGTACCAATTGAATTTAATTAGTTACAAAGTAGCAGTAATAAATACAATAGGAACAGAAGGGCCCAAATAACAGTACAAAGTATTTGGAGAAATAGTTGCATGAAGTTGGGACGATATTCACTATAAGGCCATGTTTGGATTGATGATATTTCATTTGATGGTATGGGCTGTAGTTCAAACTACAATACTTTCCAAGGAAATGCCACTCAAGCAAAAAAACCCACTTTCTCCTTGGAGGGGTAAAGTAGCTTTCTTCTTGGAGTCTGTAATCACTAAACTAACAGAGAGGCTAAAATGCCAATTCTATGACATCTAATATGAGACCTGATCAGTTGACTAATAAGTTCAAGAGCCAATTTTACTAGCCCTTTATTTTCGACCTCTCCCAAATGTACCAAGAATCATAACTTTATCTTTTCACTGAGGGGAAAGGCACCTACATAAAGACAATAGCAGCACTTGGCCAAGTAGCAAGATGACATAACAGACGGGCTCCTTCATGCGGTAACAGCAACAGGACAAAGTATGTGCAAAAGACAAATCTTCCATGTCCGAAATTTTCAGGTCGGATGATATATCTTGTGCTACTACCAATTGCAAGCAGAAGACATATTTTGTGCGAAAAGTTCCAAGAAACTGTCGAATGATTGGATTGGCTTATACATACATAACGAACAAAGAAGCAGATGTTCTTTCTGCCTGTCTCTTTCTATCCTCCCTTGGCCTTGTATAGCTCTCTTATTTATTTTGTTTATATCTAATTTATCTACTACAGTAAGGGACAAAAAAAAAGCGAACAAAGAAGCAAGAATGAGGCATGGTGGGGCTGACCTCGTCGGCACCGTCGATGGCGAGGTCGATGTGCGGGTGGTCGTCGAGCGTGGAGAGCGGGATGCCGAGCGACTGCGCCTGCTCGAAGGTGCGCTTGGAGGTGGGCACGCCGACGATCTTCTCGAGCTTGCCGGAGGCGAGGCGCGCCGATCTCGGCGACGGCGAAGGCGGCCGTGGACCCCGTCCGAGACCCAGCACCATCCCGCTCTGCACCTGCTCCACCGCGCACCGCCGCCAGCCGCTTGAGGTCGTCCTGCGTCAGCGCCGCCGCCGCCGGCGCGGACTGCGCGCGGACGGCCCCGAGGCGGGCGCGCCGCGCGGTGGCGACGTGGCGCCGTCCGCGGCGGCGGGCCGGGTGGAGGCGGACGGAGATGGCGGTGGCGGCCATGAGGCTGGGGTGGGGTGGGTGGTGGGTGGCGCTGGAGCTCGGAGGGTGAGGTGTGGGGAGGAGGAGGCGAGGCGATGGGAGTTGGTGGGGTGGAGGCGGCAATGGTGATCGTCAAAGGTTGGGTTGGTGGTGACTTGGAAGGCCAAAAATAAAGAGAGATATCAAGTCATCAAAATGCTAAAACTTGTGTGGACATCACAGCAAAGATAAACCTTTTGTCCGATAAGTTTATTTGATTGGATTACCTCTAAACCTTTTGCAGTGCCTGAACCAACAGCATTCTGAACATTTTGGAATAAGATGTGCTGCCTTTCTTACAGGATGAATAACATCTCAGAATAAACAAAACCAAACACAACTTGAATCTATCCAACAAATATGAATGAATCCTAGAAGTTGCTATCCAAGAAAACTTGTCACAAATATGACCCTCCAGATTTGCCTTGTACATTTGAGAAACTGGGTTTAGGATGAATGAATCCCTGACTCCCCATTTCCTGCATCAGAGGAGTTGATTAGGGAATCACCGGTCAGGTGCCTATTTCATAATGGTGATTTCATATATATATATATATATATATTTTGGGAACAGTGATTTCATATATTTCAAAAGGTGATAATGTGTCATTCCTGACTGCCAACTTGCTTCTCCTTGCCACAGTTCTGAACATATAAACACGGTACATTCTGAGCCATATTCTCATTCATTAATCAGGTTACTTCCAGCTAATAGATTGCACCGTGTCAAGAAAATCAGGCATGCTCAACTGCAATTCGAATGCTAATATTTTGTTTCCCATATGAGAGCCATACATCAGTTACCCGAATCAGATGAAAATTGTGGGGCAGAAAAAGCATTTCAGTTCACATTTCAAGCCACCATCCATTGCCACAACGATATGAAAGCAAAGCCACTACCACTAAATCCTACTCCCGGTATCACGGACACAACTCATCAAGAGGCCAAGCGAACCTGACAGCACCATCTTCTCCATCACCTCTTCTTGAATCCGTACTTCTTGCGCTCGTAGAACAGATCAGTCTTGGCGCTACCGAGGTTGACGATCTTGGGGCACCCGTCCCGGTCCTTCTCCTGCTGGGTGCACTCCTTGCAGTAGTAGGCATCTGAGATGCCCACGCCGCCGGAGATAACGCACCGGCCCTGGAACGACCCATAGTTGCACTCGTCGCGACGCGGACCAGCGTGCTGCGGCCGCACGTCACAGTCGCAGACCACACACTTGCCGTCGCACTTCTCGCACAGCCGCCCGATGGCGATGCCCGGCTGCTTCCGGCACATGATGAGATCGGGGTGGTGCTTTGCCATGGCTGTTGGATGCAAACCTGAGAAACTGTAGTGGAAATGGTTGATACATTATTTATGTTACAAGATAAAGCAGAAAAAAACATATTGATAGTGGAATGGGACATCTTCCATGCAAAGCAATTTGTTGATACAATTTTAATTGTTTACATTGATATAAATAGGACAAGGTTTTTTGCCCATTTCATTTTGCCACTTTATTTACGATTAGGTTCTTTTTATCCACTAATGATGCTTGTCAGCCTGACTATGTTTGAGGTCAATAAAAACATGTCTTTTTTCTTTAACAAAACCACCAAGATGTCATATATAAGTGCCAGGAGGACAACTCTAAGTATCATCATTGCTGCTAGTTACCACTAAACTTATCTTATTTCTATATTTTGGAGGTGTCCGTATGAATTTCCAGTGGCAAAATGAAGAAATGATCTGCAAGGCATGGAAACATCGATACTACAGATTCTTCAACAGTATTAGGTGTGTGTGGTCAGCTTTCAACTTTGAAATTACTGAAGAATTCTTAGGTTGCCCCTGCTCCTAACCATCCAACCGTATTCAGAGTAACAAGCTCTTCCATAAGGATATTTCTTGCTTTGCCACAGGAGGGTCAGATTGCAATCCATAATACAGTTTGAGTAAAAATGTGTGGGGTGCCAAGATGCTACTATTCTATTCTAACCAGATGCCCTGGACTGACACAACTAATCGTACTATCAGAAAAGGGATGCCATCAGAAAATGAAAACGTGACTACTCCAACGTTGGTATGGTGTACATCATTGCCTTAAACAGATCAAAAGTTAGCTTCTCTCATAGATACAAGCTGATATACAACTAGCACTATGCAATGTTGCTATCAATGTGAATGAACAGCCAAAACAACAACTCTGATTGATACGCGATCGAACTTCATTCCACCAGAAATCAAATCAACAGTGGCTTGTAATCACCACGACGCCTGTCAGCAGAAATCACATGGAAGGGGCATACTTGGAGTTCAGATTCTACGAGGGGTCACTGCAGGGCGACTATCAGCAGCAACAAGCCACATAGGCTGATACGTATAGGATCAACCCACCAGATCTACTTGAGCACAAGCACAGTAGAAAACCCTATGTATGCTAGCTCTAGTACGCCATGTCATCATCATTCATCAGTATTCAGCAGCGCATAAGTGCGGCGAGCGAAAGCCCAGATCTCGGAACGTCGGCGTCGATTCATCCTAGCAACCGAGATCGGATCACGTACCTGTTGAAAGAAGAGGTGGAGCGGGACGGCCGCCGCGGGGAGGCCGAGGGAGTGGCGGCGCTACGGCGGCGGCCGGCGGGCGGGTGAAGGGTCCGGCGGAAAGAGGGAGTGGAGGAGGAAGGATGGTGGCCGCTGGCGCCGTTGGTTGGGTTGGGCCCTTGTGGAGTCAGTTATCGCGGGCTTGGGCCTTGGAGGATTTGGGAGATACCTTTTGGATATGGCAGGCCGGGCCCACTGGAGCGCTAGACCTTATCCCAAACAAACCTCAGACGCACAGTGGTTACTAGCAAACACCTCAAATTAATCTCCAAACAAAAAAAAAATCTCAAATCGTCACGGTTACAATAAAAGATTCAAGAAGATATTGCTGTGAATTCATCAGAGAGCAGGGAGATGCAGACGCAAGTAAGAGCAGATTTTCACCACACGCACAGGATGGAAATCTTGACTCGTTCTACTTGATGCAAATCTTATCTGGACGATCTTTGCAGCAAAAGAGTCTTCAGGCCCAGCAAAAGGGGGAAAAGGCTACCAGCTGTTAATTACAGAAAATAATATGTGACGCAACAGGAATACAGGATATGTAACTCATGACTGTAAATTCAGCTGATTTTGAAACATTTGTTGCATTGCTTCTGTACTTTAAAAAGAAATTGTTGTGATGATCTTTCTCCTATTCAAGTATTTGCAACAGGAGATTGTTGCATCAATGCCAATATGGGAAGTGTTCAGCATCCATAACAAAATTGAGGTTATAAGTCATAACCATCTGTGAAGCCATATAACCCAAGACAAACTAAGTTGTTTTTTTTAAAAAAGCCTCCAGGCTCAGTTGACTTTGATTACAAATGAGATTTATTAGCACAATCAAATCTTATCAAGTAGACACGAATGATCCGGTTAGTCCGGACAAACAGAAACAACAGCAGCCAGCAAGGAGAACAATGTAAAACTGAACAGCACGTTAAATTTGTATCCGGCTAAATGACTAAAGCAGTGCTGCCCAGAGCTTTCTGCCTCTGTCAAGATAACCTAAGCTAATACCACCAATTTATCAGGAATACAGCAGCCTAGCAAAGAAATGATATTACATTTCTTACAATAGAAATTAAACAAATTAAAAGCGAGAGGCAACCATAAAACACGCTCAAGCAACAAATATGAGGCAACCGTAAAACACGCTCATATAGTGCATAAGACACATTTCAACAAATTGATGATACTAGCACACAACATACACTTTGACAGTATAAGTGTTGACAAAACTATTTTCTGACCGGAATTAGTTTTACCAGAACAATAACAGAAGTTCACATTAGAGTCAACATAAACATATTTCCAGCAACTTTTAGTGTAATTAACTTTTACATAAATACATAACGCTGGAACTGATATCGATCCAACCCAACAGCCAAAACCAACCATTGAGGCTCAGCCTGACACCAACTTCACAACAATGATAAGAACATTAAGGGCTATCAAGGGCATCCTCAGAAATTGTGTAGCGTATATAAGACCCACGATCTGGCCCTTCAACGACTTTGTTTGCCCATTTCCTGACACCTCAGACATGCTCCATCCCCTTGGAGCAAGAAAACGATCTTCGTTCAGTATTGCCAACGCATTCGCGAGAAGCAAAAAACCCTCCAGCAACGTCCACAGGCCCATTCCTGCAATGCCAAACTTCTGCCAGTTCAAAAGATGTTCTTTCTTTACATGCAGGTCGCTAAACATCATGTAAAACTAACAGATTACTTCCTATGCAAGGATCGACATAGCAAAAGGCAGCAACATCCTGGTAACTAGGACAGGTTATAACTTAAACACACAGTGCTGCTTCCAACCCCACCAGAAATGCCATTGTAATTGACGTGATATACAGCAAAATTTGTGTGCATAAATGAGAAATACAACTGCTGCGAGGTCGCTATGGTTACTTCATTACTTGGTGGTTTGAAAGTCCGCAACATTGCGTTTTTTTGGGTGATATTTCTATTCAAAGATGCCCATGCACATATGTCAAAATAGTTTTTGATGTTGCTAAAATGAATGTCATGGAATAAATTTGCTGACAGAAGCCTGGCGATATCAGTTATATTCAGCACCTAGATAAGGGAGGAGAAATTGTTAGTTTCTAAGGAGCTACCAGCATTAGCAACAAGTATTCCCCTTTAGCAAAGATATCTTGTGATTGCAGCCAACAGCTGAATTTCAGCTTACTCCTCTTACTGCTGTACGATGCTGCAACCAGTGTGGATGAACAGTCGAATCAGCAATTTGCTTGCTACACGGATACTCCATCACACCAGAAATCAAACCAACGGCGGCTTGGAATCAACACGGCGCCTATCAGTCGAGATCACACAAAGGAGGGGGGATTCTAGGAGGGATCACGGCGGTACACCAATCAGCAGCAACAAACCACACGCGCCCGTCTGACTAGCATGGAACCCTATGCGCTCTAGGATCGCACATTCGCACGAGTGCTGCAATGCTGCGAGCAAAAAAAAAAAGGACAAGGAACGAGGGGATCAATCCATCCCAGTGACCCAGGCACCCAGCTAGGAATACGTACCGGCGAATGAAGAGGTGGGGCAGGACGGCCGCTGCGGCGCGGCCGAGGAGGGGCGGCGCGGCGGCGGCGGGTGGACTCGGTGGAGAAGGATCTGGATCGGGATGGCCGGCGGTGTCAGGTTTCGCGGGCTGTGGGCTGCGCGTGCGTTTGTGCTTAGAAGGCCGGACCTATTAAAACGCTAGACCCGTCTCAAATTTTTTTTATTTAATTTATTTTTTTTCATTTTGGAAAAATATACAATCGTTTTAAAATTTACCAAAACTAATCTACCACCGCCTTGGCCTATGGCGGTTTCTCCCTAACCGCCATGGCCCATGGCGGTTGCATGGCGGTTTGGATTGTAGACGCAACGTCGTGCTTATAGTCGATCCGTTTCAAAAATCGTAACTTTTTTCTGAACTCAGATGGAGATAAACTTTATAAGAAACTTGTAGCTTTCGACGAGATCTACAACTTTGTAGTTCAAACTTTTTTCATTTGAAGTCATCTTGGGACTCAAATAATTGATATATTGTCCAGATCTCAGTTTTTTTAGCCTCAAGATGACTTCAAATGAAAAGAGTTTGAACTACAAAGTTGTAGATCTCGTCAAAAGCTACAAGTTTCGTATAAAGTTTATCTTCATCCGAGTTCATACAAAAAAGTTACGATTTTTTGAAAACGGACTGACCCTAACCGCCATCGGTCACGGCGGTTAACCGTGGCCTCAGATATTTTCTAAAAAAGAAGAAGAAGCCCTCAGACATCGATGAATTTTCACCAAACTTGACAAAGCAGGCAGGAGATTTCAAAAGAAAGCAGGAAGGAGAACTTGACAAGTTTTCAGCATCAGGAAAAGTGGCATCATCATTCACACTTCCACAGTCATCGTCACCAAGGGAGTCACAGCATGACAAAAGCATTTGCTTGGAATCAAGCAGCGGTTACTAAAGAAATATCTCAAGCCTCACGGTTGCTACAATTAAGGCGACATTGCTGTGCTGCGAAGTGCAGCCACCGGGAGATTGAAGATGCAAACGGGAGTAGATTCAACATAGAGACCCAAACAAAGGCTCGAAATCTTGCTTCCTTCTGCTTGATGCAAATGAAGTTATTTGTATGATCTTCACAGTAGAAGAGTCTTCAGGCCTAGCAAATGGGGGGTAAAAACATCAGCAATAGCTGTGAATTACAAAAAATAACATGTGATTCTTTTTTTTTGCGAGATTTTTTTTGGCGAGACTTTTCTCGCAAAAACATGTGATTCTGCCGGGCATGCAGTGGCTGCAAAGTGCAGTTGTTTTTGTCAACAGTTGTAGTTGGGACCCGTACTTTTATCTCCTTCCAAATGTATAGCGATGCCATGTTTCTCCTATTCGAATATTCGCAATAGGAAATTGTTGTATCAACGACTACTTGGGAAGATTCAGTTTTATAGCCATACGTGAATTGAAAACAGGTTATAGACTTTTGTGAAGCTAAATTATCCGGAACCATTGCACCAACTCCAGGCTTAGTTGACTACAATGAGATGTACAGTATTTGCCCCGTGAAAATATGAAATGCTACTCCATCCAGTTATTCCGGGCAAACAGAAACAGCAGCGGCCAGTGTTATTATATGGTTTCAATAGCAACACGTACCAATATACTACAGTATTGTATCTGACTAAAGGATTAATAATGCAGTGCTGCTCAGAGCTTTGTGCCCCTACTGGCCTACTGGCAACCACGACAAGCTAATATCGCAAATTTATCAGCAAAATGAAGCCTAGCAAAGAAATGACACTGCAGTTGCTTACAATACAAATTAAACAAATCAAAAGCGAGACTTACCCCATCTCTCCACCTCCGCAGTGCCCACCATTTGGGTTCCATCTTGAAACAAAACATCAGTCCTTTGTTCCTTAGAAGAATGAAGAAACAGTCAAAACTAGCATGTTAACGACCAAATATTAATTGTTGATAAATTTTAATACAACACCAGCTAACTTATAGAGGAAAACTGTCACCTAGCTGGGTTTGAATATATATAGGTAGGGATGAAACTAGCTGGGTTTGAATATAGTTTGAATATATATAGGTAGGGATGAAAGAAATAAATTGAAAAGATCTGATTTTTGTAATGAAATTCACATGAAGCATCCCTTTGGAGGTTAATGCCTGTTACACCTGTACGGGTTCATACAGGTCTAATGCTAGTGGCTTAAAAAGTAGCTACAGAATCATAATTGTTAGTGTACATGTGTGTGGCCCATAGGGTATGTGTATAAGACCCATCTAGAGGCCCATGTATAGCTAACTATATTGCCCACCCTTCTAGAATTTTTTTTTATATTTTTTTATTTCAATTTGTAAATTTATACGACTGTTTTGAAATTTATCAAAACTATACTACCGCCGCCGTGGGTCACGGCGGATAGTGCCAACCACTGTGGCCCACGGCAACGGCTGCCGCTTTATATAAAGGCGACAACGTACTGCCCCCACCCCGCCACGCCTCCCCCTCTGGTAAGGTTTCTCTCTTTATTTACTTTATTTGATTAGTTTAGAATAGTGTAATTAGTGTAGGAAATTAGTTTTTAGATTAGAAAATTTAGAAATTAGTTTGTTTAATGTAGTTTAATTAGTTTATTTAATTAGTTTAGATTTAGAAATTTAGAAAATTAGTTTTTTAGTTTAGAAATTTAGAAAATTACTTTATCTTGTTTGAAAATTCTAGAAAATTACTTTATCTGGTTTAGAAAATGTAGAAAAATAGTTTATTTGTTCTAGAAATCGTAGAAAATTACTTTAGCTTGTTTAGAAATTTAGAAAATTACTTTATTGGGTTTACAAAATGTAGAAAAATAGTTTATCTGCTTTGAAAATTATAGAAAAGTACTTTATCTTGTTTAGATATTCTAGAAACTTACTTTATTTGGTTTAGAATATGTAGAAAATGTAGAAAAATAGTTTTTTACTTCTAGAAATTATAGAAAATTACTTTATCATGTTTAGAAATTCTAGAAAATTATTTTATCTTGTTTAGAAAATGTAGAAAAATAGTTTACCTATTGTAGAAATTGTAGAAAATTACTTAATCTTGTTTAGAATTTCTAGAAAATTAGTTTATCTATTTTAGAAAATATAGAAAATTAGTATCTATTCTAGATATTATAGAAAAACTTTATCTCCACTAGACATGCATCATTATTTGCAAGGAAAAAATGTAGATGTCATTGCAAGAGGAGAGGAACCTCCTTGGAGTGGTCTTTATGCTCCACCTGAGACTGCGTGTTGCTAATCCACCAACTAGAAAAGCTACCAAGAAAGCTAAACTTTCGTCGTCACATCGCAAGGATGACTGAAGTTTGTCATTTTGTATGATGTTGTAGTCTTTGATCCTGCGGTGTTCTAATATTTGAACTACTATTTCGTTTGAATCATGATACTGCAATATTGTTCTGTAAGAACTAGATCTCATTATGATTGTGTTGTAATAATTGAATCAATATTCCTCAATTTCCTTTTTTTACTTTCCTACTGAATTACTATAATTTCATAAAGTAAAAAAATGAGGCTAACCGCCGTGGGCCACGACGGTTGGGGCTATCCACCGTGGAGGCCCCCCAACCGCCGTGGACGCCCTCCAACCGTCGTGGGCCACGGCGGTTGCAGGCTCTGCGTCGTGGCGTCTGGCGGTTAGTCTCGGCCGTCGTCATACGATAAATTTCAAAACGGTCATATAAATTTGCAAATTCGAATAAAAATATATAAAAAAATTCCCTTCTAGGGTTGGAGGAATACACTGAACGATTCTCTCCTACATGGTATCAGCTAGGTTTTCCCTTCTCCCTACCTCCTAGCGCGGCCTGCCGCCGCGCCGCCATAGCCCATGGCTAGCCTGCCGGCCGCCTGCCCTCCTCTTTCCCTCCTCTCCTTCCTCGTCGTGACCGCAACTCTGCTCTGGCGTTCACGGCGCACCCGCCCCCTCGTCGATTCCCGCCGTCTTCTTGCCGCGCGGCGCGCGACATGGCGCGGATCCCGCCGCGCCGCCGCCCTGCCTGGCCGAGGCGCGGAGCGACGCCTCTGCCGCCCTGCGCGGCGTGGTGGGCGCGGACCGCCGCCCGCACCGCGGGCACGGGCGACCCCGGTGCCGCCTCGTGCGGCCACGCGCGGTGCGGATCTCGCCGCCAACCTGCACGCGCTCACGGGCCTCTCCATCGCGGGCACGCCTCTCTCCGCCGAGGCTGCCGCTGCCATACGCGCTGCCCTGCGTGCGGGTCCTGGCGCGGACGTCTCTGTCGCTGCCGCCTGCTGCGGCCGCGAGTGTAGTGGAGTGCGGGAGCGAGGGCCAAAGGCGTTGATGCAAGGGCCTTCCTCCCTTCCTCCAAGAGCCGCCTCTTCTTTACGCATCTTTGGGCATGCCCCACGAGACGCATCGCTCACGCTGCCTTCCTTCGGGGCACAATCCCGCCGCCCGCCAGTGCCGTCGCAGTCGGTGGGGCTCTCGCCGTGGCCCTCGCCGCTGTGAACACCGAGGCTACCACGGCCCAAGAGCGGGTCCGCGCGGCGGCCCTCGCTTGGGAGCGCGAGCGCGCCACGTCCGATGCCCTTGCCCGCCGGGTCGCCGAGGCGGAGCACTACCTCTCCTCCGAGCAGCCCGTCGTCCACGAGCACGACACCTCCTCCTCCCACCAGCGCGCCACTCCCACCGCCCCGCAGTGCCGGACCCCTGCCCTACCTCCACCTTGGCCGCCACGGTCTCGCATCAAGAACATGATCTCGTTGTGCTCGACTTCACCTCTACCTCCTACGCGCGCTGGGTCTCTCCCCTTACATAGCGAGGCGAAGGAAGGACGCGGCATATGGGTCGGTATGGTAGGATCAACACCTTCGATTTGGCACACATGGGCCGCACGGTCTGCCTGAGCCCAACAGGCTTAGTCTGGGCCCGTGTTCTTATATGGCCAGGCTGGATAAAAAAGGAAAAAGACTATTTCATAACCCTCAAGTATTGACATGGGAAATCCTATATAATTTTCGGAAGTTAATATTAATTGAAACTTCTAATATTTGAGATTCGTGCAACCAACCATAGTTATTGTATCCCACAACTAAACCCTAGTCTCACCCTCACCTCTCCGCTTTCCTCCTCTCACACCGTCTTGAGTGCCGTCAGGAGAGCCTCCCAGCCTTGGCCGGCCACTCCACCACAATAGTCGGGCCGCAGGTGATCTCGCGGTGTGTTGTGGCCCCCCAAGCGCGGGCGTCGTTTCCTCTGTGCGCGTCGCCGCACAGCTACCCGCAGGGGGGCTCGCCGACCATCGCGCCACCTGACCCTGCTGTCCTGCGTGCCACCGCGGCCAACAGCTGCTAGAGGTGAAGAAGGAAGAAGAAAAAAAAAGAAATGTTGATTTTTTTAAAAAAAATGTTGGAACACTTTTAAAAAATGTTGATCAACATTTTCGAAAAATGTTGGTGAAAAGGTTTCGGAAAAATGTTTGATTCAACGTTTTCTCTGACTAAATATTGGTGCAACGCTTTCCAAAAAATGTTGGTTCAACTTTTTATGAAAAATGTTGGTTCAAATTTTTGTTTGAAAAAATGTTGTAACACTTTTTAAATTAATAGTCATGAGGTGGGATGCGTGAAAACTAATAATCGGCAATTTGGATTTTGGTAGGCCAGAAGTTTCAACCCGTATCCATCTTTCACCAAAGAGAGAGACGGAGGTGCGATGCGCCGTCCTCAAGGAGGAGGAGCTTGTGCGCAGAGAAGGAGCCATCGGTGTCCTCGTCGTCGAGATGCGCCCATGCGGCATCGGTGGCGACGGGTGTGGAAAGGGAGATGAGCAAGGGCCAGAGAGGCCGTCCGCATCACGAAGACATGTTGCGCCTCCAGACCGTCGGTGGGGAGGCGGCGCAAACTGTCGGTGGGGAGAAGGATGCGCGCGCTGGTGAGGCCTCTAGATCTCGAGCCTGGAGGAGGTCAGGACTGGGGCAAGGAGGCGAAGAGCGGTGGCGTGAAGGAGTACGGGGCCGCAACAAGAAGGTGCAGACAACGTGGAGGAGGTCGGTGCCACGACAGGGAGGCATAGGTCTGCGATGTAGAGAAGGCCGGGAAGTTTTTGGAGATGGGGATGAATTTGTTATGTGGGACCTAGTGGCGTAGAGGTTGATTTAGGAGCTCACATGTGCGAATAGCCTGAAGCGGTGACAATAAGGATAGATGATGTGGCGCCAGATATGCGAAAACGAGAGATGTAAGTTAGACGATTTTGATAGTTCATAGATGTCGAATATCTAGTTTTGGAGGTAAAGGTCAAAACTCAAACAGTTTTGATTGAAGAAGGTTATAAAATAGACTTTTTCATAGAAAAAAATAGCAGTATAAAAGTTTGCCGATCAGAACAAATTTGTGTGTATTACGTTTTTCACTAGAGAAGAACTAGAAGCCCAAGCCGGCCCAACACTGCTCCAAGATTTGCTCGATTCCAACTTTTACACCCATTTAACCCTCTTTTCTAATTCTCAAAAAAATTAACCCTCTTTTCATTAATATAATCTCAAAAGAAATTTAAAATATTTTTCCATCTAAAAGCCATCTTTTATTAGGTTGGGATACCCCCTCTTCGCTTATACTCCTAAGTTAATATGTATAAAGCCTAAATGATTCGGAATTCCTAAATAACTAGGTGATACCCCGCACGTTGCTGCGGGAATTTTTAAACAAAATTTTAAGATGAAATGTGAAAATAGAAACACTAAAGCGATTACATAGCGATATTCATCTAAACAATATTATATATATGAAAGTATGTTAATTTTGTCGAGAGAGAACCATTCTTAAATGATTGATCCATGTATTTCGACTGCGATAATTTTATGTTGTGCTACTGAGAGCCATGTGTGGTTCGAGGACCGGTGGATTGTCGCTTCCTGGTGTGATGAGTGATTGACAACATGGTGTGGACTGATTCTTGGCTAAGTATTGCAGTGCGGTTGCTTGACCGGTGTTGGTGCAGGTGAAGAACAAGCGAAGGTCGTTCTTTGGTGAGGCCTCGGTGTGGAGAAGAGCGGGGTAAAGTGCGGGCCGCATGGTGGCAAGAACGGCAAGATGAAGTCATGTACAGTTTCTTGGTTGAGCCTCAAAACCAAGGTCGAGCCGGGACTACGTGGGAGCCGAGTCATGAGTGGCGATTGGCGGAGGCTACACCGAAGTTCGCGGGGTTTCCAAAGTGGTTCACCAAAATCACCGGGTTCCTTGGTTGATCCACAAAGCCAAGACCAAGACCGAAGACGGAGGTGCGGAAGATCGGACCGGTCCCGACCGGTGGGTCTCGACCGGTGAGAGCACCATCGGCCGGTGTGCGACGACGATCCAGACTTGAGCGGAGGACACGCGCGTCGGGATCGCAAGGCTTGCGTCGAGCCTAAGCAAGTTCGCCGGGCATCCGTCGATGGTGCGAAGACAAAGATTCCCAAAGTGCCCTCGGGGTGTGTATCCTAGTATTAGGCCTTAGGGTAATTTAGTCTTTCGACTTGCCTCCATATAACTCAAGTGGTGAGAGGATGGTAGCCATCTCTTGGAACCCTAGCTTATTTTTGTTTTGCTATTTTCCTCTTCCTTTTCCTTAGGAATTTCTAGGACTAGCTTGAGAGCTTCATGGTGAGATCTTGTGAAAGGGAAGGATGATCGGTGAAACTAGACCTTGTATGAACCTTCATGGTATGTATAGATGATTCGTGGTTCCTCAAGGCTTGATTGTGTTCTTCCCGTTTTCCCTTTTTGGTTATTTTCGGAGCCTTTTCTTGGCGAATTTCTTGTGGCGGTTTTGAGACCTTTTTCTTTGGGATTTGGTAGGGAATGTATGCATGAACCCTTCGTGGTTCTTTTCCCTTTGATTCCCCTCCCAAATCCGTGAGTAAAGAGGCTCAATTTGAGGTTTTCTTGGCTCTAGGGTTAGAGGCGTTCTTGGTGGAAATCCTTCGATTCCTCTCGTTTTAGCAAGTTTTGGTGGACCAAATCTTGGCTATGAAGTGCCCATGAGGTGTTCCTACTATCCCCAAAGTCTTGTGCGAATCCGTGGAGCGAATCGGGAGATCGGGAGTTGGATTTGGGGGAGTTGACCCGCGGGCGCTGTTCATCCCGAGAGCTCAGGTCACACCGGCCTGACCGGTGCCTCTCACCGGTCTGACCGGTGCAGACTCTTGGTTGAGTTTTGCTCGGGTGAACGTCTTGGTGAGTTCCCTGTTGTCTCGTGTTGCCTTCTTTGTTTGAGTTTGGCCGCTTTTGGAGCTCGGTAGGTCTGTTTGGTGGATTTAGGATTTCCTGGCTTGGACCGGTCTGACCGGCGAGCTACACCGGCCTGACCGGTGTAGGGGCCTTCTGTGGAAGTTCTCAGATTTTGCCAGGTTGCTCCAGCAGGGACCGGTCTGACCGGTGCTGCTCACCGGTCCGAGTTGCTTGTTCCGCTGCGTTCTCGAGTAGATCTAGGTGGTTGTTGGTTCCTAGGACCAGTAGGACTCCAGTGGCTGCGTGGTCTTGACCAACTTGGGTAGTTGAGTCGGAGACGTGTTTTGGAAGTCAGGTGTTCGTCTTGTTGGAGTTCACATCTCCTTCGAGAAGAATTTTGATCGGCTCCCATTCACTCCCCCCTCTCTGGTCACCAGTTTCGGTCCTTCAGCTACTCGCAAATACAACATGCTATTAGTCACAAAAAATCGACGAAGAAAATATATGATTTGGTGGATGTTGATATGGTTTGGTGGATGTTGACATGGCTTATAGTGGATAGTGACATGGCGTGTAGTGGGTTATGACGTGGCGCGTTGAGAGGCAGGAGAAATCGTTAGTGGGTACCAATTATATAGTTGTACTAGGTGAATTCCGCGCGCGTTGCCACGGGGCATATGTGTTGATGTTAATACAATGGATTTTCCGCTTAAAAATTGCACCAGGCAAAATTAACTGTACCACTATTGTATATAATACTTGTATGCAACAATTGTAGTTTCATGGTTGGGATCTTCCCAAAACAAAATTTTACTTTCTATATGAAGTTAATTGTGTGTAGCCATAAGGCTAGAATAAAAGAACTTAGAATTTGAATAATTAGCTTCTCTTGGATTGCAGTTACATGCAAGGTTAGATATCTTCTGAAGAATAAGTTTTGATTTTCATACAACAACCAGACCTCCAAGCAAAGCACAAAACGGCGCATCAGTGGCATTTAAAATCAAACAGGAAAAATATCAATGACAATTAGCTTTGCATCCAAGCGAACTTAAAGTGTCCGACTGGTAAAAACATAAAGAAAATAAGTACTTAAAAGGTTACTTACCTAATGGGATGAACAGAACACCTTGCTTCATGTGGCTGTAGCAAAATAAAATTCTATGACATGCTGTAAAATGATTATGATGTGCCAATCTCATATGCAAGGCTTCATATATATATCTAATGTAAACATAAATTAATGATAAGTAAGAAAGTAACCTTGAAAAATATATGATGAATTGAAAAGAAACTTCTTCTGACATATCAAAGGACAGGCTTTGGTTACATTGGCGCTTTGGATATTCAACATATTCATATGCAATGTGCAAGGATCTAGAACGTGGTGTGATGACCTGAGTTCTAGATTAGGAACCGCATGGAGCTACTCTTGTTTTATGGACCTACATATGGGCATGTGGCTTCTCTCTGTCTGTCTCGTGCATATCCCTGGAAGGTAGAAGCACCACAGCTCCACTTGATTGTTTATAGATTTATAGAGTTGATCAGCTGGAAGAGAAACCGTACTTGTCTATTTGAATTCTAGAGGAGCACTCAACGACAGAATCTGTTCGTTTCTAGCAAAAGTAAAGAGGAACACTCAGCGGCAGCACCGCGGATGCCGGCGTAGAAAGGTTTTGCTGCTGCTTTGGTTCCATTGAGATAAAAGTTGACTGTTGGCTTCTCCGTTGGATGGTGGAGGATCGAACGGACAGAAGATAAGGGAGTAAATTATTTATGAATGGATGACGTGGCGCATTGAGGATTGAGAGAAATAGAGGTAGGACTTTTAGTGATTCTCACTTGTATAGTTGTTATAGATAGATAGATACGATGATTTCCGTATCTCACGCCTATAGCCCGACAGCCATCTGCCCATCTATATATTTACCTCCCAACCGAGGGGGCGAAGGGGTTCGACGGCGTCCACCTTCGCCAGAGGCTCGAGGAGCGACGGTGACGTATGGGCAGTCATGTTTGAGATGGTGCGGAACTGAACGGCCCCCCTGATCCGTTCTGGAAGCGGGTCGGGGAACGCCGGCGTGTGTGGACTCCTCCGCGTCCGGCCACTGCGCAGGGTGGGTGGGTGGGTGATCGCCTGGCTTCCCGATGCGTCACCGGGTCGGGCACGGGACCGATCGAGTAGCCTGAACGCGATTCCGGCTCCCTTTCAGAAGGCGTAACCGGTCAATAAATCTGGATTGAGATGGGGAAATCCATGGCAAAATCGAGAGCCGACGTCGTCATGGAGAAGCTAGAATCTTTTCTCTGAAATTAAATTCATTCACCTTTCTTGCTTCTTTATAAGAAAGAGAGAAAGAAAGCTTTACACCTAGAATCATCCTAAAAATGGACACATGCTCACTGCTCTTTTTCAGTGATTGTTAACATGAATAATTAATGCATGCATCCTCACACCTCACTGCATTTTATACATTATACATGCTAATATACGCTACATATATCCTTGGTTTTGATGCAATAGCCATATCGTAAAGTGCTGTCTTCCAACGAGAGAGGTCAATGCGACCGGATCAGTGCTCTGCCTGATGAGATCCTGGTCACCATCCTCCACGAGCTGGATTCCAAGTCCGCAGTGAGCACAAGCATCCTCTCACGGCGATGGAAGTACTTGTGGACTTTCCTGCAATCCCTCCATTTCAGTGAGATTCCGTTGCCCGATAACTACTGCTGGGTACGTCTAGGACCCATGCAAAAGGAGTTCCTCAACACAAACAAGAGCAGCCACTTTATCCCATCCCTGCTATGGTTCACAGGGATTAAGAGAGGGGACACAGCTTTCAGAAGACTTTCTCTTGTGTTCTCAGGCGGCAGTGACGAGTGCACTGATGCCATGAATGGCGCGATAGCTTCTGCAGCCGAGCAGGGTGTGAAGGATATTGAGGTGGCGGTTGTCGGGCTGACAAAGTACGAGTTCCCTTCATGGTTGTTCTCTGGTGATGCAAGCTCATCGCTGGCCAGTTTGTGCCTGAACCATTGCAAGCTTTCTGTCAGCCCCAGCTTTAAAGGATTCTCTGCTCTTACAAAAATTGTTCTCGTTGGGATGCACATGAGCCTAAAAGATACACAGGTTCTCCTCATGAATTGCAAAAGCCTGAAGAGTCTACACCTGATCGACATGCTTGATATCAGAGTCCTGAGGCTCCCAGAGCTCGAGGAATTGGTGCGGCTCTGGACTTTTCCGTGTGATGTGTTCAAGATTCATACACCGGCTTTGCGAAGACTGGAGTACTGTGGTCAACTTCTCCCAGCATCTACCTTCAGTCCTTGCTATGTCTTGAGCATGTTACGTTGCAGTATGTTTGGGGTGACCATCCTCACTGTCATGCTGAAAAGTTGCGGACCATCTCTACTTGTTTTCCTCATGTTAAGAGCCTACACCTGCGATATGATGTCCCGAAGGTGAGCTAGGGAATACTGTCCCTGATATTCTTTAATGTGGTGTTGTTGCATCATTGGCTAATGGTTCAATTTTTGCAGTTTGTCAAACCAGTAATGCCTGCTGTTTTCTCAAAGCTCAGAGTCCTAACTTTAAACATCCGTACAAAACCTTCGGACGATCTGTTTTGGATGGCTATGTTTGTAGTTGCTGCACCTTTATTGATGAAGCTACAAACTAATGTAAGATTGCTTTTTCATGCATTTTTCTACAATCTTGTTTAGGGTAATTCTTGTCATTTGGAGGGAATGATTTAACTCATATACATTTTTCCCATTATTCCAGGTGCGCTATTTATCATATCTTGAATCTTATGATGGTGTCATCTGGGATGATTCTGACTTTCAGCACAACAGTTTGAATGAAGTAGAGATGTATAATTTCAAGGAAGAGACAACGAGATAGCCTTTGCACGACTACTACTTCGTAGAGCTCCAAATATGAAACGCATTGCTTTGTGTCAAGCTCGTCTGCGTGAAGATGTGGATCACCAGAGCATACCCCCTGACTGGCCTAAAGATGAGGAATTCAGCCCTAGAGACAACCAGTTAGTTCTCTCTAAATTGTTGGATGGTGTTTCTTCCTGTGCTCGTGTTTGTTCATGTAATTTACTTTTTTTTACACGTGCAATTTACATTCTTTTTACATGTGTAATTTACCTTTGGAAGAACTAGCAGATACCATTTGTGGTTCCCTTGGTGTAATGTGTTATTGTATCATCATTGTAATTGGGAAGTAAGTTACTAATGTTATTGGAGAAGAAAATCGTAGACCGATGTTTGGATATGACGGTATTTAAAGCTAGTATAAATAACCTCTGTAAATCTTTCAAAACAAACGTTTTGGCCTTGACTAGGGATGGAAGTGAAAAATATGGAAGACACAAATTTATTAAAGTTTTCGCCGTATTGTGGAGTAAAATAAAAACATAATTATAAGCGTAAAAACCAGAATGAAAATAGTTTAAAAGGCAAATAAGTGAAAATGAAGTAAAAACATGATAACTAACGTTATTGGAGAGGATGGCATTGAAAACCCAGAAATGCCCTTTATAATTCTTCCGATATATGATGCAAGTAAAGACAAATTTGGAAGACACAAGTTTACTAAAGTTTCCCCTGTATTTTGGGTAAAATAAAGATGAGAATGATGCCTGTAAAATAGAAAAAAAATGCAAACGAAGATGCAAAACAATGACAAAATTTCTATTTTCGGCTAAATATGAAAACAATGAGAGATTATTTAGCCGATAATCATGAGATTTTTTTTTGTTTTTCCCCTTTATCACACATGCTTGCGTTTTCTATTTACTATAAGTGATACACTACTTGTTAGCAAAACAAACAATAGGCGACTAAGTTAGCAACAAGGTACTAAATAGCGTTTAGCGGTATGGTAGCGGATTAGTGTCGGTGTAGCGGATCGCAGAGATAGCGGGCTAAGTCCAAATAGCGAAATGCAAGAAATAGTCACAATTTTAGTGCATTAACATCAAATTTACATGAAAAAAATAAAGTTTTAAGTTAGTCAATTACATTTCACGACAAGAATCACAAAAAATAGATATATTTATTATTTAGGGATACATATTAATATTAAATTATCATATCAATAAATAAAGAATTCATTTATCAATCCATAATTCTTGTACAATACCTAAATAATTATTCAAAATATTATTGTTACCGTTTAACTTGTATTCATATATCATTTGAACCATAAATGTAGCAAATAGCGGCTTAACACAAGCAATAGCGGCTACAATAGCGGGCAATAGCGGACAATAGCGGCCGCTAAGTCCAAACATGCTATCTTGGGTCCGCTACCTTATAGCGGTAGCGGTGGGGTACCGCTACCGCTATAGCCGCTTATTAGCAGCGCAACGCCATTTAGTACCTTGGTTAGCAATGCTTTCAACATATTGCATCTCTTCTCTCTGCTCTTCTCTCTTATCCTTGCTCATTCCTCGTCACACATGTTGGAGCTACCCCTGAAAATGGACCAATTCATGTCCCTGGTTTCAAATTCTAGAAAACATGCGAATTGAGTGTCAAATAGTGCAAGATGTTCGAATTGAGACCAAGCTAATATTTGTCATGGATTTAGAAATGAAAGGTAGAAAACTTTTATGCCTCACTTCGATAGTTCGATTTTGATCCAATGGGGCCAGACATTATAATAGATCAGTAAACAGGTGGCACGTTTATTTGTTGTGTCTCCATATGTTCTGTGTGACATACCTTTGGTTCTGAATAGCCTCTGTTCCTTTGAATGACGATCTTTTCTTAACCTCTTTTTTTGTGGTTTGTTGGTAGAAATCTATGTTCTTTTGAATGATATATGGCCATCTCCTCTTAACCTCTTTTTGTGTATTTATTAGTATAAAAATCTGGTTAGGAAATTTTGGCAATTTTAGTGGAAAATTTTCTACTACAGATGCAAAAAAATGCTTTAAACCGATAAAATATTCCTCAGTCACATGCTTCTGTACTTATATTTGGCACTTTTTTTGCAAAGAGTTACTGAAAACTAAAAAAGAAGCTTCTGTAAAAATGACACATTGTATGTAATTTAGTGTGAACATCAAGCCAATTCATGCCTTCAGCTACTGAACAGAGAGATTCAGCGAGCTGTTCACGAATACACTAACTCAAAGGCAAGAATAACCAGTAACCACTATTATTTTCAGAGATGACCTTGAGGGAAGCTAAAATGCTGTTCATACGAAGCAACAAATAAAGTAGCGACTCTTAGTTTTTTTTTTTTTTTTTTGCTCTCACTACAAAACCCCAGGGTGCCACTAAATCATCTATATATTAAGAGGACACAGATTCAATGCAAACATCCGTAAGCATATTGCGCGACAAGGATGATTGGCTAGAGCCAACATAAACTAACACAGTATATGCATGTCAAGATCCTTACAAAGTATGGTTTAGCATACCAGCTTTAGCCAATCCAAATCATATTGGTCTGCAATCTGCAGCCCACAAGTATGCTCCAAATCATTTCACTTGATATCATTTTTTTCTGGAAGCAGCATTTCACTTTATATCAATGACAGCAGGCAATGGATCCATGTTAATGAAATTAGCAGGGCCTTAAAGACAGGGTTGCATTTCTTTGATGGTTATCAGCTGAGTTTGGTTCTCCTTCATTGGTAGCACCCTAGGGTAAATATCCTTACCACTAGTACCTTAATTAGGATGGGAGGTTGTAGCAAAAAACTAGCATGCTATTCACACAACTTATGAAATCCACCCTTAAATTCGTTGAGCAGTAAGCTGTTTGTCCAAATATATTCAAGTTACGGTGAGCTGATCAAACAAAGAAGCTGTCAAGCTACTAAGAAGTCAACTTAAGATGATGCCCTCATGCTTTACGAAACCTAGATGCCTTCTCAAACACTTGAATTACATCAGGTGGACAAGTTCTTTTCAGATTCCTGTACCCTTGGGTTCTCTTCACAGCATCCATAGCAGTTGAACAGGTGATAAATTCCAAGCAAGCATCCTTAAGTATGTCACATTGATGCTGATCAGCTAAAGCAAATGTGGCTGCCACGGTCTGCACACTGAGATTCTCACAAAGAATGCTCTGGCACATCAGACTCAGCCTCTCCATTCCATACCGGTCCGCAGCCACAAGCAGGTGACGGATCATATCGGTACGAGCATCTTCCTTAAGATAATCCAAAGGGGGCAAAGAGTCGGTGTAGATGAAATGAAGCAGCTCCCTGAAAACAGCAGGCTGCATATCCTGGATGGTTATGGACACTGCTCCTGATCCTGCTTCCCTCAAAGGCCCATAAAGCTGTGCTTTGAAGACAGGCGAGCGTGTGGCGAGCACAACCTTGTGCGCTGTGAATTCCTCTCCTCCTACACTGAAAGTAACATCCACCCCCACCTTCTCTTCCAACAGATTGGCTTATTGGCATAATGCCCGGCCATATCAGACGGCGGCACCTGAATCTTGGGAATAGATTTGGTTTCTGTACTCCGTGGCTCCTCCTCCTTGATGACAGTGACAGTGCATTCCATTGTGAGGCAATCATCCCGAAGGCAAGTAGGCGATTCGAAGATGCTGCGTTTTTCCCGAAAGTAACTGATCCAGTTGTGAGAATCTTCTGTGTATGTTTGGAACTCCCTCGGTGCTTCCTTGTGCACCGAGACCGACAGGCCAGTGCTCTGGTCGACCAACCGCAGCTCGTAGGACGCCCTCAACTTCTTGACGTGCCTGCTCGCGAGCATGATTCCAGCTGCGGATTTGTCGTCGATTAAGAGCCTCTTTGGGAGGGCTCCAGAACTGGCTCCAGGAGCGGCTCCGGCCCAGCCCCGCCAAACGGGCGTTCGCTTCGGCTCCGAGCCCCCGCCCGCTCGCTCGGGGACGACGGCGGCAGCCACGAAAACGTGGCTCGGGCGGCTCCGCTCCTTCATCTCGCTGACACCTTGCCTCGAGAATGGCGCGAACGGAGGCCTCTTCGAGTGCTCCGCGTCTCGCGCGCCCGCCGAGCTCGCCGTCCGCCGGAGAAGCAGGAGGGAACCCGCCGCCACGGGGAGGGATTTCGTTGCAAGGGAGGGAGGTAGGGAGATCTGCCGCCTGAGAGGCGGCGCCACGCACGCGCCCGCCCCCGAGCTCGAGCGGATGGAGAGCTGTCAGCGCTGTTCCGCCGGAGAGGAGAGGGAGGCCGAGGAGCTCATGGAAAGTCGTCCTCTAGGGAGGGCCGCCGCGAGAACTCGAGCTGCCGCCACCGCTGACGAGGTCCGCCCGACGAGCACCTCCTGCCGCCGCCACCGCCGCTCCCATCCATCACCTCCTCCCGCCGCCACCGCGAAGCGGAATTGATCGCCACAAGGAGCACGGCAGTGAGGCCTCGGACGGACTCATGGGGAGCTCCATGGGTGGGATGGATAAAGATGGAGGCGTGGGCCCCACTCAGGTTGTGTGGTGTGGATTTGCATTAAAAAAAGGAAACAATCGATTGATGAAGAAAATAAGGGAGAAAATAAAAGAAATAAAGAAAAAAAGATATTATGGATATTTCATCCTCTTATCCACTTTACACAGCGAGGAGAAGCCGTTTTGCCAAACATTTTTTAAAACGGCTCCAGCTCCACAAGAAGAGCCGCTCCACCAGAGGAGCCGGAGCCAGAGCCGTTTTGAGTGGAGCCGGAGCCCTCCCAAAAGGACCCTAAGTCAGGGCGAAAGATAATGGCCTAGCGGTGGCCGCCAGCGGGAAACATGCTGGATATGAAGGTTCTACTTTTCTTGCCGACTGCGTTGTTGTCCACCGGCGCTCGGGTGCATGCAGATGTGGAAGACATGGGTGCCTTGCTCGTCCCTAATTCCACGCCGACTTCGGCTTGAGTTCGCATCCGCGGCGAGGAGGAGCGCCGGAGGAGGCAGGGCCTCGGCCACGGCGGTGGCAAGCTGCTGCACTTAGAGGCGTGGACCCACCGCAATCCGAATCGGCGATAGCGAAGGAAATTTCAAATTTGGAAGCGGGAGGAGGAGATTGCGGAGGATCGAACCTTCTCGCGGGTGGCGCGATCCCGAGATTGGAGTAGCGGCGCAGTCACGTGGAAGACGATGGGACAAGTGTGGCCGGAGATTTGCGTTTGAGGAAGAAAGACGACGAGGAGAAGTTGGGCTTGGGCCGTCTGGGCTGGGTCGGAGACGAAGGCAGCGGCTTAGGAATTAACTACTCACTTACTTGCGGGCCCTCTATCTCAAAAAAAAAAACGTCCGGGCCCGGACAACGTGAGTCCCACATGTCTGTGTACATGTCAGATATCCGTGGACTGGGCCGTGGATTGTGTCAAAGGCTGGCTGCGAGATTATGGGTTTAAAAACGGGACGGGCCGGCCCTACCTGGGCCCTATTTTGCTGGTCCGGTAGCCCACCAAGCATAATCGAGGCCTAAATTGGGATCTTTTTAGCACGGCCCAACCCGCTCTCAGGTCTCTCTAGTGTTTTCTAAAAAAAAAAACTTTTCTGATGAGTCCGAGTCGCCCGTGTGTCACGCCGCCTCGCCGGACAATTATGCCGCGTCGTCCCCGGTGAATCTTCGGTGGCGATGGCGTGTTCGGCGCGAATCCGTAGCGCCGCCCAGCCACGCTCACGAGACGGAGAGATCTTGCAAACGGCAGCGCTCCGAGAAGCGAGATCCTGGCCGCTATCCTCCAGGACGTGGACGCCAAGACGGCGGTGAGCACGAGCATCCTATCCCGGCGATGGAGGCACGTGTGGAAATCCCTACGTTCCCTCCACCTCAGCGAGGTCTCCCTCCCCGACGACTCCTCCTGGGTCCGCCTCGGGCCGATGCGGAAGGAGCACTAGTAAAGAAAGTTAAGAAGGAGACTTTAGTACGTCTTTTTTCGGCTCAAGTCGGGATCAAAACGATTTCGTCGATGTGAACCGAAACGGCTGTGGGAGCCACCCCTTTACTCCCGGTTGGTATTACCAACCGCGGGACTAAAGGAAGACGTCGAACTGCTATTTTAAAACAATAATTGGCGCCAGACTTTAGTCCATACTTTTTTAGTCTCGGGTAGAAACACCACCCGTGACTAAAGCCTCTTCCACCACTGTCGGCCTCCCTCCTCTTCTCTCTTTCTCTCACTTCCTTATCTCTCTTTCCTTTTATCTCTCCACCCACACCGCAACACCCTTATCTCTTCTCTCTTTCTTCTTTCTTCCTCATCTTATCTCTTCCACAGTGCTCGCCGGGCTGGAGGGCACAGCGAGTCAGCCGCGTGAGGGTCGCCGCGGCGCCCGGATGTGCGGGCTGCCGGTGTGGAGGGTGGCGCACGGCCTGGCCTTGAGCCCCTCGACGTCCTCGGCGCGGCGGCCCGACGGCGGCATGGCTCTCCTCCTCCTTCCTAACGGGGTTTGTTTGTAATTTATGTGAATTTTCTTTGATTTTTATTTGTGAAACGAAATCAGATGAAACTTGTGTATTTTTTCTAGTGAATGTGTTGTGAATCGATTCGAACTTGTGATGTTTATGCTAATGCAATGACTTAATGTTGTGATGGTTATTGTGTGATGAACTGTGAGATCGAATCAAACTTCTTGTTTGTGTTCTTGCTGCAATTGTTATTAGCAGTGGCGGCAGCAGAGCTTGGAGCAGGCTCGACAGCGCATGGGTGGCGCAGGCACTAGGGTGGTTTCCCCCAGGAAAATCCTACCAATCGGGACTAAAGGCCCCCCCTTTAGTCCAGGTTCATCACCCGAGACTAAGGGGGGGGGTCTTTTTGTCTCTCATCATTAGTCCTGGTTGGACTGGAGAGACCTAAGGCCTCTACCAGCCAGGACTGGAGAGACGTAAGGCCTCTACCAACCGGGACTAAAGGCCCACACTCTACCATTGGAGTACCTCAAGGCGAACAAGGTCAGCCACTTCGTCCCCTCCCTGCGATGGTTCCCGCGGATCATCAGGAAGCGAAGCGACGAAGGTAGCGGTGGCGATGTTGAAGCTCTGAGAGGACTGTCTGTCGTGTTCTCGGGCAGCGCCAAGTGCGCCGGCACCGTCGACACCGCCATAGTCGCCGCGTCGCGGGTGACGGAGGGCATCGACGTGGCGGTCGTCGGAGATGCAAGCAGCAGGCGGACCAAGTGCTACGAGTTCCTTCACGCCGCTCACGACATTGACGGTGACGACGACGCCAGCACGCCACCACCGTCGCCGCCATCGCCGCCGCCAGCCTCGCTAATTCAGAAGGTGTGTACACTCGTTGAAACTCAACATCCCGCACCATTTAATCAACATTGTGCACATGTTGCGACACTTCACCATCATCGAAGTCCGTAACTTCTTAATTAGTGATATCCTCAGGCCTCATCACAATGGGTGAGAATGGTTCATTTTCCTCAAACACTCCACCTTCATCAAGGTCTTCATCATGGCATCGCGCTTCACCTTCATTTAGGCATCCTGCTTCGACTTCATTAAGGCCATCCTCACCATATTTATTCCAACACGTGTAATTTTTTTGTGAAACCACGTGTGATCAAATGATGAAAAATATTGTCCTGTTGTCTGAAATTCTTCTGGTTGAGACAATCTATGCAGGGGCAAAGCATTGCTTGAACACCACGATTTCTCATATCCGCCTCTGCTTGATCTGGAAAACCATTGACCCCGCTTAAGAAATTGTCCCAATATCGGGGTTGTCTGTACATCTAAGCCCGAGCAGCAGCAGTCATATGCAATTTCCATCAAATGAGCATAATTCATCACCAAAACCGATGAGTAAGAGGATTAGGACAACAAAGTTCAATAAAAGGGGGCAATTTCCACCTTGACGAGGACTGTCTACGAGGCAATCGCACCCGAGTAGGAGGAGGAGGGCGTCATGACGGCCACGCTGGAAGAGCGCCGAGCCCGAGGAGGAGGAGGCTGCTACTTTGGAGGACGGCGACGGCATGGAGGACGCCGTGGTCAACGTCCGCTGGCCCATTTCGCCACCGCGCACCGGGCAGCCCGCCGCAGCGGCCGACTTTCGGCGAGAGAGAGCGCGCGCGCGCTAGTGCTGTTAGTTGGCGGCGGCGACCCAAGTGGCCAAGTGGCCTTATGAGGAGAGAGAGCAAATGTAGTTGTTGGAGATAGCTAGAGTTGTCTAAACGCGAAGACAAAGACGCGTAATAACAACACGGGTCTCTAATGTGAGACAACAAAGGAGACGCTGGCTCCAAACAAGCATCTCCAATTGGGTCGTCATCAAAGGAGACATGTCTTAACAAACACGTGTCTCCAATACAACAGTGATCGGTAACGCAAACCTTTTATTTTTCCGTCGACAGGAGTTCGCTCAAGTAAACTGAAACCTGCCAAAAAGATCGACCTCGTGAACGACGTCAAGAGCAGGTGGTGGCGTTGTGGTGACGACTGACAACACGGACGAATTGGGCGCATTGCTGGATTTATTCTGGGATATAACCGCTGCTATGTTTTAAGTGATAAGCGACGTGATCGTCGATAGCGAGGCAATAGTGGTAACTTCATCAATCTTGAGAATTTTCCGGTGCAGTCTCTCGAAGATACTCGTAAGGTATTGTTGCGTGCGTGTGTTCTTTGGGGTGAGTGTGCGTGTGTATATGAGCGTCTACATCTGTACTGTGTAATTCGCTAAAAAAAACATGGAGGAAATAAAAAAAGGTTCGTGCTAGTACCTAAGGAAATTGCGAGGTCAGAATGTCAGATCGCTGCCCTCTCCTTCCATCGATCTGGTCAGGGACAGCAACTGGTTCTCAACCTAGAGTGTGTATCCTCGTGCACCAACGTTACTATTAGCTACCGCTTCCACGGCTCCACGCTATCGATCCACCGTCCCGACTTAGTTCGGAGTACTCCCTCCGTAAAAAAAAAAATGCAATTCTCGCTTTTCGATAAGTCAAACTATTTTAAGTTTGATTAAAAGATATAGAAGAAAGTCTTGACATTCATGAAACAAAATAAATACCATTAGATCAGTTATAGAATGCACTTTCACGATAAATTTATTTGAAGATATAAGTGCTAATACTATTTACTATAAATATGATTAAACTGAAGCAAATTTGATCGACACGGATCCCATAATTGCATTCTTTTGTGAATGTGCCTTGTGTTCTCCACGTGGATGTGCCTTGTGTGCCTCACGTGCCGCCACCACCTACATGTACATCGAGAAGAAGTGATAAACAAATTGAAATGTTTCCGCGTCCTCCACGGCTCCACGGCGTGTTCGAGCAGCAAATGGAAAACACGGCACCAAACAGCTCCCCTTTCTTTGCGCGTTGACCGACTCGCCGCCACGCAAAACGTGAAAAAGTTGAACTGGGTGCACCAAAATCGTGATCGTGAGCCAAAATAGTGCTCGTGAACCGTCTTCTCTCGAAAGACTCCTGGCTCAATTGCTGAAATGAAGGAGAATTGGTTTCCTGCACAAACATGTCCCGCCTTTGTTGTCTGCAAAAGGCATACTTCGCAAAGGGAGGCTCTTCTTCTCACATATTTTTTTTTCTTAAATGTGCCTTGAACCACCGTTGCAAGGTTCCAATATCTGATATAGCTGCCTTAATCGGCTTCTTATGCAGATTCTTCCAGTTAATTTGGGTAATCTAGCTTTTCCTCTAAAATTGTGAACAACTGTTCCTTCTCAATTGGTGAGAGATCATCAACCGCCTTGTTGATTAACACCCTCTCCCAAGCAATGAGACTACTGCATCAATACAAATCTATCCTCAGATCTGGGTAGGCCAAAAATTGGCATCAAGTTCGATTCAAATCAACTTGTCTTCTGGCCATGCGGCGCATTTTTCAAACACGTTCCGATTTTTCGAATTTAACTTTCTTCTAAGAACCAAAGCATCTCAAATTCAATCAAATTTACATAATAAATTAATAATAATATTTATGATAAACAAATACCATTAGATTATTTTTTGCTGATATACACCGTACAGACGTGGAGGCTCACAAACACGCAAGCACACTCGTCTCTATAAACACACGCACGCAACCTTACCCTTGTGTAATGCTTTAGCTCTCAAAGTTAAAAATAATTTATAATTTAGAACGAAAAGAGTACATCGAATGTATCAATTAGCTAGATTGGGGTATTTGTCAGATTGAGAACTTCTCTTGCATTTTAAAACTTCTACGTTTTTAATACAATATGTAGCGAATATGCCCTCTTTGCCATTTGTTCGAGTTGATTTTGGTGATTCATGTTAACACAAGTAATAAGACTAACCACATTATCTAGCATGTCCTTGTAGACATATCTAGGTCCCATGGATGCAACCACAACAAAGAAGCAAAGAAACAACTCAAAGACGCAAGAAAACAAGAAAATGGCACCATCCACTTGGTACATCGAAAGGCCAAACCGAATTGGCACTGTCCGGATGAACCGATGGTCCAAATTCTAGTTGCATCGGATGATTGGAAGGAATAGAGTCGAAGACAATAGCACCGGATGATCCAACGGTCCTAAGCGGGAAGCCGTCGGTCTATCTCGATGCTCAGTTTGAATCAAGACAGACGCACCAAGACGAGAGCTTCAGCACCGGATGAACTGACGGTGGAGCAGCGGTTCATCCGATGGTCTCGAAGAAGCCAACAGAGACGTTTTGGCGAGGAGTCCTTCAGCACCGGATGAACCGACGGTGCAAGGCCGGTGCAAGCGAACAGCTTGTGTCGGAGAACCTCAACGGCTAAGTGACGTGGGGAGCACCGGATGAACCGATGGCCACGAAAAGTGAGCGCCGGTTCATCGGCGGTATATTTTTCAGTGAGCCGTTAGCCAACGGCTCCTAGGGTGCCTTGGGCTATTTATACCTCCTCCACTCACCCATTTGAGGTTGCTGAATTGTGTGGAAGTGCAGAGGAGTGCAAGACACCTAGAAGATCATATCCAATCCATCCAAGTGCTTAATTGCTCATCCATAGACTTGTACACGCTTTGTGTGTGTGCTTAGTGCTAGGCTTAGCTTAGAGCTGAGTGAGTGCAAGGTGTGCCTACCTTGTGAGGTGATTCTAGAGTGAATCAAGTTGTACAAGGTACGCCGAAAGCCTTGGGGCCTAAGTGGCTCACCGGCAATCGTCTTCGACCCTCCGGCTTGGTGTGGAGTGGTGATGACACTTTGTGCGGGGGACGTGGAGACCCCCGTGGAGAAGCTGGTTAGTGGAGGCGGCATCAAGGTGACCAAGGGAGCTTGGCGAGTGCCTAAGTGGCGAGCCTTAGTGGCAAGTCAAGTGGTGCTCTTGGGAGAGACTTGGTGACCGGGAAGCAATACTCTTATGTGAGTGCATCAACAACGTGGACTAGGGGTGGCTTAGTGCCTACCGATACCACGGGATAAATCGCGTGTCAAGAGTTTGCTTCCTCTCATCCATTTTTACGTTTGCACATTACTCTATTGCAATCTTTGTTTGCTCTTACTTTTCTAGAGTAGTATCATGCTAGGAATGACTATAGGTTGCAAAACTTGTTTTGGGATGGGAGTTTCACACTAGAACAACCCTAGTTGCACATCTAGATAGTATGTTCTAGTTTATGTTTTGAACAAATAGTGGTAAGCCATAGGTTAAGGATTTTAGTTTGCCTAATTCACCCCCTCCCCCTCTTAGGCTACGAGCATCCGATTCCTTACAAGTGGTATCAGAGCCGGGACTCACCTCCTTCACAAGGAAACGCCAATTCGATTGGTAAATTGTGAAAACCGACTCATTGGAACGGTTAGGCTTCATCGCCTAGTGAGTTGCTCTATAGAGGTATGAAAGGGGTGGATACCATAGGTTTGGCTCCACATTTCGATGGCACGGGCTATCCTCGTTGGAAGGTGCTTATGGAAGCTTACCTCCAAGCGAAGGATCTTGATGTTTGGAGAGTCACCGATGAGGGTGTGAAAAATGGTACTAAGAAGGAAAAATAATTTGATGTAATTGCTAAGAGTATCATTTTATCCTCTCTAGATGTAGGCGTTTTCAATAGAGTTTTTACTTGTGAAAATGCTCATGAGCTATGGAAAACCATCAAGGAGCAAAATGAGGGTTCAAAAGAAGTTGTTAATGAACGCTACGGTTGTCTCCTTGAGGAATTCAATATCTTTAAGCAACTTGCAAATGAAAATGCGGAATCAATGTACTCACACCTAAATGTGCTTGTCAATGAGATTAATGCTCTAGGTGTGAAGAACATCACGGACTTGAACATCAACCGCAAGATCCTTCAAAGTCTCCTAAGCCTGATTATGACTTGGTGAAGACCATCATCTATGAGAGAAAGCTCGAAGAATTGAAGCCATCTCAAATCTTGAGCAAGATCATGGCACATGAGTTTCAAATCATGCCCGAGTCCTAGAAGGCGCCCCAAGAAAAGCCCCAAGAACCATCTTCTCGAAGCACAAGCCATGCTCTCTCAAGCCAACAAGAGAAGGTGATGAGAAGAATGGCAACCCATGGAACCTCAAGTGAAGAAGAAGATGATGATGATGATGAAGTCTCCTCAAGTGATGAAGAGGTCGAGTCAATGGTCGCCATGTACATGAAGAAGATCTTCAAGTATGTGAAGAAAATCAACATGTACGGCTACAACATCCACTTGAGAGAAGGGCGTCATCATCAACACATCAAGTTCACCAAGATCAAGCACAAAACCAAGAAAAAGGTGGTCAAGGAGAGGAGACCAAAGCAAGAAGCGATTGTCGCCGTCCGTGAGTGGACAAGTGGTGGAGAATCAAGTTCTTGTAGCTCAAGTGATGAATCAGGAAAGAACTTCACCACCCGCTTCATGCAAGGTCCTTCATCATCACCACACATGTGCCTTATGGCCCAAGGTATGGAGAGCAATGTAAGTGATGATGAATCCGACACCACCTCTCAATGATCTTGTTGAGCTAGTCCATGAGCAAAAGGAAATACTTAAGAAACAAGCTAATGAAATTAAGGAACTCAATGCTCTCAATGATCTTAGTGCAACCCTTGCTACAAATTATGACTATTTGTTGTGCAAATTCAATTTGCTTAGTAAGGAGTGTGATGAGCTAAAATCTAAGCTTAAGAGCAATGAAACTAAAACAAGTATTTCCTTTGAGCTTGATAAACCATCTATCCCTTGTGCAATTCCTATCTCCAAGGTAGATGCTTCAACTTCTTGCATTGATTTAATTGATGAATCATGCTCACCATCTTGCAATGAGAATGTTGTTGTAGAAACATGTGATTGTCTCATAGGCAAGGAGAATGATGAGCTCAAGTAAGAAGTAAAATGGCTCCGAGAGAGGTTGTTAAGCTTGATGGGCAAGGGCAAGAACAATGAGGAACAAGTGAAAGTCTCTCAAGACATGAAGAACAACGTCCAACCTTCTCAAGATAACCGTGATCCCATGGTGAAGAAGCTTGAGAAGGGTGAAACCGTGACTTGCTACAAGTGTCAAGGAAAAGGGCACAAGTTCTACAAATGCCCTCAATTTGTCAAGAAGATGGACAAGGGCGAGAAGAAGAAGATGAAGCCGACCATCAAGAGCTCCCTCATCTACACCAAGCCCAACCAAGAACAAGAACAAGAGCAACACCTATGTCATCAAGAAGAAGGCTAATGGTAAGGTGGTTGCACACAAGGTTGGGAAGATGAAGACGGGGTTGGAACCAACCCATTTGGGTGCCCAAGGAAGTCATCACCAACATGAAGGGGCCTCAAATGGTGTGGGTTGCTAAGGCCACGTGAAGGCCATGAAGAACGGGGACTTGGGAGGCTTGGTACAAAGAAGATGAGAAGATTCAAGCCTAGAAGCCAAGCTTGCAAGTTGGACATGTGTTGCCCAAGTTCCCCGGTTGAGGTAATGGAAACTAGAACTCATATCATGTATCATTGTAGCTCCATTGCCATGTTTAGGTTGCATTTGTTGCATTGTTTACATATGGTAGGTTGCTTGGGACATGTGCTAACCCATGAGCAACCTACATGGTTTGACTAGTGTGTAGGAAATCTACACTTGTTCTTTCATGGTGCATGTTTTTCTATATATCTCTTTGCATCATGAGCAAGCTATGGGGTAAGCTTCCCTTTCGTTGTCATAAACAATGTGCATACATTTGGTTGGTGATTCAAACACTAAATGCACACATTTAGGGGGAGCTCATCCTATGGTTTGGTTATGGGACTAACATTGTTTCAATCTTATTTTTGTGTAGTCCCTTGGTGACGCGTTCTGGTGCAATATTTCATTCTAAGAGAACGTTATTTCACTCTCATTGTGATCTAACATCTCCCAAAAAGTGAATATAGCAATACGAGCTTCATGCTATTGAGTCATGTCCTTGCGAGCTTATGTTTCTATATAAGTTCAAAGGCAATGTACTCATACATTCCTAATCCTTGTGGTACTCCAAGTGTTTCTTTGCAAGCCTCTTCCAAGTGGTGTCATCCCCGAGTGATATCATTTCCATGCGGCTCATCTCAATATGGTGCCAACAAGGTAGAGAGGAATATCCCCCGGAGGTATGCAATGCTCAAAAAGCTTACAAGTGGTATCTACAAGTGGTAATGTAACAAGAACCCATTTGTCTTATCTCTTGTCCTTTAAGCTACCTCTTTGCATGATATGCTCTAAGCTTCCTTGTCTTACAAATTTTTGTAGTTGTGCACTTGATTTTCACACTATCTTTTTGTGCACACACTTAGGGGGAGCTTAGTTTGTATCATGTTAAGTCTCATGAGCTTGTGATCCACCTTAGTTATTCGCACATGTGGTATCTTCATTGATATCATACATATGGATCATGGTTCATGCGGCTTTCTCCCTAAGGATTTAACATTTCTCTTGGAGCTATGTTTGCTAGGACTTGCTATATTTTCGATGGAGACCTTTTGTTTTGGGCACTTTTTGGAGATTTTATTCCAAAGAGGAGAAGGTAAAAGCAAGCTATGGTTCCAAAGGGAAAAGCAAGCTATGTGTGAACATAGTAAAGAGAAGATCAAGAAAAGGGGGAAATTTCATCTAGGGGGAGTTGTGATGGGGAGATTATAGTGAGTTGGATGATGGTAAGCTTGGATGATGGTAAGCATCCAAGCAAGTAGTGAGTTGGATGATGGTAAGCATCCAAGCAAGTGTAAGTGGTTCTAATTTTGTCAATTTTGCAAATTTATGCTTGCTTTGCTTGTGTTGTCATAAATCACCAAAAGGGGAGATTGTAGCGAACATGGCCTCTTTGCCATTTGTTCGAGGTGATTTTGGTGATTCATATTAACACAAGCAATGGGACTAACCACATTGTCTAGCATGTCCTTGTAGACATATCTAGGTCCCAAGGATGCAACCACAACAAAGAAGAAAAACAAGTCAAAGATGCAAGAAAACAAGAAAATGGCATGGTGAACCAAGCGGCACCCTAGAGCGGCGTCGGTGCACTTTGTACATGCTGCGAAGGCCAACCGAATTGGCACCGTCGGATGAACCGATGGTCCAAATTCTAGTTGCGTCGGATGATTGAAAGGAACAGCTTTGAAGACAATAGCACCGGATGATCCGACGGTCTAAGCGGGGAAGCCGTCGGTCTATCCAATGCTCAGTTAGAATCAAGACAGAGACGCGCCAAGACGAGAGCTTCAGCACCGGATGAACCGACGGTGGAGCAGCGGTTCATCCGACGGTCTCAAGAAGCCAACAGAGACGTTTTGGCGAGGAGTCCTTGATCGGATGAACCGATGGTGCGTCGGTGCAAGCGTCGGAACAGTTGTGTCAGAGAACCTCAACGGCTAAGTGACGTGGACAGGGGCACCGGATGAACCGATGGCCCTGAAAAGTGAGCGTCGGTTCATCCGACTATATACTTTCGGTGAGTTAGCCAACGGCTCTAGGGTGCCTGTGGCTATTTATACCCCTCACTCACCCATTTGAGATTGCTGGATTGTGTGGAAGTGCGAGGAGTGCAAGACACCTAGAAGATCATATCCAATCCATCCAAGTGCTTAATTGCTCATCCATAGACTTGTACACGCTTTGTGTGTGTGTGTGCTTGTGCTTAGCTTAGAGCTGAGTGAGTGCAAGGTGTGCCTACCTTGTGAGGTGATTCTAGAGTGAATCAAGTTGTACAAGGTCTGGAAGCCTTGGGGCCTAAGTGGCTCACCGGCAATCGTCTTGACCCTCGACTTGGTGTGAGTGGCGAGGACACTTTGTGCGGGAGGCGTGGAGACCCCATCCTAAGTGGAGAAGCTCCTTAGTGGAGGCGGCATCAAGGTGACCGTGCCAAGGACGAGCCTTAGTGGCGAGCCTTAGTGGCGAGTCAAGTAGTGCTCTTGGGAGAGACTTGGTGACCGGGAAGCAATACTCTTGTGTGAGTGCTTCAACAACGTGGACTAGGGGTAGCTTAGTGCCTACCGATGCTACGGGATAAATCGCGTGTCAAGAGTTTGCTTTCTCTCATCCCTTTTTACGTTTCCGCATTACTCTATTGCAATATTTGTTTGCCCTTACTTTTCTAGAGTAGTATCATGCTAGGAATGACTATAGGTTGCAAGACTTGTTTTGGGATGGGAATTTCATACTAGAACAACCCTAGTTGCACATCTAGATAATATGTTCTAATTTATGTTTTGAGCAAATAGTGGTAAGCCATATGTTAAGGTTTTTAGATTGCCTAATTCACTCTCTCCCCCTCTTAGGCTACGAGCATCCGATTCCTTACACAATAATACGTAATGCTCTTATGTATTTTAGAAAAAATTACGAATGAAGTTGTCAGTAAATAAAGTTGAGCTCGGCGTCAGGAGCAGGTGATGGGTTGTGGTGAGTCCTGCCAACATTAAAGAAAAACCCTCCAATAGGATACATGCCTCGTGAGAAATTGCGAGAGCTAAGATCGCGGCTCAATTGACGAGCGAGTCGTCTGTATCGTACGTTTTCGCTTTTCACTTTTCATCAGTCTTCACACTGTGCCTGTGTCCGTGTGTATTCGATTTTAAAAGGGTCTGGCACATGGCGCACACCATATGTAAAAGTATCATGTGCTTGAGCATCATCTACCTATATTTATGCTCGCAATCACTGCGAAGCCACCTTAATGATGGTGCACATAAGAGGTTCAGATATATACATTTAATTTAAGTATTCTTCAGCTCAGGCGGCCGCCTGATCCTCGTTAATGCTGTACTTGGAGGGCTTGCTATATACTTCATGTCCTCCCACCTTCTCCCAAAGACAATCACTGATGCGCTGGATGCCAGGCGCCGCGCCTTTCTCTCGACAGGAGATGAAAAATACCACGGTGCTCAATGCATGATTAAATGGACGCGGCTCTGTGTCAGCAAAGACCGGAGGTTTGGGAATCAAGAACCTGGAGGGGCGGGGCTGTTTTTCACGTACGGAGGCGGAGCTGTAAAAAGTAGCTCCTCCAAAACAGCTCCAGCTCCGGCCACGGAGCACTCCACGCGGAGGGGAGCCAAAGGGGCCCTTACTATAGTCTATAGTTGATACACTGCTTGTTAGCAAAACAGACAATAGGCGACTCATTCATGTCCCTGCTTTCCAACATATTGCATCTCTGCTCTCTCTCTTATCCTTGCTCATTCTCGTCACACACGATTGGAGCTACCCTGAAAATGGACCAATTCATGTCCCTGCTTTCAAATTCTAGAAAACGTGCGATCGAATTGAGTGTCAAATAGTGCAAGATGTTCGAACTGAGACCAAAGCTAATATTTGTCATGCAGATTTAGAAACAAATGGTACAAGTTTATTTTTTTTTATGCCTCACTTTGATAGTTCGATTTTGGTCCAATGGGGCCAGACATCATAGTATCACAGTAAACAGGTGGCCCGGTTTATCTGCCGTATCTCCCATATGTTCTGTATGACCTACCTTTGGTTCTTAATAGCCTCTGTTCTTTTGAATGACTATGGGGATATTTTCTTAACCTCTTTTTGTGTGGTTTGTTAGTAGAAATCTGTGTTCTTTTGAATGAGTATATGGCCATCTCCTCTTAACCTCTTTTTGTGTATTTATTAGTAGAAATCTGGTCAGGATTTTTTGGCAATTTTAGTGGAAAATTTTCCACCACAGATGAAGCTGTTCACGAATACACTCCCCCCACACACACACAGAGCCTAGAAACTCCATTAAAGCAAGGGGTGGAGGAGGAGAAGACAACATGAAGGAGAGGTGAAGGGAGAGAAGGAAGGAGAGAAGAGCACCCCCTAGTGGGCAGGTCTGCCTCTGCCGCTAAATACACTAACTCGATCTGAAAAATAAACTCATCTCAATCTATAAAAAACCTGAATCCCTTGAACCAAATTGTATGAGTACAATAAAACAAGTCCACCAAACGCCAGAACCTAGTTGTTTGCTACCTACATAAACTCGAAGGGCATGGTTGTCCTAGCATACCATTTAGCATCGGGAGGCCCCGATCTGCAAATTGGAAACTAACTGAATCTAACACCTATGGATTGTGCAAACGCTAACAATCGTGGCGAATCCGGATGTCCCTTCACAGTCTGCAACTCGAGATAGTATTTTCAATCTATCAATCCAAAAAACGATGCAAATTGAAAATACAAGGACCTATCAATCCTATCAATTGTGCACCTCCAGAAAAATCCATAAAACGAGTGGCTTGAAGCACATCTAGAAGCTACTAAATACAAAACCTATCGTAAGATGATGCAAATTAAAAACTAACTGAATCTAACATGAATTGTCTATAGCCTATAAACTTCTAACACCAATCAAAGTGCAAATCTAAAGGTACAATGAAATCTGAATCTATCATTTATGCTCGTCAATCCTCCAGATCCCCAAATCTAGATATCTCCAACCCTAGGAAGATACGGGAAAATATAGCGGCTCAAACTAGAGGACTGACCTCGTCGTGCTGTCTCATCCTCTTGTTGCTGGGATGTGGCGGTGCAACCTTCTTCCCGTCGCCCTTAGGATCCGCCATTCCTACCACGAGTCGTTGCGAGCTGCGTTGCGAAACTCGATAGTCTTTGTGAAGGCGGAAACGTCCTCACGACCATTCGATACGTAATTAGGCTCACCTCAAACTTACATGTGGGACCTGGTCACTGTAAAGAATTCCACTAAAACTATTACCTGAGTTGCCCATAAAATTCACACAACTAAGAAGTGGTGCAGTGGTAAGCATCGCAGTCTTGTTCCTGAAGGTCTCGGGTTCGAACCCTTGTGATAGCAAATTGTTTTGCAACATTTTGCAACTTGGCGTGTCGATGACTGTGCGAGCAGCCGACCACATGGTGTTTGTGGCCAGGTGACTTGGCGCGGGCGGGTGATGGTGAGCTGGCGATATAGTGTTTCAAAATAATAACTACGTGTTCCACAAAACTCACACAACCAAGAAGTAGTGCATTGGTAAATAATGTTCGTTGTTCTGTAGGTCTTGGGTTCAAAGCCTCATGATGTCAAATTAATTTTTGCAAAATTTTGAAGCGGTTGGAATGATGCTGCTTGAACTTACATGTGGGACCAATATTCGAACATAAGCATATACTTTCACAATAAATCACACAATCTAGAGGTGGTGCAGTGGTAAATAATGTTGTGTTATTCCTGTAGGTCTTGGGTTCGAACCCTCACGATGTCAAAATTTTTTTTGCAACATTTAGACAAGGCACTAATGGTTGGGATACTGCTGTTTGAACTTACATGTGGGACCAAAGTTCGTTTATGACAATTTTGCGGAGCTTATGGCGTCATAAAACAAGCATGTAACAGTGAATGCCTACCTACAGTAGCAACCTTTATGACAAAAGTTTTTTTGTCACTAAATTTGCTCGCAAGTGAAATTTAATGATGAGAGCAGCCAGGAACGTCATAAATCAATGACGCCAAAACTAGGTTGCGTCATTCTTGTAGTTTCTCCTGGCAGACCAGGTGGAGTATTCTCCTTGATGCAATAGGATAGATCAAGACTAACCATATGATGTATATCTTTGCTAGTAGATACAAATCTAAGGATGACTTTAGTGCCTGCTCCTACTAACCTTTAGGTGTTTCTTTCATTCTTTTTTTCTTTATTTCTTATCTGAGATGATGGCAAGTGTGTGTGTCACATTATCCTTTTTATATATTATGTATCACTTACCCCTGTTATAATGCCTTGGTATGGTTTACTTATCCATATTGTGCTGGATAAGTATCCGATAATCCATATGATGATGAATCCCTCACTCCATCTTTTGGTAAAAAAAATAAATAAGGATACCCTTGGGAATACTCATGTGTGAAATGCTACTATTGATATACACATAAAATACAAATAAATATGTATTTGTGCGCTTGTAGATACACTTTCACCCATCAATAAGGCCTGTTTCTTGGTAATGTTATTGGATTTCACCGGTAGCACTATCAAGGACGCCCACTCACCGTGTATCAATAAATGACATTTCTTGACACCAAAAGTGCGTATGCTAAGAAATGCCAACAACCACCGACTAGTAAATTTAGTAACGACGTGTCGGACCCCAGATGGTGAGCTCATAGAGGCACACTAATAATCTATACCGGTTTAGGCAAACGAGGTCGTAAGTTGTCGTACGGACATCCCTGGGCCTACCATGGAGGCGGGTTAAGCCCGACTACTACATGGGCCCCCGGGACTACTCGACTTGTGGGCCATGGTGCAAGACGGCGTGGACTACAAGGCAACTGAGGACTAGTGCTCGGATAGGAAAGCTTATCATGTACGAATCCATGTAGACTACTCCTACTCGTGTATGCACGGCTTAGGACTCCTCTACCTAAACCGACTTGTAACCCTGCCTCCCGCAGATATATAAGGGCAGGACCCTAGATCATCCAAAACAACACCTAATCATCACGCAATCAATCAAGAGCTACGCAACATACATGATGTAGGGTATCATGCACATTGCGGCTCGAACTTGTCTAAATTGTGTGCCACATGTCTCTCCTTCGAGTTCCTGATATCGGTGAGGCCACATTCAATCACCTCGGGTACCCCTTGGTGGGTTTGCCGGTCTAAAACACCGACAGCTGGCGCACCAGGTAGGGGATCTCGTCGAGCCGAGCCTCGGAGGCCGAGCCTACTTGTCTCTCCACTCCTCGGAGGCCCCGCAAGACTAAGACCTTTCGCGCCCGCTCTTCACCTGCACCAACGCAAATCAACCGCACACCTGCCATACTCGGCTAAGAGTCAGTCCATACCACATTGTCAATCACTCATCACACCAGGGAGCGACCATCCACCGGTCCTCGGACGCTCCGGTCCTCACTATTAATAAATTTATTACGTATGTGGATCTACTAATTAACTTTGTATTTCATTTTTGGTAGCCTGCAATAACAAGAGATGCGAAAAAAGAGTAATGCCGACAGAATTGGTTTCATGGACCCAACAAAAGTTAACCAGTCCGAGGTCAAGAATCAACCAGACACAACAATCGCGACAATCTATAAGACCTTGTCTAAGTTTCATGACAAGGATCTCATACTACTACATTACAGCTGCAAGTATGTGCGATTGCCATCTAATTATCCTTGCTAATTCTATTTAGTTCTAATCTGTATGAGTATTATGATCATGTATATACAGTTTCTCTTTGGATTCTTATGATAATTCAAGTCGACAATAGCAGCGTCATGGTGTGGGATTCATTGAGAAAAAACCCCGTAGGTTACCAAGACCTTCAAGATCTGTTTCAAGAGTAATAATTCTATCTAAGATGTTCTCTTTAATGCAATATATATACATTGTTTTTACTAGCACACTATCTTTCATTAATTGTCATCAGAGCTTGGGAAAAATTCATTGAGAAAGAAGGATAATTTAAACCAACAATTACATTCTATACGATTATCCGACGTAATCCAAATAACAACTTCAGATTGAGAAAATTTAAAGTGTATAACACTTATATTTCATAACATTTTCTCCTATCCACTTTAGTGTTTGAGACAGAACAAGGAAATAATTTATGTGGATACTATGTCTATGAGCACATATCTTTGTTTGTCGAGTACAAACTCCGGAAATTATAATGTAAGTTAATTAAATAAACCTATTAATAATACATCATTTCCTAATCGCTTCTATATTTAATTGTTGGGTGTAATAAATTAACATATTTGCATATTAGATGGATATGGTTAAGGATGAGGTCATTGAGAAGGATCGCTCACCCGAGACTAAAGGGAGGAGAGCCTTTTGTCTCTCATCATTAGTCCCGGTTGGACTTGAGAGACCTAAGGCCTCTACCAACCGGGACTAAAGCCCTCACCCTACCGGTGAGCGTTTATATGATGTGTACATGATCTACGAGTCGTTGCTTACAACAGCATTGAAACTAATAAAATGGCCATTATTCCAATACTCAAATGCTTTTAGTCGGCTCATCTTGCTCCATGACTAAGTTTTGTATTGTACATGATTACATATCTTGACTTTATAACTAAGAACAACTAGATATTAAACCTTGTATTATTTTTTATGAGTTACTAATACTATCATTTAGGACAAGATTATTTGAGTTGAACCGTGATATAATCATGAGTAACTCTTAAGTTGTTGAGTTTGAAAATGTAAAAATTATATAAACATATTTGTCTTGAAGAAATATTTTTATAAAAATATACATATATCACTTTTTTGAAAAATATTTGTATAGAAATAAGAAGTTAAAGTTGTGTTTTGGAGACCATTTTGCTGTCTAAAACGACATTTTTTTACCAATACAGAGGGAGTATGTGAGTTCAAGGCTCGGCTGGTTTGTCCAGTACCTCAGTTCAAACCTCGGCGCTCTTCGCCACCTCCAGTCCATTCCATTAGCATGAACTCGCTTGACCTCCACATTCGTCGTCGGACGCACCACAAGCAAAGGCACATGTTGCACAACATCATGTACACTACTCACGCTGATGAGGTTAGTCTTCAAACTCAACGAGAGCCAATCAGCATCTCCTTGACAATATAATCACTTGTGACGTACGTTTGAACATCATGGGCACATATAATTTAACTATGAGCCAACCCCAATTAATATAGCATATCATTATTTTTATAAGAAAAACAAAGCTTTACAATGCAATGCACGCACCACCAGCATTGCCACTCTTAGCGAACGAAACACGTGCAGGAAAGCAAAAGTACATAAATTGAGAAAGAAAAAACACCCAGGCAAAAACAAGTTTATTCGATGGCGGAAAACCAGGAAATCAAATAGTGGAACACAGACACACCGTTGCTGCTGGATGGCAGCGCAGCTTCAGCATTTTCTTGGCCTTCTTTCTCGAGATTTTCAAGGCGCAGCTTGCGCTCATTGAAGAGGTCCACGGCAAAGAGATGGAGCGCTTCCTTGTTTGTTTTTCTTGGTGCGCCCTGCTCGACGGGGATTGGCGCCAGTGCCCACAGTCCACCCTAAGCACCGACTTCTTGAGCAGGCTCTCACCGACCTTGAGAAGCTGGGCCAAGCTCTCCTCACTCGTGTCGTCCAATGGTATCGTTTTCTTTTCTGATTTCGATTCCGCCGTGTCAAAACCCTAGTTTGATTTGTGTAACGTCGTCATCACTCACGGCGTGTATATATAGTTTTATACTTCATATAAACATGAGCGAGCGGGGAAGGAAATAAAAAAAAATATCGATCGATCGCGTACGCACCAGAGCCTGGATGCGGAGGTAGTTCTCCTCGCATCCGTGAATATGGAAGAGAAAGGTGGTGCCGGTCTGCTGTTCGACGGCGCTGGCGTTGAAGAGTATGTCCAGGAGCGGGCTGTTGCCGGATCTGAGGTTGTAGGACCACCCGAATAAGCCCCAGCGGCGACATTCCTCCGCTGTGTACCTTTGAAAAAACTGGCCGGTCCCGATGGAGAGGAGGCGGCAATTTCTGTAGTTGTAAGCGGCGTCTTGGTGCGGCCTCTTCTCCTTCATGTCGCGGAGCTCCCCTACCTTCATAGCGATATACATAGACGGGTCGTTAGTGCTCACACCGCCGTCGATGACGTGGTTTTCTAGTTTTTTCGTCCCATCACTGTCTTTGTACTCCTTCTCGAAATAATGTGCCGGGAAGAAGGTCGGTGCGGCCGAAGTGGCGATGCACACGTCCCGCAGTTTCGACGGCGGCGGGCCTTGCCCTTGAGGGTAGGGCTTCGAGAACAGTCCCGGTGACTGGAAGAATCTTGTTCTTTGAGTGTGGACGTCGAACGCCGGCACCACGATTTGGGTGACGGCGTTGGCAGTTGTGACCTCATCGTCAATTTTCTCCTTGATCGCGGCACGCAGGGCTTCGCCGTCGTACCTGGGCCCCATGGCCAGTCGTATCCAGATGGGCATCCGGCCAAGCAGCCCCATGCTGCGAATCAAGGCGAACGCGCGAGTCACTAAATAATGGGCTCCATATCATCGCTAGCCTCGAGTTGTTTTACATGTATCGATGAGTTCGGATCACATACAAGAAATGGAAAAATAATGAGCATGGCGACAAGCAATGAAGCAATATATAGCAACAAAAATAAACCAATTTCAAATATAATAATAATAATAAATAGGTAAATAAGATTTTTTATAAAAAAATATACTAGTTTCAGTTTATTTTCTAATTTTTAACAAAATTATTATAGGTATTAAAAGATCAAATATATTTTAGTTACTTTTAGAAGATAGAAAACTACCTAGCTAGGAAACCATGGCAGATATGCATGACCAAACACAGTGAGTTCAACAGTAGTGGGATATTCATTATCTGATTTCTTAGTTTATGGTTGAATATGGAATGATATAAAGGGCGTCAAATAGTATTCGCGCCATGAAGCACCCTCATCATTTGGAGAATAACATCTAAGCGGCAAATTAATACACCATTCTCACTAATACTCCCTCTATCTTCAATCTCTATTAAGTTGCATGGTCCACCAGTCTAAATTTATTTTCTTTAAAAGTCTCCTTGCATTTACTTGCTGCTTCTTACAATCATATAGCTAGGTCCCTTCCATATTCCTAAAGTGAGTCATTTTAAGCTTGCCTTAAGTCAAATATTTTGAATTTTTAAATAAATTCTTTTAGGTTAACTTTGAAAGTATAAAAATGTTGTAGGTAGATTCATCTCGAAATGTAGTTTCATAAGAGTATGTACTGACTATATTTTATAGCAAAAAAAAAGTAGAGATCAAAGTTGTTTGTGGAGACCGTGCCAATGTCCAAAGTGACCTTCTTTATGCATACATATACATATATATTGTTTTTACTGCTGCTGTGTGGTCTCACAGATAATCTACTTTTCAAAGTGCTTGTTCTAATTTCTAATGGTGTATATGAGTATCGGGAATAATAACATATTTATTTGTATGAGAAAGATCGTTCAACCGTATTTGATCGCACATATAAAACCTTAATTTGTATAATCGATGAATACAGGCATACAGCCTCCAAGCTTTCTTCGGTGCAAACATTCATACGTGGGTATTTTGCACGGAAAAAAGGATTTGAAGCATGTATTGTATCTAATAACTTGTAGACACGCTCCGTACCTCTTAAAGATCTTAGGTCCCTCTTGGCTGTAAAAATTCTTGATCTCCTCGGCGGTGATTGGCCGCTTCGTCTTCTTGTCTGGCGCCACCAACATCGCGGCGATGAGGCCGCCGGTGCTGGTGCCCGCGATCACATCGAAGTAGTCGGCTATCCGAGCATGTTCTTTTACTCGATGATGCTTCTTGGCATCGTTATCCTCCAAGACCTGGTGAACAGTTACTTTGTTGATTGTTACTACGTAGTAAACCATCACGCATTTGCCCGCCATGCACGATGCACGCACCCAATTCGTTAATTAATTAATATTGTTCGAGCGAATTGAAGAACCAAGGGTAGATTGGGATCCTTGAATCAAAACAAAAAATGAAGAACAATTAAAGATATATGTTTACTAGCAATATGCCTGTGCGTTGCTACGGATCACACTTAGACATTACATATTTATATTTATCTTTTATTTTCTTATTTTCGAGACTTAGAAGAGGCTCATTCTCTAAATTGATTGACTTGTCATTGTGATTAGTCTGTAAGGTAAGATTGCCTTTTGTTTGTTTCACCTAGAAATTGTTAGTCCTCACAATCTATTTTTTCATCATGGTATATGTTATAATCTATTTGTTCCATTTTACATTTATTATGCAGCTTAATAGATCTGAGCAAAACTTGCGCTGGATCGGCAAAAAGTCCATTTTTTTTATCCAACTCCACCAAGCCAACAAAATCAGGCCGATCACCTTTTTAATGCAAATATAATTCATTTTATTATTTGGACTAGGCTCGAACCTGCCTATTTTTTCGAGCTGCGCAAATCAGACTGAATTTTTACAAGTCTATTTTAAAACCAGATAACATGTAATAAATAAAGACAAGCATATTAGGAATTGGCACTCCATTCGTGAGTTGTGCATCTGACCTACATTACTCTCAATTTTTTAGCACTACTTGTATCTGTTGTTTTTCTTTATTTATTTTATTTCTCCCCAAGAGGTCAAATCCTATCAGCTCAGTGGTCTACGGTTATGGGATGGAGTGATTTTTCTTTTCCAGCCTCGGTTCTCTCTCTACGGTTCGGGCGGGTGGGGCCGCGTGGGGTCGGGAACCTCGGTTGCGGGTAGGGGCGGGGTCAGGGCAGTTCCAATGGAGAATTAATTGTGGTTTCCATGTCTATTAATTACCATGACAACTCAGTGTTTTGCTGATATGACAAAGAAATTAAAGAAGAAAGAGAGTGCAAAACCAAGAAACGGTTTCCTCCTCACGAAACCAAGTCTACCGTCACAACGAGGCACTTGGAAATCACCCGACTCCCGTTGGGGAGAAACTACCGGTTTCTTGCAATCTGATTCTGGATCGATTGCGCCACCGCCGCGCAGATGGCCTCGCCCTCGCAGGCGCCATGGCTGCGCTGCCCGCAGAGACCCGATGTCATGTTGGGGCCGCGCCGCCGTGGTGGCCCTGCCCCTGTTGCGCCGCTGCTCCCAGCGACGGGCAGGAGCTCGTCGTGGCCCGCGCGTGTGACTGGAGCCTTGCGCTTGCCCGCCGGAGCCACTGGTGGTCGCTCACTCGCTCGTCCACGTTGTTGTGTGCGTTTGTAGAGATGGGGAGCAAGGCAGACATGGAGGGCGACCGTCGATCTCCCCGCATACTCCACGCTAGCAAGAGCATCATAGGAGAATGGAAATCTCTCGAGATGGAGAACGCAGTGGTGTGACATGCATAACCTGATTCATGGATTTGGAGTTAGGATTTGAGAGAGGAAGAGGAGGATTCGTTTGCTCCGTTGTTTCTGTTTGAACATGAGGAGAGAGAGAACAATGAGAGATAGAAACACAGGAGGGTGCGGTACTGGCAGAGAGATAGGAACACAGGAGGATGCGGTGTGGTCTTCGTACATGACTAGTACTACTACGTGAGCAGAGAGAGGGCTACGTGATACTGCTTGCCACAACTAATCTTGCTTAGTTTTTAATAGATGTTGATGTTCATTAAATATTAATGCTCATAGAAACTACCATAAGAAACTATGCAGTGGAGATATAGAGTCTAAAATTAAATTTATCTTCATTGAATATTGTGTTAGAAATTATCCATTGGGACTGCCCTCAGAGAGCAGGTTCTCCACGGTTCGCTGGTAGAATGTTAGTTTTTTTCTACGTCAATTCTATGTGTAGCGGCCGGTTTTCTTCTGAATTCAACATTTGACTTTAATATTAAAGTCCGGTTCCACATTTAACTTGTCAATGACGTATAAAAAAATTGGACAGAAACCATTTTTACTTTAATATTAAAATTAAAACAAAAAAATAAGGTAGGGATAGGGAGGTAGAGATCTACTTGGAGCTCTTTCTCGAGTTCGGCGAGAACAACGGCCGGTATGATCCCGCGTATCCCGCCACCGTCGATGCTCAGCACCATGTACTTCTCCCCGTAACTCCGGGGAGGGAGCCGTGGCCGTGCTGGCAGCTCAGCAACGCTGTTGATGCCGCTGACATCGCCGTCGCCGCTCATGTCCTTCGGCTTGTTCATTTTAACCGTAGCCGCAGCCGCAGCCGCAGCCCCAGCTATCACCACAGGCAACAGACCCCTATTCACTTTGCAGCCTCGCAGCAGTCGAGCTCCCGGCCAGGCCATGCCTCACGCCTTACCTTAGCTAAGCTAGCTAGGAGTAGTAGCTACCCTCCTCAAGATACTCAGATCGAGACTCCCCGAGTGAGATGGGCGTGAACGTCCTACTTCAATAGTATATATAGCCCACTATACATAAACAATGCTACGTGTGTTGTACATAAGAGAAAGAAAGACCCATTATAAAAAAACTTATGGGCCTTATCGCCACATCAGCAAAAGTTTGGAATGGCCAATTGGGGTATCTTGTTGGTTTTTAAAAAGTAAAGTGCACGTGGTATCGTATTAAAGTTCGAGAGAGAATCTTTCGAATTCAGCAACTTGTTTAAGAGATGACCAGACTTTGCTCTCTCCATCTCTATTTTTAACGCATTTCTTCTCGTTTAGTACTCCATCCGTTTTAAATTATAAGACCTTTAACTTTTTTGACTCAAAGTTTGACCACTCGTCTTTTATCCCTCCGTTTCATTACTTTTGCTATGTAACTAGACACAAGTATATATCTAAGTGCATAGCAAAACGAATGTATTAGAAAAGTCAACACGACAAGTAAGTATTGTTAATAAACCAAGCCATAATAAAAAAAATGATATTTTACGAATTTTCCAATAAGACGGGGTGGTCAAATTTGGATTAATAGAAGTCAAACGTCTAATACTTTGGAACGGAATTAGTAACCCTGAGTTGAAGCAGTCCACTGACTTGGGTATATTTGGTACGTACAGCTGTCGCATTGTACAGCTGTCGCATCAGTTTCACGAAGCTGTTTTTCACCTTCTCCAAGAGAAAAGAAAATGTTCGGATAAAACAATCTCTCTCTAGAAGCGGTTTAGGTCGTCTCACATGTTTCTTTTTAATAAAAGACAGGAGCGCTGCCATGTCATTTAAGGAGGAGAAGCAAGTGAATTCTTAAAAAGTTGTGATTACATAAAAGGACTAAGGAAACTCGACACAAAGCAACAGGAGGAAACATTAGAAAACAACTCAACACCCCCACAAGAAGCCCGACGCAGCTTCAACTCTTCCTTGATCAGAGATAAAACTCTTGCCGGTGTCACTGATTTGCCTTTAAAAACTCTAGGATTTCTCTTCCAAATGTTCCATACCGTGTAGATGAGAACTGATGTCGCACACGACCTTCACCCCGGACCTTCCTCAACCGAACTGTTCCACCACAACTCAATACCTACCAGTGCGGCACCAAAACTTTCCCACCTGTCCACCGAGACACTCGCACCCAGACTTCCTTGGCAAAAACACACTACAGACACAGATGAATTGCCGATTCCTGCGCTTGATCACAAAGCACGCAAATTTGGTTGCACGGCCAATTGCTCTGGATAAGCCTGTCCGTCGTCAACATTTTGGACTGTACAAACAACCAAGCGAACAAGCGATGCTTCCCCTCCGCCTGGGCCTTCCAGATCGCAGCCGTGTTAAAAGTGCAGTAGAGACCTTTGAACTGTGCCAAATAAGCTGATTTTGCTGTATAGGTACCGTGTGAAGTCCACTTCAAGACAATTGAATCAGTTCATTCACCGTGTTCAGACTGAACTTTATCCCACAGCCAAACTAGCGCAGCCATTTCCTGCGCCGAAGTCATACGCCAGAGGCCCCTTGTCCAGTTGCGATTCTGAAGATCTTCTTGTACTGTGTTGTTTTTGCGCCAAGCAAGCTTGTACAAGTGAGGCGCTAGATCTCTAGGAGCCTATCCCTCGAGCCACGTTGATTGCCAAAACAAAGCTTTGCTTCCATTGCCTATCACAACCCGAGTGCTTGCCCTGAACAATTGATGATCAATGTCGCTGCAAGGCACTTCTGAGCCCACCCAAGGCCGATCAGGCTCACTCCACGGAAACCGCAGCCAACGGAGACGAAGAGCTCTGCTAAACCGTTCCAAATCCAAGACGCCAAGACCTCCCAGCTTCTTTGGCTTTTGCACATTTGCCCAACGGACTAAACAATGGCCCCCACTCGCCACCTATGATCCCTTCCACAGAAAACCTCGCATGATTTTATCCAGCTTCTTGATCAGCCATTTCTTGGGTGCAAACATTGTTAGAAAGTAAGTAGGCGGTGGACAACACGGAGTTCAAAAGCTTCAGCCTCCCAAAGACAATTCAAGAACCTCCCTTTCCAAGAAGGATTTGCCATTTTGTCAATTAACGATTGTACTTCAACTCGCTTCAATCGTTTATAGTGCAGCGGCAAGCCCAAGTATTTACACGGAAGGCCTGAATCGGCGGTTGAAAGGTGTCATCACCTCTTCATGTTGACGTCGACACACTAAATTGGGTAAACAACACACTTGGTCCTGTTTGTGATTAGCCCGAAACATGGCCAAAATCCTCAAGTATTCGTGCAAGAATTTGAACATCACCCACTGTTCGCTTGATGAACACCGCGACATCGTCTGTATAAAGGCTTGCACGCAGGGAAGCTACCCGGTTGTTGATAGGAGACAACATCCCGGAATCTGAAGCAAGCTGAAACATGCGCTGCAATGGCTCCATTGCGAGGATGAAAAGCATCGGTGACAGGGGATCTCCCTGCCGGACTCCAGTATGATGCTTGAACCATCTCCCCTTGCACCAATTTAATAGCACCACTGAAGAAGAAGCATCCAAGAGAGCATTCACCCAGGCACGCCATTTGTGCCCAAACCCAAAGTCTTGCAGCACCTCCAACAAGTAGTCCCAACGCACACTGTCAAATGCTTTAGCTATGTCCAACTTCAGGAAGAGACTAGGTTCTTTCCCCCTATGCAGGGCTCTAACAAGATTCTGCAAGACATGGGTACCCCACCGACCAGGCTTACGGCCGTCCCCGACAAGTGGGTCCGGCCCATCAGAAGACTCGCCGACCTGACAGTGGGCCCAACAGACCTGATCTATGGTCCCGAAGACCTTCCAGAAGATTCCTCCAGACCACCTTATCCGATCTGTTCGGGTAACTTAGCGTGCAAGACAAGACACAAGACGTCGGCTGCACCGCCAGACAGTCCGAAGATTGCGGGATTATGTTGTAATCTACTGAGATATGTTTCCCAGTTGTAACCGACTTGGACTCCGGGTCCACCGACCTTGTCCGTCAGCCAATATAAGGCGAGCAAGGGCGTCCTTCTGAGGACCACCTGTACCTTCATCCGCAATACAAACACCAAGAACTGGACGTAGGGTTTTACTCTTCGGACGCCGAACTAGTATAAACTCGCCGCGTCTCTCTTGTTCCACGTGCCATTGCATAACCATCGTGTTCTTAGCTCTAGATCTCCCCCCGCCAAACAAATAAACCACCGGGGGTTGACCCCCCTGTGGACTGCTCAGACCTAAACCTCTGATAGTTGGCGCGCCAGGTAGGGACTGATCTAGGGCTCTTTGTGCAACTTGATGGCCTCATCACGCGACGTCATCTTCCCTGCAAGCATGGCGGACTACCTCGCAAATCCCATCGACATCTGCTTCGGCTCAATGCTGACGGAATCCACCGCTCCAGTCGCTTGTCTCGTCATAAAGAACGTCGCGGCCACCTCCTTCCAGCAGGTTGAGTCTGATCTGTTGACGGAAACCCACCCACCCACTCCTCGCGATCTAATCGCGGGGCTTAATCGTGTCGAGAGCATGCTCTCTAACACCATCAAGGTCTGCGAAAGCGTCAAGCACTCTAGCAGGACTATTGCACCTCCAACTCGCATGCCCCATGGCATGCGGAACTCAGCTCGTGTGGCCTCTGACCACATGAACAAGAAGATCCAGATCCAATCCGGGTCGACCACCTCTTGTGGAGTCCGCAGGGGTCCTCTCGATGAACTCTGCCTTGTCCACAAGAAGGCTAAGCACATGGATCGCCAGTGCCGTGTTTTGAAGAAGCTTCGCCAACCTCCTCCTCCAGCTGCGACCCAAGGTCGCCAGACCTATCACACTCCACCGCCCCGGATTGCGGAGAATTCCAGATCACCCGCGTCATCATCACGTCCAACGACTTCAGCCACAAGGCTGGGGTACCAGATCGTGAGTCTCTCGTGGTCTCCGCCGATGTACCTCCTCAAGCGGAGAGTAAAACAAGACATCAACGCGAGACAACTACCGCGAGCTCAATGCGTTGCCAAGAAGAAGCGGACCAAGCCGTAGCAGCAGCCACCGCACCCAACCACAATGTTGTGCCAAACGCCGCCAGTCAGGCCACAAGCAACGCCGCACACAATGCTGCTGGTGGACCACCCCCCGTGGGTTAGGTCAGAGCACAACAACAGCATCAAGATGAACCACAATGACGTCGCCTACATGTCAAAGACCTCCTGAGGGACTTTGAGGAAGTTGGTCACAAGTTCTACAATTCTCCTCAAGCTAACCTTGGGGTGGCTCTTGCCGAAATAGTTCAGCTAGAAGACACACCTGCGATGCGTCGGCTCATGGCCCACATTCGCGTCGCCACTGCTCAAGTGGAAGAACGAAGCCAAGGCTACAGTCGGCCTCAAAGCCGGACTCCGAGAGCAGGTCGGCACGACCACGCAACAACAACAACGCCAATCCTCCCCTTCAGCCCATAGCCGAGGAGGGAGGAGGCGAGAACAAAGTCGTGCAACAGCCCAACGCTGCTGCCAATGCTGCTGGCAACGCAAGACAAAACACTGGAGTCTAACCTCCATCCGTAAGAGCTGCGTGTGTCCTCCGAGACAGCCAAAACCAACACCAACCTGCTCGGTATGAAAAAGAAATCCAACGTCGTGCCAACTACGACCGCGTCAATGGTGCCCCGGACCCTCTCGACGCCAACAACCCTATTCAAGAAGCAGAGCTTCAGATCCGCGCAATGCATGACCAAGAACTCCGACGCCGTGCCGAGTACGACCAAGACAACGGCGCCCTTGACGACCTCTACATTGTCCCGATGGTTTAGGACGCAGGCGTAGGAACCATCAACAACTTTCCGGCTTTCTCACGACGTCATAGGACGATGAGATACCCGAAAGACTTCAAGCCAGCCATCGAAAAATACGACGGTCACTCCGACCCAAGTATTTGGCTAAAGATGTACACCATCGCCGCTCAAGCTGCAGGTGGTAAGAGCCTGTGTGGTTCGAGGACCGGTGGATGGTCGCTCCCTGGTGTGATGAGTGATTGACAACGTGGTGTGGACTGACTCTTGGCTAAGTATTGCAGGTGGAGGTTGCGGCTTGATTGGTGTCGGTGCAGGTGAAGAACAAGCGCGAAAGGTCTATGCCGGTGGGCCTCTAAGTGTGGAGTGACAAGTAGGCTTGGTTCGAGGGACCTGGTGGCCGATGGGGTCAAGTGCGGACTGCATGGTGGCAAGAACAGCAATACAAAGTCGTGGACGGTTTCTTGGTTGAGCCTCAAAACCAAGGTCGAGCCGGGACGACATGGTAGCCGAGTCATGAGTGGTGATTGGTGGGAGGCTGCACCGAGTCCGCGGGGTTTGCAGTGGTTCACCACAAAACCACTGGTTACTCGGTTGAGCCACAAAACCGAGGCTGAAGACTCGACGAGGGGGGCGGCTACCCAGGCCGTTCTAACCGCCCAGGAGGGGCGGTCTGATCGCCTGGGCTGGTCTAACCGCCCAAGTGGGGCGGTATGACCGCCCGGGTCGCAACACCGAGAAACTTAGAAGCGGAGGACACGCGGCATGATCGCAAGAGTTGCGTTGGTGCTATGCAGGCTTGCGGTGGATGCGCATCCGTCTGATGGTGCTGAACTGAAGACTTCCAAAATTGCCCTTTGTTGGTATTTCTTAACATCACCACTACGGCACCGGAATAGGATCTGGGTATACCTACGGGTACGAACGAATCCGCAAGCGCACGTATATACCGTTGTAGCACTTCACCTATGGAGTATTCCAAAGGGTATCGAATCCTAGGAACAGAAGGGGAGCTCTACGAATGACCATCCAAGGACATAGGATCCCTGCTGGGGTAGATTGGGAGATGATGAGTCTCCTATAGGTATTGATTCTAAAAGGGCGCAAGCTCGAGATAAGGACACTCGCTTCGGGCACTAGTTCCCTCCTGGATGTAACAGGTCGGTTCTGGCCGAAAACTCTACGCCGTATCCAAATGTGGGGGAGTACAAAGGGTCCAACGGCTGTCACTACCGCGGCCTACCCCTAACTATCCGTGGGATACGGGGCAAACGAAGTATAACCCACAGTCCAGGCACCACGCCTACACCGCCGATCACTACTATAGCATGGCTACGTCTGACGTCCCGTAACAACACTATAGCACTCAGTATAATACGGAGTGACGAACCCGCAAGTATGGGCTAGGCCTCACTCATCATGGAATCAAATAGGTGACAGGAGATATGGATGATACGTTGATCTAAATCAGATATGCATGAGCACCCACTATATTCTAATTGACGAGTAGTCATACAAACGGATAAACAACTTATGCATCTTCTCCACAGGATCAAAAGGAGTGGTTCAACTAGAACGCAAACCTAAGATCAAGAACGGATGAAGAACACAAGAACATATCACCTATGCATGAATGCTACTTTAGTCTAATTGGAATATACTGAAATACTCACTTTAGTCTAAATGAAGAACGACATCATCCACGAGGTACAAGGGGATGACGGCTGATGAACGGATCATCACCATCTCACCTCTACTCACTCACACACACTCACTCTCTACCTAGCACCACCTAGGCTAGATCCTCCACACACACACCCATGGTGAGGTGAAGTTTCACCTCAACCAAGAGAGGAGGAGAGGGGAGAAGGAGACAAAGGTGAGAAGTTGCCTTCAAGTGTGTTGTCCTCTTCTTACCCCCACTCTATTCTATTTATAGAGGCTGGACAACTTCGTGAGGAACCGCGAGCACCCCCGGAATGCGACGAGGAACCAACCAGGAGCTCACATGTGGAAGGCCAGGATGAGCCGACCCAAAGGCAGTTCGACCGACCTGTGGGGTCGGCCGACCCCTGGGTGGGCCCTCCTGCACTGTGCTTTCTCCGGGTGGCTATCAGGTGGGTCCTTAAGGCGGTTCCGGTGCCCACGTGGATTGGAGGTGGTTTGGACACGTAAGTGGGCCATAGGATCCATGTGACGCTTACGTGGCGGCTCCTGATTCATCGGGTCTTCTTCCCATGGATTGATGATGTCATGGATCCAGTGGACGCCTACATGGCAGCCTTTTATTGGCTGCGCCTGAATTGCTTGGATCAGGGAGGTGTACTTTGTTCTCTTTTCTTGTGCTAAATACCTACATTCATCTTTGCATTGCCACTTGTGGAATTCATCAGTATAAGCTCCTATTCTACTGTGGATGCATAGTTCTTGTGGTAAAATGCAGGAATTGACAGCCTTAAAATAGGTACTTAACAGCCGTCAACACCCTTGAGGGGCTTGTATCTCTCTTATGCAAGTAGGGGTAGTTTAGTCTTTCGGTTGCCCCCATATAAACACTTGAGTTGTGGGATGGCAGCCAACTCTTGGAACCCTAGCTCATTTGCTTTATTATTTTCCCTTCCTATTTTCCTTAGGATTTCCATAGGACTAGCTTGAGAGATTCATGGTGAGATCTTGAGAGAGGGATGGATGATTGGGAGGCAAGCTAGACCTTGTATGAATCTTTCTTGGTATGTATAGAAGGTTCGGCGTGATTCCTCAAGGCCTTGTGTTGTCTCTCCCGTTTCCCTTTTTGGTGATTTTCGGAGTCTTTTCTTGTGATTTTCATGGCGGAGTTTTGAGGACGTTTTCTTGCGGGATTCTTATTGGGTGTCACGTATGAGGACCTTGTGCCTCTTTGCTTGGTGACTTTGCCCCAGCAATCCCCTTGAATCGGCTTCGATTTGGTGGTTTTCAGAGTTCCTCGAGTTCATAACCTAGAGGGCCAAGATTCGTGATTCCCTTTGATTGAGAGCGTTTCGGTGGATTACCTTTGGTGGAGAGGTTGCCCAGGAGGTAACCCAGCTATCCCCGAAGTTTCGCTGCAATCCGTGGGGTGAATCGGGAGATCGGGTGATGGGAACTTGTGGGTTGACCCGCGGCAAGGTTTTCTTGGTGGGGCAGTCTAACCGCCATAGGGGGCGGTCTAACCGCCCTGGGTCATCCAGGTTGAAGTTTTGGTTTTGCCGGATTTTCCTCTGTGAGTTTGTTTGCCTTGATCTGGTGAAATCTTGGCTCGTTTTGAGGTCATTTGCAGGGTTTTCATTGGAGGTGATTCTTGCTGGGTACAGGAGGTTGAACCGCCCCTGGTACCGCCTAGGCTCGTTTGGTGAAGTTCTTGTTTTTGCCAAGATTTTCTGGTAGCTAGCTTGGCCTTGACCAGAGGATCTTGTGGCTGAAACCGTGGGAAATTTTGGAGCTCGGAAAAGTACTTTCGGTGGTGTTTCTTGTGCCTAGGAGCAATTAATCGCCCCCATATGCGGTGACCGCCTCCCAGCGTAACAACTTCAATTGTTTGTTGTTTGTGTGTAGAAGTCATGCTGCGGTGTAGTGTTTGCTCCTAGGACCAATAGCACTTCAGTGGCTACGTGGTTTTGGCAAACAGAAGGTTGTGTGCGGAGCATGTGATTTTGGGTACCCGACCGAGTTCATCTTGTTGGAGAAGACATCTCCTTCGAGAAGAATTTTTATCGGCTCCCATTCAATCCCCCCTCTCTGGTCGCCAGTTCGGTCCTTCACGTGGCAACGAAGACCACATGGTGGGGTACTTCCCCTATGGTGATGGAGTTGGGGACGAGATGTACCAGCTCTAGGGGGTAGTAGTACAACAGACCCCTGAAGAAGTCACCGACGGGCACATTGAACCTGCGCTCGAAGAAGGATGCGAAGACGACCTGCTCCTTGTCGTCCTCTCGACGGGAACGCCTGGCCTATAGGCGCCTTCCATTCCACCTCAACCTTCAGCTTCAGCAGCCTGCGGTTCACCAAAGCTTCAATCTTCTCCTTGGTCATCTCCGAGGGTTCCCAGACTGTCTCTGGGGCGGGGATCTGGGGCGCCGCTGCCATCTCTTCTCCTTCGAACCCTAGCGACTTGGATGTGAATGTCACTAGGGTCTTCACGCGCATGCGAAGGGGCGCAGGCGCTGCTCGTGATGGTGGTGGGCGGATTGCTGAGGGCGGCGGTGGGCTCAGGCTTTAGCTACGGTGACGTGGATTTGGGCTCTTGGCGGCTACGGTGCGGTGTGCTTTGGCGGCGCAAGGAGGAAGAGGATGGAATGAAGTCAACGCTTCACCCACTCGTCCGTATTTATATGGGTTCCACGATGCCGCCCATTACGGAATTACCGCCGTAACGGCTCCAAGGCAACGAATCTTTGCCGCTTATTTCGCGCAAGTAATTATCTCCGGATTTTGCTCTAACGGCTCTAAGGCCGACGAATCTATTGGTGACTTAATGCCCTGCGCATAGGTCGGTAAACTACTATTCCCTTTAGGTTGTCCTGATAGTGAACCCGACCTCCTTGAGGTTGGTAAGCCCCCAAATTTTGACACAATAGGTCTTTGAGGGATATATTTCTCAAATCGACCATTACGTTACTCATGACAGAATTGTGCGAACATTACATGTGTGCCCCTATGGGTACATAGGTCGTCTACGACCTATCTGGTCCTTGACCAGTTACAAGATACAAACATATTTGAAGACCTGATCTACCTAGAGCAATCTTTGCCTTGTCCTCTGCTATAGCAGAGCACATCGCAATAATTCTTCTAGCTTCAGGACCTTCACGAAGACCTCCCGAGGTTTACCTACGCGATGCTGCGCCTAGCAGGTCGTGCTTTGTGCCTGACTTTGGAATGCAGACACAGACTCCCCCCGGGTGTGTGTTGCAAGACATCGACGAGCATCTACTACTCGCCAAGAACCTACAACATCACCTCCAAACTCTCCTTGATTCCTCGCTGGGCGTGGGAGAAGAAGATGATAGAGGCCTTCATACTTCGCAAGTATTCTTCTAGCTCCAAGCTTGAGGAACACATGCCCATGGCATGATGAAACTACTACACTGTGGCTTCATAGCTCTACAATGGCTTGGTGCCTTTCTCCTAGGCTTATACAACTATTTATAGCGAAGGCCAACCCTGGATGTGGCCATCTGTTCCTTACACTATTACCACATGGTCGCGGGGTACTGTGTGCATGTGAACGTCTTTACGCGCCTTTCCCCTACCTACACGACAAAACCTATGCATCATTGATGCCTGCGGCAACGTCACATGGCTACGGTACACCCGTGGTTAGTGGATCAGTTGTCCTTTTCTGGGTGGCATGAGAATCTCCGACCACTGTTGACCCGTGACCCTGCAATCTACTTGGGGTGATAAGACTGACTCTGCGTCAGATGCCTCTATGCCTGCATACAGTTATTGACAACAACGATGATACAATCGCACCCTTTATGGCTCTGCGTCTTTATCGTACCCACTCGGCTCTGCGTCCTTGTTGCACCCCCTGGGCTCTGCAGTGTAAACGGACCTATTCCAATCAGCTTATATTTATGTTTTCTAAGTAGAATGGCTATAGGTTCGATTGAAGATCTTCCTGAGGTAGGCGTGCCTTGCTGCTCTGCCAGTCCGTCTGGGCGCCTGGAGTCCAGATGCTTCACGTCTACGATTTCATCGGGCCCCCGAGGTCGGCGTGCCCGTTACTTAGGTCGTCAATACTTTTGTACCCTGGCTTTGATGGATGCCTGGCAACTATGCTGGTCGTCTGGACACAAAGTGGCCTTCTCAGGTTGGCGTGCCTTGATACCTAGGTCTCGCAATACCTCGGTACCCTTTCGGCTCTGCCAACCTAGTTGTGCGCCTTGGACGCGTGACCTCCTTGAGGTTGGTGTGCTTTTCTAGCCCTGCTAGCCTGTTCTGGACACCTCCCTTTGCGATAGGACTAAAGGCCACTCTGAAGGGGTGCGCTCCAAATGGCCCTACTAGGAATCCCCGGATACTAGGAGCTATTGATTTGAGGCCTCCTTGAGGTCGGCACGCCTTAAAGCCTCCTTGAGGTCGGCCCTGCCAGATTCCTTGTAGCAATGCTAGGAGGTCTAGGTGTCTCTACACTCTGTTCGATCAAGACCATGACCTAGTTTTCTTCTCTTTATTGAGCATCAAAGCAGCCATGCTGCCTGCTTCAATGCTCGGGGACTACTCTACGAGAGCGTCTTCGACGCCCTCTTGTTTTCTTCGTCATATCGACCTGTTAGGAACCCTGTTTCTCATCAAGTCGATACTCAACCTATTTTTTCTTCTTTTCTTTTTGATCATCACACCGGCCATCCTGTCCGCTCTGATGCTCGAATACTACTCTACGAGTGCGTTCTTGATGCCCTCTAATTTTTTCTTCATGGTTTTGACCTATTGGAAGTCCAGTTCCTATAGGTCATCACTTGACCTCACTGCGTTTGGCAAAACTACAAATAGGTCGGCTGCTAAGCTGATTTCTTTCTTTTTTTTCTTTTGGACTGACGTGCATGCTATTCGACCTGTTGATGGTTTCAAGACTTCGTCATGACCCCCTCGAGGTCGTTGCACCTACACATTGCTCGGGGGCTTGTGAGACATGGGTACCCCTGTGTCCCCACCGACCAGGCTCACGACCGTCCCCGACAAGTGGGTCCGACCCATCAGAAGACTCATCGACCTGACAGTGGGCCCAACAGACCTGATCTGTGGTCCCGAAGACCTTCCAGAAGATTCCTCCAGATGACCTTATCCAATCTGTTCGGGTAACTTGGCATGCAGGACAAGACACAAGACGCCGGCTGCGCCGCCAGACAGTCCGAAGATCGCGGCATTATGTTGTAATATACTAGAGATAGGTTTCCTAGTTTAATCGACTTGGACTCCGGGTCCACCGACCTTGTCCGTCAGCCAATATAAGGCGGGCAAGGGCGTCCTTCCGAGGACCACCTGTACCTTCATCCGCAATACAAACACCAAGAACTAGACGTAGGGTTTTACTCTCCGAAGGCCCGAACCACTATAAACTCGCCGCGTCTCTCTTGTTCCATGTGCCATTGCATAACCATCGCGTTCTTAGCTCTAGATCTCCTGCCGCCGAACAAATAAACCACCAGGGTTGACCCTCCTGTGGACTGCTCAGACCTAAATCTCTAATAGGTTCTGTGTGTATAGGAAATTATCATGTATACTTCTCTTTTTCATAAATGCACTTTGGGCTCTAGAGGTCAGTAGGCCGAGGTACGGTGCAAGCCTGGACGCGAGACATTTGGAGATGGGCTTTGCCATTATGTGGGTGAGGCTTATTGCCCGAAAATCAGAAATAAACTGAGAGTCCGCTTCTTAGGAATCAAGACGATGTGCGCTGTACTCCTAATATGCAAGTGTTGATCATGCTGCGAAAAGAAGTTAAATGCAGCCATAACGTCCTCTTTTATAATCTACCAACATGCTTCAAGAAAGATCCTATATATCCATCCGGCCCTGGTGCCTTCTCCGCTACTAGATCACTGATGACTGCATGCACCTCCTCCTCTGTGAAGTGTTCTTCAAGTTGTGCCAAGTCGACTCGCGGCAAATTGATCTCCTCCTAGTTAAGGGTAAACTCCCTCGGACCCGGCCGGCCAAATTGAGTACTGAAGTGTTGAAACAGTTCCTTCGCCTTGTCATCTTCAGAGTACTTTAGTCCTGTCACGGTTTGCAAAGATAGGATTGTATTTTTCCTCGTTCGCCCATTTGCCTGAAAAAAGAAAAGCTTCTCATTGGCTTCAGATGCTCGGATGGCTGTTAACCTAGATGCTTGCTTGGCTCTGATTTTTTTCACGACCGTCAACCCCAACAACCTAGATTTTAAAACCCTCCTTAACTGGATTTCAGCCTCAGACAGCATCCTGAACTCTTGTACCACGTCCAAAATTACAATGAGTTTGGCAACAACACACAACAGCACCTATTGTTGCCAATATCCCTCGGGTCCAAACCCTAAGCACTTTGCTTGTTCTCTGCAATTTGGTGTGCAGTCTTAGGTAAGGATTTATCACCCGCAAATCCCTGCTCCATGCTTCATGAACCACCTCTGAAAAGCCTTGTAGCTTGGGCCAGAAGACCTCGAACCTGAACCCCTTAAAACGTTTCACTGAGGGTTGCCCAGCAATTAGCAGGGGACAGTGGTCTGACACCTTAGATGACAAAGCTTGTAAAACATATTCGGAAACATAAGATCCCAGCCTGCAGTACAGAAAGCCCTGTCGATTCTGGTTTGAGCGCGGTCGTTGGACCAAGTGAATTTCCTTCCCCTGAGATTGAGCTCCTTTGAGGCCAAGTCCCTCACAACTGCCCTGAAAGCTCCCATGAGCCGCTGATTCAGGTTAGAATTGCTCTTGTCACTCGCTTGCAGAATCATATTAAAATCTCCAATTAGCAACCAATTATCAGTTACACCTTGACTAAGCCATCTAATTTCCCCCAAGAACTGCAACTTTGCCAAATCCTGCTGAGGCCCATATACAGTTGTAACACACCAACTATCAAGACCAAAAACTGAAGACACTGTAGTAGTAACTGTGTGCACTCCCACCTCACTTCTAGTAATTATGAAGTGCTCATCACTGACCATGAACAGAATCCCACCTCATGTCCCCACTGCTGGTAGAGCCACAAAATTGCCAGCAAAATTAAATCGTAGTACCTTTGTAACCACAGCTGCATCGATAAGATTAAGCTTCGTTTCTTGCAGTGCCACCAAAGTCGCTCTAGTGTCTCGTACCAAATAGAAAACAACCTGCCTTCGAGCACGATTATTGAGTCCCTCTACATTCCAATTCAAGAATACACACTGCTGATCAGACATTGAAAACAGACAATACACCTCCCCCCAACAAACAACACTCCTTTGTCCTACCAAAAGGCACACTGGCTAGTAGCCCACAGCCGAGCGAAACTGGCCACAAACAGGACGCACAACAGCGCACAATGAGGCCGAAAGGACAGTGTTGACAGTCGATTTTGGTACACCTAGCTATGAGTTTACGTCAACATTTGCACATATATAATATCCTAACCAATGGTACTAACCCCTTGATGTAACAAGTTCGCACTCGCATGTGGTTTTTGGAGTATGTTGTTTACGCAGGATTTAACCGTTTAAAGGAGCACTTTCGGGTAAAGTTCATCGAGCACTTTGTGAGAAGATCATGAAGCCCGACACAAGTCAAGACACGAAGTGAACATAACTCCAAACAACCTAAGGACCAAAGAATGAAGTCGTAAATCTCTGGGGACTTAAGCAGAAGATGCTGGAGCTTGCGCGATAAGTACCCTTATCTAAACCGCGGAGAATACGACGTCAAGGGCCCACATGTAGAAGGGTGCAAATCAATAATTGTACGAGAAGCGTCGGGGAGCGAGATGGGGCCAAACCGGGCCTGGGCCAGTCATCCTAGGCCGGCCGGCCCACCCTGTTCTGAGCCCAGTTCGGCACCCCCTTTGACCTAGATGCTCCTCGGTTGATAAATAGCTTCTACTCCGAAGGGCCGCCGCATCCATTCACCAGAGCCGCCAAATCGAAGGAGACACGCCGAAGGATACCGACGGCCGCCGCAAGTCCTCGAGTTGCCTAGGAGATGGCCTAGGCCATGCCCTAGCCTCCATGGTTGGCCCTGCGTGGTGAAGCCATGGTGGAGTTAAGGAGCCCATGCCTTAACTCATCAAGGCAATTGCACACTCTACATTCGATGGTGATATAAATCATGTATTTTCCTTACTTTGATCTACTTCGATGCATGCTTATTCATATGTGTAGCTAGCATTTGCTCTTAGTAGGAATAAGTCAAATCGTGGTGGTTAGTCTATATCTTGCGGATACATCGAAGTGGTGCACGGACCAGTGAACGCACCTAGTGTTGTTCGATGTTGAATACCATCGCGTAGTGACAATATGAGGAGAGGGAAAGCTTCGAGCAAACATGTAATGTTGAGTAGGATTGATGGCAAGTACCATGGGAGCCATTGCACGGCTTACCAAGAGGAGGAGCTATGAGTAAGAGCACTTGGTAGGCCATGTTTGAGGTAAAGCTTTGGGGAACCTTAGGCGTCAACACGCACCTTGCAAGGGCGTCCATGGGAAAGTTCTTAGAGATGACTCTTTATCATGGTAGGAGTTTAGATTGGTTTCTCACCTTGTCCGGAGCGGCAACAAGAAGACAATAGGCTAGGGTTACCTTTGGTTGTTTACCTTTATGGCTAGGTGGATGTGATCCATACATCCGTTCATGCTTGTATGATCTTTATGCAATCAATGTTTCATGTAGGGTTAGACCGATAGGTTAGATGGAGAACCCTAGGTAGTTTGCTTCCAATCCACGGATTGATACCTTGGGTCATCCCCGAGTGAAGAAGGGCAACATGTGATCCGTATGCTTGCGGATCGAAACGCGACATGTGTTTCAACCGTCAACAGACAGCAAAGCACCACACTGAAAATGAACAAAACATGGAAAGCATGTAAAGATACATGTGCTTGTGAGAAGCACCCTCCCCCTAGTGACCATCGTCGTCCATCAATCATCGTCAACATCCAGGGCCTCCAAGCCTGCAAGGCCCTTCGGCCCCTCATCGGTCAGACCAAAAGCCACCCTCATACTGCCAACCAGCTCCTCCTTCAATGGAGAGACAAACTGCTCCCCAAAACCCTCCACTGCAGAGTCAATACTGCCCCAACTCCAGCGGACAGGCCTACAATCTTCAGCAACAGGGTGGTAGCTTGATCCTCTATTGACGAAGCAGCTGCCCTTGACCATCATCTTAACATTCTTCTTCCCCAGCTGTGTTTCACTACACGCCTCAGAGGAAACCACTTCTTAGCATGAACCGCCTTGGGCTTGATTACCGGGTTGCACAACAGGGACATCTTGAGCGGCACGGTGAACCTTGGCATCCCACGACCCTGCATCCTATTTGCAGTCACCTCAACTCGCTACTTGTTTAGACGATCGTTCGCATCCATGAGAACTGTCCTGTGTACTTGCTCACTAAAGCCTGTCAACGGTGAATTTTGTCAACCTAGCCATGAGTTTACCTTCGGTGTTGGCATCAATTTTATATCTGATCCATTGGTACTAACCCCCTTGACATAACAAGTTCGTTAGGTACGCGCTGGTTTTGAGTTTAATGTTTATCACAGAATTTAGCGTTAAAAGCAAGACTTAGGGTAAAGTTCATTAAGCACCTCGTGAGAAGGCCATGAAGCCTGGTACAAATCAAGCAATGAAGTTAACATGACTCCAAGAAGCCCAAGGACCAACCCGTGAAGGCGGAAAACTCAGGACCGATGTAAAATCAAGCTTGCGCGACAAGGAGCTCTATCCAAACCGCGGAGAAACCGATGCCAAGGGCCCACATGCGCAGGAGGGAAACTTCCGGAAGACACGAGAAGCATCACCGAAGGAGGCCTCAGATGGGCCAGAATGGGCCCAGTCGGCTGAGCCAGCCGGTCATCCCATTTCGGGCCCATTCGTCCCTCCTTGACCTAGACGACGCTATTTATAGTCCCACTCAAGAGCCACGATCAAGTCATCCGCCATTCGCCATCGAGAGCGAGAAGAGAGGGACACCATTCGAGAGGAGAGGGTTGAGCTAGTTGTCTAGGGTTTAACCTTGCAAGGAAGACCACGGAGTTCCAAGAGCTAGGAGCAAGATCAAGGTAGGATCCCGTGATCTTGTCCATGTATCATTCATGATGTTGAATTATCAAATTGCAATCCGATTTTAGCGATCAGTGCTTCTTCTACGACTTTGTCTTCGACCTACCAAGAGATTTCATCTTGTCCATTGGACTCGCCTAGGCTAACAATAGGAGTGCAAGCAGACGTTGTGTCTCCAAAGGCGGGCGTCTTCGGAGTTGGAGCAAGGCCGCGATTTAAAGAAGCTTTTTATGAGATTCGATTTGGTTTGTTCATCTTTGCTTGGAACTTCAACAAGAGCTTGATCCAATCTCTCTAGATTGGTTTTACCTATCCCTCTCTATCTCTTGCTACCTCCGATTTTCATTAGATTAGATTCGTTTTCTCGGTGTTCTTTAGATTAGATGCAAAAGCACTCCCTTTGAAGATCTAAGTGTTCTCGACTTTAATAGATTGGTTCTTGTATCACACATTTGTTCCACGAATTCGATACCTTGGGTTCACACTTAAGGGAAGAAGGGTCCCTTGACTACGATGGAGGATTTGTACGCTTGCAATCCAAACGAAGTTTGATACACATATATACCGTCAACAAGCCCCTTTTTTCGGCGGTTCTGGGAACAAGTGATCAAGATTCGATCTTTTATTGCTTTTGTGAATATTTTCAGTTTTCTTTTGGTTTTTCCTTTTGCATCTACTAACTTTTGATCATCCTCAAAATCAATCTAATCTAGTTTTTGACTAACCTTAGTTTTCTTAGATTTTTTTTATTTTTTGTTGTTGTATATATTTTGTTTATTGCTAACCCTAACAGGGAGATGAACAGCTACCTCTCCAACAAACCCAAAATTTTGTGGATGGTCCAGGAAAAACTTTACAGTTAAGGAGACATGAAGCACAAGCTAAAAAGCTGGAATTTGCAGATCCAAAAGCGGAGGCCGAAGGATCGTCGGAATCTCCAAAGGAATCACCACCTCCAAACCCTAGGGGAAATCAACATCAACCACAACCGATGAGAGAACAACTGCAGTCGGAGCGCAAGATCGGGGAGCTATGCACCCCGAACATCGTCGACCTACCAATCTTGAACCTCGCAGAGATCGGAAGGCCGTTCGAGATCAAGACCTCAACAATCCGCATGGTGCAACATTCACCCTTCACCAATAAAGAGGATCCCAACCTTCACCTCCAAGCGTTCATTCAACTTTGTCAGACATTCAACATGGAAGGGGTGACTCAAAATCAAATGAGGGCAAGGCTCTTTCCGTTCTCACTACCCGGAAAGGCTTTGCAATGGTTCTACACTCAACCGGCGGAGACGGTGCAAAATTGGGAAGCTTTGATGAGAGCTTTCATTAAAGGAATACTACTCAACGAGTAAGACTCAAAGCTTGTGCAATAAGATTGCTACTTTTGCTCAATATCCTACGGAGACCATATCGGAAGCTTTCGAGCGCTTCAATGAGTACACTCGGGCGGTGCCACATCATAAGTTCCCAAAGGAAGATCTTGTTCAAAAGTTCTATCAAGGACTTACCATGGCGTCAAGGACGATCATCGATGCATCGGCAGGAGGATCCATCATCGAGCTTACACCAACCGAAGCGTTCACTCTATTCAAGAAGGTCGCGGACAATGACACATGGGCGTCATCTAGATGCTTACTTCTGGTTCCACCCACGGGAACGTCAAAGGAGTCTTGCAAGTGGAGAAGGAAGATCTACTCGAAGGCAAGATTGACTCGCTCATGAGGAGGTTGGAGAAGATGGAGATAGAAAAGAAAGAAGCTCAAGATTTAAAGGCTACCGAAGCAAGATCCACATGTGAAGAATGCGGGGAGTATGGCCATGTCCAAAAAGATTGCCCGGAGGAAGCCAAGATGCTCGACTACACGAGGAAGGGAGATTTGCCGAACTTACGCTACGGGCAAGGTAGACCTCAATTTAATGCAAGTTTGTCCATTCCGAATTCGGTTCCTCTTCGTATGCAATTGAAGGACTTCATGGACGAGCAAGCTAAGATCAACAAGGACACCGTCACTAAGTTCAAAGCCATAGACAAGGTGTTGGAGAACATCGATAGCAAGGTGACGGAGGTCGGAAGCTCCAACCATCAAGTGCTCAACATGATGAAGATGCTCGAGACACAAGTGGGACAACTTGCCGGGCGCCTAGCCGCTAATGAAGGGAAGCTTCCGGGGCAACCTCAAGGTCCCGAGATGGCTAAGCCCATTCAAACTCATTCGGGGAAGGAGACCAAAGATCCGGAGCATTCCGCGGGAGCTAGAAAGCCTAAACCATCTACCGAGGCGGAGGAATTCGCTAAGGATCGGAGAAGGTTACCGAAATCATCACCAAAGAGCCCGAGTTTGAGATGCCGGGAGAAGACACGAAGATGACGCAACTCAAGCCATGCTACTTCCGAGGTAAACTTGATAATCATTTTGAGAAGTTTGTGGAAGTTGTGCGTAGGTTGAGCATCAACATGCCGCTATTGGACGCCCTTCAAGTTTCTACATATTCTCGCTACTTCAAATATATACTTGCAAACAAGTATGTGATAGCAACACTTGGGGTAGATCATGTCAAGATGTCTGAGCAATGTAGCACCACTATTGCAAACGGACTAGAGAAGCAAGGAGACCCCGGATGCCCGACGATTCCGTGTTCCGTTGGTTCATTCGAGTTTGAGAAAGCATTATGCGACCTTGGAGCAAGTGTGAGTATCATGCCAAGAGACATGTTCGAGAAGCTAAGCCTACCGGAGCTAGAGCCTACAGCCATGTGTTTGGAGTTGGGTGACAACTCCATTCGCTATCCTTTGGGCATCACCGTGGATGTGCCCGTGAAGGTCGGACACCACTTCATCCCCGTCGACTTCGTGGTGCTCGAGATGGGAGAAAGGGAGAAGCCGCCACTCATCCTTGGGAGGCCCTTCCTCAAGACCATGGGAGCTACCATCGACGTTGGGAAAAGGGAGATCAAGTTCGACATCAACGGCGAGAGGAGTTCCTTCAAGTTTCGACCACGCTTCGAGGTATGCAACATGATCAAAGTTAAATATATTCCACCTCATCGTCGTGTTAGCAAGGAAGAGCCAAGGAAGAAGGAACAACCGGAAGAGAAGGAAGCAAAGGAAATCAAGGAGGTTGTTGCATCCGTCAAGATCAAGGAACAAAAGCCGCTTGTGAAGACCAAAAAGATGACTAAGCCGGAGAATAAGCCTGCGCCAAAGATGGTGCGGAAGTGGGTACCCAAGATTGCAATGCCTGCAAAGAGCGTTGATCCGAAGTGAGCAAGTGAAGAAGTCTAGCCATGGACTATAAACGAAGTGCTAGGCGGGAGGCAACTTGTTCATCGAGTCAAGAATAAGCTACCAGGAGGACAACCCGATCAAGATTTTTCGAGTCTTTCAAGTAAGTTGGTTTTAGAATTTGCTACACAAGACATTCATAGACTCTTAAGTGGTTGGAATAATGTTTAGAGTTATAAATCTTGTTTGGATATTTTATTTGGATCATAAACCTTTTACATGAGCCATCCTATGTGTTATTTGCTTCTTTTTGAGAAACCAAAACCGAAAAAAATTCAGAACCTACCTCAACCTTTCATCCTCTTCATGATGTTATGATTGACTTGTTTTACATGTTAAAAACATACGAGTAGAGTCACGCCATGTACCTAGATGATATTTAAATTTCAGCGCATGGTAGGACTCGCGTGAACCTAGAAACTTTATCCTTGGTTTCTCTAGAGTTAGAATTTTTCTAAGCCTCATTTAATTTTATTTTCATTCAAAATCTCTCTCACATTTAACCAAAATTAGAACCTAAACCTATGCCCCCATGATCAAGCCGGGAAAAAGCTTGCTCTCAACTAATGGAAGCAAACAATATCGGTGAGACCAAAATAAAAGTAGTCGAAAACATTTTCGACTTACATTTGTTTTTGATGCTTAAAAACTCCTCTAATTATATTTGAACTCATTGCAAGCTCTGAGTTTGATTTTATTTTTCAAAATTAGAGGAGTACTTAGCATTAAAACATGATTAGAGGGCGGTAATTGAGTTAACTTAACCACACATGCACCATGATGCATCACGATATGCCCCTCCAACTTTTATCATCAAAACACATGCAAGGGACAAGCATGGGGGGCAGCCAAGACTTTGTTTTGCAGGATTCTCATGGAAGCATGTGAGGCAAGGGAGCATGGAAGTGACTCAAAGCAAAGCAATCAAGTGGGAGGATCAATTATGCAAGCAAAGGAGTGGACGAGAGAATTTGGGTGGTGCAACCCCGTGGAGCACGCGGTCACAAAGCAACAAAGGAACATGGAGTGCACTGGAGAAAGACGAAGCCGAGAGGACCAGAGAAGGCCCCAGGCCGGTCGGCCTCACCTCTTTTTAAGCCCCCTGGTGCCCATCTTCCTCAGGTAAGTCCCTCATCTAGCTCTTTGTTCGTGTTCTTGAGCTCTAAGTCCAAAACCTCCAGAGACATTGCTTCCCACTTCGAGCTCAAATTCGCCCATCAAAATCCATCCTAAGTCCACTAAAAGTCCACACTCCCATAATTTTTGTGTGCCTTGCTACCGGTTCAAAACCCCAGATATACTTGTGAGAAAGAGTGCAGCAACCATGTGGAAGAAAACTACAAGTCTTTTCTCCAAGAAGAAAGGTTCTTCATCATCCAAGCCATCATCAACAAGCTCTTCGAGGAGGCACTCGGTCTCTGAGTCTCCCCGGAGTATGGAGGAGGACACGGCACCACCGAGGAGGAACGATACCTTGCTCCTCGGTGGCATGAGGGCCACACGAAGCTTGACTATGAGGTTCACCGAACCACAAGGACGCACGGAGGAGCCGCCCGTCCGACCTCGTCGCTCGACACGATCATCCGCTCCACCTCCATACACTCTGCGGTATTCCAAGTATGGGTTTATTATCAAAACGGAGGAGGAGGAGGAGAAGCTCACTCGCCTTGAGAAGAGGCTTGTGGCGAATGTCGACTTCGGTGACCAAGCTCTCCAAGTGTTGGGCTTTCACACTGACATTTATTACTTGTTGGGAAACCTAGGTTGGGTACAATTTTCCAACGGAGTGTCGGCAAACACCCACAAGGAGTTCGCCCTAGAAATTCTCATAACCATGGCGCCGATACTTGATGAAGGAGTGCCGAGTCTCTCATTCCGTTTGGAAGGAGATGAACAAGTGGTTCCCTATGAGTACATTAGGGAGTTGCTTGGTTTTCAAAAGGAAGCCCCGAAGCAAGTAGAAGTGCATGGGGGTACATTGGAAGGATTTTGGAGAATGATCACGGGAGAAGCTAACCGGCAAAGTAGTAGTATCCGGAACCCCATAATCAAGGTGTTTCACTCATGGATGTGCAAAAGGATTTTGGGGAGGATTAAAGAGACCAAGATAACCGACATGGAGTTGAATTGGCTTTACTCGACTTTGATTGTTGGGAAGCCAATCGACCCCTCACACCTTATGATTAACCGGTGGTGTTGCTAAGTAACATTGGGATATGGGGATATTGGTTCGGGGTGTTACCTCTCCATGTTGGCTATCTCATTGAGACCAGGAATTCCAAGAAACCCAGAGTATCTCCTAGTCGGGACTTCTCTAGGAATTGATTATTTGAATCAAGGAAAGTATGTAAGTGGGATGAGAGAGGAGGCTTCAAAGTGGCCAAAGTAAATTTACCCCTACCGGATGCAAGACTAAGATTATTTATTGAGGGGAAAGAAGATTGGTTAGAGAAAGGACTTCTTGTGCCGGCGAAGAAGAACAAGAGAGGAAGGATTGTAGAAGAAGGTTCTTCCAGCCCAAGAAGGAGAAGGTGCTCCCCAAAATTATGTGCCACCATATGGAGGAATTCCGGTGCCGCCAAGACACTACGAAGGTGTACCAATGCAAGCATGGGGGAATGGTGCAGCCATGCCCCCACCAAATTTTACAGATCCAACGTAGTCTTTATGAGCAATATGCACACCTCCCTCAACCACAACAAAGTGTGGCCATCATTGGAGGATATGCTGCGAGAAACATGCAAAATATTACAACCATCCAAACCAATGCAAATCAAATGGGTGAAGGAAATGCAAACATCACTTTTGAGCTTGGCCGCTTCACCTAGCACCGAGCAATTCATAGGAGGCGGTGCAATCCTATTATGAGCAAGGGTACAATAATCAAGATTACCAATATCAACCACCGGCAGAAGATTAGAGAGAGGAGAAGATTGTTTTACTTTGTTTAATTTTTCCTTTTCCTTTTCTTTAATTTTCAGCTTGTGTGCACCTATGTATGCGTAGTATTTTCAGTTTTTATTTATTTTCAGCATGTGTTAGTTTTTATTTCATCATGAATAAAATCATCACCTTGTTTTTACCTTTGGCAAAGATAAAAAGTTTGTGCCATGTTGATATATGATGATAGTTGCCGCTTTGCTTATCTTTGTACTTGTTTTATGCATGATTAAGCTAATGCTCTCTTAAAATACAAATCTGAAATTAATCTAAATGCTAGCTTAATCCTTTGCGGACGTTATGATAAAAATAAAGACCCATAGTCTTTCATATGCTCTCAAGTTTTGGATGGATTAAAGATGATTTATTTTTGTTCTTAAAAGTAATGCTAACCTTGTCATTAATACCACTTGCATGTTGCTCTACCTATCCAGAGCCATATATTTATTTGAGTGCAAAAACTTAGTATACAAGGTTTATTTTTGGGTGAATTAATTCAGGGCTTGATTTCTCTGGCCCGAGACTAAGAAGCTAGTCATTCCGTTTGTGCGTATCTATCTTTTTGCTAGCCTTTCTATCCGTGCATTGTGTATCTCAACATCGGAAATTTCACAAACCTCGCCGGATATCCACCCTTAAAACCAAAAATATCATCTTTTGTGTTTACCTCCTTGACCACAACCTATCATGTGAGTATGGATCGTCAATTCAAGGAAGATCACAAGATGGTGTCAAGATTAAAGATTTCATGTATCTCTCCAAAGGAAAAATATTTCTAGTACGTACCATTATCTCTATAACCTCTTTGCCCGAGGACGAGTAAACGTCTAAGCATGGGGGAGGAGGTAGGTACAATGCAATTTAGAGTTCAAGGGGAGTAAAATAAAAAATATATATATATAAATGATGATGAAAAGAAGAAAAGAGATAAAGAAAAATATATATGAGAAAGAAAAACAAATATATGAGTATGTATAAAAATAAAATAAAGTGAACTCGCCGGTTCTTTAAATGCATTAGGAATTTCGAAAAAGCTTGAAGATTAAAGATCCAAACTCATCTTTCCAACCAAGTGCAATCCGATAACGAGGACTTCCTTTGTGCCTCGGGATCACTTTTTTCCATTTGCACATGTCTATCTATCTCAAAGTGTGTGTATTTTTCTCTCCCCCTCCTTGATATAACATTATTTTCCAATGATCTTTTTGACGAGTCTCAATAAGACCATGAGAAGCTTGTCTTGTTTTGATAATATCTCAATTATAATATCTTGGTAGGGCTAAACTTTTCCCAAAAAGCTCCACATAAAGCCTACCATATATCTATGTTTTTGAGAGGGGAAAGGAGTAGAATAAATAGGCTTGAGAGACAAGATGAGATGAGAGTTCATGAGCAAGATGCAAGGTGGTTTAAATTTTTGAACTTGGTTTAGCTCTTTTTCATCTTGTTCTTTATTTCAAAATTTCTGAGATCCATTTGAATTTTGGGAGCATGTTTAATACTTGTGGGAAGAGCTTAATTAATATCCACCCTCCGTAGGGATGAAGGCTAGTATACTATGGAACTCTAACGAACTAAACTTTTGAGAGCATTATGTTTTCTCGTGTATGATCAAGTGCAGGGTTTGAGCGTTGAAGGGCAACACTGATATCCATCGAAGGCTTACTCGAGGACGAGCAAGGTTTAAGCATGGGGGAAATGTTGACGGTGAATTTCTGTCAACCTAGCCATGAGATTACCTTCGGTGTTGGGATCTTATCCATTGGTACTAACCCCCTTGACATAACAAGTTCGTTCGTGCATGTCGGTTTTGGAGTTTAATGTTTATGCAAGAATTTAGCGTTAAAAGCAAGACTTCTGGGTAAAGTTCATTAAGCACCTCGTGAGAAGGCCATGAAGCCCGGTACAAGTCAAGCAATGAAGTGAACATGACTCCAAGAAGCCCAAGGACCAACCCGTGAAGGTAGAAAACTCCGAGGACCTGAACAGAAAATGCTGAAGCTTGCGCGACAAGGAGCTCTATCCAAACCGCAGAGCAACTGACGCCAAGGGCCCACATGCAGAGGAGGGAAACTTCCAGAAGACACGAGAAGTGTCACCGATGAAGGAGGCCACGATGGGCGAATGGGTCCAGTGGCCGGCCCTGACCCATTCTGGGCCCATTCGTCCCCTCCTTCAACCTAGACGACCCCCCAGGCTATTTATAGTCCCCCTGCCAAGAGCCACGCATCAAGTCATCCGCCATTGCCGCCGAGGAGCAGAGAAGAGAGGGACACCATTCCGGAGAGGAGAGGGTCGAGCTAGTTGTCTAGGGTTTCTAGCGCGTGGGAACCTTGCAAGGAAGACCACGTCGGAGTTCCAGGAGCTAGGAGCAAGATCAAGGTAGGATCCCAGTGGTGATCTTGTCCATGTATCATTCATGATGTTGAATTATCAAATTGCAATCCGATTTCTAGCGATCAAGTACTTCTTCTACGACTTTGTCTTCGATTGGTTTTTCTCACTTCAAGATCTATTATCGAGATAGGTCATATAGGGTGTTCTTGTAGCCTTGGTGGCTAGAGGTGCACGCCTAACCTACCAAGAGATTTCATCTTGTCCATTGGACTCGCCCTAGGCTAATTCGCATGAATAGGAGTGCGTTGTGACAGAACGGTGGCTCCAAAAGGCGGGCGTCTTGAGGAGTTGGAAAGCTTTTATGAGATTCAATTTGGTTTGTTCATCTTTGCTTGGAACTTCAACAAGAGCTTGATCCAATCTCTCTAGATTGGTTTTACCTATCCCTCTCTATCTCTTGCTACCTCTGATTTTCATTAGATTAGATTCGTTTTCTCGGTGTTCTTTAGATTAGATGCAAAAGCACTCCCTTTGAAGATCTAAGTGTTCTTGACTTTAATAGATTGGTTCTTGCATCACACATTTGTTCCACATATTCGATACCTTGGGTTCACACTTAAGGGAAGAAGGGTCCCTTGACTACGATAGAGGATTTGTCCGCTTGCAGTCCAAACGAAGTTTGATACGCATATATACCGTCAACAGAGCCCAACTCAGCATCAACTTCAGTAGGCCCTCCACCTTCACTCCTAGGCAACTCAATAACCATCCCAGCCTCTGGCCCAACCGAGCCAGATAGCCCCGAATGCAGTAGCCTAGCAACAGGAAAAGCTAGCCCGTCCGCTGAATGCCCAACAAAATCCGACCCAAGTACCGAAGCATCAGGATCCGAGTGGGGGTCACAACCCTTGTTAAGATTTAAAGGTAGCATGACAGGGGAGGCCACCGTGGGTCCCCAACACCGGGCCCCCCCACAAACTCTTGGCCATCTGCAAAGCCCAGGGAAGTTGAACCCTGGTCAACACGCCTAATAAAGTCCTTCGGCTGAATGCATGTCGCCTCACGCTGAGCGCCTGTCGTGGAGCTCACGGGACCCTGGCTGGGACCCGAAGCCAAGAGCAGCTCTGCCTCAATGAATTGGTCCCCAACCTCTCTATTCTTCAGCACCTGTAGGTCGCCTGTAGGATTTGTAAGTGTTTTCGGTGAGGAAACCAGCACGCGCTGGAGCTGATCACAGAGCAAGCCCAACTCCTAGAAGTGCACAACAGACACCAAGCCAGTCCCACCACCGATGCAGAGAGGCGTGCCCCTCCCCGTGCCGACCGCAGTTGGCTCCACCGAGCACCACTGACCGGGAAGGCGCCACCAGCACTGCACCACGCCTCGAGCATGGGATCAACAACAAGCCACTCAGGGATCAGACTTTTACGAAGAAGGCAACTGTCAACTGCGTCACCAGGATTGAGGCCACTGACATCTTCCATTGCAACCTGATCCTTCCGACGCTCGCCAACAGCAGCCTTGGCTTGCCACTTCCAAACCGCACATGTAGCATACTGCCCTCTTCTCTGATAGCGTCCCCCACCCGACTGTTGCCCTCGTCTCATATGCACCTTTCCCCAGATAAAGATAGTGAAGTTAAAAACAATTGCTCTTCTAGTCCCTCCCCCACACACACACACAAACACACCCCGATATCTTACCTATGAATCTATTTCCTCAGACAATTTTTAGAATCAGTTTTAGTTTCACGGTAAAGTTACTATATATAACCAAATAAAAAAACTATTTCACTAGCTAGTGAAACTGAGCTATACCTTTTTATTTGGAAAAGGGAAGCTTTATTAATTTAAAAAATGATCATCGAAGTGATACAACATTTTTAAAAATTCTCTCGACCTTTGCCTAAATGGCAAACAACTCATAAACGAACAAACGTAACAGGATGAAGACTCTCTAATGGCTATCAATCTGTAGACTAGACCGACACCCATGAGTCCCGGTAAAAAAACTCTTTGGCCACCTACGCCAAAAAAATGAGAGGCCGCTACAACTACCCCAGGGAGGTAGGCTTGTGTAGGATGGACCAAGAATGAAGTCAACGCGTAGTTAAGGAGATGACCTGCAAAAAAAGAAGACGGTTTGTTTTCAAATAACCGCATTTCTACAGAGCCATATAGACCAACACAAGGCTGAAGCGCCTTGTTGGGGAGGCTCTCCCCTCTTCCCCAGACTTTAAATATAACCGCATTTCTACAAAGCCATGTAGACCAACACAAGGCCTTCAGCCACCCAAGAAGTTTCTTGTTTCCATAACTAAAGGGAGACTAGACTTGACTATCATGATTTGTTGGTCTATGATCATAGTGAGGCAAGAGGAGACAAAGGTGTCGGGCTTTGCTCTCAAGCCAAAGGCCCCATGAAGACCCCAAGGCCAAAGTTCATCCAACGGGCGTAGGTGAAGAAGGCAAAGGCGTTACGATCCGAAGACGTCACGATCCCCATCCAACAGACTTGACTATCACGATTTATTGTGGTTAGATCTAGCCACAACGAACGACTAGGGAGAATTAATAATCTTTAGATTAGTCTTCCTCATTCTTCGGTGGCGCAAGGAAGAAGGAAGACAATAGATCAGATCTGATGCTAATTTTAGCCTTCAGAAGATATGGCTGATGTGCTTTTGATGCCCTTTACTCCCCCATAGTGGTTGAGCATTATGCACCTCTTTTGCGGTCTCCATTTTCGTGGAGTCTTCTGTTGGTAGGGACTGTATGGTGCACGTCTACGGTCGCATAGATTCCTAGAGAGGTGTATGCCGTCGGACGCGAGAAAGATGAAGGATAGGGATCTAATGGTGTGATTCAATGCCTTATTTTATGTTGAGATATTCGTTATAAAAGGGGTTTTAATTTAATGAAATCTAGTCACTTTCTCAAAAAAACAATTAGAGAATCAATAAGGATAGTCTCAATGCTTAGTTTCATAATGTTCTTTTCAAGACTATCATGTCACAGAATATGAAATGAAACTTGAATGAAACACCTACACTTAATGGAGAGTTTTATTTTATACTAGTTTCATTGGCATTTAATTGCATGACTCATAGATACTGGTAAGTGTGATAAGAGAAGTTAACTCATTCCCCTCTCTTCTTAAATATAATGTCATTTTATCAAATATGCCTATGTGGCAAACTATTTAGTGCAACTAAAACTCATGTGACACTCCCACTAAGATAGACCTAAGTAATCCACGAGATGAATTTATTAGGACTAATTAATCCACTATTAGCACATGTTTACTGTAGCACCACATTATTAAATCATAGACTAGTTAGGCTTAAAAAATTGTTTCATAAATTAATTGTAATATGTATAATTGGTTATTTTTAGTCTATAGTTAGTACTCTATGCAGATGTCCAAACATTTGATGTGTATATATGATTACTTTGCGAGACTAATTTTTTAAGTTTAGTTAGTCCATGATTTGACAATATGGTGCTATGGTGAACATGTGTTAATGATAGATTAATTATTCTTAATAAATTCATCTTTTGATTTACTAATGAGTTTTGTAATTAGTTTTGTTATTAGTCATATTTAATACTTTAAATATGTACATGCTTCTTCGATGAGACACCGCAAAATTTTACACAAAAAAAAGTTAAACACCCAACGAGGTCCATATATGTAACGCAAACCTTTTATTTTTCCGTCGACACGAGTTCGCCCAAGTAAACTGAAACCTGCCAAAAAGATCGACCTCGCGAACGGCGTCAAGAGCAGGTGGTGGTGTTGTGACCGACAACACGCAGCGAACTGGGCGTATTGCTGGATTTATTCTAGGATTTAACCGCTGCTATGTTTTTAGTGATAAGCGACGTGATCGTCGGTACCGAGGCAATAGTGGTAACTTTGTCAATCTTGAAAATTTTCCGGTGCAGCCTCTCGAAGAAGATACTTGTAAGGTATTGTTGCATACATGTGTTCTTAGGGATGAGTGTGCGTGTGTGTATATGAGCGCCTACATCTGTACTGTGTAATTAAAAAACAACATGGAGGAAATAAAAAAAAGGTTCGTGCTCGTACCTAAGGAAATTGCAAGGTCAGGTCGCTGCCCTCTCCTTCTTGTTCTCAACCTAGAGTGTGTATCCTCGTGCACCATCATTACTATTAGCTACGGCTTCCACGGCTCCACGCCATCAATCCACCGTCCCGACTTACTTCTGAGTACTCCCATCATAAAAAATGCAATTCTCGCTTTTTGATAAGTCAAATTATTTTAAGTTTGACTAAAGATATACTCCCTCCGTATCGAAATACTTGTCATTGACTTTTTCTTCCAACTTTGACCATTCGCCTTATTCAAAAAATTATCGCAAATGTGGAAAAGAATAAGTCAAGGTTAAAATACCTACAATAATAAAGTATGTAACAAGCAAAGTAAATGATACCTGCATAATTTTTTGAATAAGACGAATGGTCAAAGTTGTAAAAAAAAGTCAATAGCGACAAATATTTTGATATGGAGGGAGTAGAAGAAAGTCTTAACATTCATGAAACAAAATAAATACTATTAGATCAGTTATAGAATGTACTTTCACGATAAATTTATTTGAAGGTATAAGTGCTAATACTATTTACTATAAATTTTGTCAAACTTGAGTAAATTTGATCGGCACGGCACATAATTGTTGGGGAATTGGGCAAAAACCTTTCACCCTCGGAACTTCGGAGTAGCTTAGACTTCTGCGAATTCGTGAAAGTATTCGGGGATGAGTCGCTGGATCGCAAGTCTGTTTCATAACGTAAAAGTATTCGAGAAGGTGTTTTGTTATTTCTTACATGATTCACTGACCCCCTAATGTTGTGCGAAATAGTTGCCGAATAAGCATTGGATCGCAGGTTTGCTTCTCGTTTCAGGACGGTGGAAAGAGAGTTCGGGAATTGAGAGGATGGAAACTTCGGAGATCTTAAAGGACTTCACTTCGGCTATGGACTCTGATACTCAATTCGGAGATCCTGGTGATTGGCGATTTTCGTGAATGAAAGGTCGAAGGTCAAGGAAGACCAAGTCAAAGCGTTGCCTCAAAAGTCAGTTCGAGGTGTGTGAGGCTGGCCAATTTGTAAATATGTGAAATTAGCCCATAAATCACGGGATGTAAAAGACATTCATGTACATGTTCACACCGAATATTCTTTAGATTCGAGGGTAGTCTCGGAATGTAAAGTCCCTCACCTCCCTATAAAAGGGGTTCAAGGGCACGTGTAAAGGATTCACAACTTTTGAGGCGGAGCGGACTTTGGAAACCTTGTCCCTTACTTTGCACGCTTTCTTGTATTCGTTCGAATCTTGTGTTGGGGACTCCATCCGATTTTCAGACCCAATATTGGCACCAGTGGTCTTAGAAAAACAACTCACGATACCTCCACAGAAGAAGTCCAAGAAGAACACATCCACTGAAGCTAACCAGGAAGATCACCACCAAGAAGACAATGGAATCTCTCCCACCGCAGAACCTTCGCAAATCACAGACCAAGAAAGGAGGGCAAAACTTGAAGCTCTTCAGAAGGCACGGAGAAAACGGCATACTGGAACCATTCACAAGAAGAAGGCGTGAGGAAGATGATCAGGCTGTTGACAGAGAACTAGAAAGAGTGCACCAAAAAGTACTGCAGCTTCAGAAAGAGAAAGAGAGATTCGCGAACTATTTGGAAGCAAAAGAAGAGCTTGAGAAGCTGGAGAAACAACCAGGCAAAAGAACAAATAGAAAGAATGCAAAGAGAAATTGATGAAATGAAAGAGCAAGAAAACAGCTCACTATGGCGCGATTGCCGCACGAACTCGAGCCGACACAAAAGAACTCCAAGAGAAAACTTCTTCACGGGCAATGGAATCTCGCAATTCGCAGATCCAGAGTCACCACTCTCACTTGGGTTGCAAACAGCACCGTGGCCCCCGAAGTACAAGCCAGTCTCTCTCCGCTACAATGGGTATGGAAACTCAAGGCAGTTCCTTATGATCTATGAAGCAGCTGTGAATTCGGCAGGAGGAGATGATGTTGCATTGGCAAAATCTTTCATCATTACTTGTGAAGGTCCGATCCTCAATTGGTACTCCTTGTTGCCTCCACATTCAATCTGCAGCTGGATTGATCTCAAGACGAAATTCATTCAAGCATTTCAAGTATTTCATGAAACTTCTGCAAAACCATCAGACCTCTTCAATTGCAAGCAAAAAGACAGGGAGCCACTGCGAGCTTCGTGAGAAGATTCATGCAAAGTCCCAAATTAGGAGCAGACGACAAAACAACAATCCAAGCACTTATCAAAGGCGACTCCGGGACCAAGACCTCACACTTAACCAAAAGAACCTCGAGCATTGAGGAACTTTTGACGAACTCGAACAATACATCAAGTCTGATGAAGATCATCGAAAAAGAGTCGCTGAGCGAAATCAAGCAAGGCAAGCAAACAGAGGAACAACGTGGAGACCTCAGTTTCAAACTCCACGAAACATCAACAATGTGGAGAACCCTCAGTTCAATCAGGATAATAGATCAAACTCAAGAGGAGGCTTCTCATCAAGAGGAAGGGGGGAGAGGAAGAGGACCTCCGAAGATTCAAAATCATGATGCAAGAGATCCATACTTCTACTGCAGATATCATGGGAGGGGTCATAGCACCGAATCGTGCCCAGAAACTAGAAGGAACATAGCAAGAATTCAACAAGAGAAAACCATGATGACCATCGCCTCCACAATGTCGAACCAATTTCGTCCAAACTTCTGGCAACCACAGCTCATGGGTCCTCAACCAAGCCCAATCCCAATTCAGCAATTTCAACAGGCACAATCATCTTGGCGCCTTCGTGAGCTTCTATCCCCAATCCCGAGCAATTCAAACCATTCGGAACCACAACCAATTCAAGAAATATTGCCGCCACCGGATAATTCATCAAGGCCAGAGTCGAGTTCAAGAGGCCACAACCCGAAAGCATTGCCTTCTTTCGGAACTATCATGCCTATCACAGGAGGCTCAGCTATGGAGTTCGAAACAAAGAGGCAAAAACAACTACTTCAGATCTGTGAACACGGTCATCAATGATCGGTCCGTAGCGCCGAGTGGGCCAAAGTACCAATAACATTCACTGAACAAGATTTCAGATTGAAGGCAACAGACCACAATGATGCCATGGTCATCGAGGTGAACATAGCCGGATGGATCATCGGAAAAGTTTTGGTGGATAATGGAAGTTCGGCAGATATATTATTCATGAAAACTTTCGAGAAAATGAGTTTGAGTCAACACATGCTGCAGCCACTAGAGTACCCACTGCTAGGTTTCGGAGGAAAGCCAATCAAACCAGCAGGAAAGATATCCCTTCCAGTATCCTTCGGAGATCTAGATAATGCCAGAACTGAGACTCTAACTTTCGATGTAGTCGACATGTATCATCCCTACCTAGCGATCTTCGGCAGAGGGTTCATCAACAAATTCGACGCCGTGATAAGGCAACAATTTCTGTGCATGAAAATCCCAGCACCCAAGGGGGTCATCAAAGTATTTGGCGATCAACAAGAAGCCAGAAACATCGAGAAGGGCTTCACACCGAGTCAAAGTAATGTCCATCAGCTAAACTCTGCCGAAGAAAACAAAGAACCCTATGTTGAGGCCAAGAGGGATAAAGAAAAAGTTGAGATAGCTGCTGACGGCGAAACAAAGAAAGTGTATTTAGATGATATGCAGAAGCATGTGATAGGGGCTCATCTCAGTCCAAGAAGAAAAGAACTTAAATTCTCGAACAAGAACAAAGATGTCTTCGCTTGGTCAGCTAAAGATTTGCAAGGTGTCGATAGGGATATCATTGAGCATGCCCTGGACACAGATGAGAAAATAACTCCGAAGAAGCAAAACTCGGAAAATGTCCAAGAAAAGTCAAAGCGAGAGGCTGAAGGCTTCGTGACGCCAAGGTGATTAGGGAAGTCATGTATCCTGCTTATCGGCTAACACTGTACAAGAAAGAAGAAGAATGGGAAGTGGAGAATGTGTGTGGACTTCACAAATTTGAATAAAGCTTGCAAGAAAGATGACTTCCCCTTAGAAAGGGTGGACAAGGTCGTTGATGACGCTGCAAACAGCGAAATGTTATCACTCCTGGACATGTTCTCATGATATCATCAAATAAGGGTGCGAAGAGAAGATGAGGAGAAAACAAGTTTCATCACTCCTTTCGGAACCTTTTGCTTCGTCAGAATGCCAGAGGGTCTAAAGAATGCAGGGTGCACTTTTTCAAGAATGATAGCAATAGTGCTTCATCCTCAGCTTCGGAGAAATATTCTAGCATATGTCGACGATATAGTCGTCAAAAGCATTCAAAGAAGAAATCACATCACTGATTTAGCAGAAACCTTTGCGAACCTCATAGCAGCAAATCTTAAGCTAAATCCTGAGAAGTGCATTTTCGGTATTCACAAGGGAAAAGTTTTGGGGTGCTTGGTTTCAACAAAGGGTATCGAGGCAAACCCTGACAAGATCAAGGCTCTAATTGAGATGTAAGATCCTGTTTCGGTGAAAGATGTACAAAAGCAGGAGAGTGGCCGCCCAATGATTCATCCCGAGCTGCAGAGAAGCTTGCCCTTCTTCCAAGTTCTCCAAAGGTCCAAGAACTTTCAGTGGTCCGAATCTCAGAAGCAAGCCTTCCAAGAACTCAAAGACTACTTGTCAAACATGACCAAGCTATGCCCTCCAGAGCCAAAATTGCCACTCCTGTTGTACTTGTCTGCTTCTAATTCAGCCGTGAGTGTCAGATTAGTGCAAGAGAAAGAGGAAGAAGGAAAATTGAAACAAATTCCAGTTTACTTCGCTTTGAAGTTTTTCAGATCCAAACTTTTCTATTCTCGAACTAGAGAAGATAGCATATGCAAGTCATGGCAGCAAGAAAACTAAGGCATTATTTCGAGGGTCACAATAAGAGTTATCACGAATCAACCATGAATGATTTGTTCACAAATAAAGAGGCATCGACCCAAATCATCAAGTGGGTTGCTGAACTATCAGAATACACAGTCGACTTTGAAAGAAGAAATGCAATCAAATGCAAGTCTTAGCAGATTTCGTCGTGGACTGGACGTCGCCAGCTCATAACCCTGACGAAGATATAGTCACACCATGGGTGGTGTACTGTGATGGGGCTTGGTGTGATAGAGGGATTGGTATATCAGCAATTGTAACATCTCCAGCAGGAATCGTGATAAGATACGCTGCTCAGCTTGATTTCGCGGATGATGTACACTCTACGAACAACACAACCGAATACGAGGCTCTGCTTCTAGCCTTGAGAAAGATGAAAGCTCTAGGTCAACAAACCTTTATCATCAAGACAGATTCCAAGGTCATTCAAGAACACATTGAGAAAGAGAGCGAAGCAAGAAATCCTGTTTTGGTGAAGTATCTTGAGAAAGTCAGAGAAATGGAAAGGTATTTCAAGGGCTATTCAGTCCATCATATACCAAGAAATGACAATAACGAAGCAGACAAATGGCGGCAAAGATCTCGTAACAGTAATGCCTCCGGATGTGTTCTTCGAAATCATTAGAGAACCATCCATCAAAGATCCAAAGCCAAGAATTGTGAACATTGTAGAAACTCACGATTGGAGAGCCGAAATCATGGCATACTTAAGGGGTCACTATGAACCACAAGATGAGTTGAAGGAGAAAAGGCTAAAGCAAAGAGCAAGAGGATACATCAGTAGTGAATGGGGAATCAAGTCCCGAGTAGAAACCGTGCTAAGGTGCATTACTTCCAAAAAGGGTGTAGAACTTCTTAAAGAAATCCATAGCGGATTCTGTGGTGCACACATAGGCAAGAGCTCTAGCAAGCAAAGCAATAAAGCAAGGATTCTACTGGCCCTCCATAAACTTTGATGCAAAGAAGTTGGTTCAGGAAAGTGAAGCATGCCAAAGAACAATGAATCGAGAACCTACCATCTATGCCAGTTCATCTAATTCCACCATCATGACCTCTGCAAAGGTGGGGAATGGATTTGGTCGGCCCATTGCCAACAGCTCAAGGAAACTACAAGTTCGCAGCAGTGGCAGTTGATTACTTAACCAAATGGGTGGAGGCGAAGGCATTGGCGAATATCACAGCACCAACAATTCAAAAAATTTTCTGGCAGAACATAATCTGCAGATTCGGAGTACCAAGAGAGTTAACTGTGGACAATGGAAAACAATTTGACTGTTATTCTTTCAAAGAATATTGCAAAACTCTGGGAACCCACGCGAAGTTCTCTTCAGTATATCATCCGCAGTCTAATGGGGCTGTTGAAAGGGCAAACGGGTTAATCTTTTCGGGAATCAAGAAATGTCTGTATGATCAGAAGAAAGGCAAGTGGATAGATGAATTGCCGAAGGTGATCTAGTCTCATAACACAACGGTGTCAAGGGCAACAGGTTTCACACCCTTTCGCCTACTATTTGGGACTGAAGCAATGACACTAGAGGAAATCAAGAATGAAAGTCTGAGAGTCCAAAAAGCAAAAGAAATCGAAGAAGTCGACATGAAGGTAGAGAAGGACATGATCGAGCTCACAATCCTTGAAGCATCGGAAAATATCGAAAAGTATCAAAAAGAAACCAAGGCATGGAAGGACAAAAAAATAGTCAGGAAAGACATCAAGAATGGTGACCTAGTGTTGAAAAGAAAAAAAATTGGGAAAATCCGGGGAAACTTCAGGAATCTTGGGAGGGACCCTACATAGCAAAAGAAACTAGCATGCCAGGAGCTTTCCACCTAACAGACCAAACCGGCGAAGAGCTGCCGCATTCGTGGAATGTAGACAACCTAAAGAGGTACTACCCTTGAAAATCATGAAAAGTAGCTAGATTTATTATTCAGCATTTTCTTTCGTAAGTTTAGATTCCATAAAATTGTAAAAACCCGAATCACGGAACTATAAGTGGTTTCGGGAACAAAAATATTTAATTCTCGTGTTTTACTTAGAATAAAAGGACCGTACTCTTTTCCTTGCAAAGGGGCCCCTAAATCAAGGGGCAAGGTTTTTAACGAGGCGGTTCCTATGTAAATACTCTTTGTGATATATATGAAAAGAGTCTTCCCCCAAATTATGCGTTTTGTGAAGTTCCATTCTGAGAAAGAAAAGGTCGTGAAAAGGCTCTGTGATAGCCGAAATTCCATCGTGAGAAAGAAAAGTTTGAAAGGGCTCCGTGATAGCCGAAATTCCATCGTGAGAAAGCAAAGTTTGAAAGGGCTCGTGATAGCCGAAATTCCATCGTGAGAAAGAAAAGTTTGAAAGGGCTTCGTGATAGCCGAAATTCCATCTTGAGAAAGAAAAGTTTGAAAGGGCTCCGTGATAGCCGAAATTCCATCGTGAGAAAGCAAAGTTTGAAAGGGCTCCGTGATAGCCGAAATTACATCGTGAGAAAGAAAAGTTTGAAAGGGTTCCGTGATAGCCAAAATTCCATCATGAGAAAGAAAAGTTCGTGAAGAGGCTCCGTTGTAGCCAAAATTCCATCATGCGAAAGAGAAAGTGAAAGTTCCATGAAAAGAGGTCCAGAAAGAGAAAGAGAAGTTTTTGAAAGGGCTCCTTAATAGCCGAAGGCTCCGTGAAAGCCTATATCCCACCTTAAAGGGATATCCTACCGAAAGGCCTGAGACAACAACAAGTTGTGGCCTAGATCCCACCTTAAAGGGATATCCTACCGAAAGGCCTGAGACAACAACAAGTTGTGGCCTAGATCCCACCTTAAAAGGGACATCCTACCAAAAGTACGTGGACAACTGAAGGTTGTGGCCCGGAAAATACTAACGTCTTTGCTCAAAATTTTTGTGTGTGAAAGATTATGAAGTAGAAGTTAATGTTCCTTTGATCACGAGGATAAGCTAGCATAGTACCGAACGTACATGAAGAATTATACGAAGTTTTTCAGGAGAATTTCTCTAGCCGAAAATCTTATTCCAAGGGCCAAGGGGCTCTGTCATCTCCGAAAATTAGTAATCGCAAAAAATGGTTGAAGCAACTGAGGGTTTCGATATCAACCTAGGCAAGTATGCCAGATAGACGCAAGTCCACAAAATTCGTTAATCAAATTTTGTCGACTTACATTGCAAGGAAACACGAATCATCACGTGATGAAGGAAAAACAAGAGCAAACAAAAGAGAGTCATCAGTCTTCGGAAGTCCATGAAATTTTGCATGAAAACGGCAAGGTGGGAAGGGTGACGTTTTTTCTTAAAAACGAGTTTATTGCCTTAGTTTCATACAAAATTTCATAAAAATACAGTTACACAGTTTCGAAGAGCTGAAATTTCAGAACGGAAGTTCAACAATACGGCCCGGTTTACGGCCCCTTTCTTCGGCAATATCACTAGCATAAGCAAAACTACAGTCGCCAGCTATAGGGCTAAGGGGCTCCGTCTTCACGAAGGACCGCGAACTCGAGGCCTCAGAAGCAAGAGCATAGCCATCGCGTTGAAGAAAAAACTAGCTAAGTTGAAAACTACGCATCGAGAAGTACTGACAACATTCAAGCCAAAAATCAGAGAATTTGCATCCAGGATTAGCTTCTTTGTACAACCGCCAAGCTTCACCGCTAACTACTTGATCCTGATGATGGATTCGCAAAGGTATCACATCCTCGCACAGCCCACCTTGCAGTGACTGCAGCAGTTAAAATTTACGAAACAAGAGTTTAGAAGGAGGGTCGCAGCCCACAAATATACAAGTTTGTAGCCTCAACTTCAAAAGCAAAAGTTCGGACAAGTGTAGCCTCATCCAATGATGTCAACCTTCGGGGAACTGGTTTGACGATCGGAGCTTTCCTCACCACCGCCATCTTGGTCGTCGCTGCTGCTGCTGTCGCCACTACCCTCGCTCCCCGAATCTTCCTCTCCGTCATCACTATCATTATTCTCCTCAGATTCAGAAGTTGATTCTTGAACTCCTTCAGCCTTGGCGCGCGCCTCCTTCTCAATCATCTGAAAAAAGAACAAAATAAGTTGGTAAGTATCAAGAAAAGAACGCCTGTAAGGCGCTAGAACTTCAGCAAAGTCTAGAAAAGCAACCTCCTCGAGTTTGTCACAGGCAATCTTCTTCGTGAATTCTCCGCTCGCAATCCAAAATTCCCTCGCAAATCTAATCTTTACAGCACGGACATCTTCATTGGGATGAATAGTTTAAGTGCTCGCAGCATCTGGAAATCACGAGAGTGCCCCGCGGAACTTCGAGAGATCAACACAGTCAAAATCGTATAGGAGTTTAAGAAGGCTTTCCATCGAAAAAGAGCAAATAAATCGCTAGCTCCCGAGATAACGCTTTGAAGAGCTCGAAATTCTTTCAAAGATCCAAATTCAAAGAAGTCAAGTTTCTTCACTTTGAGGAAGTGGGCCTGGACGGGTACCGAATTGCTTCAAGGCTTCCTTGTACTCCTCAAACAGAAGTTTCGGATTTTGCTTGATCTCATCAACATCTTTATTTGAAGTCTCACTCCGCTCAAAAAGAGCTTTCTCAAGATCCTGAATCGTTTATTCTTTCGTGCTCAAAGTCTTCGCGAGCTCAGAATTCTTCAATGAAAGATCATCAACAGTTTTTGTGCTCTGTCGCCTCCTTGCGAGATTTTCAATCACCTTCGTGTCATCTTCGCGAGCCTTGTTGAGTTTTTCAAGATCCTTCTTTGAATCGCAAAGAGCGGTTTCAACAAGACCTTTCTCGTCTTGGCATTTCTTCAAAGATTCTACTAGTTCTGCGATTCGATTCTCTAGATCAAGACCGGAAGCCTGAGCCTTGTTCAAATCGCGCTTCAGCTTTCGAGATTCATCTGTAAGCTTCCCAACAAGTTCCTCCTTTTCGAGGAGCCGTTCAGAGACAACTTTCCCAACGATAGATGCCTTCAAGTCATAGGTTTTGCGAAAGCTTGCAAGGTCAGATAATGAAAGTTTTCGAACAGTCTCTTCAAAACCTGCGAAAACCACAAGAGATACAGCAACAAGTTATATAAGAAAAACAAGAAAACCAGCAGAATATAAAGAAGAAAGTAACTTATAAACCTTTTCTATTAAGGGTCCCTAGGGAACTTGGATTCAGAGTCGAAATCGTCATGATTGGAGGGAAGAAGAAGTTTCCTTCTCAACAGCAGAGATTGCCTTGCCAGTCAGTCGAAGTTTCTTCTTCGGAGCATCTCCTTCTGTTTCACCCATAAGTTTAGGGGATTTCCATAGCAAAGAAAACTTAGGAACACCACCATCCGTATCAGCCACTTCACCGCTAACACTCAACAGTTCACCTCTAAAAGACGTACCAAAACTCTCGTTGTAAGCGGTGACTGAGGGCGCGGGATCTTGATCTTCGGGAATTTCTTCATGATTTCCAATCAGTGAGGGGTCTCCAACCAAGTCACCGTCTTTGCTCACTGTGCACTCCAAATCTTCAGCGAACTTCGGAGAAGCCTCATCATTAGTAACAAGAGCTCGGGAACAACCAGCCTCAGCTTCAGCAGCAACCGTAGAATCAGCAGGAGTTTCCCGAACTTCGGGGACAATGTCTGAAAAAGTTTCAACATCAACAAATTCATTCTCAGAACTTGGAGTATAGACAGGACGAACTCTGAACCTCAATGCACAGCACAAGCAAGAAGAGAAACCTGTTTGGCGAGGCTCATCAGTCATCTCGTCATCAGAAAAAGCCAAAGGAACGCTACTGGACAACGCAAGAAGAACCTTCTTCATAGCCTTCTTAGCTTTTTCTTGCCCACAAGAAGACTTGAAGTCGCTTGAATCTCAGCATCAGAAATATCTTCGGAAGCTTTCCTCTTCCTCTTGCTGGACTCCAAAGACTTAGTCTTTCCTGGGCGAACGGAAGGAGAAGAAGTGTCGAGCGCGCTGCTTTTAGCCTTTTCCTTTTTCGAAGCTCTCCTTCTTGGAGCCTTAGGTGCGGCAGCCGAACAAACTGCTATGGCAACAGCCGGAATCTTCTTGTCCATGCCTGGTGGGCGAGATCGGAGAGCAGTCTCAGCACCGAGTTTTGAAAACACACGATTAACTCTTTTCTTATGCTTCACGATGCTCTTGTAAGATTTATACTCATTAAGAGTAGATTTGCCAACCATTGCATTAACTTTCTCTTCAACTTCAAGAATGAAGTCTTCAAGGCTTTGACCATCCTTAAGTCGCAAGTTAAAACGTGGAAATGGCACCTTCTGAGAAGCCCAATCCACATCAAGGAAAACAATATCTGAAGGCTTCCAGCCATCTGATAAGGGCCAAACTCCAGCTGCAATAAACTCTTCAATAGCATCGCGGTCTCCGAGAATGGTGCTGGCCAAGAAGAAAGCATTTTCACAGCTCTTGAAACCAAGGGTTCGGCTGTTATATGAAGTAGTGCAAACAGCGGTCACCGGTGCCATCGGTGAATAGAATGGATAGGCTGGTCCAGTGTATCAAGAAACTTTGGACATATCAACCTTCACATAGAACCAAAATGAGCTCCAGTCTTCAGAAAAGTTTGTCTTGCTGCAAGGTGCAAGCTGGATACGGGTAAGGCCTTAATGCGAATTTTTCCTTCGAGTGTTGAAGGTACAGCATGCATAATGAGCTTCATAGTATTTCCCATCATCAAGCTTAAGAATATCCTTTTCGGTCACAAGCTCGAACAAACGTGCGAATATGTTAGCTCCAGCAGTACACTTGAAAGTCTTCATTATCCAGAAAAATTTTGAAAGTTCCAGGAAAGAGTTCGGAGTCAACTGGTGCATTTTCACGGAAAACTTCTCCAGAATGGAAGGCAAATGAGGGTCACAAGGAAATCTGAGTCCACAGGTGAAAAAGTCCCTGAAAACAACAACTTCGTTGGCTTCAGGAGCAGGGACCTCTTCATCAGAAGGAGGATGTCCATCACCAATAGGGAAAAATTCGGCCACCTCATACTCCTTAATAGTTTCGGCCGTAACTTTAGACTTGCCAAAAACAAATGCTGGTGGATAAGATTTAACCTTGGCAGCAACAAGCTCGCTTAGGTCAACTTCAACGTTGGAGAGATCTTCATCACCACCGGATCTATTTTCAGATCTTATCTCTCCATCTTCGCGACTGCTGGAATCGCGAATGGCTTCGGCAGCCGGATCATTTGTACTAGAAGGAGCATTCTCCCCGGTCGGCGGAACGCCAGCGGCAGCCAACTCCTCAGAAGTCATTGGTCTAGCAATACTCTTAGTACGAGCCACCTTTTCGAAAGAAAAATAAACACGAAATGTATATCAATTCACACGAAACAAAAATCTACGAAACAGTTGGCTAATGACCGAAAGAATATGAGAAAGAAGAATAGAATACCTTCGAATAACCGAAGAGTTCAACGAACTTCGGGCGTCTTGAAAACTTTGCGCTACAAACACCTCAGAAAGTCGGAGAATGCGGCGAAATGGTGAAATAAAGTTACCGCGCCCGCCCTCTATTTATAGGGTGAGAGGGGGGTAGTTTCAAGAAACCGCCTCGAGATAACCGTTGCGCTGCTTTAGGGGACGTGTATATCCGACGCCCGAGGGTGACGTTTTACGAAATTTAGAATTGTTCGTGGAAACGGATCGTCGGAGTCAACCCGCTTCCCCGAGGGGCTAGTGTTGGGGAATTGGGCAAAAACCTTTCACTCTCGGAACTTCGGAGTAGCTTAGACTTCTGCGAATTCGTGAAAGTATTCGGGGATGAGTCGCTGGATCGCAAGTCTGTTTCCTAACGTAAAAGTGTTCGAGAAGGTGTTTTGTTATTTCTTACATGATTCACTAACCCCCTAATGTTGTGCGAAATAGTTGCCGAATAAGCATTGGATCACAGGTTTGCTTCTCGTTTCAGGACGGTGGAAACCCGGAGAGTTCGGGGAATTGAGAGGATGGAAACTTTGGAGATCTTAAAGGACTTCACTTCGGCTATGGACTCTGATACTCAATTCAGAGATCCTGGTGATTGGCGATTTTCGTGAATGAAAGGTCGAAGGTCAAGGGAAGACCAAGTCAAAGGCGTTGCCTCAAAAGTCCGGGTTCGAGGTGTGAACTGATGGCCGGTTTGTAAATATGTGAAATTAGCCCCGCAAATCACGGGATGTAAAAGACATTCATGTACATGTTCACACCTGGAATATTCTTTAGATTCGAGGGTAGTCTCGGAATGTAAAAGTCCCTTCACCTCCCTATAAAAGGGGGTCCAAGGGCACGTGTAAAGGGATTCACAACTTTTGAGGCGGAGACCGACTTTCGGGGAAACCTTGTCCCCTTGCTTTTGCACGCTTTCTTGTATTCGTTCTGGAATCTTGTGTTCGGGGACTCCATTCGATTTTCGGACCCCCAACAATAATTACTCCGTACATTCTTTTGTGAATGTGCCTTGTGTGCCCCCACGTGGATGTGCCTTGTGTGCCTCACGTGCCGCCACCACCTAGATGTACATCGAGAAGAAATGATAAACAAATTGAAACGTTTCCGCGTCCTCCACGGCGTGTTCAAGCAGCAAATGGAAAACACGGCACCAAACAGCTCCCCTTTCTTTGCGCGTTGACTGACTGGCCGCACGCGAAACACGAAAAAGTTGAACTGGGTGCACCAAATCGTGATCGTGAGCCAAAATAGTGTTCGTGAACCGTCTTCTCTCAAAAGCGGTCGCATTTTTCGAACAAATAGAGCTGTACACCCTACGTTTGAATTTTTCGAATTTTTTCTAAGAACCAAAGCATCTCAAATTTAATCAAATTTACATAATAAAATAATAATAGTAATATTTATGATAATAATTTTTCGAACAAATTAGATTATTTTTTGCTGATATACATCGTACAGACGTGGAGGCTCACAAACACGCAAGCACACTCGTCTCTATAAACACACGCACCTTACACTTGTGTAATGCTTTAGCTCTCAAAGTTAAAAATAGTTTATAATTTAGAACGAGAAGAGTACATCGAATGCATCAATTAGCTAGATTGCGGTATTTGTCAGATTGAGAACAACTTCTCTTACATTTTAAAACTTCTACGTTTTTAATACAATAATACGTAATGCTTTTATGTATTTTAGAAAAAATACGAATGAAGTTGGCAGTAAATAAAGTTGAGCTCGGCGTCAGGAGCAGGTGATGGGTTGTGGTGAGTCCTGACAACATTAAAGAAAAACCCTCCAATAGGATACATGCCTCGTGAGAAATTGCGAGAGCTAAGATCGCGGCTCAATTGACGAGCGAGTCGTCTGTATCGTACGTTTTCGCTTTTCACTTTTCATCAGTCTCCACACTGTGCCTGTGTCTGTGTATTCGATTTTAAAAGGGTCTGGCACATGGCGCACACCATATGTAAAAGCATCATGTGCTTGAGCATCTACCTTTATGCATGCTCGCAATCACTGCGAAGCCACCTTAATGATGGTGCACACAAGAGGTTCAGATATATACATTTAAGTTGAGTATTCTTCAGCTCAGGCGGCCGCCTGATCCTCGTTAATGCTGTACTTGGAGGGCTTGCTATATACTTCATGTCCTCCCACCTTCTCCCAAAGACAATCACTGATGCGCTGGATGTCAGGCGCAGCGCCTTTCTCTCGACGAGAGATGAAAAATGCCACGGTGCTCAATGCATGATTAAATGGACGCGGCTATGTGTCAGCAAAGACCGGAGGTTTGGGAATCAAGAACCTGGAGGAGCGGAGCTGTTTTTCACGTAAGGAGGTGGAGCTGTAAAAAGTAGCTCCTCCAAAACAGCTCCAGCTCCGGCCACGGAGCACTCCACGCGGAGCGGAGCCAAAGGGGCCCTTACTATAGTCTATAGTTGATACACTGCTTGGTAGCAAAATAGACAATAGTGTATAGTGTTAGTATTGATCTCCACCAGTTGGCCCACCAGTGTTAGTATTGATCTCCACCAGTTTGCCCAAAGGGTGGGCCAACTGGGCACTTGACTCGCCTCGACGATCGGGAGCCCACCCACTGGGGTTGCGGGCCCCCGTCGTGCAGCACCATATAAGGGAGGTGGGAGCCACGAGGAATAGTAACCGTGTGAGAGTTAGTGCACACTCGCCCCACCTGCCCTGCCCACTGATCAGGGGGAGCTGTGAGCGGCGGGAAGCATCGCCACCGTGTCGGTCGCCACTGCGCTTCACCGACGATCTCCACGGCACTGCACAACGACGACGGACTACATCTGCACCGACGAGTTCATCCACTACTTCCAAATCCTCACGGTGGTTCTCTCTCTCTATACTCTCTCTCCCTCTCGGCTAATCTCAAGAACCCATGTGTTTTGTCATCACTGTTAAAGAGAATACCCACCGATCTACACCTAGATGATCCCCTGGATTTAACAATGGTATCAGACGCCTCGATCTAGTGTGTAGATCGAGTTTTGGGGGCAGAAAGGCGCCGCCACAGAGGCGGTGTGGCCACCTTCTCCGTCGCAACGGGCGAGAGGGAGGGAAGAAGAAGGTCGCCGTGACGGCGGGACCGTGAGAAGAAATTCGATGAAAATCGAAGAAGTGAAGAGGAAATTCGATGCAAATCGAAGAAGAAAAACAAAGATTTCAGGTTAGGGAAAGAAATTCGATTTGAGAAAAAAGGCAAACCCTAACCCTAAATCTGAAAAAGCATCACGGACGCGCGGGAGGGAGTCCTCCCAGGGCCCTACCTCACCGCGGCAGTCACCACCGCCGCCGTGCGGGAAGAGATCGAGCCGCTGTTCGTCGTCGGTGCGCCGACATGCGGGACAGGGCCCACGGGCGCCGTAACGAGGCCACTCGACGACGGCGCGCTCTCCCTCGTGGGGAACAGCGCACGCGGGCGAGGGATCTCGCAGCGGCGCCACCACCTCTCCACCGGCCGCCATGGCCACACTTTGGGTCTCGCATGCACGAGGCTAGAGAAGTGGTGAAGGGGAGAAAGAAGAAGAAAGAAAGAGGGGAGGGCCGCGGTCTTGAGCCGTCGACGCCGGTCCTCGCCGGCGCCGGCGGGCCGCATGCCCCCGTACGCGGGAGAGGACCCTGTTGGTATTTCTTAACGTCACCACTACAGCGCCGGGATAGCGTGAGCGTAAGAATCACCTGGGTATACCTATGGGCAATGTTCGCCTAAATGGCCGTTCAGACCGTTTAAACGGTAAAAAAACGGAAACGAGGCTCAGACGTTTTGTTTAGGCCCTATTCGTTATGTTAAACGGCTGACCGTTTAAACGGTCAAAGAACGTTGAAAACGGTCGAAACACGCGAGACGGAACGGCTGTACACGGTTCTTGGCGGGGTAAACGGGCCGTTTAGGATATACAGGCCCATGGCGGGAGTGAAATTTCGTCCCACACGAAACGCGCCCAGAACCCGCGCCTAAATTTGGCCCAAAACGCTTCCATATATATACTACAGGCCCAATTCACTGCCTCTAGGGTTCCTCCTTTTCCATTCTGCTGCCAAAGCCGCCGCCATCACTGGTTCTTGCGTTAGTCTCCGGCGCCGGACTACGCCAACCAGTGCCCTCCATCGCGCCTCCATCCTCCTGGCCTCCATCGTGCCTCCACCTTCTCCAAGCCTCCATCGACCTGCAGCCTCTTGAAGCCTCCGGCAGGCCTCCGCCGTGTGAAGCTGGCGTGAACATCCGGCGGTGGACGCCTCGTCCGTCCCTCCGATCGCATGTACTACTCCATCACCACTCTCCGATTTCATCTCTCGAGTCCCCAACCGCCACCCTCCTTTGGATCTAGTACTCACGCAAGTTTGCGACGCCTCGCCTAGATCCGGCGCTAGCCTCCGGTGCACAGTACTACAATGTTGTCTCCCGCTTGCAATGTAGTGCTTCACTTCTGCTCTGTTGTGTTACTTATTTGTTTTTTAGAGGTACTAGATTACTAGTTCCTGTGCTAAAATTTAATTATTGTGTTGAATTTAATTTGCTTGCGGGATGTCATCAAATGCATCAGCTTCTACTTCTAGAGAGCCTAATTTGGATTGCTTGATTGTATAATTGTTAATGATTCCTACTCAGATTTCGAATTGTGCAGGTTACACCGTGCAAAAAATCAACGCTAGAGGACAGAGAGAACTGCCAGAAATCCAGTGAGGACTCAAAGCAATTAAAAAAGGCAAGGCATGTAGAGCAGCACGAGGTTAGAGATTTTGTGGACCTTAGTGGTGCGCCTACCACTGACGATGACACTGATCTGTGTGATGATTAGTGACCTTGATCGGATCTATATGATCATTGATGGCCATGACCTTTCTTCTGTTCTTGTTCTATGAGAACTTGAAACTGAGAAATAGACATCTGTTGTGTAATATTTTACACTCATGCGAATGTACTGATAAGTGATAAACTGATGTTTCATGTGAGCACTACTGATTTTGCTGTTGATAATTTATGAGGTTGTGACCATGGGAAGTGAGACTTGTGAGAATTGATTTTTTACATGCATATACATGTATACTTGTTAGAACTTGAGTTTTTATGTGTATATTTTGCGGTATAGTACATAACCGTTTAAATCCGTGTAAACACCGTTTAAACGCTAAACAAAGGGTGACCGACTTTTTACCATTTACTGTTTAGGCAGCTCCTGCCTATGGGTACGAACGAATCCGCAAGCGCACGGATATACCGTTGTAGCACTTCACTTAAGGAGTATTCCAAAGGGTATCAAATCTTAGGAACAGAAGGGGAGCTCTACGAATGACTATCCAAGGACACAGGATCTCTGCTGAGGTAGATTGGGAGATGAAGAGTCTCCTATGAGTATTGATTCTAGAAGGGCGCAAGCTCGAGATAAGGACACTCACTTCGGGCACCAGTTCCCTCCTGGATATAACAGGTTGGTTCTGGCCGAAAGCTCTACGCTGTATCCGAACGTGGGGGAGTACAAAGGGTCCAACGACTATCACTACCGCGGCCCACCCCTACCAATCCGTGGGATATGGGGCAAATGAAGGATAACCCGTAGTCTAGGCACCACGCCTACACCACCGATCACTACTATAGCACGCCTACGTCTGACGTCCCATAGCAACACTATAGCACTCCGTATAAATACGGAGCGACAAACCCGCGAGTACAGGCTAGGCCTCACTCATCATGGAATCAAATAGGCAACAGGAGATATGAATGATATTTTGATCTAAATCAGATATGCATGAGCATCCACTATATTCTAATTGACGAGCAGTCAAACAAACGGATAAACAACTTGTGCATCTTCTCCACAAGATCGAAAGGAATGGTTCAACTAGAATGCAAGCCTAAGATCAAGAATGGATGAAGAACACAAGAACATATCACCTATGCATGAATGCTACTTTAGTCTAATTGGAATATACTGAAATACTCACTTTAGTCTAAATGAAGAACGACATCATCCACGAGGTACAAGGGGATGATGGCTGATGAACGGATCATCACCATCTCACCTCTACTCACCCACACACACTCCCTTTCTACCTAGCACCACCTAGGCTAGATCCTCCACACACCACACCCATGGTGAGGTGAGGTTTCACTTCAACCAAGAGAGGAGGAGAGGGGAGAAGGAGACAAAGGTGAGAAGTTGTCTTCAAGTGTGTTGTTCTCTTCCCCCACTCTCATATGCATCTGCACTCATATGCTCTATGCAACAAACCCTTCTGATGTGGATTATTTGCAAACCCTAGTGGAATTTTTGCTGTTACAAACTGAGGGAGTGGGAGGATACTTCAAAGTAACAGCTTTATCCAAAACTATATGTAGATTGGAACTTTTGAAAGGCCACTGCAGTGCTTAACAGAGACTGATCAGTGTGCCTCCTTTTTCTTCTATAATTCATTTTTTATCTACAGCTTCATCACACAAACAGAACTACCATAATTTGTCTAGAGTAATTCCTAAAGGTGAACGCATCCCCACTGCATTTTTATCTAGGAAGAAAATATTATACATGATGATATTTGATTTATATATTCTTGGTTTTGATGGGACGGCTATCCTATAAATTGCAGTTTTCCAAGGAGCAAGATCATTGCGATTTGATTAGTAGTTTGCCTGATGAGATTCTGGTCACCATCCTTCACAAGTTGGACACCAAAACCGCTGTCAGCACCAGCCTCCTTTCACGGCGTTGGAGGTACTTGTGGACTTTGCTGCAGTCCGTTCATTTCAGTGAGGTTTCCTTGCCCAGCAACTACTGCTGGGTACGTCTTGGGCCATGGCCAGAAGAGTACCTCAGCGCCAACAAGGTCAACCACTTTGTTCAATCTCTGCGATGGTTCACGGAGATCAAGAGAGGGGAAACAAGTTTGAGAAAACTGTCTCTAGTGTTCTCGGGCAGTGCCGAGTGCACTGATGTTGTCAACTGCGCCATAGCTTCTGCAGCTGAGCGGAGTGTTATGGACATTGACGTGGCAATTGTCGGACACACAAAGTACGAGTTCCCTTCGTGGTTGTTCTCTAATGATCGATGTCCGTCGCTGGTCACTCTATGCCTGAATCATTGCAAGCTCTCTGTCCCCATCAGCTTCAGAGGTTTCTCTTCTCTCACGAAGCTCGTTCTAGTCACGATGGACATGAGTCTCAAGGATATACGGGTTCTCCTCAGGAACTGCACAAACCTGCAAAGTTTACACCTGTTTGGCATGAATCATATTAGAGTTCTGCAGCTTCCAAAGCTTGAGAAATTGGTATGGCACTGGACTTCTCCATGTGGCACTTTCAAGATTGATACGCCGGCATTGCAAACGCTGGATTACTGCGGAGAACTTCTCCCAACATCTACGTTTCAGTCCTTGCCATGTCTTCAGCATGTTTCTCTGCAGTATGTTTATGGTGACGATCCTGACTGTCATGCTGCAAAGTTACGGACCATCTCTACTCGATTTCCTCGTGTTAAGAGCTTGCACCTGCGGTATAAAGTCCCCAAGGTGAGCCGGGTAATTAACATTTTCTTGGTATGCTCTAATGTGTTGCCACTAAACAGTTTAAATTTTTGCAGTTTGTCAGACTGGGAACGCCTGCCGTGTTCTCTAATCTAAGAATGCTAACTTTGAGCATCACTACAAAACCTTCAGACGATCTTTTTTGGATGGCTATGTTTGTCGTTGCTGCACCTTATTTGGTGACGCTACAAACTAATGTAAGAATGCTTTTTTCATGCATTTATTCTTGGAGAGAATGAGTTAACCCATACACATGTTTTGACATTTTTTCCATCTATCCAGGTGCGATATTTATCATGTTTTGAATCTCGTACTGGTGTCGTGTGGGATGACTCCAACTTTGAGCACAGCAGTTTGAAGGAAGTGGAGATGTATAATTTCAAGGGAAGAGACAGCGAGGTAGGCTTTGCTAGACTACTGCTTCGTAGAGCTCCAAATATGAAACCAGGGCCGGCCCTGAGTTTTCGGGGGCCCAGGGCGAAACTTATGTTGGAGGCCCCTTGAACCCAAAAACCAACTGCTCTCTCACTCTCTCCTATAATATAGCTACAACTTTTTCAATTTTGAACGTAAATAGCGAAATAATCATAAAGATGCATAAAAATGATTTTGGTAGATTAATCGTGAAACCAACTATCAAAATATGTAATATTTTCTACTTATAAAAAATTATCGTAATAATTATTGTTGGTCAAAGTTGAAAAAAATTGGACTTTCAAAAAGTCTAAAGGTACCTATATTTTGAGACGGGGGAGTAAATTATTTTATAGTACTTGGTGATATTGTGCAAAGTCAAACTATAGCATACATGCTGCTACGCCTAACCAGCTCTACTAGAGTTTTTTTTAAAAGCACGTGAAAATTTGATTTGGATCTAATTTGTGTACAAGAAATAGAAAAGAATGGAAGAATACACCATTAAGAACTAAATGTTAATCTAAATTAGTTGAGACTAGTCTTTTTCCATAGTCATCGGTGGTGCGGATGGACTGGTGGTGGAGATGAACTGCTGAATGGGTGATTGGAAACTTAGACCTATTATTAATTTGCTTGATTTAGTACACAAACAATTAGTAGTAGTATACTCAAGAACCTTGATTTTGGGGGCCCTTAGCATTTTGGGGGCCCTGGGCGGTTGCCCCGCATCAATACACTACACGGCCGGGCCTGTATGAAACGCATTGCTTTCAGCCAAGCTCCTCTGCGTGAAGCTGTGGATCGCCAGTACATACCCCCTGACTGGCCTACTCCCTCCGTCCCATAATAAGTGCAATCCTGATTTTTTTCAGACAGATTAGTGTTATTGGGAAATGACTTGACTACCCCTAATAATTGTCTCAATCCCACTTTTTTAGGTGGGCGGAACGCGGTTTCCTCCCGACGATAACGGCGGCAGGATTTGTTTGTTGCGCTAAAAAAATCGGCGCCAAAATAAACAGGCACTAAAATAGTCCGCCAAAACAAAAGCGGCGGCATGCAGCTTCATTGTCTTCCGTCGGCGCCATTTTTTTCATTGACTCAACTCAGTTTTCCGCCGGCGCCAATTTTTTTCCAAAGCCAAAATTTTACAGACTCAAATACAAAAACACTTCACAGATGTCCCCACTCAAATTTTCACTAGGTGCTTTATTCAACCGTGGAGAGGAGGCCATGCGCTTCAATTGTCTGCCTGCATTCCACAACACCAACCAAATTTCTCATGGCCTTAGATCTAAACTTGCCACCAGAGGAGGGAGATCGAGAGGCCATACCTGACCTAAATGGAGATGTAGACGAAGCACAAGATCCTGGAGGTGATTGTGCCCAACAAGATCACGTGCAAGGAGGAGGCAATCCAGCCGATGGTGTCGAAAGAGACGTCCATGAAGGAGGCAATCCAGCCGATGGTGTTCAAGGAGATGTCCATGAAGGAGGCAATCCTGCAATTCAAGTCCAGCCCAGTCAAGATTTGGGAGGAGGCAACAAGATTGTTCATGATTTTGATCTCAACAATCAACCAGAAATTATAGAGGAATTCGAGGAAGGTAAATAACATTGAAGTTCTTGTTTCTATCACAAATGTCTTGAAACTTTTCATGATACAAATGCATGGTTCAGATCTGGTATTATAGAACTGCAAATACAAGTCATTATTCATACCTTTCACTTGTTTATAAATCTTCTGATACGGATGCTAGATCATGAAGAAGAGCAACAAGCCTTCTTCAATGTTCATCCTTTTGATATGACTGAGGCACCTGTAGACATAAATGAATTTGAGGAAGGTAAAAATACATTGAAACTCTATCTGTATTTCCTTCTAACAGTATAGTAGAATATTAATTCAAGCAATGTTGTGTGTGTGTGTTGCCATTTCATTTCTGGTTGTGGGAATACAAGCAAGTTATTCATAGTATTTTCATTTTATAAAAGAGAGACATGCCTATTATTTTTCACTCGTTGACGTATCATGTGATAGTGTGGCACAAATGTCTTGAAACTTTTCATGATACAAATGCATGGTTCAGATCTGGTATTATAGAACTGCAAATTCAAGTCATTAGTCATACCTTTCACTTGTTTATAAATCTTCTGACACGGATGCTAGATCATGAAGCAGAGGAACAAGCCTTCTTCAATGTTCATCCTTTTGATATGACCGAGGCACCTGTAGACATAAATGAATTTGAGGAAGGTAAAAATACATTGAAACTCTATCTGTATTTCCTTCTAACAGTATAGTAGAATATTAATTCAAGCAATGTTGTGTGTGTGTGTTGCCATTTCATTTCTGGTTGTGGGAATACAAGCAAGTTAGTCATAGTATTTTCATTTTATCAAAGAGGGACATGCCTATTATTTTTCACTCGATTGGCGTATCCTGGTAGTGTGGCAAGAGGGTGACCAACAAGGTGGAACCAACTCCAATGTTCATCCATTTGATATGAACGAATTACCTGTAGACATAAACCAAATTAATGAAGGTAAATGACATGAAACTCATTCCGTATTTACTCTTTTGCTGTAATAAAACATTGATCCTCTTATTCTAACATTTCTAACATGTTTACATGAAAGGTAACATAGATGGAGTTGGAGCACACAGATCAAAGAATCTGACTGAGATGCAGAGGCAGGACATATATGCAGCATTGCTTGAGAGAAGTAAGCATGGAAAATTGCCCAAAAAAGCTACAACCAATGTTGCCGAAATGTTCAACGTTAGTAGGTGGGCAGTGCAGCGTGTTTGGAGAAGAGTTAAGCAGTGCCGTGAAGCTGGAGTTCCAGTGGATGTTAGGTCTAGGAAGCCCAAGAATTGTGGCAGAAAAAAAGTTCCATTAGACCTATCACATGTTGCCCATATTCCCCTTCAGAGGAGGGGTACTATCCGTCACCTAGCTAAAGCCATCAATATAGCCAGAAGCACCCTTCACAGGTGGTTCAAAGAAGGAATGTTACGGCGCCATTCCAATTCTCTTAAGCCCTTACTGAAGGCAAAGAACATAAAAGACAGGCTGTTGTGGTGTCTTGCCATGATTGATCCAAGCTCTTTGCCTGATGATCCCAAGTTCTATGAAATGCTTAACATTATCCATGTTGATGAGAAGTGGTATAATGCCTCAAAAAAGAATAGGAAATTCTACTTGCTACCAGATGAGGAGGACCCACATAGGACTGTGCAAAACAAGAATGCTATTGACAAAGTGATGTTCTTCTCAGGAGTTGCCCTGCCTAGATGGAATGATGAAGGTGTTTGCACATTTGATGGGAAGCTTGGAATGTGGGCTTTTGTTAAAAGGTATATATATATATATATCAGGTTTTTTTATTTACAATACCCACACCTCGAAACTCACATATTTGTTGCTGTTATTAGGAGCCAGCAAAGAGAAGGAGTGGAAATAGAGCAAGGGAACCACAGGTTACCAAGTCGATCAGTTAATGAGATATGATGAGGTCATATCTGATTACAAAACTTCTGCCAGCTATTGTGGCACGCTGGCCACAAGAAGATAGAGGACAGACTATATGGATTCAGCAAGATAATGCACCATCGCATGTGCCAGCGAATGATCCACAGTTTTGTGCGGTTGTAGCCCAAACAGGACTTGACATTCGTATCATGTCGCAGCCTGCAAATTCCCCTGATATGAATGTCCTAGACCTTGGTTTCTTTGCGTCTCTACAGTCATAAACAGACACTTGTTCATCGAAAAATATGGATGAGCTTATTGAAAACGTTATCAATGAGTATTGGCGCTATGATCCTTTTTTGTTGAGAAAGGTGTTCCTAACACTGCAGGGCTGCATGATCGAGGTTATGAAAATTGGCGGAGGAAACAGATATAAGGTCCCTCACATCGGCAAAGATAGACTACAGGCAAGTGGCGCTCTTCCTAGAAGATTGGGATTTAGTCGACAGCTATATGAGAGTGCAGTACAGGCTGTGGAGAACATGCCATAGTGAAGATTTTTTTCCAAACAAATGTAATCGGTTTAGCATGCAAATAAATTTGTTTCAAACAGTCTGTAATGTGTTTATTATGCAGAAAGTGTTCAGTAATCCAAACCAGACAATTCGCATACCAAGCACTCCTAAATTATTCAAGCAACTGTAATTTCAGCTAATAGAAGTAGCTAGGCAGTAAAACCTCAAGCATGCTTAGGATGAATTCTCGAGGAACAGGCTCTGTAGCATTTTGCTCCTCCAGTGGCGCTGGTTCCATGGCCTCCATAGCTTCCGGCTGGGCCAGTGACGCTGGTTCCACAACATCATCCTCCACAGCTGCAGGATCCGCAAGTGCCCCATCCTGTAGAATATATGCGCAGCACATTCAGTAATGCACAATAATCTTGTCCTATCATTTAACAAGACAATGATTTATTTTATATTATGGACATCATGGAAAACACACAAGAGTAACAAAAATTGCATGTTGCACACCTCATCATCTGTCTCCATATCGGAGATTGACATCTCCCGGGCAGCAGTAACCTTCTTCACAGTTTCCACGGTCTGATCCTCTTCTCCTTTGTCCAATGCCAATTGATTTGATCCTACTGTATGACCATTGAAGAGAGTCCGACGGCATGCATGAATCATAGAATTTCTGGACACAACATAAGTCACACAAATTAAAGGAAGGCAAATACACTAAGGCCTCCTTTGGGCTTGACGGTAATTAACTAGCTTTACAGCAATGGCTGGTGCTGCAGAGTAATAAGAGCGCTTTTGCAATGGCTGTCTGGCCGACTATGGGCAACGAGAAACAGAGATAGAAATAACAGCGCGGCCTCTGATCGATCATTTTTAGTGTTAAGTTATTTGACTATAAAAGTAACACAGGCTCGAATTTTCTCGTTAGCATTTTTGTGTTGGTACTGTTTGCAGTCCATTTTCCTGGTTTCTTTTCACTACATTTTTTTGCAATATTGAAGCTAAAATATTTTCTTGTCAGCTGCAAACAACTAACTTGAAAAACAATCAAAATTAGGACATAAAAATCACTAGTCTCAGATCATATGTTTTCCTATTCCTACATTTTTCCTATCCTGTGTTCCAAAGGGGCCCTAATAAATTATTCAGAGAACACTTCATCACTTACCCCAATCGACGATGCGAAGAAGGCTTCGCCGCAGTCGGCCAATCCTTCTCGGGCGTCTCCTGCACGACCAAGGGAGCATCCTCGATGGCTCTGACCTCCGAGTCTGGGACCTCGTTGTCCCTTACTTGCGGCTCTGATTCAGGCCACAACATACAAGGGTCCAACCCAATGCTTTGATCCTCTGTGTCGGCGACATAAAGCTCGCCGTTGAAGTCCACACGTCGGCGTGAGGTGGTCCATCGCAAAGGCCCGAGGATCCGCCGCCGACCGGTGCCGCCCTAATCCGCCGGACGTGCGCTGATCCTATAGGCGCCGCCGGCAATCTCACCTCCGCCCCTTCGAGCCCTGCCACCAGCTGTTGGGATTCGGCCCGAGCCACGGTTTGTGCCGCCACCGCTCACCATGAGGGGCCGACGGGCGGGGATGGGAGGAGAGGGGTGGGGGACGGCCGGGCGGCGGATGCGAGGCGCTACGGTACGGGGAAAAACAGTTGCGGTGGGAAAAAGGGGGGAGTCACGCTGGGATGCTGGGTCGCGAGGATAACGATGGGTGGGTCCCACGTTTTGTCCGATCTGTTCCAGAATTGCATTCTTTTGTGGGATTTTTTTCAAATCTCAGAATTGCACTTATTATGGGACGGAGGGAGTACAGCTGAAGAATTCATTCCTAGAGACAATCAGTTAGTTCTCTCTGAATTAGTGGATGGCATTTCTTCTAGTGCGCAGGTGTCATTCATGTAATTTAAAGGATACATCTGACTCCATTGTCGCTACACCTCCAGATGCAATGTGGCATGTAGCATATGACTTTATTGCAAATGATAATTAAGTTTATTAGTGATATTATTGCAGCGCTCCCACCTTTATGTACTTGGAAACTCGTCTAATGATGTTTGGATGTGATGGCATTCTACAAATATATTTTAAAAATTATTAAAAAATATATATGTTTTGGCCTTCACCTTGCATGTAGCATGACTAGGGTCGGCATCACAGATAGCTTTCACCATGGATCTTGGAATGGTGCGTTCATCATGTTAGTGCACTAAACATGTGAGCTCAGGTGGTTAGGTTTGTTCTGTAATGACACAATTTATGTAATTTAATGTGAACACAACCACAAACACAAGAAGAGGAGCCAATTCATGCCTTCAGCCGGTGAGCAGATAGATTCAGCGAGCAGTTCACAAAATCACGAGAACACTAGGCAAAACTAACCACTTTTACCTTCAGAGCTGGCCGTGGTGGAAACTAGAGTGCTTTCCATATAAAGTAAGCAGATATCTTATGTTTTTCTCTCATTGCGAACTAAATCATCCATTATTAAAGATGACATAAAAACTCAACGCAAACATCCTTCAGCAAATTGCAATGAGGTTGATAGGCTAAAGTCAACATAATCACCCCGATTTGCACGTCCAGATCCTCACAAAGTATGATTTGGCACACCAGCTTTTGTCAATCCAAGCCATATCGATCTGCAGCCACGAGTATGTTCCAAATAATTTCACTTCATATCAAAGCAAGAAATAGAGCAGTTTTATAATTAGCAGGGCCTTGAAGGCAAGGCTGCATTTCTCGGATAGTACTCAGGCGAGTTCAGTTCTCCTTCATCAGTAGAACTATATGCACCACACATACATTCACTCAACAGTAAGCTGTTTGTCCAAATATATTGAAGTTAGGATGAGCTGATAAGGCCAAAAAAGCTGTCAAGCTACTGAAGAACACAACTTAAGATGATGCCCTCATGCTTTACGAAACCTAGATGCCTTCTCAAACACTTCAACTACATCAGGTGGACAAGTTCTTTTGAGATTCCTGTAACCTTGGGTTCTCTTCACAGCATCCATAGCAGTTCAACAGGTGATAAATTCCCAGCAAGCATCCTTAAGTATGTCACATTGATGCTGATCAGCTAAAGCAAATGTGGTTGCCACGGTCTGCACACTGAGATTCTCACAAAGAATGCTCTGGCACATCAGACTCAGCCTCTCCATGCCATACCGGTCCGCAGCCACAAGCAGGTGACGGATCATATCAGTACGAGCGTCTGCCTTAAGATAATCCAAAGGGGCCAAAGAGTCGGTGTAGATGAAATGAAGCAGCTCCCTGAAAACAGCAGGCTGCATATCCTGGATGATTATGTGCACTGCTCCTGATCCTGCTTCCCTCAAAGGCCCATAAAGCTGTGCTTTGAAGACAGGCGAGCGTGTGGCGAGCACAACCTTGTGCGCTGTGAATTCCTCTCCTCCTACACTGAAAGTAACATCCACCCCCACCTTCTCTTCCAACAGAATGGCATAATGCCCGGCAATATCAGACGGCGGCACCTGAATCTTGGGAATAGATTTGGTTTCTGTCCTCCGTGGCTCCTCCTCCTTGATGACAGTGGCAGTGGATTCCATTGTGAGGCAATCATCCCGAAGGTAAGTAGGCGATTCGAAGATGCTGCGTTTTTCCAGAAAATAACTGATCCATTTGTGAGGATCTTCTATGTCTTTTTGGAACTCCCTCGGTGCTTCCTTGTGCACCGAGACCGACAGGCCAGTGCTCTGGTCGACCAACCGCAGCTCGTAGGACGCCCTCAACTTCTTGACCTGCCTGCTCGAGAGCGCGATTCCAGCTGCGGGTTTGTCGTCGATTGAGTCAGGGCGGAAGATAATGGCCCAGTGGTAGCCGCCAGCGGGGAAGATGCTGGATATGAAGGTTCTACTTTTCTCGCCGGCTGCGTTGTTGTTGTCCGCTGGCCCCTGGCTGTACCCGCAGATGTGGAAGACATGAGTGCCTTGCTCCGTCCCGGAATTCCACGTCGACTTCGTCTTGGAGTTCTGCATCCGCGGCGAGGAGAATGCGCCGGAGGAGGCAGGGCCGGCTCGACGGCGGTGGCAAGCGCGTACCCTAGAGGCGTGGACCCACCCCCGCAATCCGAAATCTGACGATAGCGAGAAAGAAATCTCAAATTTGGAAGCGGGAGGGCAGGGGAGGGGAGAGGAGAGGAGATTGCGGAGGGGATCGAACCTTCTGCGGGCGAGGTTGCCGGAGATTGGAGCAGCGGCGCGGTCGCGCGGAAGACGACGGGACAGGTGGCCGGAGATTTGCGTTTGAGGAAGAAAGACGGCGAGGAGAAGTTGGGCTTGGGCCGTCTGGGCTGGGTCGGAGACGAACCGGCAGCGGCTTAGGGGAATTTTTTATTTTTTTTAATTTATTTTATCATGTTTTCAAAAAATCGTAACTTTTTTGTATGAACTCGGATGGAGATAAACTTTATCTGAAAGCTTGAAACTTTCGACGAGATCTGACTTTATAGTTCAAACTTTTTCATTTGAAGTCATCTTGAGGATCAAAAAATTGATATACTGTACAGATCCGGATACCGAAAGGCGAGATCCGGACGGATATCAATTTTTGAGCAAGATGACTTCAAATGAAAAGTTTAACTACTTGTAGATCTCGTCAGCTACAAGTTTCGTGTAAAGTTTATCTTCATCCCAATTCATAAAAAAAAGTTACGATTTTAAAATGATCCTAACCGGTAGCATGCGGTAGTCATCAGAAGACCGCAACCGGTGGTACTGGTATACTTTTGCAAAATGATTGTATACTTAAGGGCTTAGGAACTTTTTTTGTTAAATTTTGAAACGATTGTATACTTTTGCAAAATGAATAAAAAATAAATTAAAAAAAATAAAATTCGGCTTAGGAATTAAATCACACATATGTCCGGACAACGTGAGTCCCCATATGTCTGTTAAATCACACACTTAAGGGCACCCGCAGTGGTACCGTTATGCTCTCTATAAGTGAGCTACGTAGGAGAGAGAGTGCAGGAGAGAGAATGTACTCTCGCTACACTCAGCGACGTGCTATAGCACGCTGTTCAACACTGGTGGGTCCAACACACCACTGTTGTCCCCTTCTTCTCTGTTTTCCTCGATACGCTACGAACGAGTGAGTCAGGGCCGACGGGGACACCGCCAGCGAGAGACAGTCAGGCAGGATGGCAGCTAGGGCGGAGCTTGACCACTAACGCTGTGGGTCACCGCTTCGTGGAGACACGCGCAGTCATCTGTCGCCGGCGGCTGCACCGTCGACCCGGGCGAGCTCCGACCAGCCGAACGTTGGCACATTCCACCGACAGCAACCGGAGCTAGCGCCAGGTCGAGGATAGACGGCGAGCACCGGAAGCCTGGAGATGGCTGAGGGAGGATCTTGCTGGTTTCCACCGCTGCCTGGAAGACCAAATCAAAATTATTAATTTTGGAGCTGCGCATGGAAATCGATTGAGTAACAGAATACCATTTTTTTGGAAGGCGCAAGCTCTGGGGGTTCCGATGCGGGCAGCGGGCCGCGACGGTCGGCAGGCTCGAGCCAGTGCAGGGGCGAGGACCTGCTGCGGCTTTGGGAGTTTGGGTACGTCGCTCTAGCGGCCGGAGTTCGACCGCGCCGCTGCGGGCGAGGAAGCATGCCAGAGCGTGGCGCGCGCGGGCGGGTCGTGGGGAGCTCTGGATGCCGGTAGGAGCAGGGAGCATGCCATGGGCGACGAGTGCGGCCGGCTCGGGTGATGCCGTGGAATACGACGAGGTGGAGCTCTACGGCCGTGGGCGCGACCGAGCTGCCGGTGTGCCGTGGGCGCGACCGATATACACCGGCGACGACTCGGACGCGGGGGCGAGCGTGGAGGCGGAGCAGGCCGGTGAGCCGTCGGCGGTGGCAGTGACGCCATGGCTGGGAAGTTCAGAGAAGAAGACGAACGGAGAAGAGAGAAGGATAAGGTTGGGAGTTAATATGTGGACCCCACGTAAAGCAATGGTATAGTAAGCTTATTGAACAGGTATTCTACAACATGTGCTATATCTTATGTGGACACCACTATAGAGAGCATCTTACTATAACACTGCTGATGCTCTAAGGGTAGTCCCAATGGCAAATTTATTACAGTTTCTATCTCTATTAATTACCCATGACAGTTCATCATTTTGCTGATGTGGCACAAGAGTTAATGAAGAAAGAGAGGGAAAAAGGAAGAAACGATTTCTACACCTGGAAATGGCGTCCTCACTTGTATCGAGACACCAAGAAACGAGAGAAAATGCGTTGTGAAGAAACGACCCCATTCCAAGGCTATCCGATCCGCGTGGCCGCTCATGAAGGCTGCGCCTGAGCTCCGGCCGGCCGCGCTACCAAGAACTCCTGGCCGCTACCGCCAATGAGCCCGGCCTACCGGGAAGTGACGGCCACCACAGCTCATGACGAGCCCGGCGAAAGGTGAGGAGCCGATCGCCATGCGCCACCTCTTCCGTCGGCCGGATCGCCGCCGCTCACTCGAGCTTCCCGCCGCCGCCCGTCGTGTCCTTTCTCCTTGAGGCACCGCGGGGCCGATCCGCGTGGCGCGGCCGCATGGGCGGGCGAGACGGCAGGCGGGAAGAGGCCGAACGCAAGGAAGGCGCTGCTACTGGGTCGGGTTGGCGATGCGGCCATGGACAAGGCCGCCGCCTCGGCCGCTGTGGTCCGAGATGCTCCCGCCCGCCTCCAACGACCCAAACAGGAGCCCGGCGACGTGCCGCCTCCTAAGAAGCCGGCCTTGAAGGAGAGGAAGGCCAAGCCACTGGCAGCGGGGGCGGCGGCGGGGGCCGAGACCGACATCGCCGGGTTGTCGCTAGAGCCCGACGCGTGCCTGGCGCTCTACATCGCCATGGCGGGGTGCGCACTATGAGAGAGAGGAGAGCAGCCGCTGGTGTGCGCAGAGGATCCTGGAAGCCAAGATGTACCGATTGGTTCATTTTTTATTTGGGTAGTAGAAGAAATTTTTGCAATGGGAAGACTAGTTTCTTGGTACAATGTCCTATGCTATAGAAACTACTCAAGTTTCCACCATTGGGACTGCCCTAAAGACACGTCAGATATCCAGATATCCGTGGGTTGTGATTCTCCAAAAAAAGATATCCGTGGGCTGGCCTTGAGTGTCAAAGGTGCGAGATTTTTTTTTCCTAAAACCGTACGGGCCGGCCCGACCTGGTTCCGGTAGCCCAGCAAGCAAAATAGGGCCCTAAATTGGGCTCTTTTTAGCACGGCCCAACCTGTAAAATCTCAGGTCTCTAGTGGTTTCTCAGAAAAAAAATTCTCGTCTGATGTGATGAGTCCGAGACTCCGAGTCGCCCGTCTCACGCCGTCTCGCCGGACAATTATGCCACGTCGTCCCCGGTGAATCTTCGGTGGCGATGGCGAGTTCGGCGCGCGAATCCGTAGCGCCGCCCAGCCACGCTCACGAGACGGAGAGATCTTGCAAAAGGCAGCGCTCCGAGAAGCGAGATCACGGCGACGGCCGCGACTGGATCAGCGCCCTGCCCGACGAGATCCTGGCCGCCATCCTCCAGGACGTGGACGCCAAGACGGCGGTGAGCACGAGCATCCTATCCCGGCGATGGAGGCACGTCTGGAAATCCTTGCGATCCCTTCACCTCAGCGAGGTCTCCCTCCCCGACGACTCCTCCTGGGTCCGCCTCGGGCCGATGCGGAAGGAGTACCTCAAGGCGAACAAGGTCAGCCACTTCGTCCCCTCCCTGCGATGGTTCTCGCGGATCATCAAGAAACGAAGCGACGACGGCGGCGGCGGCGGTGACGTCGAAGCTCTGAGAGGACTGTCCGTCGTGTTCTCGGGCAGCGCCAAGTGCGCCGGCGCCGTCGACGCCGCCATAGCCGCCGCTGCCAAGCGGGGCGTGAGGGCATCGACGTGGCAGTCGTCGGAGATGCAATCAGCAGGCGGGGAAAGTGCTACGAGTTCCCTTCACGGCCGTTCTCCGACGACGTTGACGGTGACGACGACGCTGCACGCTCACCACCATCGGCATCGTCGCCGTCGTCGCTGACCAGCTTACGCCTGAACAACTGCCGCCTCTCCGTCGGTGAAAGCTTCCGAGGATTCTCCTCCCTCACGAAGCTCGTCCTCGTCGCGATGCACATGAGCCTGGATGACACGAAGGCTCTGCTCCGGAGCTGCAAGAGCCTGAGGAGCCTGTGCCTGATCGACATGGTCGACATCAGGGTCGTGCGGCACCGGAAGCTCGAGGAGCTGGTGTGGCTGTGGCCCCCTCCGTCCGGCGAGCTGGTGATCGACGCGCCGGCTCTCCGGAGGCTGGAGTTCTGGGGCGCCGGCGAGGTCCTCCCGTCGGCGGCGTCCACGCTCCGGCGGCCCTTGCCGTGCCTTGAGCATGTGTCCCTGCAGTTTGTTGTCTACGGTAGCCGTCCTGACAAACGCCATGCTAGAAACCTGCGGACCATCTCTGCTCGGTTTCCTCATGTCAGGAGCCTGCACCTGCGGTATCAAGTCCCCAAGGTGAGATGAGGCGGGGAATCGAATCGTCTTTGAACATTTTCTTGGAATAATTTTGGTGTGTTCTTATCAAATTCATGTGTTGTGTTACTCTTTGACCCCTAATTAGCTAGTTTGAATCTTTTTGTAGTTGGTCGTCAGACCGGGAACGCCAGCCATTTTCTCCAAGCTCAGTGTCCTAACTTTAAGCATCGATACAAAGCCCTCGGATGATCTTCTTTGGATGGCCATATTTGTGGCTGCTGCACCTTGTTTGGCGACCCTACAAACCAATGTAAGATTGTTAGTTTTGTATTGTATTCATGCTCTTTCCTACGTATTTCTCAAACTTTTTGCTCTGTTTTTCATGCATTTTTCTGTATCATCTCGTTCCAAATACTTCTTTCTCTTTTTTTTCCCAATTATTCCAGGTGCGCTACTTAGCATTTCTTGAATCGCCTAATGGTGTCATCTGGGATGATCCCGGCTTTGAGCACAACAGCTTGAAGGACGTGGAGATGTACAATTTCAGGGGGAGACACAACGAGATAGGCTTTGCTAGGCTGTTGCTTCGTAGAGCTCCAAGTATGAGACGCATTGCATTCATCCAAGCTCGTATGCGTGACCGTCCTGAAGATGTGGATCACCGCTGCATACCTCCTGACTGGCCCAAGGCAATGGAATTCAGTCCTAGAGACGATCAGCTAGTTCTCTCTAAATTGTTGGATGGTGTTTCGTCCGGTGCTCGCGTGTTGTTCATGTGATTTACAATTTTGGAAGAACCAGATAATAATAACATTTCGTGGTTCCCTAGGTGTAACTAAGTTACTATTGGGACGAAAATCTCGTCGAACAATGTTTGGATACTTTGATATTTTATTAAAAGATAAAATAAGCTTTCATGAATATTTCAAAATATACGTTTTTAAGGTGAAAATGGAATATGGAAGACACAAGTTTGATAAAGTTTTTTTCCCGGTAATTTGGACTTGGGAGCGCAATAAAAAACGAGAATGGTAACCTAAAAAGAGCAAAATCGATAATAAATATATGGAAGCGAAAATGGAAAAGGGAAACAATAGTCTAGACTCTTCACCGTTCTTGTCATATTTAGTCAATCATTACAACAGAAAACTTTTCATTGAGAGTATATATGACTAAATTGGTCAAGCAACCTTGACTACTTTCCCTTCCAATTACTCTTACTTGTGACCCATAGTTATTAAGAATTTTACCGCAATAATAGTGCAAGATTAGCATTCAAATCAAATCCAAAAAATCGTTTTAAATACAATCACCACATGGTAAGTTCTGAAAAAAAGCTAAAAATTCAAGTTGATTCACATCCAAATTCCGACATCGCAGGGGTAGTAACGGAATTTTCTTCGAACGGCATACTTCTACGCACGTGCCAACCGTGCCGGGGAAAAAAACCCCACCAGCCTCCGCCTGCGCCTCAGATCCTCTGCAGTCGGCTGCAGAGGCTGGCGCGTGGGCCCGACGGACGCCAGGGCCCGCGTGCAGTGAGAGCTGCACTCTGCAGTCGACTGCAGAGGAGCTTCTCCCCTCGCGCCCACCCCTCCCCACTCCCCCAGTCGCCGGCGCCGCCTCCGCCGCCGGCCCGCCGCCGACTAACCTCCCCCGCCTTGGCGCTCTCTCTCAGAAAACCTCCTCCTCCTCTCCGGTCCTCCAAGGCCCTCCCTGTTCAAGCGGCACCAGAGCGGCAGAACCCTAGATAAACCCTGGCGGGGAAGCTAAGCCCCCGCGCTGCTATCTCGTACCCGGCGGCGGCGATGGCGAGGATCCCTCCCGGCGAGTGGGTTCCCCATGTCGAGGCCTACGTCGACGTCTCCCGGCCCGCCGCGCAACACGTACGGTCTCCACCCTCCTCTCCCCTGCACTTCCCTTTCTCTGCACAATTGGATTCTCTGAGCTTGCAGTTTGGATTCAGTTAGCTTATTTTCAAAGCAACTCGGTTGCGTTAGCTGTAATGTGAGGTTAATTTGGCTACTGGATGGATTTTTCGGTCTATGTGAGCAGCTTGATAGAAAAAAGTGAGCAGCTTGATAGAAAAAAGTGCAATCTGAAATTCTGTGTAATCCTGCTGCAGTTTGTTATGATACTGTGCCTGACCTGAATATTCACCTGGGAAAAAAAATATACGCCTGTTGTTTGACTAGTGTCAGTTTTCATGCTACTTTCATGTGGAGGCTAGTGTTGTATTAGTAATGTACCGAGACAATGGCGCCTTTTGTTAGACTAGTAACTGATTTTGTGTGAATCCTAATGTTTTCATAACAGTCTGCTAGTGTAGATGCGCTTGCGGACCTCGTGAACAAGGACAAGTTGACCCTGTTTGATTTGGTATGCCTCAATCTCCAACATAGTATCATTTCTTAGTGTGATCCACCAGACTACTATGACTGGGGAAAGGAGGTTGACTTCGTGGTTTTTCTCGTTGGTGATTTTGTTCAGGTGTCCAAGATGGAGATGTATTTGACGACAACAGACCACATTGTGAGATCAAGAGGTCCTTTTATCTCTTTTCCCTGTTGTGGTTATTGTCCATCATGCTTTCTCGAGAAACAATCAAACTATTAACCTTTCTGTATGAGGTTGGTAGAAGGCATCACATATGTCTAATTGCCTAGATTTAAGGTGCTAGAGTCACTCCTGTTAATTTTTTAAGAAGATAAATAAGTCAAATCATGTTCCTTTTTTTCTTTCTTTCAAATTGCTGCTCTTAATCTATCTGAACAAATTCAATTATAACAACACAAAACACGTAGGGGCATGTATGCTCATGCACTGATTGCCAGAAAGAAACTGAAAATGGCAACAAGTGTGTGCCACTTTATTGGTTAATATATTGCAGTTTTGAAAAAAAAAGTGAACTTCATTCTTTTTTATATTCTGTTCAACACAACCTGCCAAATTCTCTTTCTTGGGGTGTCTGTTCCTGATAGATTTGAACTTAATATCGTTAACCTTCTAGTGGCAGATGCATATTGTTTGCTAGTTATTTAATTGCAAGTTTTTATTCTACAGGAATACTGCTCCTTGGGGAGATATTGTCTCGAATTTCGGTTAAATGGCTAGATGTCAATACCATCACAACTTTGTCAGACTTTTTTATATCCAGATTGGTAAGTTTTGATACTTTGATTATGTGGATCATTATTGTTTCCTCTTGAAATACTGTCCTAGAGCTTTAAGTATTAAAATGGTGAAAAGAAAGAAATCTGAATCATGGTTCTGAACAACTTTATGTATGATCACAATTGCTTGAAAATAGTTTCACGTATTGTGATTCCCAGCTGATTTTAAGTTAGTGAATTTTACCTTCTGTTTATGTAACTTTCTAATTGCAAACATGGAGCAAGATCAATACCTGGGTGATAAGGAAACCAAACTAGGGAATCTAATGGCTTTAGACTTATCCAAGTTCTTATCAGACCAATGCATTCTTTTGTAATATAACAATTGTTATATTGGGATATCTCCAGATATGGTAGATTACAATCCATCCCAATATACTCTAACTTGTAATCCGATATAAGCCTCTTCGTCCCAAGCAAGGTGGGGTAGCTAGAGGTGGAATCAACAGCTGCAAACAAGGAGAATGTGGAAAGTGAAATGTTTTTTTAATATAGATGATGGCAAAAGGCCTTGTTTTAACTAGACAAAAATAATTTTCTTTATCTGGGATGCTTACCTTTTTGTTTTCTCCTAAGCAAGTTAGGCCACACTAGAAATGTTTACCAAGCCTTTTAGGAAAAAACTGGAACAGCTTGAAATGTCATCACTGTTTAAACCTGACGCTTTATTTAATTTCTAAGGTACAAGTTACGTATAGCAAAACTTTCAAAATTATGGTTTTAAAATTTGTGGTTTCTCTTGTGTGTTGTCAAGTGTCGATGGTGACACTGACAAATCTCTTTTCTACTACACAAGCAAGATTTTGCATCTCAGTGGAATGCAGTTTACTCAGTTGGCTGCTGAATATTGTTGTAATTTCATCTTTTTCCTTCTCCCATATCAGTCAGATTGGCAAGCAATACGGGGATCATTTGTTGGTTGCTTGGCACTATTGCACAGGAAGCAAGGTGTTGGTTGTATCGTAATTTCTGATGTCAAAAGACTCCTCGAGTCTTTCTTACAGAATGTTCAAGTGCAATCACTTGCAGCTGCTGATCGCAAGGTTGATTTGCTTCTTCAGTGCAAAGATGCTTAGATAAGTTTAGATCTTAATCTGATATACTGATATCTTTTCCATCTTTATATTTGGCTCCAGCTGTGCTTCCAAATTCTGAGCTGCATACTGGATCGGTACCCGGAAGTCATCAAAACAATGGTGTGGTGATTACTCAATTCTATCTGCCCGACAGCTTTCTAGCTAGTATTGGTCTCTCTATGCTACAATCTCTGTTCTCTTCAGTTAGATGTTTTAGAATGAAATTTTCCTTTTAATTTTTCGTCAAAATGTTATAGAACTTTCTGGTCTATATGTTTTTTTTACAATCCCCACTACATGAGTTAGTGATGTGGTCCCTTTGTTTTTTAGTTCCACAAGATCTGGTGTCTTATTCAGTTCATAATGGCTAGTTTAGAAGAAACAGAGCAATTTTTTTTTTTGCAATGTTATGACTATCTCTTTATATTTGCATTTTCAATAGCAAGCACATGTACCCCTTATTTGTTCTCGATGCTGGGGTTTTTCTTAACCATTCGTATCAATATATCAGTATGATTATTAGTTCTTAAATGTAATATAGTTCTGTTTAAAAGTTTTGGTTTAAATTTGACAACACGTACTGTGACTAAGAAACAACAAGGTAGCAAAGGTATAGTTAATAGGGGTACATGTGAAGTGTACCATGGGAATGGGAAAAGGCAACTAGACAAGTAACTATAAACATTTTGTCTGAGACCTACATGGATGTTTAGTTTCTGTTTCATTGTTTGTTTTTACATTTATGTTTCCCATTCTTTAGATGTATGCAGAGATGGTTTAATATAGTCACAGATTTAATTGATGTGTGTAGGATGGTGAACAGTTGTACTGGATCTGTGAAGCAATTGATGAAGAAAAGGACCCAGAATGCTTGAAGCTTTCTTTTCATGTAGTGGAACTTGTCATGAAGCTATTTCCAGATCCATCTGGTGTGGCAGCGCAATTTGCAAGCGAGTTTTTTGAGATTTTAAGCAAGTATTTTCCCGTCTACTTCACACACGTATGTTAATGGACCTATTTGATGTTCAAACCATTTTATTTTCTCTATTATTCTGTTGTTAAGTAGTTCTTGACCTTCCATTTTCCAAAGTAGGATCATGACTATATGTGTCATGTATGTATGCAGGGAGTGGGTGATGATTTAAATGCTACAAGGGATGACCTTTCCAGAGCATTAATGGTATGAATATAGTATTTTACCTGATTTATGGTTTCAGGAAGATTTCCAATTTTTTTAGCAAAGGATATATCTTAGCACTACTAAAATTTTTGTTGTACTAGATCTCTGCCTGCCATCTTTATAGGTTGAGGAATGATTAGCATTATCTTGGCTAACAATATGTTTAAATCCTTGCAGCATGCCTTTTGCTCCACCCCCTATTTTGAGCCATTTGCCATCCCTTTGCTTCTCGATAAGCTTTCTTCCTCTCTTCCCTTAGCAAAGGTAAGCAACTTAACTTACTGCATTGTTCCTTCAGCCACTTACCATTGTGAAAGTTCTGCTCAAAACTTAACTCTAATTTTCTTTCCAGATTGAATCTTTAAAATATCTGGACAATTGCATTCGCTTCTATGGAACTGATAGAATGGTTAGACATGCATCGGCTGTGTGGTTAAAGTTGAAAGAAGTGATTTTTAGCCCTTCCGCAGAGGATTTTTTATTAACATCAGGGTCTCCGAAAGATGCAGAGAAGAATAAGAATCAAATGGTCTCAGAGGCTCTGAAATGTTTGAAGACTGCTATTATCTGTATTGATTCTTCAGATAAAGATCTTTTCGTCAATTTGATCTTGTTGGATGAGGATATTGTGAATAAGATCCATTCTATATCAAGTGAAGAAAAGTCCATATTGAGTTCATTGGAAGATCTGGCCCAACTGCATGCACTCGGAAGTGTCATTTCTATTCTTGCTGAATCATCTACATATTTATGTACTAAAGTCCTTCAAGAGCATTTTACACAGTTGGTAGATATTTTGGGAACCTCAACTGAGTATGAATCTCGGCAGTTGAATACTTGTAATGGATCATCTTCTGCAGCTGTCAACTATGGGGCGCTCTATTTATCTGTTCAAATGCTTACATCCTGTAGAGAAGTGGCTTTGGTAGCTTATGCTGATTATTCTTCTATTAAATTAGCGAAGGAGTCCTGGTGGCTTATCTTAGAGCAAAAGTTGGATCGATTAATCCATCTTCTTGGATCATTTTTAATTATTTATTTTGAATCTACGCAGTCAATGTTCAGACAAGAATATGTCTCATGTGCTGGTATGGTTATGTCTCTACTATAAATTTACCACAAGCCACATCTAGTGAAATGTGCTCCTGTTTGGCAGCATCACATTTCTCGAAACTATGTTTATCCATGCATATACTTAATATTGCCAAACTTGCAAATTCCCAAACACTAAATACTCAGGGTGTCCAACTTTCTGTGCTTTTCCAGTTTACCTATTTTGTGTCAGTGTTGTACTTATTGGTGCTGATAATTAAGCTCTCTATTCTAATTCGGTTACTTATAAATGGTTTGCAGTGAAGGGCTTGTTAACACTAGCAACATTCCCGGAACACTGCTCACCTTTACCTGCAAATGCTTATGAGGATATTCTGGCTATGCTTACTTCAGTAATTATAAGCAAGTTTGAAAATGTTGATTTATGGAGATTGTCATTAAAAGCATTGACTAGCATTGGTTTATCTATTGGGGAGTTCCATGCTTCTCAAAAGGAAGTGATCTACTGCCGAACAGTTGTTGACAAGATTGTTTCTTTGGTTGAATCTTATGATGGTCCAATGGATCTCATTCTAAGACTTGAGCAAGTTATGAAATTGGAACTGCTGGGTTGAACTATATGTTAAGGGTTGCTAGATCACTTGAAGGAGCTGTTGTCACCAATATTTCTAAGGTCTGAGGCTTGCTTCCCCTGCTGTATAACTTTCATTCTTTTAACTTGTATAAGCAACTGAACAAAGTTTTATTGATGGTGCAGGTTAATGGAGGAATGGAATGTGCTGAACATGTAGCCCATTTATTTGAGTGCTACTCTGGTCAGGTCCTTCCTTGGTACGACAACTTTGTTTTTATTGTGTAATTCTATGTTAAGAGAAATCTGAGATCTAAAAACTCCTGCCTGGGCTTGTGCAAACCTAGCTGTAGAATGTAGATAAAAAAATGTTCTAGAAACGTGACCATTAAATAGGGGCGACAGGCTATCATATTCTGTGCCTAATTGCTACTGCAGTCATGCTTACATGATGCTGAGGTGTTGGAGATAGTGCAACAACACTTGATGTTTTGCCCTATACAACAACACTTGATGTTTTTAGTGGTGCGGTGGTGCCAAACTGAGGTTTTCTAATAGTTCTTAGACACATTTCTGAGGGCGCTCATCTGTAGTGTCTATCTGGTGCTAATATCTTGAGGGTGCTGTGGCTGAGTTAGTTTAGTGTTAGTGGTCGGGTTTGTGTTTTTGTCTCCCATGGTGCGCCTGGTGCCCTGTTAATTAAGAAAAAGTATATTCTTCCAAGGGTTGGGTTTTTTTGTACTTTCTGTAAGATCCTTGTTTGTTCTTTTAATACAAAGATACACAGGTATCCTGCATGTTTGAGAAGAAAAAAAGAAAAAAAGTTGCATGGATCATTTTCTGAAGCCCCTTTGTTAACCACTGAATGCATGCACCTTCGATTAGCTAGCTAGTTACTAGGACCAAAGGGTAAATAACTTGTTTACCTTAATTTCTGCCAAGCTGTCTGAAATGTCATATAATTATGTCTGGAGTTCTTTTTTTTTGCGTGATATATGTGGGTTAGTACTTAGTAGTGAACCATTCTCTCCAGTAATAATCTCATTTATGGCAGGTTGTTTACTTCTGGTGGTAGCAATGAACTTGCATTGAGCTTCGCGATGCATCTTTTGGATGAGATTAAGGACTTAACTATGTTGGATGGAATCGGTTCACAGGTGAGCTCTATCAAATCTAGCAATTATGTTAACTAAGTTGCTTAATAGTACCTGTTGCTTTGATGATAAATCTTGTGTAAATAAAGTATTTTGTGTAAGTAAAGTATTTACATGTAATGATTGCACAATAATCTCTTTCCATCTCTCAGGGCCTCCTTGACTCACTAATGGCCGGAATGAAGCTTTTAGTTGGAGTCTGTACAGAGGAGCAACAAACACTGATAGTTCAGAAAGCATATAGCATGGTATCATCAGTGCTCCCACTCCCGTTGAAATCAATGACACATTGTCTTTTGTCTGCGGATGAGTTAAATCCTTCACACACTGTTCAAGAAACAGCTCTGGTTGGCATGCTTTCATCAGTTATAATTGGCCTTCGGCCTCAAACACCTGCACCAGATATGATAGCGATGATCAACCTCTTTACAGTCTTTCTACTGAATGGGAAACTGCCAGCTGCTTATGCACTAGCTTCTGTTTTCAATAAGTATCTACACAATCCAGAGTTCTCACATGAGAATCAACTGGATAAAATACTTGATGGTATTCTTGAGAGGTGTTTCTCAACTGTATTAGCCAACAACTACTCAAAGATATCCCACTCTTCTGTTGACACCTCAAATGATGCTAATTTCTCAGATGTGTCATCTGGAAATGTACTTTCTAAGATTGATATCTTGTCTGGCTTAGCCTGGATTGGCAAAGGATTACTTATGAGAGGAGATGAGAAGGTGAAGGATATTTCAATGTTTCTGCTTAAGTGTCTATGCTCCGATGAGACTTTGGCTACTATTCCATCTCATGAGGAAGAATCTTATGTCAATGATTCATCAAATACTTCTATTGCAACATCTGCAGCTGGTGCATTCCATGTAATGATGAGTGATTCAGAAGTCTGCCTCAATAAAAAATTTCATGCAAGAATAAAGCCATTATATAAGCAGCGTTTCTTCTCAATCATGATGCCAATCTTCCTCTCTAAAATCAAGGAAGCAACGTCAATGACAACAAAGTAAGTATCACCATCACTATTATTTTATTCCTGTAAATCCTCACAGCATTACTTTATGCTTTTCCAGTCACATGCTTCTCAAACATTATCCTGCTCCAGTTAGGGTGGTAATGGGCCTTTCAATTTAGCCTAGCAAATTTAAGGATTGGTCCCTATAAGGGCCTGGTCATATATATACAATTTTGTGCCAAAAATTAGAAGGGCTTAGTTGGATTGTGAAGAATGCATTAGGGCCATGGCCCATTACCACCCCTAGCTCCAGTGCATAATTGCCCTATATATTATGTTTTCTTCTTCCTGATATTCTTTTTACGTTGGAGGACATGTCAGTGTTTACATTCTGCCATTCCAGTTGGAAAACCGTCTTTTGTTCCGTGAAAGTTACTATGTAAAATGCCAAAGGGTTTTTTATTCTTTTGCTGTACCTGGGCACCCACGCATTAGAATGCCAAAGGGTTTTTTTATTCTTTCTTAATTGGATTGAATTGGTATATGCCGAGAAGCAGAGGAATTCATTATGCCATGCATATCATGAAGTGGTGATTTGCATATCATGAAATGGTGACATGTTATTTTTAGTAATGTAACTTTATAACCTAAAGCATTTGTTTGCATGATTTGAAATTTGTGCTTCTCATTATGAGTCATGTCTCATCATGAGATAATATGCTAAAAAGAAATGTATGTTTAATTAATGTTGGTTGCTATTGCTGGTGGGGCCATATTTTTATGTTCAAGTTACAATTTAGCAACTGCCTGTGGATCATTTTGTCCTTGTACAATTCTAAATCTCTTAAATGATAAAAAATTGCCACCTATTGCAGATTGGCACTGTACCGGCTTTTGGGCATATCATTTCCAATGCTCCAGTACCAGCAGTTATAACTGAAGCACATCAGGTTACAACTTTTTTATTATGATACACATACCCATGTAATCAGCCTTTATTGCTCAAAGCTTACTAATTGGCCCATTTTTTATTCCCATCTCGCAGATTTTACTCGTGATGGTTGATAGCTTAGCTAAATTAAGTGTGGATATCCAGGACAAGGATTTGGTGTACAATTTGTTACTTGTCCTGTCTGGAATGTTGATGGATGAAAAGGGTGAGGTCACTTATATTGCTTTATCTTTACATTCTTACCAGGTTTCTTAGTTTGTGGGTATTAACACAATAAGTTATGCCATCCAGATGCATAATTGCAGTGTGTTCTTTTTATGCAGTCCTTCAAGTTCCTCATTTTGTTATTTTCCTCTGCAGATTTAAATCTAGTCAACGTTTATTTTTATACTGAACTGTTGCAACTTATTTGATCAAGTTATTAACTTTGTTTTTTCCTAACCAGGCAAAGAGTGCATTCTGGACAATATTCACATCACCATCAGTGTTCTTACCCAACTTGTTTCTTATCCTCATATGATGGTTAGTATTTGTATTTATCCATTTGTCCTAATTGTCCTTTTGGTATATTTGTGAACTGGAGTAATATGTTCCATAACCTTTTCCCTTAGGTTGTTCGGGAGACAGCTTTACAATGTTTAGTAGCCTTTTCTACTTTTCCTCACTCAAAAGTTTTCCCTATGTGGCGAAAGGTTAGTTTTCTATTCATCTATTTCTTTTATTGGTAAAATATATGTAATATGGCCATAGAGTAACTATAAGGTTGCCCAAGTCTTGAAACCGTACCATGTTATCACTCGTAGACTATAATTGAGAAGATGAATCAGGCTTCATGCTTCCATTGTTCACTTTCTGTGCAAGGGATAAATGAGATGCGATATATCTCATGATAACTTCATGCTGTTAGGTTTAGGGCAGAATTCAGCTGGAAGTTAAGGGGATTGAGGGTGTCCTATTATAGCTGACTGTTGTTGCATGAGAAACCAAGTTGTCTGGGGGAAAAGCTCATATCAGAATGACACATTTATGCAGGTTCTGCAAGCAGCAATCAAGGCTCTCGATGATAAGAAAAGGGCTGTTCGTCAAGAGGCTGTTCGATGTCGACAAACATGGTGCGACATTTTGCTGACTGACCTTTTTATAAATTTTGTAGCAAACAACTCTTCATTGCCTTATGAATTGTTTTCCTTCAATACATTCAGGCAGTCGTTTGCTTAAGGAGCGCGCTTGCAGTTCTGACATTGGAAGTTGGCGAGTTGCTTACTAGCGGATCCTGTTGGTACTTGAGTATCCACGATTGGTACGTCTTTTGGTTGTTTCAACTTTACACTTGGGTATTGCAATGCATTTCTACTTTAATTACCTTTCCGCTCGATGCACATACACAGGGTCACTGCAAGTGGACAATGCGGATTGGTTCATGTCTGAAGTCTTCTCTTTGGCTAGTTTCGAATGTTGGATGATTCTCTGAAGAACCATGAAACTACAGGAGAAAAGTGCCTGGAATTAGCCCTCCATCTGGGTTGCCATTTGCCAGTGTTGCAGTCCTTTCTGTTTCCTTGATCCGATGCAAAACCAAATTGGATCACTTGAGAATGTAATCCTGATGTTGGCCCATGCTGCTATTGCTTTCATGTTTCGAGCAGGCCCCGAGTGTCTCATCAAGTGTGGCTCATACGCTGTGTTGTAAAAGATACCTATATATAGTAGTGACACTAATTGTGGCAAGTTCCAGATTTTTTTTAAAGACGTGCCTAGCACGTTTTCCATTAAGAAGAGGAGAAAAGTCTGGATACACAGTCGTTACAGAACAAAGGGGAAAGCACAAAACACAAAGAACAAGACTAAAGCTGCAATCTACGACGACTAAGCGAGCCAATCCCGACAAAGCCCGCTCGGGCCCACCTCCGTGCTTCCTCCAAGATACGTGGCGCCAGCAACACCGGCTGGAGCGCAACTCTCTCATGAACACGTCTGTTCCTCTTTCTATAATGACCAGAAGAGCCAGAGAGTCGAAGCCTTTACGCTGGGACTTGTGAACCCGTTTCCTAACACCTAACCACCAATCAAAGTATGGCAACTCCTCCTGCGGTGTCAGCTGATAGAGGCCGTAGTAACGCAGTACTCTAAACCACGTTTCCCGGCTATGGACACACCCCAGTAGTAGGTGGTCCAAAATTTCGACCTCCTGTGCACAGAATCTTAAGTTCCAGATTATTACCCCATGCGATTTTCAGTAGACGTTCAGAATCTTAAACGTGCAGCTTAATATACTATAACAATGTGATTAGCTGTTTCTCGGCGAACATTTCTCAGTCGATTGGAAATGGGAACCTTGGAAGAGTTTTAGAATGCACAGCGATTTACTAGGAAATTTTGCAAGGATTTCAGGACTAGTAGTGTAATGTGTAGGGAGGACAAGGTTTATCTTGTGTGCCTGACTGTCACCTTTCCTGGAGAGGCAGCCCGCTGACGGCAGAGGCTCATGGAGACTGAAGAGGGTGAGGAGGACGATGTTGATGTCGTGCGGAGGAACACCATGAGTGATGCGTGAGAGGAGGAAGGTGTAAATGCAGAAAATATGAAGATCACTCGTAAAAAATAAGCAAACCATAATGTACTTCCCTTAGTTTCACGCAAACGATAGATGATACAGCAAGATGGGAAAAACTAACAAATCACAGTCGGACACTAATATATCCTTGAGCTAGAGTTCCAAGGCCTCCGCGTCGACCTTGAACTCTCCTCTCCTCCCGGTGACGCCAACTTCAATCTTACCATGTGTCCACTTCAAATTTGGGGCGGTTCGGATGGACTTTGATTGCGTTTCTCAGTTCATCTTCAAGTTCCTTGACCTTCCAAGGAATTGTTATTCCAGGATAGATGTCCACGCTGACTTCCCGAAGAGAAGCTAGGTATTCCCAGCCTATGTTCCTACAGGCACCGTCTGCGGCCAAGAAGAGCCGTGCGTCGGGGATTTGAAAGCTAAGCACTTGAAGGTTGGGCATCACGGCAGAGGGTACGCTGGTGCAGTGGTAGTTTGTACTAGAACCAAATGGAATAGTATCCCTTCCATCCCACAAATGGAGTGAAATTCTGGATTCATCCTCGTTGCTGCGTTGGAACTGGACCATTGTGCACGGCAGCGTGAACCACCTCAGCTTCTGGAAGTAGCCGTCAGCAGCGTTGATATTATCTACTGTTAACGTGCACCTTGTAATTTCCAGCCTGAGGTAATGGAGCTCAGTAAACATACCAAGGAGTCTAAGATCCTGCTGATCGTCCATGGAAGCAAGGCACAAGTCCAAACAGATGAGGCTGTGAAGACGGGAGGGATTGATGCATAATGACGGCAGCCTGGAGAACCGGACGCCGGGTAAAGACAAACGGCGGAGATGTTGCGGGAGCTCAAACCCTGCTGCTTCCCATGTTGCTGCATCTGCATCTGTTTCGTCTCTACAATGTCCTCCGTGTGTAATGATCAGATCTTGTATCTTGTGGAGGTTGTGCAGGGACTCCAGCAAATACCTCTGCACGCTCTCATCCATAAAAAAAAAGGAATCTCAGCATTGAGCACCCTCAGCTCTACAAGGCTTCCCAGTTCCTTCACAAACCGCCCCTTCTTGCAGCTGTCATATCCGACAGCCACTACGGGAAAACGGAGCTTTGCCGTGCGTTCCGATCTTTGCCGTGCGCATTTTTTCGAGCGCACGAAAAAAAAACGCCCGGTAAAATAATTGTTTGCCGTGCGTTTTTATATTGGCGCACGGCAAACAAATAGTTTACCGTGCGTTTTTTCCTTTGCGCACGGCAAACATTTTTTTTTCCCACCGGCCGTTACCCCCGTTAACATGTTCATTGCCTTTGCCCTGCGCTAGGACAAGGCGCACGACAAAAACATTCCCTTTGCCGTGCGTTTTCCTACGGCGCACGGCAAACATATACGTTTGTCGTGCGTTTTCCTACGGCGCACGGCAAAGTATTTTTAAAAAATTTGATTTTTGTGCTTCTTTTAATTTCTCCACTTTAAGAACATTATTTTGTACTCTATATTTCAAATTTATACATGTCTCGATAAATTTACTATTTTTAACAATTATGTGTCCCTTAAAGAATTTTTGTCGTATACGTCAAATTTGAACTGCAAGTGCATAAAGTAATGGAGTAAAATTTGTGGAAAAATGATATTCATGTAATTGAATAATTTTTAAGACCTTATCCATGAAATTAGATGAAATTTTGAATATTTTGTTCGCGAATCATAAAAATCCACATGCGGTTGCAATGTTTTTAAATTGTATAAAATGCAAACAAAGTTTAAAAATCATGAGATTTGTCAAGAGCTCATGATTCGCTATGTGAAGCTTGTGATAAATCATATATAGTGTTTTGAGCAAGTCGTCATGGATGGTGTTTAGAAACCGAAGCATCTCACAAGAAGTTTCAGAGTGTTGAGAGCCACTTGATTAGGTTTGTAGCCTTAGTAAAGATCAAATTGGATATTGACTTCGAATTTTTTTCTCTAGTAAACATACAACATAGAGTAAAGATCAAATTGGATATTGACTTCGAAATTTTTCGCATCTATTTGATAATTTTAGTACATTAACTCTAATTATGAGATTTAAATAGACATAAATTAATTTTGAGCTATAACTACATGAAAAAAATAGAATAAAGCATTGTAAAAGATATCCATGTTATTGAGTCCAGTGTATGACTTTATCTGAGAATTAATTAAAATTTAAATAATATTATCACGAAAATATGCATTTTAGTGGTATATTTAAAAATAGCTTTGTGCGCCATGGGTACGGCCAAGACGCAACACACCTGTTGCCGTGCGCCAAGGTCCATCACAGCCGCAAAGGCCCACCGCCCATCTATCCACAACCCAAGAAAACCTCGCGCCTATTTAACCCGCCCCCATCCCAAACCCTAGGGCCACCTCCCTCCTCCTCACCCCCCCCGCCCGCCACCCTCCTCCTCTCCCTCACATGATCCCCGCCCACACCGCCACCCTCTCCCTCAGCCCGCCCTGATCCCGCCACCACCCTCTCCTCCTCGCCCGCCTCCCTCCTCACTCACTCTCCCGGACGGCGACGGCGGCGGCGGGCGTGGCATGGCGCGTGGAGCCACGAATGGATCCCGCCGCCCGCCGCCTCTCCTCCCACCGGTTCCTCCATGGCGGCACGGCGGCACGCTCCTCCACGACGGTGCCCTCCTCCACGCGCGGCGCGCCCCCAGCGCCCTCCTCCACGGCGGCGGCGGTCCGAGCTCCTAGATGCGGCGATCCTTCCCCACGCTGCACCCTCTCCCACACATGCTCCACCGCCTCCTCTCCGACGGGATCTCGAGCAGGGAGGGGTCCGGATTCAGCGGCGTCCCTCTCCTCTCCTCCTCCACCGGGCGTGCATGGCGGTGCGGATCGGCGCCCCTCTCTCTCTCGGCGTGGAGGACCCCGCGCGGCCAAAGACTCGCCTCGGTGAGGCTCGGCGGTGGAGGACCGCGGGTGGGGGCCCATGGAGGCCCGGCGGCGTCTCGGCAACGGCCCCGCAGGCTTGGCTGGCCCCGCTGTGTTATTTTTTTTCTTTTTTTTGTTTTGTTTGCCGTGCGTCTCAACTCGGGCACACGGCGAAGGACATTCCACGCAGTCTCCAAGGGGCGCCGTCAGTTAGCTTTTGTTTGTCATGCGCCGCCCGTGGCGCACGGCAAAGATTCTTAACCGTGCGTTTTTTAGGAAGGCGCACGGGAAAGAAATTTTACCGTGCAAAAATCTGTCGTGTGCCCTTTACCGTGCGCCTCGATAGGCTTTGCCGTGCGTTTTCTAGCCTAGACGCACGGTAAAGCTCCCGTTTCCCGTAGGGAGCAGATGCTCTCAGCTCCTCCAGAGACGTCAGCTTTCCAAACCCATCCGGCAGTCTTGCTCTGACAGACCACTTACTCCCTCCGTCCCTTTTTGTTGGTCGCCAAAAAACAGTATTTTCCCTCACAGACACGCTTCCCGGACGACCATCAATAAGGGACGGAGGGTGTAGTTCTAAATAATAGGCACACCAAATGCGGTAGCAGGATGATGCTCGAGGGCCTGTTTAGTTGGCTGAAAATTTGCTTTTTAACTTGAACTCTGTAAATATTGTCCAATCATGAACTAACTAGGCTCAAAAGATTCGGCTCGTGATGTACAACAGAACTGTGTGATTAGTTAATTTTTTTACCTACATTTACTACTCCGAACATATGTCTTTTGGTGTATTTAATGTGATGTGATGGAGAGAGTTGAAAAAGTAGCAAAATTTTTGCTAAATTTCAGCCAACTAAACAGGCCCTCGATGGCAGCTCTTTTATGGCAGCCTCGCGCACATCAAGGGTCTGTAGGAACTTCAGATTCCCAATTTGTTTTGGGAGACCACTAATTCCTGGACCTGTTGGCTTCAGATACCTCAAGTGAAGTAAATCCCCAAGGTTCTCAAGATGGCAGTCTTCCATGTGTTGGCAATTTTCTATGGCCAGCACACGTAGAAGTTTAAAGCTCAAAGTTGGGACCGGCTGGTTAATATCACACCAGACGATATATGACCTCACCTGTGGCATTTCTATACGGTTGGCATGAGTAGTAATGTGCTGCGTGGTACTATTTTGGTTGGATAGCCTACGTACATTGCTTCTTGATAATGTGCACTCAGACTTGTCCAATATAGCAAAGAAGTTTTCTTCACCTGACAAGGAACGAATGAGATCAAGAACCATATCATGAACACGACAACCATAGACTATGCCATCCCATGTGGACTCCACTGCTTGGATCATGCTTCTATTTATGAGATCATTGAAGTATCCTTCTCCGACCTCAAATAAACATATTCCTTGCTTGTGATGAACAAAACCCTCAGCTATCCACTTCCATATCAAACTATTTTTGTCAATGACATAATCTTCTGGAAATGCACTTAGATACAGTAAGCATGACCTTAGTTGTGAAGGCAAATCATAGTAGCTTAGAGACAGTACCCACATAGTATTTTCTACATGCCTGTTATCCACATGTCCAAAACCAATAGCACTGCACAGCTGAGACCATTCCCCATCTGGGTTACCCACCAACAAACTGGCCATTGTAATGATAGCTAGAGGTATGCCACCACATTTCCTTAGAATTTTATTAACTATATCATCCAAATGGTTAGGAAGAAATTTTTCTTCATCACCAAATATCCTTGTGTAGAATAACCTTTTCGAGTTATCATATGAAAGTGGTTGTAGCTTGTAAACCTCGCCAGCTGCGATGGCAACATCAAATTTACGAGAAGTTGTGATTATTCTGTTTCCATGATTATTTTCAACAAAAGCTAATTTGATTGTTTCCCAAGACTGTGGCTCCCATATGTCATCCATAACAATAAAATACCTACATACATGAAAGTCAAGACCGATGAGTTCCCATTGCAAGATGTGTTATAACATCAAGAATTATATATAGTCAAAAACATCAGACACTAACATAAATAAATTATTTTCCTTATTTAAAACCTTTCTGATGGGCAAGTAATCTTTTCACAACTACCTATTCAATCATTTCTATTACAATCTTAGTATTACAATTAGAGATTCCTTCAGAAGTCTTGATATTAATCCTCATGAGAGGTGCTTAAGAAAAGTAATCATAAATTTTTTTAGAGAAACAGAACCAGCCAGCCAGGGGCAGAACTATGTAGACGTGAGTGAGGGTACGCGACACGTACTGATCATTATTGACGATAATAATCATGGGATCTTGAAGAGTGTAGTGTTGGAACATTAAATAAATTAGAGGGGAAGTGTAACACCCCAAAATCCTTGATTTTGGTTTATGTTTCAAAAGCTTTAATGAATGAAACGATATTCTTGAATTTCTAAAGCTTTGCCAAGATTTATTATATACATGGAATTTAGTAATATAACTTTTTTCCCTTTTAATTTAAAATAATCTTGAGTGTTGTATGTAACCTTTTTCCAACACGAAACTTTTATGTATCTAACCTTAATCTTTCTGCTTTCTGCAGCACTGTTTTATGTGTCTTGCGACAGTCCTTTGCTGGCTCTTGAAATCTTTAGTTAATCGCATATGTGTCCTTCAGTCTTTAATCATCCACTGTTTCTTTGTTTTAGCTCCGTTTCGAATTGTGTTAGGTTCATATTCACATAAATTTCACGGTAGCTATGTTTGTCTATCACATGTTGCTTGTTTTCTTAATAAAATAAAATTAATTTGGTCAATAGTGACTTGTTAAATTGTCCTTTTCTAATTAAAATGTACTTAGAGTTATACCTTGATGCTTTATTATGGTAAAATGCTAATTTGGTTAATCCATATTTTAATCAACTTTTATAATTAAAATATAATTGTCAAAGGACTCTAGCCCAAGTGGTCAGGGAATTCCGGCGGCACCTCAAGGTCTTGGGTTCGACTCCCCGTGGGAGCGAATTATACAAGATTTAATGACGTTGTGCTTTCAGTGGTACGCGATGTTGCCCTCGAAAGCGAGGCGCATGTGGTGACTTCATCAATCTCGAGGATTTGCTAGCTCAGTCTTCGAAGATGCTCCTAAGGGTAGGGTTTGCATGCGTGCGTGCATTCTTAGGGTGAGTGTACGTGTGTTGTGAGTGTTTGAGTTGTCCTGTGCAATTAAAAAAATAATTAAAATATTATTAAGCTTAAACCATTCCTAATAATATTAATTTGATTATGTTCAACTGAACCCAAATTTTCGAAATAAAATGTTGATTAGGTTCTTACATCGACTTCTTATCAACAAATATTTACTTGATTTAATATGAACATGAAGATATTTTTTACAATAGTTTGTTTAGTCCAGCACGACATATGTCATAATTCAACATATGCTCTCACATGCTATATTTTGAAAGTAAATGTTTAACTGGTATAAATTATATGAAAACAATGATATATGATTTGGTTTTACTCCAGTTTTGGAAGCTAAATTATAATTTGAATTAATTCCAATTTAGGTTTTTGTTCTGAATATCCTTTACACATGTGTTTTCTAACTATAAAACTAATAATCTAGCGTATAGCTCTTCTCTTTTATAAATTTTTTGAAAACTTCTCTTTTATAATTAAAGTGTTCTGATAGTTTTTATCTTTCCAGCCTAAGGTACGAGTAGCAACATTGTTCTTCTTGTTTGTTGTTTTTAAAGTCAAACATTATATTAATTTGATAATGCTTAAGAAGTCGGATATGATTTACAAGTTAATAGAAACTTAGAGTTTAAACATAAGGTTTCCCTGAATAAAAGTTAGCTTTATTAATTAATTTCTACGTTAATGTGTTTCTAAATAATAATTTGTTTAGTAAACACAAAATATAAAGTGGATTGATATTTTTAGAATACGGTTTAATCTGAATTAAATCTGACCCAAGATATTTCTCTAAAATACCTTATACATTAATTTATAGATAGTGTGTGGTTCTTCCGTTGGTTCAAATATCTCAATAGATGTGTGTCTTCCACATAAATCTGTTTTGTGTAGTGTTCTTACGATCAAGTGATTCTAAGAACCAAACCTTGTTCTTTGAGCCTTGTCTTTTAGTGTGTTCTTTCTAGTCTTTCTTTGTTTGATGTGTTTTGTTATTTGTCTTGTTTGCTTGCTTGTGTGATTGTGCTGATGCTTGTTGCATGTAGAAGGAATGCTAGTCCAAGACATCTAAAGCCCTAGAAGTATATATGAAGATCAATAATTATTAAGATCAAGAGTTGAAGACTGAGCAATGATATTTTGTTTGTAGAAAGGCAAGTATCACTACAACATGTACCTTTTTAATCCCAGTTGTTCAAAGCTTACTTTTATGCACGACCTTTACTTTTCTGTAGTGCATTAATATGATTGGTTCCTGTAAGTATGGCTAGCTTTTGTATACCTATACCTTGACAACCTAGGTTATGTTTTGCTTCTGTTGGATAGATTTCTTAGTTTGGTAAATTTGAGTCATGTTGGTCAATCATATACAACTGTTACCTGTATGTTCATGTTGTTGGTAATTAATAATACCCGTTTTAATTGGAACAGTGGAGTGAACATCCGTGAAAATAGTACAACCACAATCATCTTGGGTAATTAATTAATTAGAGACCTAACTTTAATGTCTTGCTGAAATGTCAAGAGGTGTGGTCTTGAAGGTGCTAGCCGGTCCTCTTGAGTTTGTGTCCTTGGCTAAGGAGCACTCATTAAAGAGGTTTATGGCCACGTTGATACCGAAAACCTAAGCGGAGTGTTGATATTTGGTCTTTGTAAATGCCTCGTAGGGACCCTAGCCACTCACCAAATGAAGTGTTTTAGAGGCTGCCTACCTCATGTGACGTTAAAGACACGAGTTGCGGGTAAAGTGTACAACCTTTGCAGAGTAATGTCTATTATAATAGCCCCTCTCACAGTTATGAGTGCTCTTGGACCTTCACATGATTAATTAGAATAAATTGTGGTTACCTTGTGGATGAGTTATTTTTATCTTTGTTATATCTGCTTAATTGTGGGCTTGGTATATACTCATACTTGCTAGTAAATGTTACTAAAACTATGACTAATTAAGAACTATTGCAATCAAAACCAGCTAGGCTTCTGCATACAACCTTGCATAATATTTTGTTAGTAGATAATTGTTGAGTGCCAACCACTCACCATTGCAACTGTTGCTCAGAAGAATAATAAGTAATTTTCTCAGAAGGAGAAGTTACCATGAAGTCTATTAAAGATGTTGTGTTTGAGGCATACGCAACCATCGTTCGTTACCTGTGATGTTTGGAGTCTTTGTGTCTAGGATAGATGTGTCTCTACGACAATCTATAAGGTAATTTTGTAATCATTTTACGTGACATATGTACTCTTATTCACTAATGATATTACTGTATGTACGAAACTTCATCCTAGCATACATATAGTTGGCATTCGGTTTTGTTCTCAAAACCGGCGGTGACAGGAGGGGGCCAAAAATTAGCAATTTGATTAATCACGGCCCCCAATTTTAGTTATTTAACCATGAATTTCTAGAAAATTATTCGTTTTTAAATTACAAGGAGCATGGGTAGATTGACTAGTATCTAAAAACTGCAGAACAACCACAAATAAAAGGGTTGTAATTGGTTTAAACAATGCATGGGTACCTGTTATTCCAGCCCATAAATACATCATTCATTTTCGAATTACAAGGAGCAAGGATAGATTGACTAGTATCTGAAAACTACAGAACAACCACAATTAAAAGGGCTGTCATAAATTTAAACAGTTGTTGCATGTGTACCTTTTATTGCTGAGGAATTCTCGGAGTTCGCGGATGAGAAAATCTATACCTCTTCCTGTGCTATGAATGTTCTCATACTTATCCTTGTCAAGATCAAAGAGAATGTCCTTGAAAACTTTCGCCAAGTCAGGATTGCGCCCAACCGATACGAAAGCCCCGCAATCATAGTGCGATCTAAGCTTGTCATATGATGCTTTAGCAAGGGTGGTCTTCCCTAATCCTCCAACTCCAACAACAGAAACCATCTTCATGATCTTGTTATTGGAAGCGTCATCGACTTCTTGGGATGGTGTCAGCATGGATATGAGCTCGCCCATTGATTTGTCAATGCCAATGATCTGTTTCACCTCTTTGTACATAGCCTCAAGCCGAGGGTCAACTGATGATGTTGGCGCAGGCTTGGCGACAATCTCATCAACCTTGCACCTGGCGCGCCGCTCAGTCACCTCTTGGAGTTGCTTCCTGATGTCGTCGATTGCGCAAGCAATGTCTCGGCGAGCCCTGCCCTTGGTGAACAGGCCGCCCATCTTCTTCAGGGCACGTTTGAGCCTGCACTGGTCGTAGTCATCACAGCCCTCAACACGCACGAGGAAGGTGTCGAGGACATCCTCCATGTCGTAGGATGACTCCCTGACCTCACGCGCCCAGAGCTTGACCTGCTCGTCAACCTGGTCCCACGGCACTGCCGCGACCTTGAGGAGGGCGGCATGCATGCTCTCAAGGTCCCGTGAGAGGGACCCTTTGAAAAACTGGGAACTAAATTAGTACAGCAACATCCAGGAATATCTGGTTGCAACAAAGCAAAATATTCTTTAAACATTCAAAAGTGCATTGCAACAATGTGACGTCAAGAAAAACGAGAAATTTCAGAATTTGGAACTCAGTCGGCATGCCTTCAATTATTTGACACCAGATTTGCACGCCTCCCAGAATTTGATACTGCGGACGCAAATTGCTTCAGTTTGGATGTTCTCCACCATTTTTTTTCTTTTCAGTTGTTTTTCCTTTCTTTTATTATATTTAGGATTCAACATGAGCTACCAGATTTGCCCCTGCCCTTAGCCCTTTTTAATCGACAAGGCCAGGAGACGAGAGCATCTCCTGCTCGTCTCTCTCAACAGCCGCCGCACATCTCCGCCCTTCTCTCGGCCCTCGTTGGCCATCTCCTCCACCCCTTCTCCTCCCCACCACTCCCCTTGTTCCTTTCTTAGCCATGTCGCAATCGGCGGTGTCCTCCGGCGCAGGAAATAGGGCAACCGCCGCTAGGCTTTAGCAATGCTGGGGCCCGACTGCCATTGCTTCGCCTTTCGATGACGTTACAGGCACGCAAAAGATGCATACAGCATGTTCGATAGAGACAGAGAGAGATGATCTTTAAAAAAATCATCAAGCGAAGACATACTAGCAGATAGCCATCCAGACTCCTTCAGGTTAACCAACCACCATGTTCATAAGCAACCCGAATCCATCACCACGTCTCCACGCACAGATTCACCATTACAATTTATCCGTGATCTCTACGAAGATGGTACTCGGCAACGACGAAGACGACCATACTATTACTCCAGCAACGCAGCTATACAGTTCTCGGGACCCGAATCCTAGGCGAAAGAGATTAACCGGCGAGCATTTAGGACCGACGTACGGTATTCACACGGGAGACCCAAAGCGTAGGTAGCGGGCACACGCCTAGTCAGCTGCCCTGAAGAGGGTCATCAGGACAGGAACAGGTTGATGACGTCGAGGTAGAGGGAGACCGCAGCCCAGACGTACTGGTCGTACGTGTAGCGCCTGATGATGTTGTTCGTGTCATAGACGATGTACCCGCTGAAGATGAGTGCGGCCAGCCCGCCGTAGATCATCTGAGAGAGCTTGCCCAGTGGGAACAGGATCTGCATTAGGAAACAAGCAACAAGGTCACCATCAGTGTCGATTGTCAGATGGACAAGATTAGAAACAAGTCAATACTATCACTGTATCGCATGAGAGAAAATGCAATAATGCTGCGAGGAAAGATCTCTCACCTGGATGAGTGCGAACACAAGCAGCACTATGAGGGAGGCAAACAGGAACGGGCCCAGGAAGCTGAAGTCTTTGCCCCTCCTCACAGCCCAGAAAGTGTAAGCAGTTAGGCTAAGCACAACCACCGTTGTCAGGATTGCAGACAACAGAATGACCTTGCCTGTTCACGCAGCACATTATATTAGTAATCCGTAGATGAGAAATAAGAGCAGAGCACAGAAATGGTTAAAAATGTAATTATGAATTGACTTAAGAGGACTTGTATTTGATATCAAGACAGGAGTATCTGAAAGGGAACAGGATATAACTAGAACCAAGAGCAGAACAGAGCAAGTTACAAGCATTCCCTAAATTACCAATTATTATTACTACAAAGTAAATAAACGAACTAAAAGTTTACTTCAATGTCAAGACATTCTTTGTGCATATATTTATCTTCACCAAAATAAGTCTTATGTAGTTTCAAAACCCAATAAAACACATATATATGTAGAAACAGAAAAGGCAAATACATAATTCAACATCCTAATTATTAGCCAAAAAAAATCAGATGCACAAGACCAAAAGCTAATCAACCACATCAAGCACCAACTGTTGTTGCCAGTGCACACCATAGACAGATCATAAAGTTGGGTGTCACCAAAAGTAGCTTTTATATGCATAATGAATCAGCATCACTTGAAGCAAATGAGATTAACCCAGCCGAGGATGACCAAAAGTAGTTTTTATATGTAACTCTCAGTGCACAGCCTATAACAATTCATTGCTCTACAAAAAAAATGTGACCTGTATTTATTTGCAAACAGAATGACTAGGTGGTAGCTTATTTTCATTGACCTATGCCTTGCTGAAACTATTACTATATAGTAAAGCCAGTAACATTTAAAAAGAAAGAAAAAAGAACCAGAAACAATAGTAATAACTTCTCGAGTTCCATGTTTCAACTATGTTTTAAGGAAAACTTGAAGAGTAACGATTATTATGTATTACAAGTTTAAAAAAGGCACAACCCTGTTTCGTCAGCTTCACATTAGGTAAGAAAAAAGAAACAATAGGGAGAAAAAGAAACAGACGTGTCAATATATACTTTACAAGAACAAAAAAGTCCACATGAAGGTGATATTTCAATTGCTTCTGACTCAGACAAGCATATCATAAAGCCACTAACACCTACGACTTGGCCATATGCACAGGACTGGGCAAATGCCTCATCACATGGGTTGCCAGCACATATGTTCCTTGAAATTTCTCTAATACACTCACAAAGCAAAGTTCTTGCCAAAACCAGCTCTGTTATTGCATACTATGCGCCAGTTGCTTTGCATAACCAAGCCAAAACTAGCTGTAGGCAATTCAATGTCATTACCAGAAATGTTTACGCGGATACGTGACAGGCATAAAGCATGGGACTCAGATAAGCACATCATATACCACCAAACCTAAAACTAGGCTCTACACAGAGTGGGAAAATGCCTCACATGGGCTTCCAGGACAAGTTCCTTGAAACTTCTCTGTAACCTCATCACCCAAAAAAAAAGGACAAACAAAAACAAAAACCAGCATCCTTGTGGAACGGTATTTACGCTGACAGGTGAAATTGCTAATTCAAATACATGTAGAGGAAAACATATTGCTAAGTTATGCAGGAGGCACACAAAAGCAATGGTAGTAGCTGACAGTAGAGCAATTGGACAAATGAGGGTGAGGAGGTTACCACTGGTGAAGGCGCATGTCATGCCCACAGCGAAGCTGATGGCGACGGTGAAGAGGCCGAGCAGAATCAGGTTGACCGGGTGCCTCTCGTGGTAGAAGTACAGCGGGCACAGCACTGCACAGCAAAACGAGAAACCATTTTCAGCAACATGTAATCAATCTTCAGTGAAGTACTATTACATCAAACCCCATCCCAATTCCTGTTTCCTGGTAACACATGATCAACTTAGTTTTTAAGTGACCTTTCTGCAAAACACAGCATGGCTAATGCTTGTCAATCAGCTCACCCACCCACACACCCACCAATTACCCTTGCCGCAAAGGGAGGGCATCCATACGTGCACGCACGAGAGAGGACGCAGAGTCCATGTCGTGATTTCACACAAGCCCTTGAACCTATACGTAATTATTTAAAAACTGGCAATACTTCACTGCTAAGATAAGCATCGTCTAGTCCCCAAGGAATTTGGCATCCGATTCTAACTGCAACTGGAGTAGAAGGTAATGCGTCTGAGCAAGTGAGCAGAATATATTCGAAAAACGAACAGAAACCAAAGGAACAATTAATCCCTATCGCAAGTACCCCGATCAAACAAAAAATCCCAAAAAAGTAAGGGGAAAATCAGTAGTGAGCGAGCCCCCTCTCGCATCAACCCGATCAAAAACTCCCGCAAAAATAAGGAAAAATAATCAGCGGTGAGAGAAACCTCACCACACAGAACGTTGCGACTCGGAAATACTAATCTCACGCGTAATTTCCTCATCTAACTGCAACCGCAACCCACACGCACCGCACATTTCGCGGAACTCACTCGGCAAGTTCACTGGAAAACACCCAAGGAAACCCTACTTTCCCCACGAATCCGAATATCCGATCGAATAATCCTCGGAAGAAGAGAACCCAAACAAAAAAAAAACCCCGCGAGAGGAAAAAATCAAACGGAATGAACGGGGTTGAGGAGGGGAAGAGAAGGGCGGCGGGGCTCACCGATGAAGGGTAGGATGATGAGGAAGATGTAGAGGCCGAGACCGGCGCTGGTGGTGGTGAAGAAGTGCGGGATGGCGCGGACCTTGACGACGACGGCGGCGACGGCGGCGGTGAGGAGGAGCTGGAGCGAGAGGATGACGTAGATCTTGCGGATGAGCGCCCAGCGCATCTCGGGGCTCTCCTGCATCCCCGGGTACAGCTCCCGCGGCCCCGCGGTGGCCGAGGAGCCCGCCTCGAGGTCCCCGCCCTTCTGGTACCCGAACGCCGACGACATCCTGGCGCCCGCCGACGGCAACGACGACGAAGACGACGAAGGGCCTCTCTCTTCTCTCACTCTACGGGGCTAGGGTTTCGCGTCGGCGCTGCGAGGAGGAGGAGGCGACGGCGCGGAGACGAGGACGGAGGACGGCGCTCCCTAGTGGTTGTGGTCTTGTGGACTTGTGGTGGTGTGGTGGGAGAAGAAGACGAAGCCAAGTTGGGCCTTTGGGGTCCGTAGCGAATCTTATTATTACCCACGCAGTCGTTCGGTTCACCAACAATGACCGGTGGGTCCGGCGAAGCTGTCCCCACATGTCGGCGAAGGTTCGGGGCCGGAGCGGGTCGAGTTGCGGGTGTGAACGAACGAACGCGTGGGAGATCGTTGCGCTGCGTCTGCGTCGTGTCCCTCGTGTCAGCCTGACGCGTGGGGTCGTGGAGGCGTTCCCCTTGCGGCGGGGATGCCTGGCTTCCAGGTTGTTCCGCGGTGGGACCCGCCGACAGGCTGGAGGGAGCGGCTCGCGCGACGTGCTCGTGGACCGGGTCCAGTCAAGTGCGGTCGCGCGCGCACACACAAAAAACAGCAAACGGGGGCAAGCGCGTCCGATTGGTTGGTTTGTTTAGAGGCCCCGTCAAGCACGCGCGTGCGTCCGTTTCGGGTCAGTCTTTTCTTTTGCTTTTTTTTTTGTTATAAGTGGTTCGGGGTTCGTCACCGTCAACGACTACAATAACATGCACATGCTCCTGGGACCCTCAACCCAAAGAGACGAGCAATCAAAAAAAAAAACGAAAGAGACGATCAGTTTCGGTCGCTGGTCGATCGATCGATCAAATGGCTGCGACGTATGAAATGGTGGTTTCATGCGAACAACTGGTAGCACACCGTACCGTATAACAAATTAAATAACAATGGCACGCCGCTGTGCCTGTCGCTCGACGAGACGTCGCTCTCCAAGAACGAATCCATGGCCGGCTGCATTCTCCGATCCATGATTCGTTAGCTCATCCCTCCCCGTGACCGTCGAGCTCGCCCTCGTCGTTGTGTGCCAGCAGCACCGACGACCACGACAGCACACGTACGGTGCACCCCGTGATCCTTTGTTTTGTTCGTCTGACTTGTTATCTAAAAGTCGAGAGTATTTTTTCTTCACATTAAATTAGTATCAGCCACCGATCGTCAACCACCAATCAACCTGTGATGTTTTTTCACAACAAATAAACACAAGTCGCCGGCCAATAGAACAAGACGATTACTGTCCGGACACCGGACTCTTGCGACGATCGATCATTGCTGTCGCTGTCCAATCTCGCCGCTGCACCCGCTTGCCTCGCCAAGTTGCCATTGCACTCTTGTCAAAAAAAAAACATTGCACGACTCGTTCTTTTAGTAATTACTAGCAATGATGCACGTGCGCGCCGCACGTGTCTGTCAAATATATTAGTATTCAATGATTTAAAATCAACAAGTTTTCGATGATTTAAAATAAAAGAAATTTGAAATCACAAATTGAGAAGCTATTGTGTCTGTTCATGTTCCAATCACATATGGAGAACAATATTGAGGTGATTGAGAAAAAACAAATTCGTTTAGACCATATTACATTATCTGACAAATATGAACTGTTTAGATGTGATAGCACCCATCCTTTAGTCATCAAAATTTCTACCCAAAATTAACTTGCCCACCCATTCTACAGTGGATGACGCATAGGATCCACCTCCCCAACCTTATCTCCTCGCCACCCTCCATTACATCCTCTCCCCTCCCATCTCTCCCCCGGGCCACCTCTCTCTGGCGCGGTGTCGAGCGGTCGACAGCCTTTACCTCCCTCTCCATTGCCAGCGCGGCAAAGCTAGGGGCAGCCGGTGACCTCTCCCTTCGTCTCTGTGGTCGAAGCATGGGCGGGCCCCAACGGCAGGCCTCTCCTCCCTCTCCTAGCGCTGACCGTCGCGACTGTAGCATTACTATAGCAAATCGTGAATTAATTATACTCATTAGATTCGTCGCACAAAGTTGCACTCATTTGTGAAAATGTTTTGTAAATAAACTTCATTTAGTACTTTTCACCCGGCATCCAAACACGGTTTTAGTCAGTGTCTGCTGCTCCGGTTCGATGACTTCACTTCAGCGCCCAAATGCGCTCTTACTTACTGATCTTAAGATTCTTTAGCTGACACACATTAAATTAGCAGGAACACAAGAAGACGCATTCACTTTAGCATGAGCATAAGAGTATAAGACTATCAGTTTTGCTGCCGTCGCCGTAGCAGAGGAGCAACGAACGAGCATGCAGCCTCTGTCTCCGCCTCGCCCTCGACGCACGTCCTGTCTTGGCGACTTGGCTTTCCATGGACGCGGGCGCAAACAAGCTAATGAAGCACGACGGCATTTACCCTCGATCTCTTGCGATGCTGTAGTGCTGTACTCCTACATGCGCGTCTCCCCTCGAGGTCCACACGTTGATGCGGCCGCGGCGCCCGTCGCATAAACAACGATCGAGCATCACGGCCGGCGTGGGGCACGCGCACCACGAACCCCCCCTCCCGGCCGGGCGTTCAGGTTGCAGGTCGTTCCCGCCCGGGCGGTTGGCCATGGCCCATGGCTGCAGCCTGCAACAGGGCCGAGGTCTTGGCAGCGCTACCCGGCGGCGCAGCGGTGTTGGTGCGCAGCGCCAGCGTGCCACAGACGCGCCTACCGGGATCAACGAGGACACTTGTGTCACGTTTAGTCGAAGTGGATTGTGCGTGGGACGCGGGTGGGTGGGCTCGACGTGGGTACGTGGTGGGTGGGTAAGACGAGGTGGAGTAACGAAAATATTACGATTTTAGCAGAAACACTCTCCAAATTGATTATGGGCCTCCAATTAATTGATGGGTCCGTGAGGAGTAAGGCGACAATTGTGAGAAAAGTTTTTCAAATTATTCGATCTTTATAGTATAGATTAACCGTGGCAGTGCAACGCAGCAAAAACTTTGAGCGACTAATCCTACGCGAGCCCTGCTGTCCTGCACTCCTGCTGATTTATTTAGAGCCTGCTCGGTTTGATTCCAATGTTTACCAAACCAAAATGAGGGCATATCAAAAGTAGGATAAGAAATTTAGGCATCACTTGGTTTAGTGCCAAAATGTGACACCTATACCCTTTCTTTATGAAGTTTCTATTAACTTGCCATGGGTTTGGCTAAACATATTGGCATGCATGCCAAATTCTTGGTGATGAATGAACCAACCAAATGAACCAATAGCCAAACTTTTTTAGGCATGTTTTGAATTTCGTTGGGAAAATTAGAACGCAACCAATCAGGAGTTCCCGAAAAAGTTGCCATGCCATTTTTTTTTACAGGCCCCATACGGCCGGCAATACCTGAGGTTGCTGGGCTGTTGGCGAAAAGGAAAGAAAGGAGAAAAAAGTACGTGGTGTGCTTTTTGCACTCCCGGGCCCCAATTCTTTAAAAAAGTCATGCGGCCCAGCTAAACTACGAAGCCCATGGTTCCTGACGAGATGAGATGCTTCGTAGTTAGTGTTCCAAAACTTTTTATTTTCGACTGGAAACAAAAGGACCAGTGTTTCGAATTCGACGACGCTGGCACGTCGTGCGCGTGCGTCGCAACGCAATGCGAGGCGCAGCAGCGCGGCGCGCCTCATTTTTTTCCTTTGGGGCTGTGGCCCGGCATCCGCGCTCCATCCATCCATCCATCCGACTCCGATGGTCGGGCTGTGGCCCGGCATGCAAGCGACAACCATTTTGCCTCGAGCAGCAAAACGGTCTCTCTCTTTGCCCCAGTGCTCTCGAGAGTTATTACTGTATACTTTGCTTCCTGCCAACGCTCACGCCTGTGCTTTGTGCTTTCCCCGCTTTCCTCCTCTGCTTCATCTCCTCTTTTTTCCCCGGGTACTCCTCTCTGTTTCATCATTAGCGGTGGCGTATCCGCTTATATACGTATTGCAAAGTATAGATTGTTTTCCTCTTTAATTCCTAATAACTCACGTGCGTCATTTCCCTCTGCAAGTCTTCGAAGAAATTATCCCCTTGGTAGTAGGACTTCCATTCCTCCTAAAATAAAATTCGGAGGCGTCGGATAAAGTCATTTTTCCCCACCAGCTTCTCACGGCTCCAACAAACTCCTAAAGTGCTAGGCATGGAACCGTTTTAACCAAACTGTTTGTCATGGTTCTAACCGGAGTTGTAGGAGAATCCAAAAGTTGCGGGTTCTAGTCCAGAGATTTATACAAGCTCATAAATCTGGGTGTACATGATCAAACATAGTACATGCTGCTTCGGGATTCTAGACGTCGTGTTCGTCTGGCTTATCAACCACCAGTCATCAATACTTTTCTTTCAAAACAAACCACCACCAAACGAACAGACTTTTCTTGGCTGATCAACCACAATTGGTTTTGAAAATGAATAAAATAAAACTTGAATCTCCGCAGCTATATTTGCTACCACGTGACAGACCATCCTGTGCCGTTGGGGGGGTTTTTCTTCCAATTTTTTTCGAAAGTTCACGAAACAAAAATTTAAAAAAAATCATCCGTACAATGTGTCCTATACCTTTTGCAATGGGCCTATATATGGAGCATTATAAATTTATAATGGAGCATACTCGCATTTCACATCTCGTTTGCACTGCACGCCACTTCTTTTTCAAAACCGTATGCAACGCAACTGTACCGTGAAAAGGCATTATGGTGCTCAACAACTTTTTTTTTGGTCCAATATAATGCTCGATCAAGGCGTCTCCATCAACCTATGGGACTTTGTTAGTTGTACTTTGTCTTTGATGATGTCAATGCACTCACGCATGTTTCCCAACCAATCACTGCTCTCCGCCTTGACAAATTAAAGCTGCCACTACTTTGCTGCTGCTGATCCTCGTGACCCCCATAAATCCAAATCTTGGTCGCCCATCCGCCTCAACTAAATCCATGCATGAGTGAGTAGATGGAAAAGAACGCTAGCTCCTCCATCATTTCGGTGTTTGTTGCCAGCATGTACGTAGTAGTTATGCGTAACGAGATTGAATTCATTTCTCATCAAATTCAAAAAACTGTTTCGCAAAAAAAAAAAAAGCTGGGCATTCTGAGTGCTCGTAGTATTGCTATTTGGAATGGTGGTAAATTGTTCCCCAAAAGTTGATCCTGCTTTGTTGCCATTTTTTAAGAAGGACAAACTACTTTCAAAACAAGCCGCCGTCTCGAAAATTTCTAGCGGTTAATTTTGTTGAATAAAGCAAAACAGTGCTCAACGAATTTCCTCGGACGTAGTTTTCTTTTTATGTAAGGTGGGTTGGTTAAGCGCCCCTTTCACTATCAATGCAACGGGTGTTCTTTTTATTTGGTCGATCGTGATTAGGACAAGTAAACAACACGCTAGTATGTTTGTAACCAACATAGCAACATGCATGCATGCTATCTATAGTAGTTGGTGTCAGCAGACATACGAACAAACATGATTACATCCTTGTCAAAGAAAAAAACCATGATTACATGAACGGTAGGGGTGGGGAAGTACGGTTACAGGTGGTTTATTGCAGTTTCCTCTCCGCACTAGCGGCAGTTGGAAATTAACCAACTTGCCAACACTTGCAACGGATCATTACAGGAGGAGAATTAAATGAAATACTAATTTTGCATCAAATAATCAAATAAACACCAAACTTTTTTAAAAATAGTCCAAACAATGAAAACAAGCACACAAAAAAAAATCAACAAACCTTTCATGGAATATCCATAAACGGTAAATTTGAAATTCTTACAAGAAGTCTCATTATATATACATAGTAAAGAAATATCGAGTTAGTTTTCTTGCACAAATTACAATCCCTATCGCAAAATATCCACATCCTCACATAAAAGATATTTTGATCCCTTGGAAATTTTGACAGGGACGTGCCTTTTTTCTTTCTCATCATAAGCTAGTGCCAGGGAGGATTGGTCTTGCACGGAGGTGGATTCAGTGACGTACGGTACATGCGTGACTTCAGGTCAACACGGCGTGTGGGACCACAGACCGTGGGGCCCAGATTCATGTGCAGGGCGCACACACATCTTTTTTATTATTGTTTTCCAGAAAAGAGACACCCTACTGAAAATAAAATATTTTCTCTACCAGGCTAAAGCCCAATACCCTATACTTTATTTATTCCTCTCCACATCCACTAGGAAAAAATATAAAAATAAAAATTCTCCTTTCCTCTCCTCCCTTTCTCCTCTCCTCTTCGTCTCCCTCCCTCTCCATTCTCCTCCGCGAAGCTGCTCCCGCAGGGATCCGAACCTCGAGCTCGCCCGCAGCCCACTACCCGCGGGTCCCACGCTCCCCGCTCCTTCTTCCAGCCAGCCATTGCCCCGTTCTTGATCTGATCCGTCGGATTCGGTCCGGCGGGCGCACCCGGGGCAGCATTTCTTTTCTCCCCGGTCAAGATTCGGTCCGGCGGGGCCGTCCCCGGCGCGATTTCGCCGGGCCGTCTGGCCCGTTCTCGCCGGATTTGTTCCGGCTCCCGTGGTCGGGATCGGTCGGTGGTCGGGTGGAGCTGCGAGAGGAATCAAAATCCAATCTTTTCTCCCAGTCACCTTCTTCCCCAATTAGCTGGGATCAGTGTGTATTGTGATTCGCAGGTCCCTGGCTTCCCCCCCGCGAGCTTCGCGGTTGGTGTGGTTATGCCATTTACCTCGCGATTTGTATCTGTGGTTTGTGTGAAAATCTGAGTGTGGAGATTTGGGAGGTCTTCTCCCTCCTGTGCTCTATGAGGAGCAGCTTCATTTCGGAGTCGCCGTGCGACGAGCAGCACATCCATGGCTACGGATTCAACCCCCAGTCGTGGCTGCAGGTGGAGCGGGGGAAGCTGCCCAAGTCATCCTACTCGCCGTCCTCCATGTGAGCCCCTGCCCAACGCCATTCCAGCATTTTGCTCACTCTTTAGCTCAGTTCAAACTTTTCACTGTGATTCTGCCGAATTGGGTTTCCTGATTAACTTTTGTTCGTTGCTATGTGCAGTGAGTCGCTCATCAAGATTGCTGAGCCGCCGGTAGTGCCATTGTATAAGCCTTTGAATTATGTCGAGGTGTTGTCCAGGATCCACGAGGAGCTCGAGCAATGCGTGCCGAGCGAACGGCCAGGGCTGTATCTGGTCCAGTCCCAGGTGTTTAGGGGCCTTGGGGATGCGAAATTGCGCCAGAGGAGCCTGCATTCTGGGTGGCGCTGTGCAACTACTGTGCACGAGAAGGTCATATTTGGGGCATGGCTTAAGTACGAGAAGCGGGGTGAAGAGATCATATCAGACGTACTTGCATCATGTAGGAAGTGCTGCCGAGAGTTTGACCCACTCGATATTGCTTCTGAGATGCCTGTGGGGAATTTTGATATATATGGTTCATGTGAAATGGACTCCTCATCTCGTGTTTCTTCCACGGTGACATTTCAAATAAGGGATGGCAGGGTGACATGTGATAGGTGCAAGATTGCATCTTTGTCGATCCCATTTTTCTCCATGCTTAATGGACCATTTACTGAGTCACAGCTTGAGCTTGTTGATTTGTCAGAGAATGGTATCTCATTGGAGGGCATGAGAGCTGTTTCCGAGTTCAGTTCTACTTATAGCTTAGGGGATTTGCCTTTGGAAAACTTGTTGGAGATCCTGGTGTTTGCAAGCACATTTTGTTGTGACAGGCTAAAAGATGCTTGTGATAGGAAACTGGCTTCGTTTGTTTCATCAAGGCAGGATGCTGTTGAGCTCATGGCGTTGGCATTTGAAGAAAATGCCCCAGTTCTTGCTGCTTCTTGCTTGCAAATGCTTTTACAGGAGCTTCCTGATTGTCTAACTGACGATCTAGTAATTAACCTCTTCTTGGGTGCAACTCCACAGCAACAACTTATCATGGTCGGTCAAGCCTCCTTTTTGTTATATTGCTTGCTTAGTGAAGTTGCAATGAATATTGATCCAAGAACGGAGACAACTGTATGCTTATCAGAGAAGCTTGTTCAGTTAGCAGTTACCCCTACTCAGAAGCAAATAGCTTTTCATCAGCTTGGATGCATTAGACTTTTAAGAAAGGAATATAATGAAGCTGAACGCAGATTTGAGGTTGCCTTCTCTGCTGGTCATGTGTATTCCGTTGCTGGTCTTGCTAGAATCGCTGGTATGCAAGGCCAAAAGGCTTTGGCTTATGAGAAACTCAGTTCAGTCATAGCATCTAATCTGCCACTAGGGTGGATGTATCTGGAAAGATCTTTGTATTCTGAAGGTGATAGAAAGTTGGCAGACCTTGACAAAGCAACTGAGCTGGATCCTACGCTTACTTACCCTTACATGTATCGAGCTGCATCCTTGATGAGAAAGAAAGATGCTAAACTTGCCTTGGAGGAGATTAACCGACTCTTGGGTTTCAAGTTAGCATTGGAGTGCCTGGAGCTCCGGATTTGTCTATACTTGGCTCTAGAAGACTACAAATCTGCCATCTGTGATATTCATGCGATCCTTACTCTTTCACCCGAGTATCGGATGTTGGAAGGACGCGTAGCTGCTTCCAAAATTGGCACTCTTCTTGGCGCACATGTCGAGCAGTGGAATACAGCTGAGTGTTGGCTCCAACTGTATGAGCGTTGGTCATCAGTGGATGATATTGGTTCCCTTTCAGTGATCTACCGGATGCTTGAGTCAGATGCTGCAAAAGGTGTTCTGTACTTTAGGCAATCTTTGCTGCTCCTTAGGTAAATTCTACTAGCACATCTCAGGTGATTCTGTTATGAACTTATGATTGTTTCGGTCCCCAATTTAATGACAAGTGTTGCTTGATATTTGTGCTTCCAGGTTAAACTGTCCTGAGGCAGCGATGCGCAGTTTGCAATTGGCAAGACATCATGCTGCAACTGAGCATGAACGACTAGTATATGAGGGGTGGCTTTTGTACGACACTGGACACTGTGAGGAGGCCCTTCAAAAATCAGAAGAATCTATTTCTATTCAAAGGTCATTTGAGGCTTTCTTTCTGAAAGCCTATGTTTTGGCTGACTCAGGAGTTGATCCTTCTTATTCTGCGACTGTTATCTCGCTTCTTGAAGATGCATTGAAATGCCCTTCAGATCGGCTTCGGAAGGGTCAGGTTTGTGCTGCCATTTACCAATGCAAAATTGATTCCTGGTATTCTTTACTTTTGGTAATTTATTGAATTTGAACTGTACTTTAGTATATCCCATTTATTAAACTTGAAGTCAAGGGCAACTTGGTTCAATCCAATATTGTTGTGAATTATTTAAGATTTTTTATGCTTTGCACAGAATTAAAAAACTTCAGGAATTTTAACATGAAAGGTGTTGATATACTTATTCATGAACTTGTAGCTAAGAAGTGCACTCCTAACTTCATCTTCACTGACATTGAGCCACCAAGTTCATGCACAATAGCACCCTGAATATTGTATGATGTTTAAGAGTTACAAGAACATATGAGATTATGCATGTGTGGTTGGTATTGTGTCCACAATGTCTGCCCATTTTGCTCATCGTGGTACCAGGGGTCATTCACGCTTTCTGTGCGTTATTTTACCTGCAGGCTTTGAATAACCTTGGTGGTGTCTACGTTGATTGTGGAAAATTAGACTCAGCAGCTGATTGCTATACAAGTGCCCTGAAGATTCGACACACTAGGGCCCATCAAGGTCTCGCTCGTGTTCATTTCCTCAGGAACAACAGGGACGCTGCATATGATGAAATGACAAAGTTGATAGAGAAAGCTAAAAACAACGCATCAGCTTATGAGAAGCGCTCAGAATATTGCGAGCGAGAACAAACTATGACAGATTTGCAAACAGTAACCCAATTGGATCCTTTGCGTGTTTATCCGTACAGATATCGAGCAGCAGGTTAGATCAAATTGGAACTTCTCTTAATGTTTTCTTCTTGGATTCAGCACTGAAAACCAGTAAATCATGCCTTGAGATGCAGCATTATGCAATATTAGTGTTTCTCTGTACATTTTTCACTAGCTGTCATCCTTTTCGAGTAACTCTTAGCTGTTGCTATGTGGGTTTAGGGTTTAAATATTGCCTGAAATGGATATACTATGTGTATTATTTTCCAATACTGTATCCATTGTTAAATACTGAAATTTTGTTTTAGGCGGTGTACTGAATTACTCTGTTTGCCCAGGTCGATTACCATGTCTCATATTTTTCAGCATCAAGTTCAACTATACCCTTTCTTCGTGGACTATACCTACAAACACTTGTCCCTTTTTCCTTATAGCATCACTTCACAGAATTACTCTTAACATTTAGTCTAGTTTTGGACCCCTGCACCACTTCGGTTACTGCATCCGACGAGAATTGAATAGGCTATTGCTAGAATGAGAACCACTGTTAGCATGAAAATATGTGCAGATGTAAAGAAACTCATCTTTGTGAGAAGTATAGTATAACTACAACTTATTCATTTTTTCATGTAATCACTTTGCACAGAATATCAATGTAAGTAAAACATTTTGTTGGTTTTGATTATCACAGTGCTGATGGATAGCCACAAGGAGAACGATGCAATAGCAGAGCTCAGCCGTGCCATCGCCTTCAAAGCTGACCTGCACTTACTGCATCTCCGGGCGGCATTCCACGAGCACGTCGGGGATGTCCCAAGCGCTCTCCGTGATTGTAGAGCTGCCCTCTCTTTGGACCCGAATCACCAGGAAATGCTAGAGCTTCAGAAACGTGTGAACAGCCAAGAGCCCTGACACATTATGGTGCTATATTTTCTATTGTATGCCACTTAGGTGCCCCTCATGACAGCCTTGACCTGATTCATTTTTTCTTGGTAGCAAGATGTTTTCAGCAAGAAAGTTAAAAAAAAAGAAAGAAGGGAGAGAACTAGTTCTATGAAAGCCGGGCATTGATTAAGCTTTTACACTCGATGCCTGTGGCTTCTGTAAAAGTAATGTGCTAATCATTGAACTGCATCCTGATAAAGTGATCTCGTGCAAAAATGTAATTTCCAGGTTCTGTTCTCTGTATCAAGTTTACTGAAATTAATCATGAAAGTAAATTATGATCCATCTGAAGATCTACCTGCCTGTGCTGTTAGTGGCTTTGAGTGTGTGTATAAGTTCTGTGTTACATGGTGCTCATCCGCTTGGAGTTGTAACTGCGTGATCGCAGTTTCAGGTATGGAGTCTGTTCATTCATTCATAATGACATAAACTTGTGCATTGAGTTTGAATCTGCCGCTTGTATTCACCTTTTCGATGAACACAGTTTACACTTTCTCTGTACATATCCATTATAGCTCTAGCTATGCTGAACCTAGACAACAAGTTGTGCGCATCTTTATCAGGATCAGCAGGTAAAATTACAGCTTCCATGAACAAAATTACCTGAATAATCTGCTACTGCCACGACTTCATTCAGAGAAGCTGTTTGAAGAACTGATCTGACATGATTAAAAAAAACTGATCTGACATGATGTCAGGATAGGTCTTCGGAGACCAAGATCTTGTTTAGTTCGGTGAAAAATTTGCCTTTTCAACGTTTGGAATTCCTGTAGCATACTGTAGCATGTTTCGTTTGTTTGTGATAAACATTATCCTATCATGGCCTAACTAAGCTCAAAAGATTCGTGTCGCAAAGTACATCAAAATTGTGTAATTAGTTATTTTTTTATCTATATTTAATAGTCCGAACATATGTCTTTTGACGTATTTAATGTGATATGATGGAGAGAGAGTGGAGAAAAAGTTGGAAAATTTAGCCAACTAAACAAGACCCAAGTGCGTTGACGGACAACATGACCTTCTGACATGGGGAGTATACTGCCATATTGGCCCATCTGAAGTATTTGACAGTGTGCCGGGCACCTTCCAACCACTTGGGCCTTGTTTAGTTGGCAAAAAATTTGCTAAAAATTTGTTATTTTTTCAACTCTCTCTCCATCACATCACATTAAATACACCAAAAGACATATGTTCGGAGCAGTAAATGTAGGTAAAAAAAATTACTAATCACACAGTTCTGTTGTACATCACGAGCCGAATCTTTTGAGCCTAATTACCCCATGGTAGGATAATATTTACCACAAACAAATGAAACATGCTACAGGAGTGCTATAGGAGTTGGAACAGTTACTTTTGCAAATTTTTTGCCAACTAAACAAGGCCTTGTTTTCTATAGCTGCTTTGTTGAACTGTTGATGGCGATGCGGCAGCCTGTTTGCACGCTGGGGAAGAATGATGGAGAAGGCGTGCTGATCACGCAGGCGTACAGTGCATGCTAGTACTGTTTAGCAGCACTTGTCTGTCTCCACAGCTGATGACAGACAAGGGTTTCAATTTCATGATAAACTTGTTAATGGTTTTGTGGCTGGTTTTCTGTCCCTTTGCACACGTCTTCTGCTGGATGATGATCATTCGATCAGGCCTGCTGAGCTGCTAAACAGCAAAAGGATTCTAACAAATATATAAAAGAAGGTTTGCCGTGGAATATGGACTCGGCCTGTTCGTTTAGTAGCGGTTCTTTGGTCTTTGATTTGTTCGAGAGAAAATCGCGATTGGTGGTTGATGACTGGTTTGTTGTGAGAGAAAAGTACCGTTGGCTGGTGGCTGATAAGCCAAACAAACAGGGTATTTGTCCCTAGAAGCACTGAAGCACATGCCCTTGCTCAGTTGCTCGTAGTTGCTCGTATCCAGTCATCCCAAGTCAAAGTGGTTATTCAAAATTCCAATTCAAATGGTGATTCCTAGCTAGTATGTTCTGTTGCATAACCAATTGCATCAATTAGAGGTACTGGTGCGTGTTTCCTGAGGTATTAACGGGGATTTTAAGTCTGTAGCTTGCCTACTTTGCGCACGGCTACTTTTTATACAATTCAAACACACACTATAAAACTAGGTTCAGTGTTTTGTACAACACTTTATCCATTTTAAATTATATAGATCATTTCTGCTTCTGCTTCTCTGTTTGTTTCTACGAAGCGAAACAAAGCGAGTAGCACGTAGTCCGCTCTTTTCAAAAAAAAAAAGAAAGAAAGAAAGAAAAGCACGTAGTCCGCAATCGCTTTGACTACGTTCCAAGCAAGCTGCCGGTCGGTGTAGTAGCGTGGCAAAGCTCGCTCGCCCTCGTGCGTGCGTGCGTGCCGGGGGCTCCAGATGGTGGATTTGGTTGAAACTTCCGGCCTATCAAAGCTCATTTACTATTGCTACTTCAGCCTTATCATCTTATGACTATTAATTAAAAAATATTACAATATTTTTAAAAATGTTACAATATTTTTGAAAATGTTGCCAATATTTTTGAGACCTACATTTTTTATACCAACATTTTGAAGTTCTTCTTCTCCTGGCGGCGGCGTCAAGGCAAGCGGGCTCAGCTCCGCGGGGCGCGGCGGGCTCACGGTGGCGCCGGCCGTGTGGGCTGCACGCCGCCATGGCTCACGGTGGCGGCGTCGCACGGCAGCGCACAAGACGCGCAGGACGGCGGGCGGGTGGGAGGAAGGTGGAGGATGGTTAAGTTTTGTTGCTTGTTGGGCTATTTGTGCTGGTTGTTGGTCTTCCATTGGGTTATAGTTTCATAAGACCATCTCCAACAATGATGCGGTTCTGCATCTGCATATCACCCATCTGCGGCAGGGAGAGAGGAGGAATCCGACACGCAAACAAGAGCCACTTCCAGCGGACGATGTGCATCCTTCACGACGATCATGGCAGCTTGGTTCCCGCCCACGAGGAGAGGCGGAGGAGCGAGGCGAGGAGCAGAGGAGGAGAAGGAGCCGCCGCGGAAGGGAGAGAGAGGGGGCCGGTCGGGAGAGAGGGAGAAGGACGAGGAGGAGGAGGAGGCATCAATGGCGGCTCAGATCCCGCGCAGCCCGACCAGGACCCGCCGCAGATCCCGCCGCCACGGTCCCCAACCCCAACCTACCCCGCGCGAGCGCTGCGACGACGCTGTGCGGGCGGAGAGGCGTCGATCCGAGGAGGGCCGCCGCTCGGGAGCCGGGCGGGCACCAACCGTGGCGTCCTTCATCATCGCCGCCGACCTGCTCATCCTCCGCGCCGCCATCCCCACCTCAGCACCACCGCCGTCTCGACCTCATCGGGCGGATCTGCGTCAAACTCGAAGGTCAACATCGCGTGCCCGATCGGATCTGCGTCGCAGTGTCCTCCGCCGAGCTCGAGCTGCGGAGGAGGAGGCCGAGGGTGGAGGAGGCGACCGGGGAAGGAGACGGCCGTGGGGGTGGAAAAGGCGGCCACGGGGTCGCCGGATCTGCGCTGCTGCTTGAGCTTGGCGGAGGAGGGGCGCCGGGGAGGGAGGGTGACGGATCCGGCCACTGCGGTGGTGGAGGAGGTGGCGGAGTCGATGAGGCTGCAGTGGGCGCGGGAGTGAGGTCACAGGCAGGGTGGGTGACGGAGGAGGAGCCAGGGAGGGAGGGCGGGTTGCTTTGAGCGAAAGAGAGAGAAAATCCGCGAATCCCAGAATGCGCCGAGCTGCTGGGCGCATTTCTGATGAGCTTTTGAGCAAGAGCCTTTGCAGAGACCAATATATATATATATATATATATATATATATATATATATATATATATATATATATATATATATATATATATATATATATATATAAGTTTCATTCTCGCTTCTCAAGAAGTCAAACAAGTTGAACTTTGACCATGTATTGACAAGAAAATATTAATATTTGTAACACACAATTAGTATCATTAGATAGATCTTAGAATCTATTTTCATAATAAACTTATTTGGGGACAAAAATGTTACTAATATGTTCTACAAACGTAGTCAAACTTAAGAATGTTTGGCCCAAGACGAACCCCATAAATGACACTTATTTTAATCATATATATGATTCTCCGTGCGTGGGTGCTAGCAAGAGGCGCCGACACGTGGCCCCGGCTGCCCATCTACGGCCCAGGCCCAAGTCCATTGTCGCCACGTGCCCCGCCCTCCCTCACCGCACCGACGACCAGCGCCGCTGACCCCGTCGCCACCCCCCCCTAGTCGCCTTCCCCACCGGTCCCCCCTCCCCGCCGCTTCACGGCCCCATGTCCCGGCCCCTCGCTCTCCAGAATCTTCCTTTCCCGAAATAGTAGCCATCCATCCCTATCCACCGTCCCCCCTAGCCACATCTAGCATGCCGCCGCCACCCCACGCGCGCTCGTGACCGCCGCCGCCGCGCTGCTCAGCTGCTGCGCTCGGGGCGGCCAAGAGAAGATCCCCCCTTGGTGGCGACCGCGAGGTCTGCCTCGCCCAAAAGCTCCCGCATTTTCTGCTCAAAATTTCTCCTCCCCGTTTCTGGTTTTTTCGCCCGGTAAAAGCTCACTTTTGTTTTGTCGTTTCAGGCTCACCGCTCACCGGTGCCTCTGATAGTCTGATTCCCCCCCGGCGTGGTGCTTTGGTCCCCCAGCTTGCCGGCTCGGTTTCCTTTCTACATGTGCTTGCAGCCTTGCAGGTTGGGGAAGATGGGTTGGTGTTCTTGCCAGGATAGATAACACCTTATCCTGTTCCCCATCCTCGTGCTAGACCGATGAGCTCCCGCGTGCGTGGGTGTATGTGTATGTGTGTTTGGCTCATTAGTTGCAGCTGCTTGTTATTGTTCCTGACTTAGAAGGGGGGGTTACTGGCGCATTGACAAACTATCCATTCCATTCCGGAGTCAGAGTAGAGATTCTAGTGTTGTTTCTTGGCTGGGGAGGGTAGGATTTGGCCATGGACCCAATGCTGAACCCGGTGAAGGAGGAGAGTCACGGGGATGGTGGTTTGGTGCCGGGCGCGGCGGCTGGGGATGGGCCGTCCACTGCCGCGGCCGCTGCGCCGAGGCCGATGGAGGGGCTGCACGATGCTGGGCCGCCGCCGTTCCTGACCAAGACCTATGAAATGGTCGATGACCCGGCCACCGACCCGATTGTGTCGTGGAGCAGCACCAACAACAGCTTCGTGGTTTGGGATCCGCACGCCATCGCCACCGTGCTGCTGCCCAGGCACTTCAAGCACAACAACTTCTCCAGCTTCGTCAGACAGCTCAACACCTATGTAAGTGCTTGTTTCCCCATCCCCCCTTACAGTTCAGCGCTGCGCGGTCTGGTGTTGCTTGAGTTTTTGAGGATAAATCATGAATGCAGCTTATTTTTCCCTTGCTCAAACCTCCCAAATGCAGTGCTATTGACTATTTTGTAAGTAGTTGGTGTATCCTCGAAATTAGCATTTTTTATTTTGTTGGTAACCGATAGAACAGCAGAAGGGACAATGAAGCACTGAAGATTGCTAAGCACCCTTAACTTCTCTGGTTCAGTAGTGGCCTAGTGGGAATCTCATTTCTTGTTCTTCGTGATAAGGACATTTTGTACTTCAGAATGACATTGACAATCAACTAAACGTGCAGGTCTAACTTGCATCATATCCAGGTTCCTCTGTACAAGTGCATAGAAATCTGAGACCAGTTAACTTAAATTGAATTATGAGGAGCATATGCACGCGCAGTTCACATTTTCTCAATTGTCCTTAACAGGAAGAAAATAGAGAAGAAAGTCTTGTTGGCATTTGGGAAAATATTGCAGCTGTGTTTTGAGCACACATTTATCTATAAATAACAATATGTCTTCGAATTTTTCTTCTTCTTTAAGGCAGTCAACAGCAAACATAGCTGAACTCTGATTTGTGGCTCTTGTTGGGTTTCAACTCTATCTACCCCAACTTGCTTGGGACTGAAAGGCTATGTTGTTGTTATTGTAGTCAACAGCAAACATTACCCTACATGTGCTGTACTTCATGTATTGATGTCAGAGATGCTCAAACAGCTGGAATACTGTTGCGTGCCACCTCTTTGAAGCTATTTGTGATCATGTGCATGGTGCAACAGTGATGTCTTAGGTCGTGTGTCATTGTCAACTGCAAAACTTCATGCAATCTTGCACTGTGCATTACTGCATTCTTCCTCTCTTGGCCACGTTTGTCTCTGAAATATTCCAATTGAAACAATATTATCCTGACCTTGAATCTTTTTGTTAGGCTTTACTATCAACATGTTCGCTTTTGAATGAGAGGTAAATGAGCGGCCATCAAAATAGTAGATAAGGATGATGATGGAAGAAGAAAATTAACATAAAATGGAGAAAAGAACTGAAAACATGCAAACTGACACCATGAAAGTGAACTGGAACATATCCTAATGAGATAAACATAGGACATATTTTTTGTGTAATTACAGTATTACAAGGGTTGAAAATGGACGGTTTGTATTCCGTTCCGTTCCGACCATTTTTCTACATTACGATTTTGTTCCCGTTTTTACCGAATTATGAAAAGTTGTCAGATTCAATTAATTTTAATGTCATTCTTCATTATTTTGTAGTAGTTTACTTTCATAAATGTAGAAAAATCCCGTTCCGTTCCGACCGTTTTTCTACATTTATGATTTCGTGTTCGACCTTTTTCGACCGTTTTCATCCCTTACTACATTAGCTGTTAACACTGCGATATAAAGAAAAAATGACTTTTTTTACTGCCATTAAACCAGTCATGTCTTCCTGCATTGAGGTTTTTTGAAGCTAACCTGTGCTTGATATGTTGTTTGTTGGCCTATTCAGGGTTTCAGGAAGGTGGATCCTGATCGGTGGGAATTTGCAAATGAGGGTTTTTTACGAGGACAGAAGCACCTCCTGAAGAACATCAGGCGTCGAAAACCTACTGCTCAGAATGCCTCAAACCAGCAGTCTCTTGGGCCGTACCTTGAGGTGGGGCACTTTGGATATGATGCAGAGATTGACCGGCTGAAGAGAGACAAGCAACTATTGATGGCAGAAGTGGTGAAGCTAAGGCAGGAGCAGCAGAACACAAAGGCAAATCTCAAAGCCATGGAGGATAGGCTGCAAGGCACTGAGCAGAAGCAACAGCAGATGATGGCGTTCTTGGCACGTGTCATGCGGAACCCTGAATTCCTAAAGCACCTGGTTTCCCAGAATGAGATGAGAAAGGAGCTCCAAGATGCTATTTCAAAGAAAAGAAGACGCCGCATTGATCAGGGACCTGAGTTTGATGACTTGGGGGCTAGTAGCAGCCTAGAGCAAGGTTCACCAGTCATATTCGATCCTCAGGAGACGGTTGAATTCCTAGTTGATGGGATCCCAACTGATCTCGAGAGTCCAGCTTTTGATGGCCAAGATCTGGTTGAGCCACATGATATTGACCTTGGTACCTCTGAGCAGCAGCCAGAGATGCCCCAGGAGGACTTGACTGACAACTTCTGGCAGCAATTGCTGAATGAAGGACTTGGTGAGGAGAATGACAACCCTGTTGTTGAGGATGACATGAATGTGCTGTCCGAGAAGATGGGCTATCTCAACTCAGATGGCCCGACGTCCAGGAAATAGTCTTGATTCATCACACCACATTGCCATCACCTTTTGTCATTTTCGTCGTATCACAGTCTGCAGCTTCCTAAGTTCTTTGGCAGCAAGTCAGCAAGATGGCAATTGTTCGCAGCTTGGGTTTTCTATGCCTATCAAACTCCTTGTCAAGGAAGAGCGCCATGGATTCTGGGAAGGACGGCAGGTTCATCTGATCTAATTGACTCAAGGGATTGCTGATTGCCACCTGCATTGCTCTTTTTTTAGATACCAAGTGATTTGTTTGTTGCTTGCAGCTTTATGTCTATCAAGAATGTGCAATGAGTAATGCTAGCTGTTGACCCCTGCATGTTCCTGTCGGTGATGATGTGTTTGTTGTCCTTCGTAGAAGTAGAATTTATGCAGTAGCATACTTCCTTCAGTTGATATTCTGATGTTAAAAGGTGTAGACTTGTAAATGGATCAAATAATATTACCGTAACAGTAGCTTTGCTAGGTGCAATCTTAACTTCTCTGGTACTATCAACGTGTTCCAGTTGTACATTCAGTAAAGGACTTGTGTAATGTCCTTATTTCTCTTGTATCTTGAAAATTCTCGTATGTTCAGTTTGCTTTTGAGATGTCCTCGTTGGTAAAAGTATTGCATTCCACAGAAAAACCTGAGAACATTTTGAAAGGAGTAGCCGCCAGATATAGACGATAAGATGAGGGTTGTGAATTTTGTGATCTCAAGATGTACAAGTGGGTTGTATATCTCTGCCAACGGATTTAGCTTAAATCCGTCGAAATATTGACCTTATGATGATTACTGAGGTAGTGAGGTTCGTGCTTCACCTCTGTGACACCTTGAGTTTAATTTGACCATTTGGATCCATGTGCAATTCACTTAAATGTTGCAATTTTTCGAAGTAATTGAAATACATGGTTTAGCTTGAGCTAAGTATTCAAAATTCACTCCAAGTTTACATTTGGATTAGGAAAAGGAATTAAAATTTTCATAATAGTTAAAAATAATTGAGTTGCGAATTAGGTTTAGTTAGTTCATATTCCTCAAAATTCAAATTCAGTTTAACCGTCAACGCAAAAAAGTTCATTCTAATCCTTTAACCAATTTGGTTGGGTCCAATCGCCTCTCCTACTGAATCTTTGGCTCAGCCCATTAAGCTTTCCGTCCTCTTCCCTGAGTTGGCCCAGCCCATCTCCTCTATCCCTTTCCTGTTGGGGAGCCGCGCACCGCCGGCGCGCCGCTACCGACCAAATCGAAACCCCACGCCGCGCCGCCGCCGAAAATCCCCCCATGTCGCCGCCGCTCAGCCCGCCCGCGCCGCCGGAGCTGATGGACGAGATCCTGGGCGAGATCCTCCTCCGGATCCCGCCGGAGGAGCCCGCGGACCTCGTCCGCGCCGCCCTCGTCTGCAAGCCCTGGCTCCGGGTCCTCTCCGACCCCGCCTTCCGCCGCGGCTACCGCGAGCGCCACCGCCGGCCGCCCCTCCTCGGCTTCGTTCACAACCTCTACGAGGAGGAGGGCCCGATCCGCCGCTTCGTTCCCACCACCGCCTCCCGCTGCTCCTCGCCGGTATTCGACTGCCTGAGCTGGTGGGCTCTCGACTCCCGCCACGGCCGCGTTCTCGTCCACAGGTTGGGACCCTCCGACCTTGTCGTCTGGGACCCCATCAGCGGCGACCAGCAGCACCTGCCCCTGCCTCTCTACTCTCACGCGTACTACGCCGGAGCGGTCATGTGCGCGGAGGCAAGCTGTGATCACCTTGACTGCAGCAGCGGCCCCTTCCTCGTGGTCTTCGTGGGCACCGACGATGAGGAGGACGTCACTTGGGCAAGTATGTACTCATCGGTGGCACGTGACTGGAGCGCGATCGCCACCGCTGATTTCAGTGCCTCCACCATGGTGGACCTTGACTCCTACATCGAGACGAAGCCCAGCATCCTCACCAGCAATGCACTGTATTTCACTGTTGAGCTAGGGAAAGCTATCCTCAAGTATGATCTGGCTGAGCAGGGCCTCTCAGTGATTGATCCACCAGAAGTGTCTGAGCATATGGGTATCGTCATGCCTGTAGATGATGGTGGGTTGGGATTTGCCGCCATTGAGGGCGCCGACCTCCACTTGTGGTCATGGCTGACTGGCAACTCTTCAGGATGGACGCTAGACAGAGTCATTCAACTTCAGAGTCTTCTTCCAGCTCGTACCAAAGCAACTCCGTCTGAACTGATTGGCTTTGCTGAAGGAACAGATACCGTCTTCATGGAGACAGAAGCTGGAGTTTTCACACTTGAGATCAAGTCAGAGAAGATAAAGAAGGTAGGCGAGAGAGGTGGCTACTACGCTGTCCTACCCTACATGAGCTTCTGTTTTCCAGGTACGAAGCCTTACCTTTCTCTCATGACAACACTTTAAACCACTAACATGCTGCGCCAGCTACGCTGCAGTGATGCCCTTCACCAGCATATCTTAACTACCTTAGCCATTTGGGCCCAATAAGGAGAACATTAGACTTCCGGACCTAATGGCAATGTTGATCACTAGTTTTTTTATGTTTAGCTAAATCTACAAGAAATGTTGAACCTCCCCATAAGATACTTCAACATTGAGGGATTATCTGTATACACATATGCGAAATTGCATTATCTGTCTTTTTTTTTTCCAGCATTGATGATACCTGTAGAAATCGCAAGTTCATCATGTTTGTATACATTTTTTTAAAAAATTGCAGCTAGTGTTTTGCTTATGGCCCCTCCATAATAACAAGTTGAGCTAAGATATGAGCCCATATTGATGATATGATGTGATTTGTCGGTGCCCCTAAGGGTCATGACCAACACTTTTTAGTTCAAGTAATAGAACTAGTTTTAAGAAGTGTGACACATTTTGACAAACTAGTCCTATTTAATTGAATTGATGAGGCACAAATTCGCACCTCTTATCAATCCCTATTTTCATAGCACATATGTGCAACAGGACTCACTGCTTTGAGGAATTTTTTTCCGTCAGATGGAAGGGGATAGATGCTAGTCAGCAACCTCTTGTAAGATCCACTATGTAACTATTTCGTGTCAGTACACAGATGGACATCACTTTTTTAGATTAACATTTGTAGAAATATGTTAGGAAGCCATTAGGTTAAACAGTTATACAGGCTTAGAGACAACATGTAGCTGTCAAGGTGACCATACACCAGAGAAGTTATAGAAGGTGAACATCGGAAGTTTTGTTTCATATACAAAGCAGGGACATACTCTTTCTGGATCTCTCATGGAAAATAGCAAGCACAAGGTGCATGAAATATATTCTAGACGTAAGAGATCCAAAGAGAGCTAGAATTCATCTGAATTTCTCCAACTAGTTAGATGTTCTGACCCCTGGTGGTTAGTCAAGTTCACTTTGCAGTGATGCCCATCATCAGGATATCTTAATTCTTAACTACCTTAGCCATTCGGGCCCAACAAGGAGAAAGTTAGGCTTCCGGACCTGATGGCAATGTTGATCACTAGTTTTATTATGTTTAGCTAAATCTACAAAGAAATGTTGAACCTCCCCATAAGAAACTTCAACTTTGAGGGATTATCTGTATACACATATGCAAAATTGCATTATCTGTCTTTTTTTTCTACAATGATGATACATGCAGAAATCACAAGTTTATCATTTTTGTATACATTTTTTTAAAAAAATTGCAGTTAGTGTTTTGCTCATGGCCTCTCCATAATAACAAGTTGAGCTAAGATCGGTGACATGATGCGATTTGCTGGTTTTCTGTGATACATTTTTGCTTTCCTAAATGTGGAACCTTGAACAGAACCAGAAATGTAATTAGTAGTTCTGATGTTTGTTGTCACGTGACCAGTTGCAAGAATGGTTTTTATGTGTTTCCTTGGTCCTCCTTTTCACTTGATTAAGAAAGCACAAGTATTGCATCCCTCCCTGATAATGCACTTGACGTTTCATTTCTGATAAAAAGCATAGCCACTGCGTCTTGGGCCTTGCTGGACAGTGAAGTGAAATAGATGCCTACACATAGGTGTGTAAGTTTCGTGATTTTAGAACATGTTCATTTGTTCAATGTCAGTCCTAGGGGGTGCGAATTGGTGCTCCTATGGGTCATGACCAACACTTTTTAGTTCAAGTAATAGAACTAGTTTTAATAAGTGTGGCATATTTTGAAAAACTAGTCCTATTAATTGAACTGATGAGGCACAAATTTGCACCTCTTGTCAATCCTTGTTTTCATAGCACATATGTGCAACAGGACTCACTGCTTTGAGGAATTTTTTCCATCAGATGGAAGTGGATAGATGCTAGTCAGCAACCTCTTGTGATCCACTATGTAACTAATTCTTTTCAGTACACAGATGAACATCACTTTTTTAGATTAACATTTGGAGAGATGTATTAGGAAGCCATTAGGTTAAACATTTATACTGGCTTAGAGACAACATGTAGCTGTCAAGGTGACCACACACCAGGGAAGTCATAGAAGGTGAACATCGGAAGTTTTGTTTCATACACATCAGTTGAAGCAGGGACATACTATTTCTTGATCTCTCATGGAAAATAGCAAGCACGAGGTGCATGAAATATATTCTAGGCGGAAGAGATCCAAAGAGAGCTAGAATTCATCTGAAATTCTCCAACCAGTTAGATGTTTTGATCCCTGGTGGTTAGTCAGGTTCATTTTGCAGTTGTGCATTTTCCAATTCAGGTTTACCATTCCGTCTGTGTATTCAGTTTTGATCATTGCTTGAGTGCATTGTACTTCATTTGAATCTTGTTAAACACAGCTTCTTTTGGCCATAGTAACAAATTCTCCAGCTTCGTTGATGCCAGGTTGATTGTTTGCTGGATACTGATTGATCTTTTTTTGTGTGTGTGCTGCAGTGCTAGGAGCAAAATACCGCTGAAGTCCTGCAGTCCACAGCTAAATCAGGACTATCCTATGCCAGGTTGATTGGTTACCAAGAGGAACAAGGAGGTCGTGAACAGACATAATAGCAACTCCATTGAATGTAAAGGCATGTACAGGTCTCGTTTGTGCATTAAGGTACCCCATGAACTTGCTTATGCAAGCCTGTTGATGGAACCTGGTGCTTTCATGTCATGGCACGAGTTGGTTCAGAATGATCTTTGTCATGCCATTTGTGTTAGTGAGTTGCCTGGCCCTTCATTCTAATGGAATACGCTGAAACTGTGCAACAAAGACTGTCACTTGAGACATCGTAGTGAACAGATCCCGTAATCTCGAACTGGCAGCTGTGAATGAACCAAGTATTCTACTATCAACCTTGTTGTGTTGGAACTGCATATCTGTTTTCTCTACTTCTTTAAGGCCAACTATATGGAAGTGAAGATTCATTAGTCGCTCTTATTTTGCACTGCATAACGAACACTCGTTCCCCTGCAAGCCTGCATAAAGTTAGATTAAGCTCCCTGCATGCACGAGTGCATGACTGACGATATGATGGGATGTGTGCTTAATGATTATACATCAGATTAACTGTCACCAAGACTTCTATCAACATGCCTTAACTTACCACCATCTTCCACGCCTTATTTTGAAACCGAGTGATCCGTTTTTTTTTAAGCAAGGTATTCGGTTCAAGTTACGTCAACATGGCAGGACAGGTTGGAAGAAGAGCTCCCATTTGAATTAGATTCTCCACTGGGAATTTTTTCCTATTTGTTTTTTTTTTTTTGCCGTTACGTCAACACGGCAGGAACAAGTTTAGAGTTCAGAGAAGTGGGCGGTGTGGCCCAGAAAGCCCAACGTAAATATGCATGCGTCTAGACGTCTAGTTTTAGTAAGTGTTGACGAACAGCTCGCCGGCAAGACGAGCGCGACGAGGCGATCGACATGGCGAGAAGAACTATCCAAAACTATGTATAGAGAGTTTTCAGAGTGTGGCTAACACTTTCTTTGCAAGGTGGCTCTGTTTAGATTCGTAAATATCCACCATTCATCTAATTACATCAAACTATTCACCCATCACATCGAGTTACACGTGCTTCAATGCACACATTTTTCACAACTTTACACTTTCTAACATTATTCATTCGTGCAAATTTGACGAACTAAACATCACATCTACAACTGCAAACTGAATTCTTTTAACAAGTCAAATAAAACATCAATAGATCTCGCCGACCTTAGCTCTTGTAATTCTGCACTTTGAGGTTGTCGTCGTTGTAATTTTGCTCTTCTTAATGAAAAATTTATAAAAAGAAAATAGATGAAAGGAATAAGAGAAGCAACGCCATGCAATGCAATTCCAGTATTCCACATAAACAAAAGAGACGCTTTGAGATCGCCATGAATTATGATGGGTGACACGAAGTGTCCGTCAACGTACCGGACAGCTAGCATTGACTGACCCTGCTGGCTGATAACACCGCGCTGTAAATTCGTACAGTGATGTGTTTTTTTTTACAACCTACAGTGATGTGTTTGCACAACTATCGCCCAATACTTGAACACGAATAGTCTCCGATCGATGGCTGCACGTCCGGCCGTCCGCTTCACTGTTGCGTACGCACCAGGGAGCCCCGGCCCGCTGGGATAACGGCCAGCCACGTCTCCGTTCGGCGTTGGCCAAGCTCTCATTGAGTCACTGTATGAGAATGGCCGGCAATGCTAGATATGGACCGGCACACCGGATGCCCGGGTGCATCCATCAGGTAGCATCGCCCGGTCACAAACGGCAATTTTTTTTATCGATACTTGTTCAGTCACCATCGCGATCTTTTCTCTCGAACAAACCACGAATACAAGAGTAAAAGATCCACAACTATGCACCATGTTCGGATGGTTGGTGGTCAGTAGCTAGTGCTGATTTGTTGTGAGACAAAAATACTGATGACTGACTGATAATTGGTGACTAATGTTGATTTGATACGAGAGGAAAGTATTGTTGACTGATTCAAAATATATGATTTTGGACAGATATTTATTTCTACGAGTTTATATTTTATTTGGGTTCACTGGTCAACCGTCTTCTCTCACAAATTGTATGGTTAATCAGAGCAACCAGAGAACAGAATATCTATACTGCCCATAGATTTTTTTTCTATATAATGGGTCAGACACAATTGGAATTTCAGTAGCGAAATGGCTCCTGCAAAGGAACACCTCCACCACCTACTGCTCCTGTTCATATGCTGCTGCCTCTTCACAGATGCTGCCGCCAATCTTAACACCACAGCACCTTATTGCCTCCCGGATCAAGCTTCTTCCCTCCTCAAGCTAAAAGCTTCCTTCATCGGTGACACCTTACCATCATGGCAAGCTGGAACAGATTGCTGCCACTGGGAGTGTAACGCCCCGGATTTTCGGTGAGGAAAACCCGAGTCCCTGTACCTTTGCGATAGTCCCGGGATAAGTGGCTATCGCGTCGATCTCATCACGAAGGTAAATCACAACCATACATCGCATCACACAAATATTAGTACATAATTTATTACATGTCCATAATGGAGTACAACATTACAAGCCTCTTGGCTGAATCAGAGTGAAATTCTACGCAGCGGTAGCTAGCATCTCAGAAGGGTCTCCATCTTTTCTTCTTCTCGCCCACAGGCATCCTTCGAGCGACGCATCCCTCGGTCGTACCATCCGTCGGGCGTTGTTGTCGTGGGTCGACTGCACTGCACACCCAAAGTCTATCCCCAAGGAGTGGGATAGGTTCACGTCACCGACTGTATGCAGCTTTAAGTGACCTATCTTCTAAAGGGTAAGAAAAGAGACAAGGTAGAAGCTCGGGTTTCCTATGCAGTAGCAGCAAAGTATAAATAGAAAACATCTCCATATAAGTCCCAAACCATACACTCAAACGCAGCTCGGAAACACCTGGTACCCCAGGGCCCCGTCTCCACATCCTATCTCCATCTAGGGTCGATCGAGAACTTCTCTCCTCGCACCTCAATGATTGCAATCGGATCAACGAGGTAGAGGGAGCCACTCTCCTCTAACCGACTGCAACCACGGCTCACCACACTCTCAACTACTGGAGGTAGAAATCCCAAAACATGAGAACCAACAATCCGGGCTCGCTCGTCCATGGCCGAGGGCGTGGCTATACGATATAGATCTAGACTCTGCAGGCGTGTACACCTGTACCCAACTCGGGATGGCACCCGGTGATCGACCAACGAGCCCACCCACCCGTGCGAACTCTCGGTGTTACGGTCCCATCCGCATCCGGCCCTCAAAGCGATCCCCTCATAAAGGGAATTGCACCAGGCGTGAAATGCCCCCGTGTGGCCACACACGGCCAGAGAAGGTGGTCTCACTCCCACCTCTCCCCACGATACCCTCTATCCGGCGGTATGGTTCACTTGCTGCGAGCTCAACTCGGCCCTAACCCCACTCTCGGCGAGGTGGTGTGTACGAAAAGTCCCGTGAAGCGGTTGGCCCACTCGGTTTCGGACCGGGGCGAGCTCATGTCCTCCAAACGTCAGTAAAAACCCCAACACCGTGCTCAAAACCGTACAGCAAGCGGGAATGCACGAGAAGTGCACCCTCATCCCCGATCCCGGATCGGTTGTTTCGAGCTCACCGCCAAAGTACCCAAAACGCCTTCTCCTGGGTTTTACCCACACCAAGAACCACTATTCCCATCCCAACACATGCATCATGTGGCTTCAGTATATACACGCTTATATATACATATATAGTAGTAGGGCAATCAAGGACAGGATAATAAAAGAAGGCAGTGCAAGGTTCATCAACATGCATATAAAGTAAAGCGCTAGCATACTACATTGCAATGTCTAATAGGTATTCAGAATCAGTCGGGCGTGAACACCTGCGTGTGAGTAGTCGTCGGCGGTGTAGTCGTCGGTGTAGTCGATCTCCGAGCTCAGCTCTCCGGCTCCAGCTGCTCCTATTAACGCGTAAATAAAATAAAGACGTATCCTATTGCAATTAACTCCAAATGAACAGCGATCAAGAGCCAAAAGAGAGCGAACACTATCCTAACACGGAGTTTATAATTTTAGAAGAGCTTTGGAAAAGGTTTCACAATTTTCGGAGTTGAAATGGATTTTCTAGGATTTTCCAAAAGTAAAATACATTTCTGAAATTAAAATACGCATACACAATAACACTAACTATAAGCTATCTACTGGCTAGCTCTAACTGACTCTAAGCTAACTATAGGCTGACTGCAGGCTAGCTCTAGGTGCTGAGATGGCTGCCACGCAAGTGGCTTAAAGCCAGCCCACGCCCACGTGGCTGCCCAAATGGCTGCTAGGGTGGCGGCCACAAATGATCCCGGCCGGATCTGTTGCGGCTCGGCGAGGTGCAGGCAAACGTGTGGACAAACCGTGACTGGCTGGGTGCAAAGGATCCGGCGGATCCGGTGTGGCAAGGCGCGGTGCAGGCGCGTGTGCGGTGGAAAGCCATTGGCGCAAGACGGATCCGGGATCCGCGGGATCGCTGCGGTTGTGCAGGCGTGTCGCCGGCAGTGGAAAACCCAGCGGGTTTTGGCACAGCCGGTAGGTGCTCGACGATATGCTCCTAAGGAGCGGCGGGTCGGTAAAAGCTCGCCGACGGCGAGGTGGTCCGGCGACTGGTCAACACGCTCCAAGGCGAGGACGAGGGGACCCTTAGGGCTTCAGTTGTGCACTGAAAAAATGCGGCCTTTGGTCGGATTTGAGCTCAATCGGCGGCGACATCTGCGCGGCGAGACAAGACAACGGCATCGAGGGTGGGTGCCATCGCCGGTGTTCGCTGCGTGCGTGTGTGAGCCGGGCATGCCGGTGGCCACGCGGCGGCGAAGCTCCGCGGTGGCACGCAGGTACGCGCCCCGGTGGTGGCCGAGATATGCCTCGACACGAGCACGATCGAAAGTTCGCCCTTGCCTTGGTTGCCTGACGGCGCGCGCGAGTGGTTCTACACGACGAGGAACCGGTCGGCGGCACGGTTATGCGCAGACACCGGCGCATTTAACTCACGGGCGTGTGAGTGCGCGTGCACCTGCGTACGCACGTGTGTGCGGGGTGTGCGTGCGTGCACACGCCGGCCAGAAGAACAGGGCCTTGGCCCGACGAGTGCAAGGCCTCGACTTGTCCTCGACCAAAGCAACGACGGCGGCGGAAGCGCGGCGGGGTGGCGACACGACGGGTATCGGGGTTTTGCGCGGCGTGCTCGCTCACTCGCGTGCGTGCGTGCAGGTGCCGGGTCGGCTGAAACAAGGCCGACGACAGCGTGCGCGGCGTGTGTGGTGTGTCGGCCAGAGCTCCCGCCCAAAAGATGGCCTTGGCTCCTTAGAGTGCGTGCAGCAAGACGCGTCGGCGACATGGCCACGGTGGTGGCACAAAACCGACGGCGCGTGCACACGGTCGACGAGCAAAGAAAGGGGACATCAAGCGAGAAGGCGCAGCGAGACGGCAGCGGCACCTGCACGCGACCGGCTCGGCTCGATGGCGGCTCTCGAGCGACGGCGGTCCGGCGGCGGCGCGAAGGCAGCGGCAATGGACAACACGCGCGCACAAGGCTCGTTGCGGCTGCTCAAGGCCGGGTCCACAGCAGGTGAAGGTGAGGCTCACCTTGCGTTCTGACGGACGGGCGGGCGGCGGTGTCGGGCGGCGGCGGCGGAGCGCGCAGAAAGCGTAGAATGCGGCATGGCTCGGCGGCCGATTCGGCTCGAGGCGGGAAGATGATGCGCACGCGACGGCTCCGGCTTGGGTGTGTCGGCGACCTTGGCTTGAGCAGCTCCCTTCTCTCCTCTTCCCTTCTTCTTCTTCTTCTTCACGAATGGCGAACCAGGCTCCACAGGCGTCGCGGTCCATGCACCGCAGCTGCCCCCGGCTTCTTCCCCGCCTCCTTCCTTCCTCCATCTCCTCCCTCCTTCCTAAACACAGTGGTGGCTGCTGCGGATTGGGGAATGAAACCCCCAATGGGCGGCGAGCAGGAGTAGGCGTGAGACGGGATTGGATTGGGGATTTATAGGCGGCCCACGGCTAGGGTTTTGGAGAGAGGATGGGCGCGGCGCTTGCGCGGCGTGGCGAGCATCCGAGTGCGCCAGCGCACTAGAGGGCGGCGCCATGGCTGGCGTCGGCACCCTGCCCGCCCCCACAGCTCGCGTCACGGTGAAAAGCAGGGGAGGATTGTGGCTGACGCGCGGGGTCCACTTGGCGGTGATAGAGGAAGATGTGGTAGGTGGTAGGTGGGCCGGCTGGTTGAGGTGGGCCGAAAGGCCTGGCGGGCTGGCGGTTTGTGCAGGCCGGCAGAGAAAAAAGGAGGGGTGGTCCGGTCGGCTGGAAAAGCTGGGGGTGCTCTAGAGAACTAAAGCAGGTTTGGTTGAGGCCCAACAGAAACAAAGGTGGTTTCCTATTTTTCCTTAAACCTTATAGCAACACAATTCAAATTTGAATTTAAGATTCAAATTTGAATCACACTTCAAGTAAATCCAAATAAGAACCAATAAACCCCAAAGTTCTCACACTAGCATTTTATATTTGCTAAATTTATTATTTAGCTTAAAATAAATCTAGGAAATTAGGGAAGGATCAAAGAAGACGACCTTATATTTTAATTATGCACTCAATTTCAATTCGAAATTTTGAAATCCACATTTTTGCATTACTAACATTCCGGAGAAATTCCCGGATGTTACAGGGAGGGCATCACCTGCGACATGGCCTTCGGAAGAGTCATTTCTCTTGACCTCGGTGAGTCCGGCCTGATGAGCAATCGTCTTGATCCTGCTCTCTTCAACCTCACCTCTCTCATGAACCTCAGCCTTGCATCCATCAACTTCAATAGTGCCGCGCTACCAGATTTTGGCTTTGAGCGGCTCACAGATCTCATCCACCTCAACCTCTCGCGCACCTATTTTTGGAGTCAGGTCCCAATTGGAATTGCCTGGCTCAAGAACCTTGTCACGATTGATTTGTCTCGTAATTATGGTTTGGGTTTTGAACAGACAAGTTTCAAAACATTCATGGCAAATATGAGCAATCTGAGGGAGCTTTATCTTGATGACGTGGCTTTTGGGAACAGTGGATCGACTTGGTCAACTGTTTTAGCAGAATCCGTTCCCCAGCTACAGATTCTCAGCTTGTCCCAGTGTTACATATCAGGGTCTATCCACCCTTCATTCTCAAGGCTTCGCTCACTTACGATGATCAACCTCAGATACAATTCTGAACTCACCGGCAAAGTCCCTGAGTACTTTTCCGAACTGTCTTCCTTGACCACTTTAGACATATCAGGAAATAATTTCAAAGGGCAGTTTCCAACGAAAATCTTCCAGTTCACCAACTCTTCAAGTTACTTTCTTCAATGGTGAGATGCCTTTTGAGTGGTCTTCTAACATCAGTGGTGAGTATGTCCCAATTACTTTCTTCCTATGTTCTGTACAACTGTAGATAGATCTTACGACTACTATATGTCATGCCATGTTTAAAAATCAATAACGAATTTAAGTGAAGAGCAAATCCCCTATTTTATTAACATTATGAAATCGATGGAGTTACCTTTAGGAAACAAGAAAAAGTCTTTAACGAGTATATTTTGGCAATGTTGAGAAAAAAACCTTGATATGTTCACTTTGGGTCTTTGACCAATTTCCGTAGTTTAGTAGTTTCTATGGTGAGATGCCTTTAACACAAGTATATGACTCGGTCATTGTGTACCTAAAATTGAACGACAATGATTTTTTAGCTTAGCCCTCTTGTCTTCTTTTCTTTCTCTCCTCCTGGATAATTTCAGATGGCAATTTAAGGTTCTCTCAACCAGAGAAATCAGTGAGAGAATCGAGGAATGATATAAACTAAAATTGATTTTTCGTAATATTTTTTCCATATACGCCTTAATATGTTTTAAGAGACATACGTATAGTATATATTTTTCTAGAAAACAATCTATGTGATATTTTAGTTTCATGCATGATTATGATGCCAGATTGGGGCCTCCTATGTGGAAAGAATCCGTCCATGATTTATGAATCTATATGCATCTTACTATTAGTAATCGGAGGCCCCTTTTGAAGCCATTAGGTTTAGAGATCCTAGGTGGACACTCCAGAAAAATGAAGAAATCATACAAATTCAACCTAGAATCAACAAAAAACTACACATCTAGAAAAGCCAGAATGATCCACGATTTAGGATGGAGGGTGCATGATATGTGTCATCATTTATATGTAAAACTATAGCTCAAACTTAGAGTTCATTAAGCAAATTCAAGAGCATACCAACGATGCAAAGTGAAACGTTAAATATTATAAATGTGGATGAAAATGTTATAGAGTAATTACTAACTAAGATCAATCGGATGAAGATAATGAAGTATTTATCTATATATAAATATTTTGTTAGAATACTTAACAAATGAGAGGTAACTCAAGGTATAATAGTTTTGTAGAAATTTGTCCTTATTTTCCCCCCATCGGAGACTCCAAATAATTAGTTCTCATGAGACACGTTAGAGAGAAAGATAAATCTTAGAAATTTTAACAAAAATTGGAAACATCAAAATAGCAATCATATAAACTCTAATTATTGTAGTCATTGATCTACTATTTTCTTAAAAACTACCCACCACTATCATTATGAAATTATTCTAAAATAAATCCTAAATCTATATCTAAACTACCGAGCTCTGCAACTATAAAAATAATTTAAAGTAACCACATAATCTTAGTCTAATTTACTCATGCATATAATTATTAATCATAACTTAAGATGTCATTCTAAAATTTGTGGCTAAGTTAGTCACATACTCACATGTCGCTATTAAAAGTAACCTAAAGTAAACACTTAAATATTAATATAATTATATTCATGTGCATCATAAAAAAAATAAAAATTCAAGTAATATATACTTCTAAATTATCTATGTCATTGTTAATATAGAAATATTAAGATAATGTATATGTGCATGATGAGTATCACTATGTAGACCATTTATACATGTATGTGAGGAGCTGATGAAAAATACCAATTTACATGCTAAACACAATGTATGAAGGTGCAAGACAAAATGAAAAGTGTGAATGTGGATGAAAAAGTGTATATAGTAATTACTAACTGTCAGACTTTGAGACATGAACAGTCCTCAAGGGGTTAGCCAAGAGGTTGATTTGTAGGTAAATGGATCGGGGAATCAAGAACACGATGAGCACGAAGGAGACACGAGGATTTATACATGTTTGGGCCTTCGGAGAGTAATACCCTATGTCCTATTTTGGTGGATTGTATTGCTAATTTGTTGTGCGCAGGGAAAACATGCCTTTGGATGGCTCCCCTAGCCGCCTTATATTGGCCTACGACCTTGGGTCGGGTCAAAGGAAAGTTATTCGAGCTGGTATGATCTGTCTGGCCTGCCTTGACTTACACGCCAAGCTATCTTCACATCCTTGAGCCCGCGTGTCAGGTCGGGCGGGCCCACCGTCAAGTCGGTTGGTCTTCTAGCAGGCCGGCCCTACTTGTCAGGGACGTCCGGGAATCTAGTCGGTGGAAACCTATGGGGTACCCTTATCCCTGACTAACTAAAAATCAATCACAACTAGACAAAGATAATTTCCAAGGTATTGAAAAAAGAGAAAGTAGTTGGTTGTTTTTTATTAGCTAGGATTTTAATTTCCAAATACTTTTTAAATACAATAATTTACAAAAGTATTAGCCCGTGAGGGAGCACGCGTTGATGGACTATTGAAAGATAAACACATACACATATTTTTCCTTTTTATTTTTCTATATTAATTTGTTCCTCCAAAAATCTGTTGGCTCATATTCAATTTTCTAAATTAAATTATTTGACTTCTTACCTACTTTATCAGGGCCTAGAAACTTATGTGAATAAGGTAGCAATTTTTGAGTCTTACCTCTTATATTTCCCTTTTTAATTTAAACTACAAGTGAGGAACAGGCAACAGGGTGGTCCAGCTGTTTTTTATTCAGTTCCTTCTCATTTCAACTACAAATCCTCCTCTCCTTTAGAATCAGAATATATTGAGCCAAACAATTCTGCCAAAATGATACTGATTCACTGGACAAACATTTTAAGAGAGAAACTGAAACTGAATCATTTGTAGATTAATCCCAGAATGGTACCAAACGGGACCAATGTATGCAGGCAGTGCATACATGCCACATAGGAAGGGGATGGTTGCAAAGATTCATAAGGAAAGTGTTGACACCTTTTGGAGCCAACAGCGCGCGGAGGATCTCCTTGCAAGACCGGTGCGGGTGACCGGTCAGACGGGTCGCCGGAGAATCCGGCGGTAGACCAACGAACGCCCGCCCGGGAGGGACCCCGTCGGGGCAGGCGCACCTTGGGTTGTCCTAGGCTCGGCAGGCCAGTTAGGACGTCCTCTCATGCCGCGGAGGTAGTAGAGGAACATCACATGGGGTTGGAAAAGTAAGGGAACGAGGAAGAAAGGTAAAAATGATAAAGATAAATTTAATAGATTCGATTGTGATATACTTCAATCGGCCATGGCCCATTAGGAGTCAAAACCCTTACAAAGTCGTGTCAAAATACAACTCCTAACTCGTATTTGGCAGGGTAGGGTGGTCTAATCGCCCTTAGGGACGCGGTCTAACCGCGTGCCCGACGTGCGGTCTATATATGAATCTTGATCTACTCGACGAGTCCTATCCAATGGTGAAGTCCAAATTGCCTTTTGAGGACTTTGACCGGGGCGATCTAACCGGGTATGCCATACCGGTTAGACCGGCCTACCGAGACCTGCCAATTTTGGGTGTCAACATATGCCCTCCTATTTTATGGCAAAGCTTGCGTGCCAGAAAACATTCACAATGATCAAAATTGGCTAAAGACGATGATTAACACCACATCGCCCATGTGATTGTTCCTAAAACCTTTATGAATTCTGTTGTAGCCGAAACAAAATCCTAGTATATACAATATACAAAACTGCTATTTCGGCTTTTAAACAACATATCTAACAACTGAAATCTTGATATGACCATGGCGGCCAACCGTAGTTCCTTGGTGCATCACAAGTATAATATTGATAATTGTAAAAAGAAGACCAAGGATCATACCAAAACCATGGATTGAAATTGTTTATACCTGAATAAGCATTCCATGGCATATGCACCGAAGGAATAAATGAAGAAGACCAATGTGATGACCGTCGATGCTTCTTTGCTTTTGGTGATGAAGAATTCCTACTTTGATCATCTCCTAGCCGATTGTTCTGCTTTTTCTCAGCTATCTTTTGATACTTATGCAGCAACTCATCAAAGCTTGGCTTCTTTCTCATCACCTTGTTGTTTGGCGGGATACTCTCAGTTCAACTAGAATTTCTGGCGAGACCGGTTGAGACACTGGTTAGACCGGTGCCTTGAGAACCGGCCACTTTAAGATCATGTTGCCCCAGCCGAACATGATTGTTGTTCAGCTATATTATTTGCGGCATGCTCATCATTGGGGACAATTTGATCAGTAGAACTAGCCGGTGATTTTTCAATAGTCGGCTTTTCTATGTCTAGTGTCAAATTTGAATTTTTATTTAATCTACCGTCCTTTTTGACACGATAGACTTGTTTGATCACCTTGCACTTATTTTTCTGTGTTGACCGATTCTTATGATCAAAATGGTCATTACGCATAGGTGATGGCTCATTAATTGCCTTCTCTATATGGGTAATATAATTTGGACAAAAATAACTAGGAGACGGCATATATGAATTATAATACCATAGAGGACAAAAATAATGCATATTAAAGTAAGGTTCCCATGGCATAAGCATTGATGATCCATATGGAGGAAACGACATTGATTTGTGAGAGTTACTCCATTACCGATTCTCGTTATGGAACTTCTCTCTAGGAGAAGATTTTGGGCGTTTAGAATTTTTAGACCAACTAGCACCATTGACATTGTTTTGTCTTTGAGACTTAGCCGGAAGTTCATTGAGCTTCGGCTTTTCTCTTTGATGCTTACGACCTTTAGATTCAATGGTTTTCCAAACACCAATCTCGAGTTTTTTAGGCTTAACCATCTTTGGTTTAGATTTATTTTGCGAAACCCTAGATGAGGCGGTTAGACCGGGTTCCCCCCCGGTTAAACCGGTTTGGGCACCGTCGGAGACGGTCCAAACCGTATCGTATCGTTGCCTTTGTTTTGTTGCCCCCCGAGCGTCGAAGTACTAGATGTAGCCTCTATGCTCTTGCTAGGGGATTTTAGGTCAACAATTTCAGCTAGAGACGGCCGACTTGTTTCTTGACCAACAACATCACAATTTGCCAAGGTTTTGCAAGGATTGATAATATCATTAGTCGACTTTTCAACAACCGACTCTAGATTAACAAGAGTTGACTCTGAACTATCCTCTTTATCAATCAAAGATTTAAGATAATAATTCATAAATTTGGATAGCTCATCAGATAAGTTACTTGAGGATTGCATCTCTTTCAACGTGTCGATGGTGGACGGTGACTGCCACTCCTTAATCCGGATGACACCTTGCTCGGTCTTGCGAAAACAGGACAGGAACAATCTTTTGTCCGCCAAGCAACGCTCTCTCGTGTATTCCTCGCGTAACTTGACGCTAAGGTCTGATAGACCAGCCATGATAGCCAGATCTTCGTTCCCCAGCGGAGTCGCCAATTTGTTGACACCTTTTGGAGCCAACAGTGCGCGGAGGAGCTCCTTGCGACCTCTCTCGCGGTACCGGCCGATCGGTCGGTGTGGGTGACCGGTCAGACGGGTCATGGGAGAATCCGCGATGACCAACGAACGCCCGCCCGGGAGGGACCCCGTCGGGGCAGGCGCACCTTGGGTTGTCCTAGGCTCGACAGGCCAGCTATGACGTCCTCTCATGCCGCGGAGGTAGTAGAGGAACATCACATGGGGTTGGAAAAGTAAGGGAACGAGGAAGAAAGGTAAAAATGATAAAGATAAATTTAATAGATTCGATTGTGATATACTTCAATCGGTCATGGCCCTTTATATTTATAGGGAGGGGAGGTCTTGCCCCATTAGGAGTCGAAACCCTTACAAAATCGTGTCAAAATACAACTGCTAACTCGTATTTGGCAGGGTAGGGCGGTCTAACCGCCCTAGGGACGCGGTCTAACCGCGTGTCCGACGTGCAGACTTTCCGGAAGCCATATCTCTCTCATCCGGACTCTGATTTGGACATTCTATATATGAATCTTGATCTACTCAACGAGTCCTATCCAATGGTGAAGTCCAAATTGCCTTTTGAGAACTTTGACCAGGCGGTCTAACTGGGTATGCTATACCGGTTAGACCGGCCTACCGAGACCTGCCAATTTTGGGTGTCAACTGAAAGAAACAACAAGCGACAATGCTGACCTGCTCGTCCAGCGGTACTGAAAAAATCTTGCCAAACAAAACCAAACAACGCCTGTTAATGGGCCAAGCTCGAGCAAGCTGATCACCTTAAGTTTGAGTTTATTAGAGTGTCGAGCTGAGCTCGGTCCATGCTCTTAAAACCATTTGAGCCTATACTCCCTCCGTCCTGAAATATAAGTCATTTTAGGATTTTTAGGACAGATTAAAGAGGTGGAAAAATGTCACATATACCCTTAGCCAATGATAATTAAAGGTAAGTTTTCTAGTTAACAAGTGCAATATTTGGCAAGTCTTTAATTGAGTTGATTGAGTACTTACCAAAAACTCCTAGGATGCCTTATATTTGGGGACAAATTTTGAACCCTTGAATGCCTTATATTTCAGGACGGAGGGAGTAGTTTGTAGAGCTAATCACCATGTTCCGCGCCTTATTCTTGAAACCGAGTTTTCCGGTTTTTTTTTAGCAAGGTATTCTTTTTTTTTTAGAATTATTTTAGCAAGGTATTCGGTTCGAGTTACATCAACATGGCAGGACAGGTTGGAAGGCAAGAGCTCCCATTTGAATTTAGATTCTCCACTGGGATTTTTTCCTATTTGTAATTTTTTTTTCAAGTTGCGTCAACACGGCAGGACATGGAGGAAAACCTTAGGACTGAAGACACTGGATAAGCTGGAACTTAGCTTGATCCATGCCCTCAAAAGTCAAAACCCTCCGAGTCTTACTCGTTAACTTTAACGAGCCATAACGAGCCGAGTTAGCTCGTAAGCCACCCTAGCCAAACAATACCTTATTAAGAAAAAAAGGGCCAACACCAAGACAACAGTGTTGTTGACATTATGAAACACAAAATAGGCCGCACGGTCGGAGGATTGAGAACGGTAAAAAAAAAAAACAGCTCCACATAACAGCATGTATCAGATGCTGCAACTCTGTTCGGCTTCTCTTTCAGTCTGATCGGCAAATCTTCTGGTGATTTGTATGGTTGATTTGTTCTAAAAAAATACCGCATGCTGATTTGTACGACTGATTTGTTCCAAAGGAAATATGCAAGAAGTCAAAAAGAACAGAAGTTGCTGCGTTTTCTTCCTGTCTCATTGCTGCGTTTTCTTCCTGCCTATGAGTGTACACATGTTGAAGCTTGATCCATGCACTCTTGAATCAAACTTAAAGCAAGCCAAACATGAATAGTTCAGGAGACTTGAGATTTTTACCAGCCATAAACTTAATTAACCAAAGTCTATTTAGTAACTAGGCGATACCCCGCACGTTGCTGCGGGAATTTTGTAAACAAATTTTTAAGGTGAAATGTGAAAGTAGAAACACCAAAGTGATTAAATGGTAACATTCGTTTGTACACAACATTATATATGAAAGCATGCCATTCTGTTGAGAGTGAACCATTCTAAAATGATTGATCCTACATGTATTTCAACTGCGGAAATTTTGAGGTGTGTTACTCACAATACATGCTATTAGCCACAGAAAATCGGTTGAAGATATAAATAGATGGTCCAGTTGATGATGACATTGCGTGTAGTGGGTTATGACATGGAATACTTGCATGTTGAGAGAAATAGAGCTATGCCTAGCAACTCAAAGAGTATCTCTAAAAATCACTAGCTAAAATCCTGATTTACCTAGTATGTAAAATGAAATAGCTAGCAAAAAGTTGTTGAAATCCAACAACCTCTCTAAACCTAACTCTCTATATGCTCCACCGCCAGTGGGTCTTGCCTGTCATATCAAACTCTACTCTCTCCGCGGGGAATAGCTAGCAGAGGACTCTAGCCATCTTTGGCTAGTGAAGGCCTAAGTTTAGCTAGCGAGGATAGCTAGCGGGGCGTTTGGCTAGTCTGTTGGAATGCTATTTTTGTTGATTTTTTCATTTTTAAGCTAGTCAAGCCAAAATAGCTAGTCTTTTGGAGTTGCTCAGTGGGTACCAATTATATAGTTGTTATAGATTAGACTTCAGCCAGTGTCTTAATTGTAGACTTTGGGGGCATTTACAATGCAATAAATAGGTAAGAAAATTAGAATACAAGTGTATGCACTTCGTAGAGTCATATCCGGTTTAGCGTGCTAAGCTTGTTTTTGGAGATGCAAATTAGTATGTAAAATAACAAATAAACTATACAGTATAAAGATGTCCAAATTTGAGTTTTAGCGAGTAATATTAATTCAAGCATTATTTAGTGTACAGATAATATGGCATCTCTGTCCAATAGAAAATAATCTATTTATCAGGAAGAGGTGAGTTGGTTCAAGTTCGTATACTTGTACTTTTAATGTGAAAAGGCATTAATAAAGTTTTTTTTACATCCTGACCAGTATTCTACCCACACCTGCAGGAAAAATTCCGAAGTCAGTTTTCACCAAGTTGGGTATGGGAGAGACGCCTTTTCAAGGAATTATACCAATGCCTTTAACTTCACCAGACCTAGACGTGTTGGATTACTCAAATAATAACTTCTCTTCAATTGAACCTTGGTTTGTCTTGTACGTTTTTTCTTTTCTTTTTCTTTGTAGTCAATGCTCGTACAAAGTATTTTATAGAATTCTTAAATGTTTGCATTCTAATATCAGCGCAACTATGGAAGTAGAGATCTATTGGTCGGTCTTATTTTTTCAGTATGTAAACATGAATTCACTCCCTTGAATTCAGTTATATTAAGCTGGCTGCATATATACCTAGCTGGTATCATGGTAAATTCCTTCTGAATTCTATATTCTTTCTACTTTTCCCTATTACTTTTGGAATGTCTGAATTCTCTTTTGTTCCCTGAGCAGTATATAGTATAGTAGTTTGTCACGAACCAAATAAAAAGCTGCAGCAGCATTATAGACGCCGGGGCTGTGGCCGTGCCGGCCGCTTGGTCGGCCTGCACGCCGCCGCTTCGCCGCCCGCCACGCCGCCTTCCTTCCCGCCCGCCTTGACCGCCGCACTCACCGCACGCCGCGCCACGGGCCGCAGAGCGCGCCGAGTGCGTAGGGACGCAGGGCGGGGTGGAGAGCCGCTGTGGCGGCCCGCGGGGCGGAAGGGAGAGGCGAGCAACAAGCGGTGGAGGTAGAGAGGAATGGAGAGCGGCGGCGTTGAGTAGATGCGAGAGGGAGGGCCGTGGCGTCTGGCGTGTCGTCGTCGGCTCGTCGCCGCGACGTGTGGAGAGGAGGCCGAGACGGGGCAGGCGGCGGGAGACTCGGAGTGTGGGAGAGGGAGGCCGAGAGGCTAGGGGCGCAGGCGGCAATGGGAGGAGAAGGGAGTTAGGGTTGGGTAATTTTTTTACTCCTTATATATGGGGATGAGGCTATGCGGGCTGGTCCGGGCCGCATTGTTTTGTTCGTGCCGGGCCGGGCGGCCTGCCGTGCTTGGGTGGAGGCCGCGCGCTGATGCACCGTCTTGCGGGCCAGCCCGGGCCCGATGATTCTGGCCGTGCGGGTTGGACGGGCTAAAAAGCGTGCTTTCGGGCGGGCTCTCGGGCTGCGGGCTTTTTGGACATCTATAAGCAGCATCAAAGAGGGTGACGACTATAAGCTGGAATTGACGAACAAGTTTAGAGTTCAAAGAAGTGGGTGTGGGCCAGAAAGCCCAACGTGCATTGAACTGGGTCGGAATAGGTGCCCATGTTTGGGCGTAGTAAAAGAAGTGCACAATCTAAAAAAAAGTGCAGTGTCACGGCTACTAAAACTTCTCTGTTTATACATCAGTAATTATATTCAGTGGCCAAGATTTAACAACTTAACATGCTTTAATCTCCCTTATACAAAACAAACATGCTTTGAACTCCCTTATAAAAAAACAAATATGTACACACCATATTTTTCGAAAGGCCCTTTTCGAAACTGATTATCAGTTCAAGTTAAGTTACATAATTTTATGAGTATGAAATTTATATAAAAACAAATGGTTTTAGTTTGAGCTAAGCATTTCAAATTAACCCGAGCTTAAATTTAAATTAGCAGAAGGCATTGAAATGTTCTTGCGACATTTTCGGTTTTTATTGGGGTTTTAGTGTGTATACTTGATTTGCGAAATAGGTTTAATAATACTTTAATTTAAACATAGTTCATACTCTTTAAATTCAAATTCATTTTATAATTCTTACAACTACCTTTATTGGGCTTGGTCCAAAGTCCAATCTTTCCCTTCCTTTTTTTCCATCTTCCCTTTCTTGCTATCGCGCGCCGCCCACCCGTTAAGAAACCCGCCGCCGCCGCCGCTGCCGCCGTTCAAATCCAATGTCGCCGCAGCCGCGCCGCCCGCCCGCACCGCCGGAGCTGATGGATGAGCTCCTGTGCGAGATCCTCCTCCGGATTCCACCGGACGAGCCCGCACACCTCGTCCACGCGGCCCTCGTCTGCAAACCCTGGCTCCGGATCCTCTCCGACCCCGTCTTCAACCGCAGCTACCGCGAGCGCCACCGCAGGCCGCCCCTCCTCGGTTTCATCCACAACCTCAACCTCCACGAGAAGGGCCCGATCCCCCGCTTCGTCTCCACCACCGCCTTCCCCTGCTCGCAGCCGGCGCTCGACTGCTGCTTCTGGTGGGCCCTCGACTCCCGCCACGGCCGGGTGCTCGTCCACCGGTTCGGGCCAACCGACCTCGCCGTGTGGGATCCCATCACCTGCAACCTGCAGCAGCTGCCGGAGCCCTCCTACCCGCACAGCTACTTCACCGGCGCGGTGATCTGCGCGGTGGCAGGATGTGATCACCTCGACTGCACCGGCGGCGGCCTCTTCCGCGTGGTCTTTGTTGGCACCGACGACGAGGAGAGTCCTTCACCTGGGCAAGCGTGTACTCGTCGGAGACCCGTGGCTGGAGCACCATGGCTACCGCTGACCCTGATCCCGGTTACTACGTGGAGACGAAGCCTAGCGTTCTTGTCGGCGATGCGCTCTACTTCACCCTTGAGTCCGGGATGGCCATACTCAAATACGACCTGACCCGGCATGCTCTCTCGGTTATCGATGCGCCGGAGGTGAATGACAATATGGGTATCGTCATGGCCATACTCAAATACGACCTGACCCGGCATGCTCTCTCGGTTATCGATGCGCCGGAGGTGAATGACAATATGGGTATCGTCATGGCTGCGGAGGACGGTGGGTTGGGATTTGCCGCCATCAATGGCAGAAACCTCCACCTGTGGTCATGTCTGACAGGCGATGATGATGGCAGCTCTACGAGATGGACGCTATGCAGGGCCATCCATATTCAGAGTATTCTCCCGATTCGTAACCCACAAATTGGGCATGATGTGATTGGCTTTGCTGAAGGCACGGATACTATCTTCCTGAAAACTGATGCTGCCGTTTTCACCCTTGAGATCAAATCAGGGAAGACAAAGAAGGTAGGCGAGAGAGGTGCCTACTATGCTGTTCTGCCATACATGAGCTTCTGTGCTCCAGGTGCTAAACCTTAGCTTGTGCCTATTTTCATGTGAACTATACATATATATTATGTCTTGTTGTCCGTAACATTATCATGGTTTAATCTAATTAATATCTCTCTCTTTCAGTGTGTGCTGCGGGATGTTTGCCATCTCATTGATGACTATGTACAAGGATCCATCCATGAACAACCTTCAGATTTCGGATTCTGTGGGAGCAGACACTTGGCGCTTTTTATTGTGCAGTTTAAGAATGTTGGTAAACATGGTCACTTCAGTAAGCTTTTGGTTCTAATTCACCAACTCTAAAAAGAAAGGCTGGATATATATTGTTTCTACTGTCTTCATATGATTGATTTGCTAGGGATTTTCGTGTCAGGTTTACATTGTTGCGTGGTTAAATTTTGCATATTCATTTGTGTTATACTAAATTGTGTAGCAAAATCACGTTGATTAATGTGGTTTATGATGTATCCCTTAAACCCACAGTTTCTCTTCTACCCCCTTCTCCATTGTTCACATACCATTGACAAAAAAAAATATTGTTTGTAGATCACTAATTTCTTTAGTTAAATCTACAACATTCCCCGTAAGCCAAGATACTTCAAATTTGAGGGATTACAAAAAAAAAATTAGTAGATATTGTTCGGTATGTGCAAGAAATTATAGAATGCGCATAAGTGAAATTGTATTATCTGTCTTTTTTTTCCAGCATCAATGATACCTGCAGAAACCACAAGTTCATCATATATTTGAAATTACGATGCCTTTTTAATTCTTAGTTATGTAGGAGGATAACCTGATAACAACTTGTTTGAAAATATGATGCAGGCCTTGTTTTCTGGGAGGAGGATAATATATTTTTTGAAAATTTGAATATTCCTCGGGAGATTTGAACAGAACAGAGGCTCACTCTTCATGAATTTTACATGGTTTTTTATCGAAATGCAAAACATGAAAAACAAAACTGTTGTCCAATACTTCAGTGGGAGAGCTTCAGGCAGGAACTAGCATAACTTTCGTCAGTTTTTCATGTGCATCTGCTCCTTTTCGTTCTGATCAAAGGGTATGTGCCGGTGCAGAACGCGAGGCCGACAAATTCATCCTTGTCCTTGGGAAAGTAAGGGAGGAATCGAACAAGCAGCCCTTGCATTAGCAACGCTCTTGTGAAGAGTTTCTGAAGGGTTGAGATGTGGTTGTGTGGGAGCTGGTACAGGCGATGTGGTCCACTGAAGCAGAGGCTTGCCTTCAGTTCAGTTCAGTTCAGTTCAGTTCACGCAATTGGGAATCAGTGTGTTCAGTTCAGGCAATCAGTTTTGCGACAGATGAGGGCATTGTGAGAATATAGAAGGCTGGTCGATCTGAACCTGAGGACAGACAGGCTTGCATTGTAGTTAGATTAAGCTTCTGCATACTTGCATTTAGTTAGATTATTGATTAAGGCATTAAGCTCGCTGCATACTCGCATTATTGAGTACATGACGACTGATGATATGATGTGACGTTTATTTCTTCTGAATTTTCTCTTCTGTTTCCCTGAGCAACGGTGCTCGCGTAGTACCAGTTTCTGAAACTTGTCTGCTTAAATGCTTATACATCAGGTTAACTGTACATTCAGAGGCCAACCCTTATATATTAGCATGCCCTGATCATACAGATTTCATTAGTGAACAGATTAACTGTGTCTGGAATAATGTGTTTCCTAGCTAATTGATGCAGCAGGACCGTACAAAATGCATTAGCATTACCGTACAGTCCTACCAAGCTACTACTCTCTCCGTTTCAAAATATAAGGTCCTTGAGGGTTCAAATTCAAGAAACAATAGTGGAAGCAATGACCTCTATACCGCTCATTTTACGTTATCCACCAATTTTCCACCTACTTACCAACCTTATTCAATTTTATTCTATCCTTCTAAGACCTTATATTTTACAAATTTTAAACCTTTGAAGACCTTATATTTTGGAACGGAGGGAGTATGTACTGCAGAGATGCAGTTCCACCCAGGCACACAAATTCAGCCGGTGGTGATGAATACCTAGAGGAGTTTACAAGGACCGAGTTGTAATTATTTTTTCTTTCAAGGGTGTTCTTGTAAAATTATATGAAATATAAATCCGGTTCCCAGAAAACATGCGCTGTCACAATTACTGAAACTTGTAACATGCTTTGATTTTCATGCATGTGCACACTTACTATTTTCAAAAATGATTATCAGTTCAAGTTAAGTTACAGAATTTTTGGAGTGTGAAATTACAAAAATGAACGGTTCAGTGTGAGCTAAGCATTTCAAGTTCACTCAAACTTAGGGTAGCTCAGCTAGTAATGTTTATTGTGGTGGAACCTATGCACCAGAGTTTAAATCTTTGACTCGGCACTGGTGCTCCAACTTTTCTAAATTTATTTTTCAGGATTTAAACAACACTATTCTTTCAGTGGTAGGTGATGAGCCTGTCAACAGTGATACATCAATGGTGACTTCGTCTAGAGGATTTAGCGGCTTTTCGGAGCTGCTCATAAGGTAGGATTGCGTGTGTTCATAAAGGTGAATGTACGTCTACATCTGCACTTTGTGAATAAAAAAAAGTTCACTCAAACTTAAATTTAAATTAGGAAAAGGCATTGAAATGTTCATGAGCCATTTGCTGGTTTTTTGGGTTTTATCATGTAGACTTGAGTTGCGAAATAGGTTTAGTACTTTAGTTTAAACCTAGTTCATATTCTCTAAATTTAAATTCATTTCATAATCTTTCTCTTGCTTTCTTTGGGCCGGACCTAGTTCGAGGGCCCTCTCCTTTCCTTCCTGAGTTGTTGGCCCAGCCAGCGCTCGCTCCTCTTTCCCTTCCAACGCGCCGGCCCCCCACTCCACCGCCGTCTCCGCCGCTGCTCCAATCCAATGTCGCCGCAGCCGCGCCGCCCGCCCGCACTGCCGCTGCTGATGGATGAGCTCCTGGGCGAGATCCTCCCCCGGATCCCACCGGACGAGCCCGCACACCTCGTCCACGCGGCCCTCGTCTGCAAATCCTGGCTCCGGATCCTCTCCGACCCCTTCTTCAACCGCGGCTACCGCGAGCGCCACCGCAGGCCGTCCCTCCTCGGTTTCATCCACAACCTCAACCTCCACCCCCGCTTTGTCTCCACCACCGCCTCCCCCTGCTCGCAGCCAGCGCTCGACTGCCGCTTCTGGTGGGCGCTCGACTCCCGCCACGGCCGGGTGCTCGTCCACCGGTTCGGGCCCGACGACCTCGCCGTGTGGGATCCCATCACCGGCGACCTGCAGTACCTGCCGGAGCCCCCCTACCCGCACCACTACTTAGCCGGCGCGGTGATGTGCGCGGTGGCAGGATGCGATCACCTCGACTGCACCGGCGGCCCCTTCCGCGTGGTCTTCGTGGGCAACGACCTGCGTGAGTTCGTCACTTGGGCAAGCGTGTACTCATCGGAGACCCCTGGCTGGAGCACCATGGCTATCACCGATCCCGGTTCCTCGTTTTACTACGTGTTGGCGAAGCCTAGCGTGCTCATTGGCAATGCACTCTACTTCACCCTCAAGCCCGGGATGGCTGTACTCAAATACGACATGGCCGGGCATGACCTCTCAGTTATCGATCCGCCAGAGGTGAATGACCAGATGGGTATCGTCATGGTTGGGGAGGACGGTGGGTTGGGATTTGCCACCATCAAGGACAAGAGCCTCCACCTGTGGTCCTGGCTGACCACAGGTGATTTGCTATGCAGGGTCATCCAACTTCAGAGCCTTCTCCCAATTCAGAACCCAGACATTTCGCATAAAGTGATTGGTTTTGCTGAAGGCACAGACACAATCTTCCTGAAAACAGATGTTGCCGTTTTCGCCCTTGATATTAAGTCAAGGAAGACAAAGAAGATAGGTGAGGGAGGTGTCTACTACACTATCCTGCCGTACATGAGCTTTTGTGATCCAGGTGCTAAACCTTAGCTGGCCAGTTTTTCTGTAAACATTTTGTTTATATTGCTCGTTCCTAACTATAGCATGATTTAATATAATCTCTTACATGTACCTTTTCAGTATGTCCTGCGGGATGTTTGCCATCTCCTTGCATTGATGACACAAGTATCCATATCTATGAACAACCTTCAGATTTTTGAATCAGCAGGAGCAGACGCTTTAAGTGCTTTTTTAAATTTTGTTGTGCAGTTTAAGAATGTCATTGTCACTTCAGTAAGTTTTTGGTTCTACAAAGAAAGGGAATAAATTAATGTTCTGGATATGTTTATGTTCTTTTCTTATGATTTGCTATGGCTTGTGGTCTCCAGTTAATTTACATTATGTGTGGTTCAATTTTGCATATTCATTTATACTAAATTGTGTAGCAAAGCACGTTGATTATTGTGGTTTATGATGTGGGTTCTTCTACCCCCCCCCCCTTCTGCCCATCTCCTTTATTAATTAACTAATTACGTGTGTTGATCACTAGTTTCTTTATGTTTATTAAATTGAGGGATTACAAAAAGTTTCAGTAGATATTGTTCTGTATACATGAGACAATATAATGCACATAAGCAAACTTGTATTATCCGAACAAGCGGTAGCCACCCTGGCATTGGCATCGCCCTTGAGTTTCTTAAGGGTCGAGGTGTGGCGTAGTGGCGGTGTGGGAGCTGGTATAGGCGATGATTGTACACCAAAACAGAGGCTTGCCTTCAGTGTGTTCAGGCAATCAGTTTTGCGACAGAGATGAGGGCATTGAGATAATAGAGAAGGCTGATCTGAACCTGAGTTCAGACAGGCTTACATTTTTGTTAGATTAAGACAGATGAGGGCATTGAGATAATAGAGAAGGCTGATCTGAACCTGAGTTCAGACAGGCTTACATTTTTGTTAGATTAAGCTCGCTGCATATATACTCACATTAGTATTTTTTTGATGAAACAGGAGGGAGAGTCCCCTACTGGTTATATATTAAATTAAAAGAAAGTTTACAGGGCAAAAGAAAAAAAGAAAGAGGGAAGGAGAAAAAAGAGCAAAATTACAAAACATGAAGAAGCCAAGCTGAAAAATTGCCGAGTGATATTTAGCCTTTGCTCTGTAGAATTCTTCTCTGAAAGTGTTCTTGCAAGTCTGAGTTGTGACAGGGTGATTTTCAGAGATGTGTTCATTTCTTGGTGTCCATATAACTCCAAGACATAATGATTATAACTCCATGAAGAAAGAGGCTGAGCTAGCTGATTCTTGAGGCTTTCAAGAGTCTGATATCCAGTCATATTACTATTAACCTGTAGGCCAATCGAATTCCAACAGAGTTTGGAAAAGGGGCAATATAGAAAAAGATGAAGGACAGATTCTTCTATATCATTCTGACAGAGAACATATATGAGCATGGCAATTGCATTATTGAGCACATGATTGACGATATGATGTGATGTTTCTTCTGAATTTTCTCTTATTTGTCCTTTTCCTTTGCCTTCTGAAAATTAGGGATTCTCTTAACTTTACATAATTCATTAGTGAACAAATTAACTGTTTTGAGGTATTATATTTCCTAGCTAATTGATGCATCAGAACAGTACAGAAGGTAGCATTAGCAATTTAGCATACACAGTCCTCCTGTAGCTATCTTTTTTTAGACATAAGATTAAAATCTTGCTAATCTATCTACGTACTGCAGACGTGCAGTTCCATGCACACACAAAATCAGTGTACACAACACGGCCGGGGATACAACTCTAGTCACACGATCGCCGGCATCTCTAGGCGTTGATGAACTGCGTTCCGGTGAGGTACTCGGTGAAGGTGAGCGCGACGAGCCCGAGCATGGCGAAGCGGCCGTTCCAGAGCTCGGCGTTGGCGCTCATGACGCCGCCGCTCCTGGCTTCGGCGCTGTCCCCCTTGAGGACCGGCACTAGCGACGCCACGGAGAGAACGGCGGCGGTGGCCGCGAACCAGGCCAGCCCGGACCCGCTCCCGGCCTGCGAGAGGATGCCGCCGCCGCGGGACGCCTCGACGTCGAGCGCGGACACGAAGCCCACCATTGCGAGCCGCCCGTTGATGCGCTCGGGCGCCGGGCCGCTGAACGCCAGCGCGTCCCAGAGACCCGGGCTCGCCGTCTTCTTCGCGGGCTTGGGCTGTGGCGGCGTCGGGGTGGCGGCCGGTGACGGCGAGGAGGAGGACGCCGCGCTCGTCTCCTCAGCGTCCTCGGCCTGGGCCCGGACTACCAGCACGCGGTGCCGCGGCGCGAGCGCGGACGCCGGGACACGGACAGGGAGCGCGCCGGCACGAGCGCCGGCGGCGGCGAAGGCGAGGGAGCCCATGGAGGCCATCATCGTGGCTGCCATCGGAGTTGGTGGTGCACGGGTGCTGTGGTGGATCGGAGATCGAGTTGCAGGCTCGCGTAGCAGCTAGCAAGATGCTGGGTTGCTCGCTGTGGTGGCGATGTCTGTCTGTTGCTTTCCTTCGTTTTTCTAGCCTTTGAGCTCTGTGATGGATGATAGCGGAGATGAGAGTGGCCGGCATTTTATAGTGTAATGGGCAGTTGCTAGCGCGCCCGTGACTATAGACGGCCAAACGTGCGTGCCGTGCCGACACGGGCACGGACACGATCGTGTCGTGCCACGGCTAGCGACGACTATCGACAGCGTGCCCTATCGTGCCGTGTCTAGGCGTCTGGCGTGCGGCACATCCCAGCCGAACACGACACTAAGGAAGCTGGGCGTGTGGTGTCGTGTTCGGCAGAACATAGATTCACCAAGTGTTCAAACACAAAAATTCATTCATTCAAAGTCACAACACATAAAGAAAACACTCGTCTTTATATAGGAGGGGAGGGGAGGCCGAGATCAACGATCACGAGGGAGGGGCAGGCGGGATCCAACGGCTATCGTGCTCGCCTGCGGTGGCCGCTGGAGCGGCCGCGCCCGTGTCGTGTTCGCTGCGTCGATTCCAGCCAACAACGCACGCGGGCCGTTGTGCACGGCACGGGACAGCCGCGCCGCGGTCGCTCGTGGACCATGTTTAAACGGGCCGTGTCCGTGCCAGCCCAACGGGCTGAGCCCATTTGGACATCTATACCCGTGACATTTTCATTGGCATCACTGCATCAGTGGCGAGTGGCGACAAGGAAGAAGCCGCGCGCCAAAGCAAAGAAGGAGATTTGCCTGCTGTCCGTGTGGTTACTGGCTAATGCGAGATCTTAATTAGTTGTTTCTTTGCGGGTAATCTTAATTAGTTGTTGTGTAGCCTTAAACCTGGATCAAGCCACACATGCATGTTCGACGTTTCTCGTTTGTTCTCCGGCGACCTCGTATGTTCTCTCAATCTTTTGCTTTGACCTCCTTCTAGAGGTTTTGACATCCCTTGTTGCAGTTCAAATATGGAGCAAACATGCATGCATGTACTCATTAGAACCTGCTGCGTAGAATACAAATGTACAGTCACAAAACAATATAATGACAATATAATGTCGGCTCTTCACACTTAACTACAGTACATTAATTAGCTATGTTTGTTGCTCCCTCGATTCCACAAATTATAATCTATTTGACTTTTTTACTTGTTTGACTGCTCATCTTATTCAAAAAATTATATAATCAATTATAAATTATTTTTGAAGAATTTTTATTAATAAAAGAAATCACAACAAAAGATGTGATATTTTGCATAATTTCTGAATAAGACGAGCGGTCAAATTTGAAGTAAAAAAAAATCAAATGAGGTATAATTTGGAACGGAGGGAATAACATCTTAGCTAGCCAAGGTCGATCCAAACATGTTTGCATAGTTATTAGCAGGGGGTTTTGAAACCATAGAACTTCTATGAAGTTGGACGGTCAATGAATCGATGAGACTAGTGTCAGTGGTTCGATTAGTTGGTCGATCAATTCAACCCGGTTCAAATAGGCTATTATATATACTCTCTCCATTCGTATAAGAAATTTTGGTGAGATGGCTTTGGGCCTCCAATTGCTTCGTTATTAGCGAGTTTGAGGCCAATTTTCAACCTTAAAAATGTTGAGAATTCACTCTCTCGATCTGGTTTTTTAGCAACAATTAAAAATGTTGAACTGGTAAGGTCGTTGGTAATTCACGGATTTTTCCTACCACTGGACCGTTCTTTGTTCTGTGCTGTTTCATATAAAGTCAGTAATTTGAAAATACAAATGAAAATTGGAATTTTCTAATTGCTATTATTCATGAGATACTTCACACTTATAATTTTACAATGCCTTCTAGCGACTCTTCACACATATTAACGTGCAAAGAATGGTGCCCCCAATACCCAATTTGGAATTTCATCGGCTACAAGAGTAATACAATACTACAATATATAACGCATAAACGGACCACTTTGTGATGGAACATGTTCATCCCTTCCGAGTCTTGACTCATTAAGTTTAAAGTAAGACCTAGTACTTATCTGAGTTATGTTTTAGTGGGAGTTGACATACTATTGATAGCAGCAAGATGTCTTTGGTGATGAAAACAGTTTACTACTCGCGGTACTTGGGGTCAGGGGCGGATCTAGCATTTGTTGATAGGGGGTGCTAATGTCTTCCTTCTCCTCCTTTTTTCTCTTCTTTTCTTCTTCATCTTGCTTCTTGTCTTCTTCATCCTCTTCACTCATGGTTCCCATTTTGCCTTTCTAGGTTGGTGGGCGCTTTCACCATTCAGCCATGGATGCTTTAGCGAGTGAACTAGGTTTTTATTTGAGAGCGAACTAGGTTTTTAGTGGTATTCCTTCTCGAGCTTCTATTTCTTCCGTTAAGGGAGATTCGGGAAAAGATGGAATAGGAAGACGTGTTTCCAGAACGAACAAGATACGGGTAGAGAAGGGGAGTGCATGAGAGTAGGGGGCTGGAGCCCAGCCCCCCAGCTCTCACGTTGGATTCACCCCTACTTGGCTAAAAAAGATTACACGAGGGGCAAGATACAAAGTCACGAGGGGCAAGCTGCAAAATATCACATGATGCCCGGCTCTTAGTTCATGGGAGCACCTGAAGCACCGGGAATACTAGAATTATTGGATGTCTACATCTTATTTGAGGAGGTTCACGTAGATCGGGTGTTTGGAAAAGAACAAAATTCCAAATTACTACCATCGTATAGCCAAAGTGCATATAACCTTTTAAACTATTTCTTGGTTCAGTTCACCTCATAAACTATACCATTTGGTTCAATGAGTTCTTAACACAATTTTTTTCATGCATAAGTGAAGTTTTAAATTCAGATTTTGCAAGGTGATAACAAACAACATAAGACATGTTAAAAAATATATTATGAATTTTCATCATTATTTTGATAGGGTGGTATATTTAATAATATAATTTATCATTGAGATACATAATTATATAAAAATAATGATGAAAAATTTGTAGAATATTCATCTTGGGGAGTCTCAAATTAAGATTCAACTTGTTGATGGAGAAAAAACAAATTGTGTTGAGGTAAATTAAACCAAATAGTATTTGGACTTTCACTATACTTAAGGGTAGTAATTTGAATTTTTTTCTTTAGAAAAAACCCGAAACATTTGGTCATTCGACAAAGACTTATGTCGCGCGAAGAAAGTTCATTTCAAATTTCATTACCGTCACGAAAAGATTTTACAAAAGAGTACGTCCTGGATACATATTTTTTCCTGGACTGAAATCCTACAGACTAGCTCCTCTACACAGCTACTACATGCATCCGTACAATGATGTACTACGACGTATTTACGCGTTGATGAACGGGGCGCCGGTGAGGTACTCGGTGAAGGCGAGCGCGACGAGCCCGAGCATGGCGAAGCGGCCGTTCCAGAGCTCGGCGTCAGCGCTCATGACGCCGCCGCTCCTGGCTTCAGCGCTGTCGCCCTTGAGGACCGGCACCAGCGACGCTACGGAGAGGACGGCGGCCGTGGCCGCGAACCATGCCAGCCCGGACCCGCTCCCGGCCTGCGAGAGGAGGCCGCCGCCGCGGGACGCCTCGACGGCGAGCGCGGACACGAAGCCCACCATGGCGAGCCGGCCGTTGATGCGCTCGGGCGCCGGGCCGCTGAATGCCAGCGCGTCCCACAGCCCCGGGCTCGCCGGCTTCTTCGGCGGCATCGGGATGGTTGGAGACGAAGTCGGGGACGACGCCGCGGTCGTCTCCTCCGTTTTTGGCTCAGCGTCCTCGGCCTGGGCCCGGACGACCTGCAGAGCGCGTCGCCGCGGCGCGAGCGCGGACGCCGGGACACGGCTGGGGAACCCGCCGGCCCGAGCGCCGGCGGCCGCGAAGGCGAGGGAGCTCATGGTGGAGGCCATCACCGTGGCTGCCATCGGAGTTGGTGGTGCACGGGTGCGGTGAGTTCGAGATCGAGTTGTAAGCTCGTTGAGCAAGCAAGATGCTCGCTGCAGTGTCGATGTCTCTGTTGCTTTGCTTAGCCTTTTCTCGCTTTCGAGCTGTGTGATAGCAGCGAGGAGGGTGCCGGCTTTTTATAGGGGTATGCGGCGGTTGCTAGCCCGCCCGTGACGACGGGATTGGCGATGGTGGCGGCGGCGGGGGCCACGTCGCCGGGAGATTCACGGCCGCAGATCGACCGACCTGCCTGATCGACCCGCACAGGTACTGTGGGACTTGGAGCGCATGCGCGCGACGTGGAGGGGGGCGGCATCACAGCGACCTGGGTTGCTTCGTCGCCGTCGACGTGGACGCCAAGGCCGCCGCGCGCCAAAAGTACACGCGCGCGACGTGGACGGAGGCCAGGTAGAGCGCGAGCCGGGCGGCCACGTCGCCGTCGACGTGGACGCCAGGGCCGCCGCGCGCAGGCGTGGCGGTGGCGAGGTGGCCCCGCTCCGTCGCCAAAAAGTGGCAGAAGAATCCAGAACTACGCAGGGAGCGCGCGGTAGACGAGACGACGTGTGGGTTGCGAGAGCGTCAGTGGCGAGTAGTGGCGACATGTGGGAAGAAGACGACAGACGACAATGGTGTCTATCGTGTGGTTGCTGTGCTTCTACATTTTTATTATTACTAGTAGAGGGTGTGAACTAAGTAATTTGCGTGTGGTTTAACCGGGTTGGGACTTGGATCATGGGACCTCTAGAACTTGGTTGAGTTACGGCCGTCCGTCCGGCGAGTTTCTCGTTTGTTCTCCGGCGACCTCGTTCCACCATGAATGGACCAGAAGAGCTCGTGTTTATGTGGATCTTTGGTTTGACAACCTTACTTACTTCTAGTAGTTACGAGATGTCCCTACTCACTCCATATTGAATATGATAAATTTTCTATTAAGCCAAAGTTAAATTATCCTAAACTCAAAAATATAATAAAAATAATAACATTTATAATATAACTTGTTGTACCTCAGAACCATTATAACAAAGCTTATATTGGTACAAGAGATTAGATCCATTATATTCCATTTTTACAGTGTGCATCTTTAACGCGGTCAATGTTCATCTTCTTTCTATGGAAACTTGCTCAAATGTAATATATTTTGAGTAGGATAAAAATAGAAAATACATTCCTGGAAGGACTATATTTAATTTTTATTTTAACTTAAGCTTATCTGTATATCTTGAACCAAGTGTATAAAAAATATTAAATCAATAGTATTTAATAAATGCAATGCTAAAAGATATTGCATGTAGTATATTCAATGAAGCTTATTTAATGCAAAAATATTTAATGCTAAAAGATAGTATTGAGTATTGTTTTTATAAAGCAAAGGACAGTCACAATCATCGAACTAGGGAGATACTCCGGTTCCCTATTAGAAATCATTTTGGACAAGGTTTGAGTCAAATATTGGGAATATAAATCATGAATAACTTTTAAGTCGTCGAGTTTGATAATGTGAAAATCATATAAATAGATTTGTCTTGAAAATTACTTTCATGAGAATATACATATATAACTTTCCAATAAAAATTTTTATAGAAAAGAGAAGTCAAAGTTGTGCTTTGGTGACCGTGTCGCTGTCCTAAACGACTTCTAATATGGAACCGGAGGGAGTACGTTAGTATTAAATTCAGTACAATGGTGCTATTTTAGAGAAGGGAGTGATGATAGGGGGAAAATCGTATGTATCATGCAAGAAAATGATTTTGATGAAAAATCCAATGTGCCGGGTATTATATATTTTTTCTTGGAGGAGAGTACCATATATGCAATACAACATTCAAAGAATTGCGGTCAAAATAACATCATCCACTACATATGTAAGACCTGCTTTGTAAATCCACCATTTAAAATTGCAGGATGTTTTAGTTTTCTGAAATTCATAATGTTTTCACTATACATTTAGATATAAGCTATATCTAAAAAAGTTATAACACCTATGTATGGGTGGGGCAGGGGTTCGGGGGTTTTCTCGACCTATGTGAGAAGGTCTTCTTCGTAATACAATGCTGTGGGGGTGGTCTTACCCGCCAATGTTATACGTCGCTTCAGCGACAAAATGTCTTCATGTCGCTGAAGGCCGCGGGACATGAGGGGTGCGGGGTTTTTTATTTCTTTCTTTCTTTTCTGTTTCTTTCTTTTTTATTTCTTTCTTTTCTTTTCTTTTCTTTTTCCTTTTCTATTTTCTTGTTTCTTTTTTATTTCTTGTTTCTTATTTCTTTTTTATTTCTGGTTTCTTTTTATTATTTCTTTTTTATTATATTTCATTTATAATATTATTTTTTCTGTTTCATTTTTTCTTTCTTTCTTTTTATTCTTCTTTCTCTTTATTCTATTTCTTTTATTTTTCTTATTTCTCTTTTATTTATTTATTTTTATTTATTTATTTTTTACTTTCTACTTTATTTTTTTGTTTCTATTTCCATTTTTACATTCTTTCCTTTTTAATATTTTTTCCTCCATTAATATTTTTATTGTTCGAGATGAGATGTAAAATTGTTCTCGCTAGAATAATAAGTTGTTCTAGCTATAAGTATCTTGTTTGGGCTATAATAACAACTTGTTCTGACCCTTGTTCTGATTTGTTCTGACACTACATTTGTGTTTGTTCGAGATGACACACAAAATTGTTCCGACTATAATAGGATTTTGTTCTAACAGTTGTTCTCATTTGTTCTGACACTTTTTTTTTTCGAGATGACATACAAACTTGTTCTGGCTATAATAATAAGTTGTTCTGGCTATAGTAATATCTTGTTCTGTCTATAATAATAACATGTGTCTGACCCCTTATTCCGATTTGTTCTGACACCACATTTGTTGTTCGGGATGACATATAAACTTGTTATGACAGTTGTTATCGTTTGTTCTGGCGTTTCATTCGTTTTGTTCTAGCGATAACAGAATATATAACTGTAATTAAAAAATATGAATAAAAAAAGTTTGTCAAAATATAGTCAAGTGTGATCTTGTTTCGAAGTTTGTATTGTCAGAAATCCAATGGTGCGATCAGAATTTAATTTTGATGTTTGGTTTGTGATTTATAGATTTTTTTAGTTTCAATCAATGTTGCATGTGGCTGATGTCATCAATTTTATTTTCTTTTGCATGCATGCACTCCAACCTCCAGACCTTTTGCGACAAGATGCTATTTTGTCGCTGAACAGCCAAGAGCGCCTGGTCTTACCCCCACAGGTTGAGTTTTTAAAAAGTTATAACGACTAATAATTTAGAACGGAGAAAGTAGATGATAAGAGAACTACACGTGAAGAGAAGTTTCGAAGCCTATATCTCATATACTCACCGGTATTTTGTACGAAAAATCGCATGGTTTATTGGGTGCGTGTGTAGATGCGTACTAAAATGTATAGACATCACTCTTCGCACACTAGGCCAGAAACGATTTGTCCTGGCACAAGTAAATTAGCGTGCTGGCGGGTGCAATTGGCACCGAGATAATAATCTTGCGTTGGGCGCAACGCCGGCATTGAAGGATTAGTAGTCTTTGGCGGGCGATAAGCCACCGCACAAATGGTCCCATTTATCTTTGGCGGGCGGCTTATGTCGACCGCCAAGATGGATCTTTACTGGCGGCTGGCATAAGCACCCGCCGGCCGCGAAGTACAAATAGAACTTGTTGCTTCTGTCACCAATATTTCAACATGGACAGCACCAACAAGTCAAATTGATTCACCAAAAAGTCAAATTCAAACTGAAATATCAACACAAACAACACCTTAGAAATGTTTATTTCACACAAACAACGTGATCACAAATGTTTCAAAGCACACCAACACAAATTAAAGTACACTACAATAGGGGCCTCACTCACAAGTCAACTACAACTTGCCTCACTCAGTTCTTAGACAGTCCGCCAGTGAGATAACTACCAAGCACTACACCTATTATCAAGATCACAAAAGCGAGGATGGTGCCCTGCATGCATAATCCTTGATTTTTCTTGGGCTTCTTCTTCCCACAGACATTCTTCGCCAAATGTTCAGTAAATTACCCTCGTTGTTATGCAAGTTCCAGCCTCATTTCATTATGCGACATCTTCAAATCACTAAACCCCAACTTCAAATCAGAAACGACAAACTTTAGCTGATTCAATTGATCCATAATTTCAGGCACGGGTTGCACCTACCCCGGCGGATACACTACACTAGACGGTTGTGGTGCCGCTCGTGGTGCCGCTTGTGGTGGTTCAACAACACTGGTGAACATCTGATAGTTTGCCGGCACCAAATGTGGGTAATTTGTTCTCAAATGCTGGAGGTATTGACCTTCCCACCAAACTTCCGGACATGAATTAGGGTCGTCCTACAAGAATAATCAACAAATGCAACTATGTTATTAGGGCAGTAACAAATGCAACATAGTTGATAATTATCCATATATGGCAAGATTGATTTCGGATTAACATCATCTACAAGAACAATCAACAAATCCTAAGGTGGCTGCCATCAATAAATTGGATAATTATCTAGACATAAACCGAATCAACAGAATCACTAAAATTATATCAATTGAATCACTAATATTATATCAACCGAATCACTAATAATCAACAAATCCTAAGGTGACTACTAATCAACTGAATTAGGGCAGGAGATGAAAATCAAACCAGGTGGTTGTTCGGGCACTTGTAGATGATGTTATTTGCCTTGCTCTTGAACCAAACCACCCGGATCCGGCAGTACTTGTATTCCACCAGGGAGAGAGGCACGAACTGGCTAAGGTTCTGCGCGGAGCTGCTCGCCATGCGGTGCTGATGGTGCTCGACGTCCGTCGAGGATCTGGAGGTAGAAGATTGGGTCGACAGCTTGCCTCCAAGCTCCTCCTCCACCGCAAGCTGCGACGGCGGCAGCGGCACACGAGTGCTGGCATGTGCGGTGGCGGGGCTCAGGCGGCGGCTTGCGACTGCGGCGCGCGGGCGAAGATCACGAGCAGCGGTGGCGGGGCACGGGCGGTTGCGGCTCCGGCGGGGCTCACAGCGGCGGCTAGGGTTGGGAGCAAAGCAGCGAGTGTGTGAGTGAGTGTTGACCGTTCCGACCGGACTTATTCCGACCAGTGTGCTGCCGGTGGCTTAAGTGCCCGCCAGGAGAGATATTAGTGCTGGCGGGTGGCTTAAGTCACCCGTCAGCATAAAGGTACACAGTGCTGGCGGTCAACATAAGGCACCGCCAGCACAGAGATTACTGCTGGCGGTTGGCTTATGCCACCCGCCAGCACTGTGCCTTCTATAAATATAGAACAATCCCTTCTTCTCAGCAACCTTCCATTGACGCTTTGCCCGAGGAGCTCGGGAAAAGCTCCAAAAACACCAAATCTAGGGGGGAAGGTTTTGCTCTTGATTTTCTTGGAGGAGGTGGCTATATAAGGTGAGTTTGTGCTATTTTAACCTTAGTTTTCTCCTTTTATTCATGATTTGTATGTAGATAGAGATCTAGATCTAGACCTAGGGTTAGCTAGGAGAGAGGGGGGAGTGAAGAGAGATATTGAATTAGAGATTTATTTTTTAAATAGCTTTAGATTTTCGTAATATAATAATTGCAATTATAGAAGCAAGTTTACATATTAAATTATTAGTTTGTCAATGCAAATGATTTAAATGTTCATAATATAATTATTGCAATTATAGAAGCAAGTTTACATATTAAATTATTTAAATTATTAGTTTGTCATTTAAATTATTAGCTTCATAAATTAAAATTATAGAATTTAGTTTTGTTTCCGTTTTTTACATATTAATTGAATCAAGTTACACAATTGAGTTTGAAATTGTAGAATTCAGTTTTGATTATACGTGAGTTTATAATAGAATTATCTTTTATAGGTTGTTTAAGATGGAACATAGAGCATGGATGTATGGCATACGGAGACATTCGTCTACATTCTTGACAGAGTTAACAAACTTTCTCGAGGTTGCATGTACATGCCCAAATTTCTAGGACAAAGCAAATATGTTGTCCATGTTGTGATTGTTGCAACAAACTTGTGTGGGAAGATATTAATGCCATCAAGATGCATTTGATAAAGCGGTTTTGTGAAAGGATACAAAACTTGGTCCCACCATGGTGAAGCGTAGTACTTTCAACAATGCGCATATCGGCACCGTGTATGATGAAGTGGGTGATGAAGATGCGTATGAAAATGATCATGTCATGATGGATGATGCTTTTGGCTGTGAAGATCAAAATGATGATCAAACAGATGCACCATAGGTGGACGAGGAATGTGATGTTGATATGGAAGAAATGTTGCGCCACATTGAACCGGAGGTGTTGCTAGGGAGTACTAAAGGGTTAGAAAATTTTGAGACACTAAAGAAGGCAGCAAAGGACCGTATGTATGAGGGTTGTGGGAAGGAGTGGACCGTGTTGCGTTTCCTACTCCATCTTCTGATTGTGAAGGCAAAATTGGGATGATCGGACAATAGTTTTAACGAACTCCTTACTCTGTTGGCCAATCTACTCCCGAAGCCTAACTTGGTCCCAAGAAACACATATGAAGCAAAGAAGATTATCAACCCATTGAAGATGCGAGTGCAAAGAATACACGCGTGTAGGAACCATTGCATATTGTACCGCGTGACTATGCAGAACTGGAGAAGTGTCCAAATTGCGATGCTAGTCGTTACAAAAGTAATGCTGATTTTGCTGTGGAACGGGTCATTGCATCTAAAGGTGCGAAGAGGAAGGTGGGTGGAAAGAAAAGTGCATTTTCTCAAGTTGAGGAGGAGTACGGTTTGGTAATCGCTAGTCAACGTAAAGTCCCCTTGGTGATGTGGTACTTGCCGGTGGAGGACCGTCTGCGATTGTTCTCGAACCCAAAGACCGGCCGAACTAATGACTTGGCACGCAGATCGCCCAGAGAAGTCTGATGGGAAGCTTCGACATCCTTCTGATGCTCGGCAGTGGAGGACCTTTGATTCCAACCACAAAGAGTTTAGAGATGAAAAAAGAAATATACGATTCGCATTAAGCATGTATGGCATGAATCCATTTGGTGAAAGAAGCGACACGCGACAAGACATGGCGGTGTTGATGACCATATACAACCTTCCCCCCTGGCTATGTCACAAGAGAAAGTTCCTTTTGCTCACCATTCTAATCCAAGGACCGAAGCAACCTGGTATCGACATAGATGTCTTCCTGGAGCCATTGATGGAAGAAATGGAGAAGTTTTGGAAACATGGGGTTGAGATGTGGGATGAGTACAGAAGGGAGACATTCACACTTAAGGCAATTATCTTTGTTACCATTAATGATTACCCTGCCCTATTTTCTTTGTCTGGTTAGAAAAAAGGAAAAACAAGTTGTGTAGTTTGTTTGAATGGTACAATATTTGTGTACCTGAAAGGATCTAAGAAGACAGTGTATATGGGGCACATACGCTGGCTAATAAGGACTCACAAGTACCGCAAGATGGCAGACTCTTTTGATGGAAAGATTGAGAAAGACTCTTTTGCCCCACAACCGGCCACCGGTAGAACCGTATTTGAAATGTGTCAGAAGGTCAAGTTCAAACTTGGTAAGAAGTCAAAAGGTGATGTTGATGATAATTCAAAAAGGGGAAGGAAGGAGGCTGAAACTACAGAAAACATTGACGTGCCTTTCAAGATGTCTATATTTTTCAAGTACTTTCCATACTGGGAAGAATTGGCAGTGCGCCATGCCATCGGTGGGATGCATCTTCAGAAGAATGTGTTTGAAAGCACAATGGGATTCTTAGGCTTAACAGGAAAGGTAAAGGATAGACTGAAGTCGCGTAAGGATCTTGTTGACCTAAAAATTAGGCCAGAACTCCACCCACAACCACGTCCTAATGGTAAGCAGTACCTTCCACCTGCTAGCTACAACTTAACACAACATGAGAGGTTGGTTATCTGCAAATGCTTGTGTGGGCTGAAAGTGCCTACCGGATTGTCATCCAACATCCGATCGTTGGTCTCGTTGAAGGACATGACGCTTACTGGTTGTAACTCTCATGATTGTCATGTGATGATCACTGTTTTTCTCGCGATTGCGATCCGAGCTGTCAAACCAGTATTCTTTAAGATGGTTATCACAAGGATGTGCTACTTTTTCAACGTCATTTCGCAAAAAGTGGTAGATTGTGTAGAGTTGGCAAGGCTTCAGCTGTTTATGTCAGAAACTCAAGCCCAGCTCGAGATGTGCTTCCCTCCGTCATTTTTTGATATCATGGAACATCTAATGATCCACATGGTTGAGCAAATTATTGAACTAGGACCTATGTACTTTCATCAGATGTGGACGTACGAACGGTTCATGTCGATTCTCAATGGATACATGAGAAACAAGGCATTTCCAGAGGGAAGCATGATCGAGAGCTACCATACAGAAGAGAGTGTTGATTATTGCATAGACTACATAAAAGATAAGAGAGCGATCGGTTTACCGAAATCTCGACACGAAGGCAGATTGTCAGGGAAAGGGACCATTGGAAGGAAAAGATTCATTGACGAGGACAACCAACAACTGGAGAAAGCACATGCTAGTGTTCTACAACAACTTGCAATAGTGGAGCCATTTATCGTGCAACACGAAAATGAGATTTGTGAAGAAAATGATAGTCGGTCCGAGGATTGGGTCATCAAAGAGCAAAAGCGTCGTTTCCCATCATGGTTAAAGGAACATGGGCATCTATTTCAAGGAAATTCCATAGATGACACAACATTGACCAGGTTGGCAGCTGGTCCATCAAGCAATGTGACCTCATGGCAAGCATACAAAATTAATGGGTACACCTACTATACGAAGGCAAAAGACAACAAGAGTGTCGCGTATCAAAATAGTGGTGTTCGCATAGATGCGATTGATAAATCCAGAAACAACATCACTTACTACAGGTTCATAGAGGAAATATGGAAACTTGACTATTGAGAGAATATCGTGTTCCCGTGTTTCGATTGCCAATGGGTCAAACACCGAATGGCGTCCACAGATGACAATTATGGGTTGACACTTGTAGACCTTGCCAATGTAGGTTACAAAGATGATCCATGGGTACTCGCCGAGCGTGTTGCACAAGTTTTCTACATAGCTGATCCTATGAATGTAAAGAAGCACATTGCCGTCTCCGGAAAACAAAGAATTCTAGGAGTAGAAGGTGTAATTGATGTTGAGGATTACAATCAGTTTGATGAACTAGTCTTGTTCAAAGATCATGAGAAAAGAATGAAAAAAATTGAAGCCAGCATTCCTAAATCGGAGAAGCCATGGTTACGTCTGCATCGTGAAGGGAGAATTGTTAAAGGTAAATTTGCACTTCTTATTAGTCGGGCTTGATGTATCACTTGTAAGACTTTATATAATTAATGTTGTTGTAAGACTTTCAATCATTTTAGGAGACTTTTGGATGTTCCGATGAAATGAGACTCTAGGGTCAAACAACCTATAACTCATTAGGTGTATGACCCTAGAGTCCCATTGAACTAACCTTTTTAAACTAGGACTTCTTTTACAAGAGACACACCTCCTATACTTAAATTCAAATATTTTATGATACTTTTGGAAGTTTCAATGAAATTTGAACATTTTAAGCCAGGATTTCAAATTTTTTAAATTCTGGAAAAACACTATGCTGGCGGGCGTCTTAAGTGCCCGCCAGCATTGAGCCTCACCACTGGCGGGTATCATAACACGACCGCCAGCACAGTGGTTTGCCAAAATCTGAAATTTTGAAATCCTAGCCTAAAAATTTCCAAATTCATTGAAACTTCTAATATTATCCTAAAATATTTGAATTTAAGTATAGGAGGTGTTTTCTCATATGAAAAGGTTCTGATTTGAAAAGGTTAGTTCAAATGAGACTCTAGGGTCAAACAACCTATACCTCATTAGGTGTATGACCCTAGAGTCCCATTTGAACTAACCTTTGCAAACTAGGACTTCTTTTACAAGATACACACCTCCTATGCTTAAATTCAAATATTTTTGGAAGTTTCAATGAATTTTGAACCTTTTAAGTCAGGATTTCAAAATTTTCAACCAGAAAAACACGGGCGGGCTTCTTAAGTGACCGCCAGCGGTGAGACTCACCGCTGGCGGTTACCATAAGGCGACCGCCAGCACCGTGGTTTGCCATAATTTGAAATATTTGAAATCCTGGTATAAAAAGTTCAAAATTAATTGAAACCTCCAAACCTATCCTAAAATATTTTACTTTAAGTATAGGAGGTGTTTTCTCATATGAAAAGGTTCTGATTTGAAAAGGTTAGTTCAAATGAGTCAAATTCTTAAAATACAGATTGGCGGGCATTGAGCGCCCGCGGTGAGGTTCGATCTTGGCGCGCCTTAGCACCCACCGGCTCACCGCTGGCGGGCGTCTAATACGGCCCGCCAGTGTTGCTTTCCCATATATATAGCAGCCAAGACCTGAAAATTTTCTAAGTCCCGGCGCGAAAACGAAACGACGCCGTCAGGCTGCCAAAATTTCACGCCGTCCACCCGGAGTGCCGCCGCCGTCCTCCCCGAGCGCTGCCGCCCCTGCGACCACCACGCCGTCCTCCACGAGCGCCCCGCCGTTCTCCACGAAGCCGCGGCCACCGCCAACCTCCACGAGCGCCCTGCCGTCATCCGCGAGCGCCCCGCCCCTTCTCCCCGTGCGACCGCCGCCGTCATCCGCGGGCGCCCGCCGACCTCCTCCCCGAGCACCGCCGCCCCTCTTCCCCTAGCAGGATGGCGCCGTCCTCCCCGTCGGCCGCTTCCCCAACCGCCGCCAACGAATCCCCCGCCCACGAACCGCCACCGACGACAGCTCCCCCGCCCCCGTTCGCCGCTGACGGCTCCTCTTCTCGGCGAGCACCGTCTCCTCCGCTCGTCTCCTCGGGATGCATCGAGGCCGAGGATGGGGCCGGCGGCGCCGCGACGACCGCCCCCTGCGAGGAGGCTCGGTTTGTTTTTTTTCTTTTTTTCTTTTTCAAAATGGAATTACATATAATTTTGAAAATATGGACTATGGTGGATTGTGGATAAAATTGTATAAATATGGACTATGGATTGTGGATAAAATTGTATAAATATGGACTATGGATTGTGTACTATAGCTATTCAAATATGGACTATGGATGAATTGTAAATTATATCATAGGACTATGGATTTAATTTAAATAGATTTATTATATAAAAATGGACTATGGATTTAATTTAAATAGTTTTATTGTATAAATATGGACTATGGATTGTGTACTATTGCTATTCAAATATGGACTTTGGATGAATTGTAAATTATATCATAGGACTATGGATTTAGTTTAAATAGATTTATTATATAAAAATAGACAATAGATTTAATTTAATTAGTTTTATTGTAAACAACAATTACCTATGATCAATTGTAAAAAATGTATGGAGGAATTGTAAATTATCTATGATCAATTGTTAACAGTGAAGAATCCGGTGAGGAGGATTCCGGTGATAGTGCTATAATTGGAGACTATGAAACTCCATCTGGGTATGAACCAAGCGAACCACGACCTCGTAGGCGTCCCGAAGACGATGATGTTGATTACGAACCAAGCGATAATGAGGTCTGCATGCACATTCACTGAAATTAATGTTTGTTTTTCAAATTGAGATATACTTTAAATAATGTTTTATATGTAGAACGATGAGCGATCCCCGCCACGACGTCGTAGAGCATCTAACATTCTTGCCCAAGAGGCAGAAGTTATTTCAGCACCACAACCTTCGGGTACTACTACTTCTAGTAACCTGAAAAGGAAACGTGGTCATAAAAGAAGAAACCAGATCCCTCAAAGAGGACAACTTGTGATAGAACAGTTGGGTGACAAAGGTGAGCCCGTCGAACCTAAGGGGATAGTCAGCTAGGTTTTAACATCGTTGGTGCAATTGTCAGAGACCAATTGGGGTCTTGGATCACAACTAGTAATTGGAAGACTGTGTCTAAGGCTACGAAGGATGTATTATGGGCCAAAGTGAAAGAAAAGTTTGCTTATCCTGGAAGGAACAAAATGCAGTGTAGAACTTTCTTTGAGGGCCTCGTGGAAGAGCTCTTAGGAATTGGAGGTCTACACTTAATACTAAATTTGTCCAGAAAGGCAAGGATGCTAGGGATGTGTATGGTAACATTCCGCTAGCAGTGTGGGAAGAATTCGAGAAACGAAGACGGCGGAAGCGGTGAGCTCGAGTGTCCAACAAAAGGAGAAGGCTATGAAAGTCTAAGAACCCCATCACTTGGGTTCGGAGGATATCGCCAAAATGGCAAAATGGAGGAAGGAGGAAGAAGAAAGGAGGGTAGCTAGTTTACCAGCTTTGTTTGAAGGTATGGATGAGCGTAGCAGGAATTGGTGCCTTGCTCGAGTTCCGGCTATAGCACCTGACGGCAAGGTTTCATTCCATAAGCCCACAACAGAACAAATTTATGAGAAGTTGGAAGGACTTGCGGAAATGCAAAAGAATGGTCTTTTCATGCCCGACAGGGAGAAAGATATGCTAACCGCCGCGATCGGAACGCCTGAGCACTCTGGCCGTGTTCGAGGGATTTCATCTACCTTGCCCTGGGGTAAAGCATTTCGTGAACACCGAGCGAGTTATAAGAAGCGGGACCGTTATAAGAAGCACCTTGAAGAAAAGATGAGAGAAATCGCCAAGCAAGAGTTGATAGGCTTCTTCATACAACAACAAGTTTCTGTTGGGCCTAGTGCAGAGAATGCAATATCTGGTGGTTCTGGACAAGTCCCTCCAAACTTGCTGCTTGCCCAGATCGGAACCATCCCGACTCCAAGTAGTGTTGGTTCTATTGCTAACGCCAAGCATCCTGTAGATGACATTGTAGAGGATACACCATGCAAGTTGGTTATTCAATATGGAAGAAAACTAGATAAGTTTCGAGAAGTTGGGACAGCCATGGCACTAACGGGTCATGTGTTTCCGAATCCACCATCGCTAGAGTACGCATGGGTTCAAGTTGTTTCGGTTTCTGATGAGTCGTGTGAGATTGATATCCCTACTGAGGATGGGATCGAGCTTCTCGGTGATGCGAGGAACCAATACATACTGTGACATCGTCGAGATATCATTCTTAATGCATCACCAAGTCCCTTACAACCTAGCCAAGAACGAGTACCCCCCCAAGATTCAGATGCTGCAATGGTCGAGTACACAATGGGTGGGGAGCATGGAGGTAACAATGACAACAACATGACCCTCCAAGATGTTGCAGACGTCGGGAACACGAAACAACCTACGATGGGTGGGGAGCAGGGAGTTAACAATAATGACAACAACATGCCACAAGCACCCTCCAGCGTGGAACACGGAACAACCTACGATGGGTGGGGAGCAGGGAGGTAACAATGAGAACAAATCACCCGTCCAACAAACTCTCGATGAAGGGGCATCATCACCGAAATCTGTTCCAAGACCACCATCTCCTCCGCCATGTCCAGCAACCAAGACGCCAGCAATACACCGGATGATAAACTCATATGAACCAAAGACGAAATCATCTGATGTTGACTTGTTCTTGAAAGTACTGAAGAATAAACCTAAACGGGCTCCAGCATCCGGTAAAGAATCATCTGATATTCAAGTACTCAGGAAGGTACCAGATGAAAAATCTTTAACCCGCACCTCTTTTCAAAAACAAAAGGAGGAGCAAATAAATATGTTTTCGTCGGATGAGGTGCCCGACAAGTATGAGCATGGCAAACCATTCTGTTTTTGGTGGCAACTGAACGAAGGGCCGCCAGAATTGATGAGGCTGCATGGATGGATCATGCACGCCATGAAGCAAGGCATTTACACTATCACCACCAATGTCCCGAAATGGGTGTTCAGTAGCTCTTTAGAACGGAAGGTTGCAATCGATTTCTCCGATTTGCATGCGATGTTCCGTCGTGACAAACTCGACGTCAATCTCGTCACCATTTGGTCCATGTAAGTCAACATCCCTATACCACATACAAATCTATTCAAATCCATATGTATTGTTGTTACCATCCTAAGTAAAATTTTTTGCAGGATGCAAGTGTTGGATGAAAGGAAGACAAATGGGAGGTGGAAGGTAGCATATCTGGACCCGCAACAAGTAAGCAAGCCGCAACACACGTTCATAATGTCGGATCATCTAAGAAGCAAATAGAGGAACAAGCAAAGACACCACATGAGAAAGAAGAATTAACAAAGGGTTACGAGAAAGCTAAACTTCATGAGGTGGCTGTATACATTGCAAGGGTAATGAGGAAAAACCAACATAAGGATTCTATCAAGTGTGCTTACAATTTTGAGTAAGATCCTTTAAATAACTATTTCATCATTTGCTTTCATTTTTGAGTCTATTTATATTAATTATTTTAATTTTATGCAGTGATCATTTCATTTGCTTTCACATGTGTCCGAAGTTTGGAACTATGGGGGTCTACGACTCATTACACTATTCAGAGGCTTCTTACCGGAAAATCATTGAGATTATAAGAAAGTAAGACAACTCAGTGCAATATATAATCACTATTGCATGTATCGGCTATAGTTCAAATTGTATTGCTAACTTATGTCTTTGTATCCTTAAAGTGCGTATAGGCTATACATAGTCAATGGTGGGCAGCACCCTTCAAAGAAGAAAAAATTGGTGGTACGACATGCCAAATGGGTAAGAACACTTCTGTTAATAAGTACCAATCATTTTTATCAGAGTTGTACACTTCTGTTAATAACTACCGATCATTTTTTATTTGTTTGCAGTGCTACAAACAACCTCCTGGCAGTGTGCTATGTGGATATTATGTGTGCGAGGTTTTGAGAAATAATGGGAGGTACCGGACGAATCCTGAAGACGTAAGCCTCTTATTTGTACACAACCATGTATGTGCTAATTATGGTCCTGATGGTAATGCATAACAATCTTCATTTATTGTATTTACGTGCAGATGCCTACCATTGAGGGATCGTGGGGGCAACTTGGTGACAAGGAAATCACCAACATTTGTGCGGACATGGCGAGATTCATCCTACGTGAGATTTGCCACGAGGATGGAGAATTCTTCGATAAAGAAGGAGTCTTGACATTAGACGACGCGGAAAGGTTACGTAGATGAGTGTCTTAGGGTTATCTATTATGTACGATGTTTTTTGTAATGTGACTTATGTATACATTTTTATATTTTAGTTTGGATTATGTGTTTGTCAGACATATTTGGATTTGACGGTTAAATCCAAATTACAATAAATTAAAGTGAATTTGGCCTACAAATGCAAATATGAAAAAAATTACGAGAATATAGCAGCCAAATACAAATAATAAACGAAAATGATAAATTATATACAAATAATAAACAATTACGGGGAATTATATAGCAAATGGGAAAAATGCTTTCTGTGGCGGGCGGCCTAAGCAACCGCCAGCACAGATGACCTTTGTGCTCGCGGGCTGCTTAATGAACCGCCAAGATCGATGGCCTTTGTGTGGCGGTTGTTAACGAATCCAAGATCGATGGCCTTTGTCGGCGGGCGTTTAAGACCCGCCAGCATAATGGTTTCGTGGCGGGGCACCCGCCAGCACAAAGGGCCATTTCTACTGGCTCAAAGTTGCTGGTGGGTGCTGCGCCCGCCAGCAAAGACCGGTTTTAGCCGTTAGGACAAATCGTTTCTGGCCTAGTGGCATTTTTTTGAAAATATGTGTCACTAGTATCGGCATCGCTCTTAGCCTCTCATGGAGTTTTTGGTTTTTTTTAACGAATAGGGCACAAGATTTTGTTATGCTGTTTAAGAAAGATCAAACTTTGCATGACAATTACGTGCTGGTAAAGCCGTTAAGATACAACTTGATGCATAGAATACGAAAGCAACTTGTGTGTCGTGAAGAAAGTTCATTTTCAATTTACATGACCGTATAACGGAAATTTGTAAAAGCAGTTAAATTTTGTCAAAGGAGTGTCCTGCAATGTGTTTCTTTTTTTCCAGTGAATGTTACACTGTTTCCATACTAATGTACTCAACAGCTATGCGTACATACATGTCGTATACGCTGTCATAGCTTTTACACGTGGACGAAGGGCGTGCCGGTGAGGTACTCGGTGGCCGCGAGCGCGACGAGCCCGAGCATAGCGAGGCGTCCGTTCCAGAGCTCGGCGTCAGCGGTCATGAAGCCGCCGCTCCTCCCCTCGACGCTCTCCCCCTGGAGCAGCGGTGCCAGCGACGCCGCGGACAGCACGATGGCGGTGTATGCGAACCACGTGAGCCCGGCGCCGTTGCCGGCCTGCGCGAGGAGGCCGTCCCCGCGGGCCGCCTCGACGGCGAGCGCGGACACGAAGCCCACCATCGCTAGCCGCCCGTTGATCCGCTCCGGCGCCGGTCCGCTGAACGCCAGCGCGTCCCAGAGGCTCGCCGGCTTCTCCGCGGCGGGCTTGGGCGTGGTGGCCGGGCTGCTTGCCTCGGCATCCTTGGCCTGCTGGGCCTTGCAGACGAGCGGCGCGCGCCGGCGCAGTGCGAGGTTGGCCGCAGGGATCCTGGCCTGGAAGCGGCCGGCGTGCGCGCCGGTGGCGGCGAAGCCGACGGAGGTTGCGGCCGAGGTCATCACTGTGGTTGCCATTGGGAATGGGTCAGTAAACTAAGATAGATGCCGATCGCTGTGAGAAGTGGCTAGAGGTAGCTGAGGACTGCGGCAGGGGGATCGATCGCTTGCTGCTGTTGCTGTGTTCTTGTGCTTGGATATGTGCCATGGCGGCTTTATATAATTGCAGGCGAGGTGGCGAGGTTACCCGTCACGAGGTTGACGGTGGTGGCCATGGCGGGAGCCACGTCGGCGGGAGATTCACCGCCGTAGACCGATCGAGCTGACGATAGAGTAGTTGCTCGTGAGAGAGTACGAGGGGGCGTGTACATGCTCGGGACGTGGAGGGAGGCAGGATCACAGTGAGCTGGGCGGCCACGTCGCTGTCGACGTGGACGGCCAGACCGCCGCGCAGAGTTGGGGATGGGTGAGGTGGTGGTCCACTCCGCTGCCGAAAAGCACCGAGGGAGCGCGCGAGACTTGCGAGTTGCGACATATGAAGAGCACGACAAAGGATTTCAGTCGAGGACTCGAGGTGAAGGTAATTTGCTTGGTTTAATAATTGAACGAGAATCGAACTTCTACAACTTGATCAAGTTACGGCCGTCCCGCGAGTTTCTAGTGTATTCCGAGGATCTCGTTCCACGACTAGCAGAACTCGTGTTTTTGTGTTTGACATCTTGTAGCAGTTACAACAAAGCTCTATTCATCCTAGTGTATAATTGAAAATACATACTTTCTCCAATTAAAATAATAATATTTCTAGTTTATCTAAGTAATCTAACCATGAAAAGTACAGTCATAATGTCAAAAAATGGTGTGATTCTACAAACTAGATATTACTACTACTCGCCCTGTCTTTATATGATAGTAGTTCCAGAACCGCGTTTTTGAAACAAATACGATACCGAGAGACTATTATTTAGAGACAAATGGAGTACTTCATTTGCATGACAAATTAGGGTCTGTGTGTTTTACACGCCACAAGCCACTAAGAGGGTGTTTGGATGGGGTGACTAAAACTAATCTGACTAATTTTAATCACTTTAAGAGACTAATTTGCCAAACGGGTAGGACTAAAAGGTGACTAAAACTAGTCACCTAACTAAAACTTTTTAGTATGAGAGTGGTAGCTAAAAGTTGTTTTAGTCCTCTCTCTCCTCATTTACTCCTCATGCATGGGAGAGAGAAGAGGGTTTTAATATTCTTTAAATCTCACTTTAGCCTCATCTTTCAAACATGAAGCTGACTAGAGACTACTAGTCAGACTAAATTTAGTCATAGGACTAAAATGTATCCAAACGCCTTCTAATTTGTTTGCGGGACAGGGAGTAGTCTATTGTAAAAAATAACATTATGATATAATATGAATTTATTTTATTTGTTATAATATACATTTTTTATTGTTCTTAACTCAAATTACCTAACTTGTTTTTGACTAAAATGTATAAAAATACATTGTCATCTACAATATTTAATAAGTGCACGGCTACAAGATATTTCATATACTATATATTTAAGAATGTTATTTAATGCTATAGAAGTTGATGTGTATTTTTATAAACTATTTCTCATCATGTATTTATTTAAGCTAATACAATACTATAGAAAGTGAGTGCATATGTGGCGTGGGATGATTCCTTAGTATTTATTTATAAACTATTTCTCATCATGTACAATACTTTAGAAAGTGAGTACAATACTATAGAAAGTGAGTGCATATTTTTATAAACTATTTCTCATCATGTATTTATTCACAGCAGGGGTGTAGCAGGCTATGGCGCAGGGAAAGTGAGTGCATATGTGGCGTGGCTGGTTGCGGCCAGCAACCAAGCATGACCCAAATTTTATCTATCGTATGCTCGTATATGTCGCATGAAAAACTACTTGAGACTTGAAGTGTGTGTATTCTGTAGATCCTAACTAAACTATATTGGCATCATCACTGTTTGCAAAGTTGTTTGAAAACATGATTTACTATAATCTGTATTGACATCACTCTTAGGACCTCATAGTAGAGTATGTAATAGAGTTCTTAAGAAAATCAAAAGTTTGCATGAAAATTATGTGGTGGTAGAGCCGTTAATAAGCTACAATAATTTGGAATACGAAGGCAACTTCTATGTGGGCAAAGGCAGTACATTTGATTTTTTCCAGAGAAACAGTTAGATTTTGTCAAAGGAATCCTGCGATATATTTTCTTTTTTAGGGAATGTTATAGTGTGCTCACTGTTGTACTTACGCTGATGACCAACTTTAGTCACGGTTGGTAAAGCACTTAGTAACCTAAAATCCAACCAAGATTAACCTTAAGAGACAAAAGGCATCTCTTTTAGTCCCAGGTAAAAGAATCGGGACTAAAGGACCTTTTAGTACTACCACTCGGGACGAAAGGGTTTTTCCAAAAAAAAAAGAAATATCCTGCGCACCCGTCCCTCTCCTCCGTCCCCAATCCCCCATCCTCCTGAGCTCGAGCTTCAAATCAAGAACAACAAAGACATTATTTAATTGACACTTGACAAATATTGTTTCGCATATTGACATGTTCGCCACAACACATCACACATGCTCATCTCACATGAATACATGAGTTTGATTCCATTTGATTCACAACGGGATTCAATTTGATTCACAACATACAAAGATTCACTAACACAATCACAAATAACTCACTATAAAATTACTAACCATTACATGAAGACCGCACCGAGCACCCCACGCCAGCCGGCCAGGAGCATCCCACCGTCACATGTGGCCCATGCCAGCCAGGAGCATCCCGTCGCCTGCACCCCGCACGCCGACGGCTTGGTAGCACAACCACCGGGAGCAGCCCGCGCCCCTGGTCGTGGGAGGCTGCGCACCCGCCGAGCGCCGCCCGCACCGTCGCGCCTGGCCGCACGCCCGCCCTCGCTTCCACCTGCGCAAGGTAGGGGTGGGCACTTTTTAACCGAAACCGAAAAAAAAGACCGAACGGAGCCGAACCGAACCGAAATGTCATTTTTCGGTTTTTGGTTTCGGCTTCGGTTGTTGGTTCTGCAAACATCGGTCTTCGGCCTCGGCTTCGGTTTTGAGGTTGGCAACACCGAATAGGCCGAATAACCGAAGTATGCAGGAATCAGTGGAACCACTCGTTGTCCGCGTGCAGCCCAAGAAGTGTTATGTAAAGGATTAAGTCCTTTTGACCCCCTCATGTATTGGTCGAGTTCGGTTTCCCCCCTGCTGTCCGAAACCGGGTATCGGAGGCCCCTCTTCTCCTGAAACCGTTCGTTCCCCCCCCTCACGTGTTTTCCTAAACCGGGCCGACGAGACCCTCCGGTCAGGTGGTAACCCTAGTCCTCCATTCGACCATTCCCCACCGGCGCCACCGCCTCCATTCCCCATCGGCGCCACCGCCGCGCCTCCATTCCCCACCGGCGCCGCCGCCTCCATTCGCGCAGATCGGGGCCAGAAAGCTTCTTTGCGGCAGGCATCGACCGTCAACCCGGTCCACTCCACCCCGGACTCCGGCGCCGCCGCTGACTACGTCGTCCCCTTCTGTCGCCTCACCGGCCACTCCCACTTCGTCCAGGACGTCGTCCTCAGCCCCGACAGCCAGTTTGCACTGTCCGGCTCCTGGGACGGCGAGCTCCGCCTCTGGGATCTCTCCACCGGCCTCACCACCCGCCGCTTCGTCAGCCACGAGAAGACCATCAAGCTCTGGAACACCCTCGGTGAGTGCAAGTACACCATCGTCTGTATTCTGGCTATTTGTTTAGTGATGCTTTTTGTTGGATCTGACGCTGGATAGTGTTAAATAGGACTAGCTAGTTGTTTAAGCAATTCGTTCAAGTATTTAATTGCAGATGCCATGCTTCGGGTAGCATAGGACTTGTGGTTTGTTTATGTGCTGGATTGGTTAACTATGTGTCGGAGATTCCATTCGAGTTTTTAATTCTTCCTTATTGCAGAGTACACACAAGATAATGGATGTGTTCAACACACTCGCTGTTAGGTTCCATTTCAATGGAGACTTTATCAATGATGGCAAAAATGTGCATTACATTGGTGGAAGTCAGGAACTGTCTTATATAGATCGAGATAAAGTTTCATTGCCAGAGGTTGTAGGACATTTGAAAGACCATTGCATCGTAAGAGAAGGCACTTTGTTACATTGGCTATTTCCAGGGAAAGAACTTAGAAATGGACTCTGTGTATTGATGGATGACAAGTCATGTCAAGATATGTTTGATGCCATTGTTGAAGGAGGTGTGGCAGAAATATATGCTGAGACTCCTGCTATGGTAGAAATATCTGAATCCAGGGATCAGGCTGAAAAGGAGATGGAAAATGAACCTGAAGAAATTAACTCAAGCTCAGAAGATAGTGACTACATGGTTGGAGATGATTGCTCATCCGAAGAAGATGATGAAGTAGCAGACATTGTCAAAAAATTTAAGGAATTCAAGAAGAAGATGAACTTTGGGGAAAGAGCCACCCTAGATGATCTTGTGCTTGATGGTGCAAATATTTCTATGCCAGCTGGTTTTGCAGGTGTCGAAGATGAAGGCAATGACACCCCATATGTAGATAGTAGTGACGATGAACATTCTGATGAAATGGGTACTGATGGAGAATTTCTTAGTAAGGGAGAGTATTGTACAAGGTTCAAGAAGACAGATGGAGTACCACAGTTTCAGCTAGGAATGAAGTTCAGAAGTAAGAAGCAGTTCAAGAAGGCTATTATCAGGTATGGTCTTGCTGAGAGGAGAGTTATTAACTTCGTCAAAGATGAGCCAAAGAGGGTTAGGGCAAAGTGTGACTGGCCACACTGTCCTTGGGTATGTCTTCTTTCCAATAATTCAAGGACTGATAGCTGGCAGATAGTGACATTCCAAAACAACCACACTTGTCCCCCAAGGAGAGATAATAGGCTAGTGACAGCTAGAAGGATTGCAGAGAAATATGAGAAGTTCATAATTGCTAGCCCCAGCTGGAGCTTTGCAAGCATGAAGCAAACTATCCAAGAAGAAATGTTTGCAGATGTCAACATATCAAAGCTGAAAAAGGCAAAGGCAATGGGGCAAGCAAGTTTGAAGTGATGCATTTTGACAACAGGTTCACAGTTGACCTGGACAAGAAGGAATGCAGCTGCAGGTATTAGCAACTGTCTGGATTGCCATGTCCTCATGCTATTTCATCTATTTTTTTCAAGACAAACAAGTTAGATGATTATATTGCTAGCTGCTATTCTGTAGAAAATTTCAAGAAAACCTACAACTACTGCCTTGAACCATTGGAGGGAATGAGTGACTGGCCAGTGTCTGATATGCCTCCACTGAAGGCACCTGGATATGTTAGGATGCCTGGTAGGCCAAAAAAGGAGAGGACTAGGGAACCCACAGAGGCACCTAAAGGAACAAGGATGTCTAAAATAGGAATAACCATTAGATGCACAAAATGCAAGCAGACTGGTCATAACAGGTCTGCTTGTGAAAGGCATGCAGCTACTGCATCTAGATCTCAATCAATAGGTACTCCAGCAGTTACTCCAGCTGGTGGTTCACATTTCGCAATGACTCCACATGCTACTCCTATTGCCATCATGCCTCTGTCAAACACCCAGAACAGTTGTACATCATCAAAAAAGAGAAAGGTACCTGCTGTTCCATTGAAATCTGCACAGGTATTTTCCAAACTTGACATCTGTTCTTTCATTCAATTTCTATGGATGTGTCATAACATTTCTCCTATATGTGCAGAAGACCATCAAGACAGTTGCAACAGCAAAGGTGACTACTCAACCTGGCGGCTCAGCTAGTGTCAATTTGGTGGCCAATGTCCCAAGATCAGGTGCTACAGCACGTGCAACCATCAACATCACATCTGGGAAAGTCAATGCTCAAGTCTCTGCAAGCAGCACTCCAACTGTGAAGAAGAGCAATCAAGTTCCTCCTAAGCCAGGGCCAAGGCCAATGCTTTTGCTACCTCCATGGGATTCTGCCAAGCTATGAACAATGTCATGTGTTGAACTTGTTATGTTAGTGTTGAACTATGCCTACATTGAACTATGTGCCACCCAGTTGTTCTGTACTGTGTTGAACCATCTGTGTTGTGTCAAACTATCATGTATTTTGTTGAACTATCATGTATTAAAAAATTATTTTGTGTTTTACTGTATTGATTCTATCATTTTCTCACGCAAATGAACAGACTGGAATGGGGCCTCGAAGCCCAAAACTACCAGGAAAACGGGCCAGGGGGGAAAACGAACGGGTTCAGGAGAAGAGGGGTCTCCAATACCTGGTTTCGGACATCAGGGGGGAAACCGAACTCGCCCAATACATGAGGGGGGTCAAAAGGACTTAACTTAGTATTAGGCCGGCCCACTAACGTGTGCAGCCCAGCATGCTTCCGTACTTCTAGCCCACAATGGCCACAACCTGATGCCTAACCTTTTCTCTACCGTTTCCTGCTCCCCGCCGTTCCATGGTCAGCGGCCGCAGTGCGAGCATGGGCGAGCGACGGCGCGGCCGCGGGCGAGCGGCCAGCACGTGCGGCCTCTGCGGCGCAGGAGAGCGTGCAGTGTGTGCGGCCTTAGGCCTTAGTGGTGCAGGCAAGCCAGCGCAGCCAAGGATTTGAAGCTGTAGCGGCCATGGTGTGCAATGGGATGCCGAGATCCGAGGGTGAAGATGGAAGAGCGTGGTCGCGCGAGGAGGGGAAAGCGCGTGGAGGCGGCTAGGAAGGACATGCGCTGGCAGCGTGGCTCGCTCGTGCATGGATGGGTGAGCATGACGGCGACGACGAGCATCACCGAGGAGCAGGATGGTAAGCACTTACAAACTTCGGTTTTCTTCGGTGAATACCGAACACCAAACCGAATAACCGATAACCGAATATGTCGGTTTTTGTTTTTGCCGTGCACCGATCGGTTGTCAGTTTTGACAAACTGAAATTTTCATGTACCGAACAAACCGAACCGAATTGTCAGTTTAAACTGAATGCCCACCCCTAACGCAAGGGAAGGAGAGAAAGAGATGAGATAGAGAAGAAGTGAGGAGATGAGTTGACTGGGTGAGAGATAAAGAGAGAGGAAGGGGGCTCGAGCAGTGGGGGGGGGAGTGTGTTTAGTTTCGGGTGGTGTTTCCACCCAGGACTAAAGGAATTTAGTCCCAGGTGGTGTTTCCACTTGAGACTAGATAGGGACCCTTTAGTCTCGAGTGGAAACACCACCCAAGACTAAAGGCCCATGTCAATGATTGCTGCTGCTCTAGCCTTTGGACGTGGAGCCTTTAGTCCCGGTTGGTGTTACCAACCAGGAGTAAAGGGGTGGAGTGTTCGCAGCCACTCGAGGTCACGTTGATGCAAATTCTTTAGTCCTGACTTCAAATTTCAACCGGGACTAAAAGCTCGAATCAACGATCGGTTCTCTACTGTTGTCAACTGCTACATGTACATACCACTAGGACCTCTGCAGCTACATGCATATATATAATATACGTTGTATTTACACTACACATGGATGAAGGGTGTGCCAGTGAGGTACTCGGTTACCGCAAGCGCGACGAGCCCGAGCATGGAAAGGCATCCGTTCTAGATCTCAGTGTCGGCGGTCATGAAGCCTCCGCTCCTCCCCTCGCTGCTCTCCTCCTGGAGTAGCGGCACTAGCAACACCACAGACAACACGATGGTGGTGTACACGAACCACGTGAGCCCGGCGCCGTTGCCGTCCTACGCAACAAGGTACGTGCGCATCCCTGAGACCACGAGAAGACAAATCAACATCGACAAAAACCAACGAAAAGGAAGAAGCTCGTAACTGGAAGCGTTCGAGGCCCACTCACCGTCAACATCCTGCGCCAATTTGGAGTTGGCATCCCGGAGCTGGGTCACCTCGTCGGTGACCTCCTGGAGCTTGTTGGTCACCTCGGAGAATTGTTTGTTGGCCGTCCTGAGGTCCGCTCCGGCGGTGACCAAGTCTTGCTCCAGCTCCGCCACCTTCGACTCAAGCGTCGCCTTCTCCTGGGCGGAAGCCTGGGCGGTGTTCTGGGCCGCGGTCTCGGCGGCGGAAGCGGCGGCTGCGGTCTTCTCGGCAGCATCATTGGCGGTCGTTGCGGCAGCCCGCAACTCTTTGATCTTCGCCTCCGCCTGGGCCAACCTCGCCTCAAGGGACTCCCGCTCCATCGCAGTGATGGCAACCGCGGCTTGTGCGGCCGTGGCGCTGTCTTCCGCGGACTTCTGGCAGCCTCGAGCGTGGCCCTCGACGACACCTTACTCCCCATCACCCCGGCGGCGGCCACACGAGCGACCACCAGCTGCATCTTCAGCTGGGTCCTCTCCGCTCGGAGCTCATCGATGGTATGCGCTCTCCTTCTGCCGGACTCCGCAAGCGTGTTGACGGTCCTTACAACAAAGATTCGACCGTCAAAACCTCAGGTTCAAGAGGAGTATATGGCAAGTTTCATGTAGATTTTTAGTACTAATAAAGTTCCATGAGTTGTGTTGTGATTTTCATAGGCAGGTACACATTTTGGGAGAAATTGGGACCAACACACCACACGTGCTAGGCGGAACCATCGACCGCGGCCCTGCAGTCTGGTGGCCACACTGTGCGGCCCGGCCACTCCCATGGTGTCCACACGGTCCTAAACACCCTCTCCCTCGAGCACAACTTGGACGAGATTCACGAAGAAAGCGTCGGTTTGATCAAATGGTGGAGGCTAGGATCACTTGGATCAATGGGTCCACTTGTCCAACGCTCAATCGTCATCATCCGGAGGTGATCCTAGGCGTCCCGAGCAAGGTCGGTGCATCACACGGCACAGGATGGGCGGCCGCACCTAGAGGGCGCACCTATCCATTCGCGTCGCGAAACCAACCCAAGGAGCCGACCTCACCTCGGGAGGCGATCGGTGTCCAAGGCAGGCGGCACATCCTGTGGCGGCCGCACACAGCATGTGGCCCCCTGCGCTCCACCGACCTTCCTTGCCTATAAAACCACCTCCCACTCATGGATCGGACACACAAGCAGAGCATCTCCATTTCCCTCTTTTGTTCACTTAGAGTAGGATTAGTGTAGCTTGGGAGTTAGAGTCGAGTCGAGCTAGTCGGGGTTCGGAGGAGTCTTCTTGAGTTCGATCGCTCTTGTATCCTTTCTTTGTTTAGACTCAAGTACAATTCAAGTTATCTTTCTATCTTACCTTTCGAGTCAATTACATTCAGCTTTTACTTTGCTCTAGAAGCTTTATTCTTGGTTTAGACTAAAGTTAGTTTAATCGTGTTAGCATAGCTCTCTTGAACCCTATAGTGTTGTGGTCGTTCTTCGCTTGATCTCCGGTGTTTCACGGAGAGAGACCTTCCTTCGTGATATCCGGAAAGGTTCTTTGGTTTGTTGTGGTGTGCTCGAGCTTACCTTAGTCTTAGATTGGTGTCCGTTCAACGGAATAGTTGTGGTACCCTAAGGAGGTGACTCGGGCCGGGCTTTGTAGTCCACCACGTTAGTTCGGGTAGTAGGATTCAGCGTCGTCGTTCTCCTTCTCATCCCGGATGAGGCGGCTTTGCATGTCCTGTAACTAGAAGAGCTTGTCGAGTTTAGCTTGCCTTGGTTATCCTTTGCCTTAGTTCTTTACCTAGAGTTGACAAGAATAGATAGATTGTGTTAGGATCCTTTCTCGTCTCGTTGTCCTCCCATCGCTAAATCCTCTCTAGTCCTTTATCAAGATCTCCTTGTGTGTCAAGTTATCCCGAATATCTTTATTTGTTACCCCGCTATAGCTCTTTACCAAGTCTTGTATTTCTCCGTTTATTCGATCATCTTTGCCGTAGTGCCTCCTTGGGAAAATATAAATCGATAACCCGAATACCACCGGGTGAAGTGCTACAACGGTAATCCGTTCGGACCTTTCGTGATCGTGTGTTTTACCAAAAGGCGTTCCTAGCCCCGTTACTAGGGTGTAAACCCGTAGCGACGGCCTCAAGCATTCTGGCACCCATTAAGTGCAAACTTAGTAGTGAGGCTAAGGAGCGTCAGCGCCTCTGGGCAAGGGACATCGATCATCGTTTGCAAGAACATAAAGACAAGATTGAGCTCCGTTTAAGGGACTCACCATCGTCAGCGGAAGGATGACCCGAGCGACGCGCCCACGAGACCGGAGGCTCGGCGCTGTCTCCTCGTCTTCGTCGTCGGGCACGTCCCGCCTCGTGGCGGCGCCCGTGAGCGGGCGAGGGCGGTGATCGCGTCGTCCTCCTCGCTCCCTCAAACACCACAGCCCTCCACCTCCGGATCTCGGGAGGTGACTCCCACAGCTGGAACATCATGTTCCTGTGGGTGTCGGCTTACGCACCGCGGTGGCGGGGAGGCAGGCCGGGGTGACGATGAATCCGGCGCGCTCGCTGCGTCGATCACATCGCGGGGGCGAGAGCCGGCCGAGTCATCTCGCGGCCGAGTTCTCAGGACCTCTCGCCTCCAATATGGCGGGCTTGGGGAGCTTGGATCCGACTACTCCATCGTGGCCATGTCGAGCGCAGCTGTCACGGCTCATTCTCCCGTGGTCGCGGCCTCGGGCACAGACTCGAGGCCTCGACCCCGACTCGGCTCGGCCCGCTCTGGCGCTCAAGATTGCCGTGCGTTGCCGGTCGGGCCGTCGGTCGATGACTTGAGGCGGCATGGTTACCTCCGCGTTCCACGCTGCGGCGCCACAGCGCCGGAGCTTCGCGCCCGCTCGACCTCTTGCTCGTTGGCGGCGGGGCCGATCTTCTCGGACGCCCGACGACTACCTCCCGCGGTGGCCTCGACCCGGCATCGCCGCATGGATGGCGTCAGCTCTAGGGCCGCCTCGGCCGATCTCTGGGCGTCGCACGCCGGGGCGTGACTCGGCGACCTGTCGCCACGACCCGCTCCCGCTGCTCGCCAACGGTTCAAGGCCGGAGCTCGGGCTGGTCACACGCACCCATCGCTTCAGCAGCACAATGAAACACCGGTGTCGCTAGGAAGATGAATTAAAGGCAGAAGCAAAGCGAGGACAAAAAAAGCAGAAGCGGCGAAGAATGGCGAACGAGACTTACATGGAGGACGAGCGAACCGCAGCTATCCGATGGACCGACTGGGGCTGGCCTCACCACCGGAAGTTGGTTCGATGCTCGACTGTTTTCGACGCTGGGCGGCGCCAATCCCTCGGCCGGGCTCCTTGGCCTCCGCCTCCGGGAGGTCCTGACTCCCAAGCCGGGATGGAATTGGGCCGCCCTGAGGGGTGCTCGTGTCCCTCTGAGCGGCGGTCCACGGCTCGACCGCCTGACGACGCCTCCTCGAGGAGTGAGTCCCATGCCGTCAAGAGGTGGCGGGGAAGGTTCTTGCTCCGCTTCGCGATCATCCCGGCGTGGGGATCTCTCCACCCTGAGGCAAGAGAACCACCGGGGGCCGCCTCGGCGGGTCATCCTCGATCTTCTCGGGATGAATGACTGGTGACCTTCTGGGCGCGATGTAGCTCACTTGCGACCCGCTCAATCAACCTCCACGCTTGGCTCGTCCCACTCCACGGCCAGGATCTTCATTGGAGGAGCGTTGCGCCCTCCGCCTTGGCGGTTGTCATTATCGGCATTCTCCTTTATGCCCCCTCGGCCCTCGCATCCGCGGTCGCTGGTTGCGCTTGAAGATCGCCTCCTCGGGAGCGCCTTCACAGCAGATGGGAGCTCCTCACTGGAAGAGAACGGAGTCAACGACCATCAAGAAATTTCAAGAAGATCCAAATCAAATGAAGACCGAACTAGTGACCAGGAAGAAACCACGAGCCTTTCGTCCCTCATTGGGGAGCATTGGCGAGGGGAGCGGCGCCCACGTGGGTCGCCTTCATGGCACACCGAGCAGCGGATCTCGTCTGGAAGACGCCTCGGCGGTCACGGTCCCTGTCAAGGCCCTCTTGTCATCTCACAAAGGCGAAGAGGCATCTCGGGTGACGACCCGGGCGTGGTATCGGCCAAGCGGACTGACTCCGGCCTCGCGGGCGAGCTAGCGTTGCCCTGCTCGAGCAACTTCTCCGCTCCCCTTGAGGTCCGTGGGTCAGTTTCTTCGCTGGGTGATGGAGTTTCACAGAACTCCTGTGCCGGGTCGTTCTTGAGATAGAACCACCCCTTGGGTAGTCGTGTGAAGGAACATACTTGCTGCAACCTTGCTTCATCCGAAGGTTGGCGCGGTCGCCAGCGAGGGGCTCCTTCAACATGCGAACATGCAGTACTTGAAGAGGTGCCAATGACCGATCCCAATACCCCTCAACACCTCGAACACATCGTTGGATCTTTGTTGGGTTAGTCTTGGGCTGATGTCTGAGGACCGCCGGATGAACCGCCGCGAGATAGCTTGGCTGGAATGCCAAAACGAGACGACTGTGCGCTCATGGACTCATCCTCGCACCTTCCACTCTCGGATGTGAGCGGAGGAGCTACCGGCGATGGTGGTGCAGCATCAAGGGGACACGTTGGAGCGACCAATTCATGACGGCGATCTGCTGACTCATAGTATGCGTGGCGAAAGGCGGTCATGGTAGTGGCAAGAGGTAAAGTTCCAAACCCTCGGCCATTTAAAAAGGCGCGCCCCAAGCCATAAATCTTCATACAAGCCCTTCACGCGCACATAGCCCGCTTGCGCGACGCCTCGATCCTCGCTGGGCCTAGGTATCCAAACTCATCTCGCTGTCTCATCCGCCACGCGTCGGCCACGACCTCACGACTCCCACAACTCCACGACACCCGCCACTACCTCGATAAAGGATCCCAGAACCACAACAACGCCACTGAAGATCAAAACCCCACGAGAGAGTCTACAACTCACTAAGCTTCATCTAGCGGATGCACTCGTGCGCACCCACCAAGAAGAGCAAGAGCGAAGATCGTAGCGCAAATGCGAGCCTGCGAACTTTGACTCCTCTCGCTCGCTCAAGGGCCCATTAGGGCCGTGAGATAATCACTCTTGAGGTGGAGTCTTCTGACACCATTGACAATGTGAAGGCCAAAATTCAAGATAAGGAGGACTGAGAACCCTTGTCAAGACCATCACTGGCAAGACATCTTGTTTCCGACTAGTTGGGAGCTTCCTCGATAGGTCTCCTACTAAGATAAAGCTTCTCACAAGTCTCCTTCGACAAGTCTCCACCTGCACGAGGTTCTCGCCTCAACCCGCTTATTCGCACGAGTAGTTTCCGCCTCCGACCAGGACGCGGTCCGAGCAACGTGGTGCCACCCCGACGCACGGGCTCCCACGATACGACGTGTGGGGCACCAGTTCCCCATGCCATGCAAGCACACCGGTGGCGGCAGCGGTTGGCTCGACAGCCTGCGTTTGTTGCTGACCATCAACGCACCGTCCCACCTGCGGGCGACAACTCCGGAGGCACTCAAGTGCCCCTACGATTAGCGCCTCGATTAGGCCCTAACGTGCAAGCTCATCCGTGCTCAGACGGGTTGAGTCACCAAAGTGCTCGGAGGCGCCCGGTGACCAAAATGAAACCCGCCCATACGCGCGGCCCGATGACAACGTGCCACCTCACGGCGACACGTGCGAAGACGTCCCACACTTTTTGTTTCCTTTTTGCCCTCCGGAAAGGAGGAGGCTAGTCGGTAGAACCCTCACACTCCAAGGACTTGGGCTCGACACCCTCTTCCGAAAGTTTGTAACCCCTACAAACAACCCTAGCATGAGAACAACACTCGGGCGTGGGGGTATTACTCCTCGAAGGCCGAACCAGTCTAAATCGGTGTTGAGGGGAGCGTCAGGACCGTGGATGGTCGCTCCCTAATGTGATGAGTGATTGACAATGTGGTGTGGGGACTCTTGGCAGTATTGCAGTGCGTTGCGGCATTTGCGTTGGTGCGGTGAAGAGAGGCGCGAAGGTCTATGCCTTGCGGGGCCTCCGAGTGGAGAGACAAGTAGGCTCGGCTCGAGGGACCCGGTGGCCAGTGAGGTCAAGTCGGGCCGCATGGTGGCAAGAAAAGCAAGGCAGTCGTCGGCCGGAGCCGGTGCAGTTAGTGGCTCACGACCCAGATCTGCACGGGTTTCGGTTCAACACAAAACCGTCGGGTTACTTGGTTGAGAAAACCAAGACCGGAGGCTCGGGGCGGAGATGGGATCCGGGCCGAGAAGCTTCGATCTTGGGCCGACACGTGGCGGGATCGCGGGGGCTTGCATTGGGAGGGGCGGACTGCGGCGAAGGCGTGGCCGTGCGATGAAGAGGAGTCTTGCATGACCTATTTGCCCGAGGGTTTGTATCTTAAGTTTAAGTGCTAGTGGTAGCTTGGTCATTTGCCCAACCGGAGGGACTCATATATATAGCTCTAGGGTTTTGGGCAAACCATCCATCGGACTACTTCTCATTTCCTTGCTCCATATGCGTAGATTTTCTTCACCATTTTGTAGAGAATTTGTCCTCCGAGTGTATGGAAGGATTCATGGTTGCGTTGATTTCCTTCTTGTAGCTCGTGTGATTTTCGTGTCTTTTTCGAGCTATTTTTGTTGGATTTTCATGCGCACCTTGTTCCTTCGATTCTGAGGTGTTTGGGTTTGGATTTGTTGGTGGGGATAGATGTCTTGTGCATCCTTGTGTGATCTTGACCCCAATCTCCGGTTGGCCTCCGATTGAAGGATTTCGGTTGGAACCCTAGCTTTTTGGTAGAGCTCGGTTGCGATTCGATTCCCGGCGATTTAGCTCTTTTGAGGTCTCGAGTTTTGGGGTATAGCATCTCCTAGAGACGCTTCACATCTCCCCCAAATCTTGCCTCAAGAGCTCAAGCCATTTGGGAGGTCCATGGATGGATAGGAAGGGTTGACTTCGAGTGTTCGAGCTCAGGCTGCTGTCTGCGCACGCAGACGGTCCACACATGGCAGACGGTCCGAGGAGGCTTTCAAGTTCTTTGTTTACGCTCGTGTTCTCTTCGTTCGATCCATTTGGTCCGGTGATTTTGGTTGCTCGAGGTTTGGCGGACGATCCCATGAGGAAGTGCGGACGATCCACGTGCGGTCGAGTAGAAGAGACGGTCCGTTTAGTGCGCTTAGAGATGGCGGTAGAAACCCGTCGGGTGTGCCATTCCATACCCGCAGCTAACTCTAACTCTACCCCTAAAAACCCATGCGGTTCAAGTTCTTACCCATACCGTGCCAGCAGGTTTTTTACTCGTCGGGTGACCCATATCCGATAGCATACCCGTTGTAAACTAATATATTTGAGAACATAACATGTTGTACAGTGAATACATCAACGAATTTAATTGATACATAAATGATAATTGTTAACCAATTATAATAGTCTAATAAAGCATAAAATTCTTGTTAGTTACCAATATTAAGTTATCATTCACTAACAATGTACAATTTTACACGTTTATCACACATATGTTTTTACCCGGTGCGGGTATGGGTAGTATGTACCAACAACGCACTCTCGATGGGTACATGATGTTGCCCATGTATGTACCGCGGGTAGAAATATAATTCCATACCGTCCCTATCGGGTAAAACCGTCGGTACTCGGGTTTCGGTACCCATTGCCATCTCTGTGCGCTCGGTTGAGCCAAGATAGTCCACAGATGCGGACGGTCCGCTGGCCCGACGGTCCGCTTCATGGACCCCGCCCGGGTGCATTGCCTAAGTGACTTGCTTCTTGAGTTACGCTTCCGTGTTGCTTTGAGTTTGGGTTTGTTCCTAGGGTGGTAGGTCCGTTGTGACTACGTGACCTTGGCAAACTCGTGTGGGAATCCTTGGTTGTGAATTTGGGGCATAGGCCGAGTTCATCCTTCGAAGAATTTTATCGGCTCCCATTCACTCCCCCTCTCCGCCTAATCGGTCCTTCAATTGGTATCGAGCGATTCGGATCTTCGTGATTCTAACCAGTCTAAGATCCAAAGATGGAGTACCAAACGGTTCGGGTCCTCCACTTTGATGGTAAGAACTACGGATGTGGCGAGGTGGATGGGCTGCTTTCCTCGCGGCAAGGGTCGAGATTCGGTGGGATGTCACGGTGAACACAACTTATGTTCATCCGTGAACTTCCTAGCTCCGAGGATCGAGGATATGTTTGCCAACAACGGCGGCGACTACTTGTTTCGCTCTGTGTCAATCCGAATTCGATCGGGTTGACAGAGGACTTGGCTTAGGTTGGGAGCGGTTGAAGAATGCTCACGCTTGAACGCCTCGAGTTCGGGCTCGGTTTGCGACCTCGGAGAGAACGAGAACTTCACTCATCTCCCTGAGTCCATAGATGCCATGTTCCGGTTCCGGTGATTGTGAACAACATGAGGGCTAATGTGGCGTGCTCGTCGATGATCAAAGGGGCTATCAAGCTCACTCTACTCGTCCGGTGGTGAGAAGGTCGAGGCCATTCTTGAGTCGAAGTATGAGACCCTCACGGTGGATGTTTTTCCAAGCTCAAGTCGTCAGGTGGACCGTGCGTGCAAGATCGAGAACCGTGACCCTCATAGTCGGCTCTTGTGGTGGAGCAAGGACTAACGCTAACATGTCTTGAGACATTTTCTTTGTCTTGTCTTGTGTCCATGCCGGATGAGGAGTTTGGCGTGCTTGGCGAGGAGGATCTCGTGTTGTGCGGTTCGGCGCGCATGTACCAGGAAGAATGCGGAGGCTCGGGCATGTGCTACGGTCTGAAGCATGGGCACTTTATCCGAGTGCGGAAGCCATGGAGGTGAAGCAGCACAAGCACCGTGGACCGACCACAAGCACCGCTCGAGGGCGACCACAAGGGCAAGAACAAGTCCGGCGGGGGCCGAGGAGGTGGTGGTCACAAGAAGGAGCGGCGATGGTTGCGGAGCGGCGACATCGACTCGAGCTCTTGCTACTCTTCATCGAGCTCAAGTGATGAAGATGAGAAGCACAAGGGCAAGCGGTCAAGCAAGAACATCAATGGCACGTGCTTCGCGCCCAAGGTTTTCGGCATGGCACATAGCTCCGCAAGAGAGCAACAAGGACAACTCGGACTCGACTCAGGATGAGGTAAACAATGATCCATCCTTCTTGGTAGCGGAGAATGCTAGGTTGAATGACTTGCTTGACAACCATGATGATGTGCTTAGAAAGACCAACAAGGAGAAGAGGAGTATAGGTCTTTGCTTGGAGGCTAAGGAGAAGGTGGTTGAGCTAGAGTCTTTGCTTGTTGATGCTAGGGCTCAAATAGATTCTCTTAAGTCTGCTCCTATTGTGACCGATGAACAGATACCGATTGTTCCACTTTTCTTGGTGAATTGATGTGTAAGGAAAGTATGCCTCAAGGTTGAGAACTAGATGTGCTTAGGGTTGAGCTAGATGAGATGAAATCTAGGCCCTCCTTGCTTGGTGCTTGCACTTCTTGTCTGTTTGCATGAAACTAGATGAATCTTGCTTATGCTAGATCTCTAGAGTTGCTTTGAAAGCTCCTATTCCTACATCATGCTCTACTTGTAAATCTGTGAAGAATTTGGAGCTTGCACACTATGTTGATCGTTTGCGGGATGAGAATGATGAGTTGAGAAAGATGATGGGTTGGTTGTCGGTCATGAGCCTCGGTCGGGATGATGATTGAGGCATACAAGCGCTATGATGGGCAAGCGCTTGGGGCAAAGGTTGGTGAGGAAGTGGTGAGAATGAGGGAAGATCGGAGATATCCCGAGCCACCAAAAACCCACCACAAAATGCCTATGCTCCTAAGCCAAACCCACTTTGGAACCGACTAGACACAACCCAGCTCCACCGTGTTTCCTCCACACGACAACTTCGAAACCCATCAAGTTCAAGAGTGACTTGGGGAATGAGTTCTTTGGGAAGAAGGAGAGCAGTGAGGAGAAGAGAGCCCAAAAGCCAAAACCCTTCCATTGTGAGCATTGTGGGAGGGATGGGCACCTAGCGAGTTTTGCTTGAGGAAGCGTGAGGAGAGGTTGGCTAGAGATGGCCAACAAGGACGGTACCGCCCTTCTCGTGGTGTGCAGGCCTAGGTTGGTGCCAAGAGGCGGTGTGGTGCCATTTACCCTCGGGAGGCGTGTGTTTGTGCCTCGGTGAGCCACCACATAGAAGGTGGTGGTGTTGGGTTTGGGCGTGGTGAGTTCTTTGGATGTTCCTTCGCTCGTGGTCTGAGTATGGGGAGCGATCGCTTTTAGGTCCCGGAGGAGCTACACGGTCTCCACCTCGTGGTGCGTAGTCCTCAAGGGGCGTGTGGGTGTTCCACCTAGAGAGATAGGATGGATTTTGCTAACCCCTTTTGAGCAAATGGCACGGCCTGGTTTGATTCATTTTGTACTAACCCGTCTTTGAGTCGTTTGCTCACTCGCTCTCATTTTTATTTGCGGTGGGAGGCTTGGAGGGCTTTTGGTTGATCGACTCCGGTTGCTCTCGACACATGACGAACGAAGGTGGTTTTCGACCTCACCCAGTGATGACCAAAGAGTACATCACTTTTTGGGGACAATGGGAAAGGTAGAGTGCTTTCGGTGGGCACGGTGAAGGTGAGTGAGTCTGTGACTCTTAGGCGTGTTTCTCTTGTCAAGTCTTTGGGGGTACAATCTTCTTTCGGTTTCCAGCTTCTTGATGAGGGTTTTGAGGTCCATTTCAAAGCAGGCGCAGTGTTTTGGATTCTCGAGGTGATCTTGTGTGCACGATCATCCCAGGGTCAAATTTTCGAGCCGATTTTTCTCGGTGTGTGCTCTTCTCATTGTTTGCTTTGGTGTTTGGTAGAGCTTTGGAAATGGCATAGGAGACTAGGTCACTTGAGTTTTGACTTGTTGTCATGCTTGAGTGGGCTAGGATTAGTCCGAGGATTGCCTAAGTTGAAATACCAAAAGGACTTGGTATGTGCTCCGTGTAGGCATGGTAAGATGGTCGCTGCCTCTCACCCGCCTCTGACATCCGTTATGATAGAGAGGCCATGCGAGCTGTTCCATATGAACTTAGTTGGTCTAGCTCGTGTGTGCTAGGTGGGTGGGAAATGGTATGTCCTGGTGATAGTGGACGGCTATTCTCGCTATGCTTGGGTCTTCTTTTGGTGACAAGGGAGGCGTTTGGTTTTGTGGGATCTAATCTTGAGGTTGAAGAATGAGAGGAATGGAGATGCCATTCGAGCTATCCGTAGCGACAATGGTTTTGAATTTAAAAACTCTCATTTCGAAACCTTTTGTCGTGATTTGGGTCTCGAACATCAATTCTCTTCTCCCTATGTGGCTTGTCAGAATGGTGTGGTTGAGAGGAAAAATCGTTCCCTTTGTGAGATGGCTCGGATGATGACGAGCATAGGACTCGAGGAGATATTGGGTGAGGCGGTGAATACCGCGTGCCATGTTGGGAACCGGATTTTCTTAGGGCCTTCTTGAACAAGGCGTGCTATGAGCTCATGCAGGCGAGCACCTAGAGTGAGCCATTTCGGGGCTTTTGGTTGTCGGTGCTTTATTCTCAAGAAGGGTAGGCTTGATAAGTTTGAGTCGAGGTCTTGATGGGATCTTTTGGGTTATGCGAGTCATTCTCGAGCATTTGTGCTCAACCTTGATACTAACCTAGTCATGGAAACTTGCGAGGTTACCTTGATGAGACCGACCATGCGTTCGTCTATATTTGAGTGTGCGGGACGGCGAGATTGGCAAGAAGATCTTTGAGGACGAGGAGGATGATCTTTGAGAGGATGATGGTGATGATGAAGCTCCAGAGCATGTACCCTCTACTTCCACTCACGACTACGGTGCGGGATGGCCCTACCGACTACGATCCAACAAGATCAAGTGGAAGCTGCGGTGAGGGAGGTTGTCTCGGTGAGAGGCAAGGCGTTCAAGTTGATCATCCTCCCTCAAGAATCATCGACATCAATGAGCGACACGGTCAAGGTCCGGAATGTTTCTCACTTTGCTCATTCGGCTTTTGTTGCTACCTTTGAGCCAAAAGACATTGGACACCCCTCTGATCCTAATTGGGTGAGCATGCATGAGGAGTTAGAGAACTTTGAGATAAACCAAGTTTGGGAGTTAGTAGAGCCACCACCACATTGCAAACCTATTGGGACAAAATGGGTGTGGAAGAACAAAGAGGGTGAGAATGGTGAGGTGGTGAGAAACAAATCGAGGTTGGTTGCTCAAGGGTATAGTCAGAAGGAGAGGATAGACTATGAGGAGACATTTGCTCCTGTAGCCCATTTGGAGGCGATTAGGATCCTTCTAGCCTTTTCCATGGCTAAAGGGTTCAAATTGTACTAAATGGATGTGAAGAGTGCCTTCTTGAATGGGTTCTTAGAAGAAGAGGTTTATGTGAAGCAACCACCGAGCTTTGAGAGTGTTGAGTTTCCTCACCGGGTGTATAGGCTGAGGAAGGCGTTGTATGGGCTGAAACAAGCTCCCCGTGCTTGGTATGGCCGTTTGAGGGGGTTCTTGTTCAGCAAGGGGTTTGAGATGGGCAAGGTTGATAAGACTCTTTTTCTCCTCAGGCAGGGTGATGATATCCTAATTGTTCAGGTGTATGTGGATGATATTGTCTTTGCGGCTCGTCTCACTCTTTGGTTGTGAGGTTTGCAGAGGACATGAGCAAAGAATTCGAGATGTCTATGATGGGAGAATTGCAGTTCTTTCTCGGGCCTCGGATCAAGCAGGCGAAGGAGGGAACCTTTGTGCATCAAGCCAAGTACACGAAGGACATCCTCAAGAAGTTCAAGATGGATTACTCGAAGCCCTATCGACATGAGACGACTACAACGTTGGATGCGGACGAGGCGGAGAGCCCGTGGACGGAAGAGTCGGAGCATGATCGGCTCCCTCTTGTACTTGAGCGGCGGAGGACATCCGATTCTGTGTGTCATGCGATTTCGGCGTCGCCGAGGACTTCACATTGGCGGTCAAGCGGATCTTGGTATCTTGATACACTCGAGCTCGGTCTTTGGTACTCACGTCCTCTTCTCTTTCACTTCTTGGGTTTTGGATGCCGACTTTGCGGTGTCGAGTCGATAGGAAGTCGACTTGAGGGGCGCCAGTTTTGGGATCTTGCTTGTTTCTTGGTCTTCTCAACATCTAGTGTAGCTCGATCTACCAAGCGAGTATGTTGCGCTAGTTGTTGCTCACCTTTGGATCACATACCTGAGTGACTTTGGTGATGAGTGTTCCCATGTACCTCTCATGTGTGACTGCACAAGTGCCATTAGTGTTGCCAAAACCCGTGCTCCACTCAGAACCAAACATATAGAGGTGAGGTACCACTTTGAGACAATGTTGAAGGAAACATAGACCTCATCCATGTGCCAAGCGACTTGCGATATCCTAACCAAGCCTTTGGACCAAGCTACATTTGCGTTTGCGAGGGAGCTTGGTGTTTTTCCTTTGAGCTTTGGTTGGGGTTTGATGTACATACTCATGTTGCATTTTCTTTATGTATCATATCATGCTTGCATCTTTGTATCATAGGCGCATATGTATCATATGAAATGCTTCTCCTATATACTTGGATCACTATGATGTGCTAGATATGAGATTGTGACTTTGCTAGTGATGCTCATATGATGGATAGCGATGCTCTTGATAGCTTTAGGATGTATATGCTTGTGAATGGCTCTCTTTTGTGAAAATTGTGACGCCCCGTTTTAATTAGCATCATTAGTGCTAATGGCAGTCAAACACGTTGACTCTAGTCAAATTGGTCAACGGTCATCACCTTGAAAACCTAGCCAGCAATCACTAATGACCCTCTTAATCAAGTCAACACGCACTTGTGGTCAAACCTTAGTCAAAGGCATAGTCAAACCTAGTCAAAACCCCTGTTATCTTTGAACCTCCTCTGGAACTTTTGCCGCGTTCTCAAATTTTCACTTAAACACTTCAAATCGAATATAAAAGTTGTTCGTCTTTTCGGACACACTTTTCATAATTGCGGCATATGAATTTTGAGTGGAAACTGGTGAAAATCTCTCAAACTCTATTCACTATTCACGCCATGAAAGACAGCAACTGCTGCGTTCATGCTCAAATGGTTGATCAAACATAAAGCCTTTGAAAAATTCTCCTAGAGATGCTCTACAACTTTGGTATTCAAAGTTTTGCGGGTTTTATTTGAATTTTTGGAGATTTTGCATCAAACTGCAACGGGAAAAGGCGGCATGGCGCCGCGGCACTCAGAGGCGGCGCGCGTGGCGCCGACCATCGACGTGGGTCCCCCACGGCCCGCGCCTCTGGGCAGCGCATCGCGAGCCGCGACCGGCGCCCGAGCCGCGCACTGCGTCGCGCCTCGCGCGCTTGCTCGCGCTGTTCGAGGCCGCCAGCGCTGCCGGGCGGGCGCTGGGTGCGTCGGAGCGGGAAGCCGCCTATAAAAGGCATGCCTCTCTCCTCGTGCGTCTGGCGCCGGTCTCGAGCTCGGATTGGCCGGTCGGCAGCTCGCCCTGCGCTCAATCCTCGGCGCTCAAACACCCCTAGGACCCGTTGGAGCTCGAGCCTTACGTTGATTCTCACCTCGATTCGACTAGCGGCCACCTAGGCTCACTTGTGAGCTCCGGTTACCTCGTGTGATCAATCGAACCCTAGGTGAGTCCTGAACCCCTCCCGTTTGGCGAACCCGAGACCTCGCGGAATTCGCCTGCCATGGCGGGGACTCATTGCAGAACCTTTGTTCTTTCCAGGGGCTTAGGTGCAAAGCAAGGGCATATGTGTGAATCCTAGAAAACTTCCAGGGGCCTGCTTGAAATTTGAATCTTAAATAGTGTTTGGTTTTGGTAGATTCTTGTAAAATTCATAGAAAATCGTACAAAAATCATAAAAATGCAAACTCAATTTTGTTGAATTTCCTGTGAAGAACCCTACAACTTTAACAAATAATGACCATACTTTTGACCAATAGATTTTGCATGAAAAATAGGAATCAGTTAAATCTAGATCTGTTGTAGTTCAAAATCTACAATTGATCTGTAGCTGAATTTTGGATATGTTGTGTGTCATATCATGCCTAGCTTCTATACGAAAAAAAGCACAAAGTTATGGTGTAGATCTTTTATTATGAATTGTTTTGTATTTATGCTAAATCTGTCCAAACGATTTTTGTAGCTAAAAATTTATAGATTTTTGTGCTCAACTTCTGCATGTAATCTTTGTATACCGAAACACACCTCTGGTGAATTAATCATGATTTTATATCTATCAGAAGTATTTATTCTTGAAATATGCTTGGTTTTAAATGTAAATGAATAGCTCAAGATCTAGAGTAGCTCTTGATGTGTTTGTCGATCTCCTAGCCTTGATTTGAGTCAGACAATCAATGAGAGAAAGTTGGAATCCATTTGTTATGTATTTATTTTTATATGCATTTCTCATGCTTTGGTAGCTAGAATTTGTCTTTTTGAATTAATTGAGCTCTCCTAAGTGTGCATGTGTGCAAGTGGCTTTGTTTAGGTTTATAGTGCTTGACAGGAATTGTATGAAATTATTTTATGAATAAAAGCTATGGAGGCCAAGTAAGCTTAATATTAACAATAAATTGGAAAATCACCAACACACCCCTAATGACCTCCTAGTTGTGGTGTAAATCATGCTAAAAGCTAAGTGTCACTGACACAGCGTCCTCATCGAGGTGACTAAATGTGACATAAATACCAGTCGGGAGGTGGCAAGACATTTATTACAGGTGGTTGTCTTACATCACGGCGGCATAGTGAGGCAGCGCCATTGCCGAGAAACAACACAAAAGCTAAGGACCAAACTACGATGCGAAGGCTTCTAAGGCCTCGAGTACCACGCCATGGAAGCTCTGGCGACGAGTCACAGCACGGTTGGTGTAGGCAGACCTACTCGGCGAAGGCAGTGGGATCCTCCTCACAGCAGTTAGACAAGCACGGTGAGTACAAGCGTACTCAACAAGTTCAACCACCACGGAGGGGCTTATAAGCGGATCATGCACAAGATATGTCAAGGATCGATGAGGTTTATTTTATCGCATTCACTCATGCAAGGGTTTGTTTTGAAAAGGTTTTGTAAGCTTTATAACTCAAGCTCAGTTGTTTGTGAAAACTAAATGAAGACTAGGACTCCCGTGCTTCAGCATGAACACTTTGCATCAACTCATGAAAATCATCCCAAACCCAAACACTAGTTTGTGACCATGACTGTCCAATAGGGGCTATTGAATAGGTTTACACTCTCGAGGTTGTACATCTTTACCCACAAGTAGTACCGCCACGAACACCTTTTGTGCGGATCCTATGCCATTACACCTTAGCTAACTAGCCACGGGGAAACCAAGGGTTATCTCACACCGTGTACTTCACCGATCGGACTACTCCTTGATCTCCGCTCACACCTCGATGGCGAGTGGATTAACTAGTGGGATTTATGCTAGGTTGCCACATACAGCGGTCGGTGGTAACGATAATTGGGCGGTGAGATGTCACGCAACCGGTCCTAATGACAAGATGGACATCTCCAACACGCTCAACCACAAAGCGAGCTCACCCGCTCACACAGTCCATCCGTCTACCCGGTTCTTTACTCATTTTCAAAATATCCCATTCCGTTTTAAAGCACTCACTCATTTTAAAGAAATCATTTAGGGTAATCAAAGATCAATCATAGCAATCAAGGGTGGCTATCCTACCAGGTTTTAAGAAACAATATGCAATTTATGCGGATCATAGGGTTGTATTTATAAACGGGATCAAAGCATGCATCAAAGGATGAGATTGAACTTGCCGTCTTGAAGTCCTCGGGAGTTCACTGTTGGGACTGGTCTCCCATGATGCTCTCGAACTCGGCTTGGTACTCTTCCTCGTTTACTTAAAAGCCACAAGCAAAGCAATCAATACAAGCACACAAAATTTCTGAGCTGGAAGAAAATAGAAAGGAGGAATAAATTTTATTTAGGGAAAAGGATGGGTGGCTCGGAAATGTGGAGGAAAAGGCGGGGCAAGGGTTGGGATTGATCAAAGAGTATCGCATGAAATGACGTGTTAGAGCGTCATTAGGATTAATTAAAAGGGTTAAGGACTTAATTGTAATTAGGTTTTAATAGAAGGGACTTAATTACAAAATGTAAATAAGGTGGGGTTTAAATAAAATAGCGAGGGTCTATTTGTAAATGATTTTAGGATAGGGCTGGTTCGTTAGTTTAGGAATAGGGTTTACTTGAAGGAGAGAGAGAGAAAGAAGGGAGGGCTCGTGGAAAAAGAAAAGGAGGGTTTATGGCCATCTCCTTCCTCCTTGGTTGAAACAGAGGGAGGCGGGGCGGGCGTGGCCTTGCCGGCGCGCATGCGGGTGCTAGGGAAAAGGAGAGGAGCGTCGATCCCGCTCCTCACCTGAGGGACGTGGGACTGCGGTGGTGGGGCCGAGGACGGGCGATGAAGCAAGAGGAGAGAAGGGAGTGGCAGAGGCTTGGGCCGAGGCGGCATTGAGCTACTTAGGGAAAGTTGTGGGGGAATGGTGGCACTCGGTGGCAGTGCTTGCGGCGCGTTATTGTGGTGACTAGGCACGGAGCATGGTGGCGTGAAGGCGGCGTGTGTAATGGTGATTGGATGGCTCGGCGTCTTTGTGTGTTGAAATGATTGAGCGGGCTTGTGTTGTGGCAAGCTTGGCGGGCGGCCGGCTAGCGGTGTGCTTGGAGGCGGCACGGGCGGGCGTATTGGCGGCAGCGGCGTGGAGCGGCGGCGTCCCATCGTGGGACCATAGCGGCGGAGCGGGGCCGAGAGGCGGTGGCCTTGGGTGCGCTCGGTGTGGCGCTTACTGGCAGCGTCGTGGTGCGATCGGCTCGCGCGGTGGTGGCAGCGGTGGCACCTGCGGCATGTTAGCAGCTGGCCCGGCTGAGAGAAACAGGCGTCGGGAAAGAAAGGGAAGAAAGGAAAAGGAGGAAGGAAAGAAGAAAAAGGAAAAGGAAATAGAAAAAAAAGAAAGAAAAGGAAAAGGAGAAAAGGAGGAAGAAAGGGTTAGAAAAATTGGAAGAAATTCTAGGAAAATTAGGAGAGGAAAGAAAAGATTTTTCTAGGAAAATTTCCGGTTTGAGCACTCCATGCTTGTCTTGGTCGGCTGATGAGCATGGCGACCATGGCGGGCTGATTCCCCGGGGTGGTAGCTTTTGCTGATGGTCGACATGGCGAGGCGGCGGTGGCTCGAGTGATGGCGGGCGATGGGCGGTCTTGATTCGCGGCATGCGTGCCGAGGAGGAGGAAAGGATGATCTTTGAGGAGATGATCGAGCTCAAAAGTTTTGAAAACCGTGTGATTTAGCGGTGATTTATTAGGGCTGGCAGCGTTACACCACCTTGCTTTTGTGAAATTAAATTAATTTATTTATATAAATGTGTACACAATCACTATTGAAAGGAATAAATGATAAAACACCAGGTGTTGTTGCTTTAATAGAAAGAAATACCAAATATGTGTTTATCTAGGTGAATGTGGTCAACCATTCACCCCATGGTTGTCATGTGTTATTTTGTAATGAATTAAATCAAAAACGTTAATTAAATCTTGCATCCTGTAGATCTTCGACGGTAGCTATCGCGTCTTGGGAAGGAGACGAAGGAGTGAATGGTGAGCTGCGATCGTGGGCGTAGCTCGGACCGGACCAAAGTCGAAGGGCCCAAGGACAACCTTGCCAGCGAAGTCAAGCCCCGGATCATTAACCTCTCTTTTTAAAATTTTGCAACTACCTTTGCTATGATTGTGCATTTACGTTTCAGGAGTTGAATTGAAACCCTAGATGCATGATCCCTAGGTACCTATCTTCTACTAGTATGCTAGGTCGATGCTATGCTATAGGACCGATACAAGTCAGTGATGTTCGTCACCAGAATAGGTTCTTATGTTGGAATCACAAGATCTTTATAACGGATTGCTCATGTGGTAAGAGCATGGGATTTGGGCTCGGTCATGGCTTCGTGGGCTAAGCTTTTGAGCGTACTAAGCACTTTGGAATGGGATATAAGTCTAGTACCTTAATGAGGTGAACTTACCCTTACTAATCTTGAGTAGTCACTGCCGGTTCCCCACAGGAGGGTACATGTGTGGTGGGTGTCGTGGGCATGCCTAGCCTTTGCGGTGTAGCTTGATCCCAAGCCGAGGACTTTTGGGAACCGCTTTGGTGGTCAGTGTGAGGGCACCCTCGTGTGTTTAGGTTTACCTTGCAAGGTTATCGATCGATCGTCGCCTCTCACCGTTATCGTCAATCGCCATGATATCCGTAATGATGGAACTTTGTGAATATTACTACTTGAATTAATTGTATTGCACAAGTCTTGATTGTAATAGATGGCTCACTTAGAAATGGTAATTCACTAGAATTTGAGCTAAAATATTGAAAGTAAGGACCTACTCTTTATTGCTTTTCAGAAAAGAACTCCATAAAAGTCTCATGTCTAGAGTTTGGTGAGGTAGTTATCACCGACAGTTAAGTCTTCTTGAGTATTAGTATACTCATTGCTTTATAAATGTTGTTTGGTGTTGTTTGTCCGGTGAGATTCCACGGTGGAGCTGGAATGGGTGGATGACAGTGATGGCATCAGACGGCCTCTGTGATGTCTCTGCGTAGTTTAATTATTCATGTCAAACTCGAACCTTTACTTATCATGTCATGAACATTGGTTTGTAATAATTAACCCTTAGGGTACAATTTGGTTAATTTGTGTTTGTACTCTGGACTCTTTGAGTTTTAATGCATATGTTCGATCCTCTGTGAATTCCAAGTGATTTACCGGCTCACCCGGCAGCAGGATGGTACTCTTGTAATGGCCAAAGTGGATTGGTTTAGGCGATAGTATGGTATTTTCCTGGGCGGGTTGTCACAAAAATGCTATATATGATCCTCTCTTATGAGTTGAATGCCTTTCATGTTAAATTTGTGCACTTATGGCTATACCTTGCTTAATTTGTGCTTGGAACCATGTTCTTTTCATATGGGGTCAAAGACCCATTTATCATCATAGATGTTTGGCCTACATGCTACCTTGTGGAGAAGCCTAAGCTTCTTTTTGCCGCAAAGGCACTTCATGTACCATGCTTAATTTGTAAATGATGAAATTGGTATATGAAATGCTTATGCTTGAAAAATATGCTTTCATGTCAAATTTGCTTTAATTTTCTTATCTTGGGTGCTAAACCGTTGCATGTTGTTCACCATTGAGAAGTCTCACATTTAGAAGTGAACACATGGCTCGGTGACTTTGACATGACATGAGATAGCTTGTAGGTGTTTGTGATGATCTTGTGATGAGAATTTGTGACCTTGCATGAAGTCTGTGAGTTATATGTTGTTTGTGCTCATTTTGATCATGTTTAGATCCTATGCTCATGAGAGGGAAATTTTTGTGAAAAATGCTTTATTTTGATCATGGCTATGTCACAGGCTTATATGTCCCTATCTATCTCGTTGGCGATGCTTGTACTAAATTTGTGGCAATCTTGCTTGTCTATGTCTCTTTTTAGCATGTTGTAGTGCTCTTTTTCTATTTGAGAAACACATACTTGCATTTGTAGACTTGATTCATGCATTACCAACAAGGGGGAGGAAAGTACCCAATTCATGTTTCCAGGGGGAGTTTTTGCATCAAGGGAAGAAAATTTGGGAGAAATGCATTTGTTCAGGGGGAGCTTGCATTCATGCATTTGGGAGCTCTTTGTTGCCTGTTTTTAGTTGTGCTCTTTTGCCGATGGTGTCGAGCCCTTTTGCCTCACCTTGAGGAGTCGGCAATTTTGGAGCATTTTATCTCGGTTGTGTCGAGCCGTTGCCCTTGTCTTAGGGGACCGAGATTTTTCTCTCTCAAGTGATCTTGTTTCGGCTTTTGTTTGGCCTTTGATCACTTGTTTGAGTTTTTCAGTCGTTTCTTTTCTTTTTTCTCTTTTCTTTGAATTGGTTACTATGTGTGTGTTGTCAATGCACTCATCAAGGGGGAGATTGAGGACCGGAGTGTCCGAGGACCGTGGATGGTTGCTCCCCGTGTGATGAGTGATTGACAACGTGTGTGGACCGACTCTTGGCGAGTATTGCAGGTGCGGTTGCTTGCGGATTTGCGTTAGTGCAGGTGAAGAGCGGTGCGAAAGGTCACGCCTTGTGGGGCCTCCGAGGAGTGGAGAGACAAGTAGGCTCATCGGCGGACCCGGTGGCAGTGAGGTCAAGTCGGGCCGCATGGTGGCAAGAAAAGCAAGAAGTCGTCGGCCGCCGGTGCAGGGTAGCGGCTCATGACCGAGTCTGCCGCAGCGGGGTTTGCGGCGGTTCACCACAAAACCGTCGGGTTACTTGGTTGAGCCACAAAACCAAGACCGGAGGCTCGGCAGGCGGAGACGGGATCCGGGCGCGCCGAGAAGCTTTGATGCCGGCGGCCACGTGGCGGGATCGCAGGGATTGCGTCGGGAGGACGCGGACTGCGGCGAAGGTGTGGCCCTGCGATGAAGAGGAGTGCTACATGACCTATTTGCCCCTGAGGGGTTTGTATCTTAAGTTTAAGTGCTAGGGGTAGCTTGGTCATTTGCCCAACCCAGTGGGACTCTTATATATAGCTCTAGGGTTTTCTGGGTAAACCATCCATCCGGACTGCTTCTCATTTCCTTGCTCCATAGGCATAGATTTTCTTCACCGTTTTGTAGAGAATTTGTCCTCCGAGTGTATGGAAGCAATCATGGTTGCGTTGATTTCCTTCTTGTAGCTCGTGTGATTTTTGTGTCTTTTTCGAGCTATTTTCATTGGATTTTCGTGCGCGCCTTGTTCCTTCGATTCTGAGGTGTTTGGGTTCGGATTTGTTGGTGGGGATCATGGATAGATGTCTTGTGCATCCTTGTGCTTGATCTTGACCCCCCAATCTCCGGATTTGGCCTCCGATTGAAGGATTTCGGTTGGAACACTAGCTTTTTGGTAGAGCTCGGTTGCGATTCGATTCCGGCGATTTAGCTCGTTTGAGGTCTCGAGTTTTGGGGTATAGCATCTCCTAGAGACGCTTCACATCTCCCCCCAAATCTTGCCTCAAGAGCTCAAGCTGTTTGGGAGATCCATGGATGGATAGGAAGGGTTGACTTCGAGTGTTCGAGCTCGGGCTGCTGTCTGCGCACCACGCGGACGGTCCGCACGCACCTGGCGGATGGTCCGCGAGGAGGCTTTCAGCCGGCAGTTCTTCGTGTTCGTCACGAGCTCGTGTTCGTCTTTCGTTCGATCCGCTTGGTCCGGTGATTTTGGTTGCTCGAGGTTTGGCGGACAGTCCGCGAGGAGAGTGCGGACGGTCCACCCGGCGCGGATGGTCCGCAGGTAGAGGACGGACGGTGCATTTTTAGCGGTGCCATCGGAGGTTCAGAGCCACTTTGACAGCCTGCGTGCTTGCGACGGGTCCGCTGCCTCGGGTCAGCCCGCCTCCATGCGGACGGTCCGCCCAGGCCACTGCAGATTGCCTAAGTGACTTGCTTCTTGAGTTGCGCTTCCGTGTTGCTTTGAGTTTGGGTTTGTTCCTAGGGTTGGTAGGTCCATTGTGACTACGCGACCTTGACAAACTCGTGTGGGAATCCTTGGTTGTGAATTTGGGGCATAGGCCGAGTTCATCCTTCGGGAAAAATTTTTATCGGCTCCCATTCACTCCCCCCCCCTCTCTGGTCGCCTAATCGGTCCTTCAGGTGTCTCTTGTGCTAACCATCCGGGTCGGACACACGATCGATACAAATTTACTGTCCGGCGGTAGAGAACCCCGACAGTACATGAGGAAAAAATCGAAGATTTATAAGCAGTCTTGAACGCCTTGGACCTCGCAGCAGACCTAAGACAACGAACCTCTTTTTGAAGGCCAAACGTGTATGCTTCACCTTCACCTTCAGCCTCTGCAACTTCCTCTTGGCCTTGCCAGCAGTTACAACTGCAGAATCCACAATATCCATAGCAACTTTTTCCCACTATCCACAATTCTCACATAATATTCATGAGTATCTGGTTGATGTGGTTAAGGACGATGATGAGATCATGATTTTTAGGATATTTTCCACCATCTTTCCCTGAAACCCCTTCAAGAAGTAACAACACGTTTAACATCTTACAAGTGGCTACACCAAGTGGTTCAAGTTAAAGGAGATCAAGCTACCGGAATATCCCTTTAGTAACTTGATATTCCTGGATTACTTTGGGATGTCTTCATAAGAACCTCCAAAATAAGCCTAGAGCACTAAGCTCTAATTTTTCCTTCATTGCTCTCCCAATTACTTACACGTCTAGAGTAGTTGTATATTTGCAAGATTACATTCTCACAAGCAAAACACTTGATCAACATAAAAACTTCATCTGATAAGTGTACTCATTGTATAATTTCCTCACATTAAGTTGTAGTGTTCATAGAACTTCACCATCTCATGCTTGATTATCATCTTGCAGTGCTAGAGTTGTGGAAAAATGGCATGCCTAAACTGCTAGTATGCAAAGTACTTGTCACACAACCTTTTTAAGACAACATTTCAAGATTGTAGTAGTGAGCATCTAGCAAGATAACACAATATTACTGAAAAGAACACTTCAACAAATTATTTTGGACAAATTACTTCTGTCATGTTTGACATGAAAATGGATAAACAATAATTCCTAAAAAATAGTAACTCGATAAATATGTTCAGTAAACTCATAAATATCTGCAAACTTCTCAAATGTAGTTGAGGACTTTAAAAGAATATCAAAGATATTCATGATTGACCCTCTGCTCATTTTTAGATGAAGATTTGTAGGCCATGTATGCGAGATACAACATTTCAAGACAAAAAATTATTATTCAGTTACATCAATCCACATAAAATGATTGTGAAAGGTTTGAAGACAATGATAGAAGAACAATAATGATGGGGCACGCGGGGCTCTAGCTGAAGTGAGAATTGAGAAAAAAAGTTTCAACATGATATAGAAGGGGCGAAAGAAGGTCAGATGGACAACGACCTTAGGAGGCAAAGGCATGAACATGCACGCTGGCCATAAAAAAAGATAGGTGGCGCTGACGCCGGTTGCCTCGCTCGCGAAGAATGGACTTTACAGCTCCACCTGCAATGCATCTAGGTAGTCCTATCCCTGCACAGCTACTTGAATTGATGTTGTAACAATAAGGACAAAAACTATACACGGCCACGAATTTCAAGAACTCTATATCTACATGGTTAAGCTACATGAATCAAGAAATCCTAGCAGACAAAGGAGATTGAGAAGAGGTGAAGGAGAGGATGGGTGGCTTACCAGCGAGAAAACGACCACAGGAAGGGACGGGCTGCTGAGGAGAGAGGGTCGCGCCGGCGTCGCCGCCACCGACCTGCTGTACGCCACCGCCGCTACCGAGAGGAGACGCCGTCGGGACGACCGCCGCTGGGAGGGGTCGTCGTAGACACCATCCATCGCTGTCCTTCCTTCCTCACTCGCTCGTCCGCCGCCGCCACCACCCGCGGAGCCTCGCGCTGTAGTCGCGCGCGTCGCCTCTCCCCTCACGCAAGACGGCGCCACTGGGGTTTTTTCCACTACCTTGCGCTCGATGTTTCGTTCCCGAGCGTCCAGAGGCTAGGGTGAGGGGAAAGGGTGGGTTTGGGCCGGTATCGGGAATCTGAGAGAGGTTAAACGAACATCAATTTTTTAGGGGCAGAAAATTCCCAGGCCTGGTGTCCCTCGTGGGTTGGGCCGCATTCCTGACCGGGAATGGGCCAACCGAACAAGGCCTAAATTAGGGATGGAGATGGAACTCGCTGACTTTGTTGTTACTCGTGCGATTGAAAGACATGTCCCTGGGACGGACGTGAAGCTCAGGCTCATCTGTCAGCATCGGTGGCAAGGCTGAGAGAGTGTCGCGGCGGTGCACCGGCGCCAGTGGCCCCGCTCCGTCCCTGCTCGGCGCGCACGCTGCTGCGGTCTCCCTCCGCCGCGGCCGCCGCGCTCCACGCCGATCTGCTCGTTTGCCATCGCAGCCGCACTTCACCTTCACCACGCCGCCGCCGCCGCCGCTGCTATGCTGTGTGCTGAAGTCAGTGCCGTTATTGGTGGATATTTTGGTCTGTGTGAATGTATGTATAACAGAGGTATTTAAAATCAGTTAAATTTTGTCAAAGGAGTTCTGCAATGTTTTTCTTTATTCCCAGGGAATGTTACATTGTTTCCATAATAATGTACTCAACAGCTACGCGTACATACATTTCGTATACACAGCTACAGCCTACATGCGTACAATATACGTTGTGCTAGCTTTTAGCCTTTTTACACGTGGACAAAGGGCGTGCCGGTAAGGTACTCGGTGGCCGCGAGCGCGACGAGCCCGAGCATAGCGAGGCGTCCGTTCCAGAGCTCGGCGTCGGCGGTCATGAAGCCGCCGCTCCTCCCCTCGACGCTCTCCCCCTGGAGCAGAGGCGCCAGCGACGCCGCGGACAGCACGACGGCGGTGTACGCGAACCACGTGAGCCCAGCGCCGTTGCCGGCCTGCGCGAGGACGCCGTCCCCGCGGGCCGCCTCGACGGCGAGCGCGGACACGAAGCCCACCATCGCCAGCCGCCCGTTGATCCGCTCCGGCGCCGGCCCACTGAACGCCAGCGCGTCCCAGAGGCTCGCCGGCTTCGCGGCGGCTGGCTTGGTGACCGGGCTGCTTGTCTCGGCATCCTCAGCCTTCTGGGCCTTGCAGACGAGCGGCGCGCCGCGGCGCGGTGCGAGGCTGCTGGCCACCGGGAACGTGGCTTGGAAGCGTCCGGCGCGTGCGCCGGTGACGGCGAAGCCGACGGAGCTCGCGGCGGAGGCCATCACTGCTGTGGTGGTCGCCATTGGGAATGCACGGGCCAGTAAGCTAAGGATGCCGATCGCTGGGAGAAGTGGCTAGAGGTAACTGGGGGACTTCGGGCAGGGGATCGATCGCTTGCTGCAGCTGTTCCTGTTGTGCTTGCTGCTTGGATATGTAAGCGCCATGGCGGCTTTATAATTGCAGGCGAGGTGGCGAGGCTGCCCGTGATGAGGTTGCCGGCGGTGGCCATGGCAGTGGCCACGTCGACGGGAGATTCACCACCGTACGTAGACCGAGCTGTGACCTGTGAGCGTGTAACTAACGATAGAGTTGCTGGGAGAGTACGAGGGGGCGTGTACTCCTACATGCGCGGGACGTGGAGGGAACCAGGAGCACAACGAGCTGGGTGGCCACGTCGCCGTCGTCGTGGACGGTCAGGCCGCCGCGCAGGGTTGGGGGATGGTCGAGGTGGTCCGTTCCGCTGCCGGAAAGTGGCAGAAGATTCCAGGACAAGGCACGGAGGGAGCGCGAGACGACGGTGTGAGTTGCGAGGGTCAGTGGCGAGTGGCGACATAGGGAGAAGACGACAAAGAGGAGGTGTCTCTCGTGTGTGTAGCTAATGCGATTTCGGTGACGATAAGAATTATTGGACGTCCGGAATAAACAAAAAAAATGGATGGTTATTTTAATAGTTGATTTTCAATATTGCAATTCTTGTTTTCACGTGTTTCACAATAAAATATATTGCATGAAACACAATATTCATCTTGCAGTGGGAATTTTTTACCACACACTTTAACGATTTAAGTAGATTTTTGGTATATTTTTTATATTACACCTATAAATTTTCGATATGGTAGATGTTTTATTTTGTTATTATTCCAACAGAGTGTCCGATGAGAAAAGTCATATCAGGCGTCCGGACGCTAGCAACACTCGTACGATTTCAATCGAGGACTCAAGGTGAAGGTAATTTGCATGGTTTAATGAATGAGAACCCGATTGAGAGTGAGGTTATCAAACTTCTAGAACTCTTGGTCAAGTTACGACCATCCGTCTGGCAAGTTTCTCATGTATTCTGGTCCGCTCATTCCACCGTGGACTAGAAGAACTCGAGTCCGTTCGGCAAATCTTTTGCTGATTTGTCATTAGAGAAAAATATTATATGTTGATTTGTACAGCTAATTTGTTCAGAGAAAAATTTCTATGTTTAACATCCTTCTAGAAGTTAGGACAAATCCCTACTCACCCTATTCTTTAATTTAAATAATACTTTCATCATTCAACATATAAATATTTCTAATATACCATAAGTAAGCTAACCATGAAAATTACATCCGTAATGTTTGACGGTAATCAAAAAATAACTGTGATTATACGGATTAGATCTAAGTACCTACCCAATTATGTCATCAGATCTGATTTGCATGCTAAAACTAACTACATGTGACAAGTAAATTAAGGTACATGTGTTTTTTCACACCACCACGATTTTGTCTGAAGGATGTAGGGAGCAGTCTATAAACTCCAAGAGACTCACTAAGTTAGACTAGCTAAATTCACATTTAGCTAGTCATTTAGCTAGTATTCTTCTTCTATATTTCCTCTTCTTCCAACATACTAGAATGACTAGCCATCCCACAACTAGACTCTCAGTCGTGCGAGGGAGGTGGGAGCAGGATGGGACCACGCGGGAGGTGGTGAGGCCGTGAATGATAGCTAGCAGAGGGCGCTAGTCATCTTTGGCTAGCGAAGGCACAAGTTTGGCTAGCGAAAGCTAGTCAAGCCAAGATAGCTAGTCTCTTAGAGTTGCTCTTACTAAAAGTTATATAATAAAAATATTATTGTATCAATTATAATATATGTTTTCAAATTGTTCATAAGTCAAACTTACCTAACTTTTGGCTAAGTGTATAAAAAATATATTGACATCTACAATAGTAAATAAATGCACTCCTAAAAGATATTTTGTATACTACACACACACTAATTTAATGCTAGTATTAATTACAGTGGCACAATACTTTTAGATTATGTGGTGCTCTATTAAATGAGTGAGTGAACGAAGATAGGAAAAAACGTAGCTTATAGCACGTTCAATAAGAACACCTGAGCGGTCGTATCAACCAATTACTACAGTGAAAATAGACGTGGCAGAGAGAAAAAAAGAGGGGAAATGGTTTGAATGGGAAAACCATGCTATCTAATTTTATATTGGTACAAGATTCAAACAAGTGTTGTTAAAAAGAATATAATTTGTTATGCACTCCCTCAGTCCCTCCGTCTCTAAAGGAGTAGACGGAGGGAGTAGGTAAAGCTACGCATGTTCTCATTATAGTAAGACTACACACGAAGATTGATCCTGAGTTCCAATCTTATATATCATGTTCGTGTTCTATATGCTCGAAGTTGCCTGACTCGTGACTTGAAGCGTGTCTTGTGCACATCCTGACTTAACTATATTGACGTCATCACTACTTAAAATTTGTGTGAAAACGTGTTTTACGATAATTTGCATTGAGATCACTCTTAGCTTAGCACCTCAAATTAAGAGTTTGGGTGGTTAAGAAAAATCAAAAGTTTTCATGAAAATTATGTGGTGTAGAGCTGTTAATAAGCTACAATTTAGAAAACGAAGGCAACTTTTGTGTGACGAGGACAGTTTATTCCCTTTTTTTTTGGAAAGAAACAGTTACTCTCGTAAATTCTATCAAAGGAATCCTGCAATATTCTTTGTTCTTTTTTTCAAGGAATGATCACTACAGGAAACCCAGCATATGCCAAGTGCAAATGCGTTTCCACTTCTGTACACGTATACATATACCACCTAGCACCTCTACAGCTACAGACGTATGACGTATAATATACGCCGTATTTACACTACACGTGCACGAAGGGGGTGCCGGTGAGGTACTCGGTGGCCGCGAGCGCGACGAGCCCGAGCATAGCGAGGCGCCCGTTCCAGAGCTCGGCGTCGGCCGTCATGAATCCGCCGCTCCTCCCCTCGACGCTCTCCCCCTGGAGCAGCGGCGCCAGCGACGCCGCGGACAGCACGACGGCGGTGTACGCGAACCACGTGAGCCCGGCGCCGTTGCCGGCCTGCGCGAGGAGGCCGTCCCCACGTGCCGCCTCGACGGCGAGAGCGGACACGAAGCCCACCATCGCCAGCCGCCCGTTGATCCGCTCCGGCGCCGGCCCGCTGAACGCCAGCGCGTCCCAGAGCCCCGGGCTCCTCGCCGCCGGCTTGGGCGTGCTTGTCTCGGCATCCTCGTTCTTGGCGGCCCTCACGACGAGCGGCGCGTGCCGGCGCGGCGCTAGGCTCGCCGCCGGGAGCCGGGCAGGGAAGCGGCCGGCGCCGGCGAAGGCGAGGGAGCTCGCGGCGGAGGCCATCACAGTGGTTGCCATAGCAATGATGACGCACGAGCTACTGAACACGGATCGATCGCTTTGTTTGCTGTAGTAGGCTAGCTGTGAGACTGCGACTGGCTTCTGTTGTCGTTGTAGTGCTGTGATGGTTTGCTGGGAGAGTGGTGGCAGCTTTATAGGGCAGGGGGAGGCAGCCCGAACCCCGAAGAGGTTGCGCGGCGGCGGCGGTGAAGTGGGCCACGTCGGCGGGCGATTCACGGCCGCATATTCGAGCTGATTGAGCCAGAGGAAGCAGGCAGCCAGTAGGTGACCCTTCACGTGGACGCGGCCAGGTTCACAGGGCCCTCGCGGCCTCCTGGGTGATCCCGTCGCCGTCGACGTGGACAACCAGGCCGCCATGCACGCGCGCGGCTGCAGAGTTGGTGAGATGTTGAGGGAAAGTTCAAGAACCACACGAGTGCATCGTTGCTAGAAAGTCATATGATCAGTCCGTGTACAAGGCGACATGGAAATGGAAGGAGACGATCGATATTTGTGGTTGGTAATTTGGGGTTCGAAATTTTAATTACGTGAGGAATTATTTTGGGTCTCTAATGAATGGGGAAATTGATTTATAGCACTGAAACATTGTGACATTGTAAAATACATTCAATGGTATTTTATGAACCAAAATTTTCAATGGTATTTTAGGAAGGTCGCGATCTTTCGTTGTTATGAAATCAGTTTTCTCGTGATGAATATGACTTTTGGTTGCAAAACAACCCCGTACCCTTTTCCAAGGGGATGAACGAGAGCCGATCAAAATTTCTTGAAAGAAACTCGGCCCATGCAACAAAGCAACCCATATATAACCCTTTCTTCTAGTAAGATCAAGACCATGTAGCTCTACCATGATGCTACTTGGCCTAGTAATATAAGAGCAAAAGCAAACTCAAGCAAGCTTCCGTGGATCGGGAGAACTGTCTGGATGAAAGTGTATAAACTCTCCACAGCCAGGTTGGAAACTCAAAATGGAAGGTAGACTTGAACTGGTTCACAAAATGAAATCCAACGGAACCAAAACGATCAATGGAATGACTTGCGGACTGTTCGCCTCACAAACCTCAAAAAGATCAGAAATATAATGACAGTGTCCACATAGTAAATGGCGGATTGTCCATATGGGTACCAGGGAGAAATTAAATTACGCCTAAACAATGAGTCCCAATCTTAGCCTCATGATCCAAAAATCACATAACTTGAGTTGTAGGGCTCTTAGCAACATGGTGAATGTCTACACCTAATGTATCCTCAAAAACATCTATAATTCACCAATAGATTCATAATATTTGAAAAGAGGCAAGAAAACGAGTGATTAACATAAGAACAACCTCAAGCTCCAAAACTTGAAATCCAATCTAACAAGATCCAGATCCAACAAAAGTTCCTTCAGAGCTCCATATATACATAGTGAATTTTTGTCCAACGTATATAAACAAGAAGATCAGGATTGCACAAGTAAATTTCATGGATTTGATCGATAAAACCAAGAAATTTGGGATTTTTTAGGAACTCCAAAATCCTATTAGCTCATGCCAAATCTTGTAAGGGATCACCCTTGATGTTGTTGCACATGTCCAATATTAGTTTCCCTAAGACAATTACCCCAAAATGCCTTGAATCGCATGAATAAAATTCTAGAAGAAATAGCTCCAAAAAAAGCTATTTGGAGTACGTGATCCAAACAATCTTCACTCGTGTTGTTAATTGCTCATCACAAAGAGAGTAAATTTCCAATCACACTACTAGGGAAGCGGCCTTCTGTACCGGGTCTCAACCCCTTTTAGTATCGGGTCTTGAACCGGTATTGCCACATCGATACTTGGGGGGTGGTTAGGACCGGGTTGTTTACCTGGTACTAAAGGGGGTGCCACCTCCCGTCACCATCCTGTTTCTTTCCTTTTTTTTTGTTTTTCAACCACATAATCAAATAATGTCATAAATCTCTAGAGAATCACATAATACATTCCATCTTATAATCACAATCCCACAAAAATACATCTCATATTCACAGTATCACAAGAATACATCTACAAGTTACAATCTCAAATTTCACAAGAACTAAATCTCACAAGAATACATCTCATAATCACAATCTTACAAGAATACATCTAGAAGTCACCATCCTAGATTTCACAAAAATCAAAATTGCAAGAATGCAAGAATCACACGAACCTCCGCGCTACCGACCTCGGTGCACCGCGTCCTAGGCCACTGTGTCGCAGGCCTTTGGTGCCCTGCGACCTAGGCCGCCAAGCACGCACCGACCTCAGCTCGTGCCCATGTCCACACGTAGGGAGGCAGCGCACCGATCTCCGGGAGCCTGCGTCCGCGCGTAGGGAGTCGGCGCATGCACCGGCCGCTGGGAGTCCGGCCCGCGCTCGCGTCCCTGCGACGGGAGGGCTCCAGCTCACCAACAATCCAACCGCCACACCTTGCAGGTGACAAAGAGAGATTGAATAAAATGATAGGGTTGGAAGGATGCGTCGGAGATAATAAAGGGGAGGCCGCGGATGGATTGTGCAGAGGGTGGGATTCATTAGTACAGTGGCTTTTTCACCCGGTACTGATGTCCTCTCTTCAATACCAGGTAGGGTAACACCTAATACTAAAGGGTGCCTGACCCTTTAGTACCGGGTGGTGTGACCATCCGGTACTAAAATGGTGGTCTTTATTACCATGGGGCACTCCCATCTGGTACTAAAGGGGGTCACGGGGGGGCGCGTTGAGGTCCTCCCTCCCCACCCGGTACTAATGCACACATCAGTATCAGGTGCAAAAGTACCGGGTATTGAGCCCCCGGACCAAAGGTTTTTTCCCTAGTAGTGTCAGTTGGTTTCTCATCTTTACAATACCCCTATAAATGACTAGTAAAATCAAATAGTAAGTGTAGAATCAGGATAATTTGTTAAGATATGTACATTAGAAACCAGATTCATCAGTAATTATATGACAATGCATTTGATCTTATTAGGTTATGCAAGTACAAAACCAGTGTAGGGCAGTCTTGCAAAATTGAGATAAGAATCTCGATGTCAGGAACTAGATAGACTATGTTGACATATAGATAGATGAATAAATGACACGGTACATGTCTTAGCCTTGAAGCATCACATAAGTGGCCACGGATATTGGGAGTTGGGACTGCCTTATTGCTTGATTTGGACCGAGAGATAAGGAAATATTAATAGAGAAGAGGGATATATTGAGTGATTTTCCCCCTACAAAACCATGGTACAGACGCAGACGCTCGCGAACATCATATGATCCACGCACACTACACTCGTCTACCATTGAAAGTATGGCGTCATTAATTCCCTTGAATGAATTTAGGAAAACATGAGCACTTGTAACGAGTCCAGAACTCAAATCGTGTGGACACATTGCACCACAAGGCCTGAACCCGAGGTGGGAATGAAGAACGACAAATGGCTTCAAGTGATAGAAGTAGCATGTACTTGTTTTGATCACAAATAAAACTTCATTTGTTTGTAGTAAGTTAGAATTTTTTAGGCCGATACATATAATTTAAATGAAAATAATATTTTTATTTTTTAGAAAAAGATGTAGCTTTCATGATAAATATAATAATACCAACATTGTTTTGTTAATCAATAAAATTTTATATTGATCTCTGGTCAAAGTTAGATTTTTTTATTAGAACAAAACCAAGTATATATTTATATATCTGTAGTTGGGGAAGTATCAATGAATACTGTGTTTTCTATCGACAAATTTTCAATGCTTTGTCTCTGGTACCAGTACCACTATATATGTACCTATTATCTCCATGTTACTACCACTTGGGTAAATAATCAGGGTAAAATTTAAAATAACCATAACTATATATTTTTTTGGGACCATCCATAACTATAAATGGGCAGCCAAATCACAGATATCAAAAGCATTGTTGCATCTTTGGATGTGCTACCACACCCGTCCGCGTCAGTTGTTAATACTATGGCTATGCTTATGACACTAATAAGAAGACCGGGTCAAATAAAAAATCACTCTTTGGGCTGCGCAGGAACTGCAAAATCAGCCAAAGCAGATAGATAGCAGACGATTACAGTCAATGAATCAGATATGGCTAGAGATAGAATGATATATGTTATTCATTCAATTGCTCATGAGGGAGGGAGGGAGGGAGAGCGTGCAGGCCATGGCCACGCAGTCTTGCCACCCTGCCAAGCCGTGTGCATATTCCAGGATCCCTGGCCTATAAATACAACCTCTCAGTCCCCTTCCTCTCATCAGCCATCTGCCGCTCGTCCACCAGAGACATTCCTGAGTCGTATCAATGGATGCTGACATGGTCGCCATGTTCCCCAACGGCATCCGGGCCTTGATGATAGATGACGACACCAAGTTCCTGAAATCGGCTACCACACTACTTTCTGTCCTGAATTTTGACGGTACATATACATATGTGTTTTTTGTGTGTGTTCGTTTTGAAAGTTTGACTTTTTTTGTGTAAGTATTTGTTGATGGAAATTTGGCCACGTTTGGATGAATTTCGCAATAGTCAACATCTTGCAATAGTTTCACCCTAACTCTTGCATCTCTTCTTGTGCTTGCAGTGGTGAGATGTGGCAGCGTCGCCCATGCCCTCAAGTCCCTCTCAGGTGGCGGTCTTGCAGGCTTCGATGTCATCCTCGTTCACGCCGCCAACGTCGCTACCTGCGGCTTTGACTTCCGTGCCATCGTCGAGACCGACATGCTCATCCCCGTCGTCTACTGTACGTGACAATAAGCTACACTACTGTGCACTGCATCTCGAGCAGGATATATACAGAGATATACTAATCGTCGTGCATCTTGATGCCATGGCGGCACGGCAGTCCTCGAGGAGGATTACGAGGCCACCGGCGACGAGGCGGGCGAGTTGCTGCGGACGCTGCAGGCGGCCGGGAGCTACATCATCAAGAAGCCGCTGGACATTGACGAGGTGCGCACCCGCCTGTGGATGGTCATCGCGTTTCGCAAGTGCGACCTGCAGGCCAAAGCGAGCAGGGGCGGCGGCGCCGGCGGCGAGGGAACTGGAGGGGACGACGAAGATCGCGTCTACTTCAAGGTTGTGACCAAGGGAAGAGGCCGGAAGAGGAAGGGCGCCAGCAGCAGCAAACACGGCACCACCGTGGCAGCAGGTTGATCCATCTCCTGACAAGATTGTTTTGACTTATCATCATATAGTTACAATGCTTATTTGACTTTCTTCGATTTGTCAACCGAGCAGGAGGTCACCGGACGACCAAGGGGAAGGAAAAGCAGAACGTGGATGGCCAGCAGGTGCCAATTTTATCTCCTGATTCTCTATCGTTTGACTATTTTTCAGTGGTAAATTTTGGGATGCGTGTGATGTTGTGGCATGCAAAAATCTCTTAATGTGGCAGCAGCAGTAATAAGCTGGTAACTAGTTTCATTTTGGTCTCTGAATATCGCATTTTTGTTGTTTTTATCAACCCCTTTACAACTCCATTGACCGTTGGAGATGCATGTATATTCGGTCAAGAGCAATTCATTTAATACTAGAAATTCGCGCGGCGTTGCCGCTTATGACCAGTAGCACCTGTGTTTTTTTATTTAAAAGTTATTATTTGTTGTGTAATGGTTTTGTTAACTATGTAGGCTTTGTTCCATATGTGTAGTTAAAATAATTGTATAAGATTAATGTGGTTAGATAAGATATTTTATATATATATGTGTCATGGTTTGTAGCAATTGTTGTACTTGTTGTATATTTTGGAGAGTTTCTCATTGTGAAGGCATTATTTTATTTATATGTTGTTTTGGGGTTTGAAATGGTAATTTTTTTAATTTTGTTTTTCATTGAGAGTTAGGGTGATCGGATGAGTATGATGGTTAGCTATGCGTCGGTGTAACTATCGCCATGTTATATTTTGCATTTATCATTGAAATGGAACTTTAACATTTTTTTTTGAAGAAAGAGGCTAAAAGTATTTATTAAGTAGTTAAAAGTTTAATGTCGTGATATTTTATCGTAAAGGGTTTCGAATAATCGGATTTCTTATTTTATGTTTTTAATTTGATTTTGATATGTACCCATAAAAGAACATAGTAATAGCTGTACAGCGAAAACTTTCGATTAAAACATGTTCTATTTTGGATCCATTGCATCGTTTTTTTTGTATGAGGGTTTCAAAACAATTTGGTTTTATATTTTATGATTTTTATTCAATTTACTAAGCAATTTAAAAGTTTTGGCAAATGAATTCCTTTTTAAAGAAGAATAGATAAGAGGAAACATAGTTGAGCTGAATTTGACCCATTAAGGCCCAGCCAGGCCCGAGTGGTTACGGTGGTCGGCCTGGACTGTTTCACGATTTTAGAAAACTACGAGAACTTGCCCGCAAAATTTTATGTGAGAGGCGCTGGACTGCGGGTTGATTTTACATAACTTCAAGGGGTTTTTTGCAAAAACGCTGAGAGTGGCCCGATCTTAGCCGTCCGTCCGATCCGACGGCCGGGAGAAGCCCGCGACGTGGCCTTCTCTATGGCCTTCTTTTGTTGCAGCTTTCGTATATAGAGATTAACAAAGTAACTATTATATTTCTTTTGTAGCCTGCACAGCAAAACGACGGCCGAGTCAAGAAAGCCCAAAAGAGTGGCAGCGGCGACGGCGAAGCTTACAACCTTCCCCAACCCAACACGACCATGATGAATAGTCAACAACAGCATGCCCAGCACCTGCCAAACCCCTCTGATCTGTTCATGTATTCTTTCCTCGAGATGCCGCCCGTCGTGCCTCCCAACAACCCCAAGTTCTTCACGAATGCTACCGTGCCATCCTACAACCCCCTGTTCTTCTCCACCGGCGCTACCAGGCCGAGCAGCAATGCCGCCGCCTTCGGCAACACCATCAACACCACCGGCGACGCGCCAGCAAAAGAGCCATGTCTTCTGCACTCAGCAGCATCACCACCACTGCATACGGTGGCTCGCCAGCAGCAACATCCTTCGACGCACAACAATGTCATCTTTGGCAACATCGCGCCGTCACCGGCGGCGGCGGCACCAACCATGGCTGCCACCGCTGCCGCTTATGAGCAGCAGCAGGACGATGTCCATCCGCTACTGATGTTCGGGCCATTCCCATCCCAGGCAGCGGCAGGTGATGCTTTCGCCGACGGCGTGGCTAGAGGTGGCATGACTGGTGGAGCTTCAGCTGCAGCTGCTACAGAGGGAGTAGCGTACGGCAACGATGTCAGTTTGCCATTTCTTCAGGCTCCGAACCTTAGTGTCGAACAAGATGGCTCTACAGAGTTTCCAGCAGGCATGGTGGGCATGGACATCTACTCCTGCATGGCTCCACCCATGGCGCCCCAGCATGGCAGTAATGCCTTAGACAATGGCTTCAACAGCTACAATGCTGGATCACCACTCGTCGTGCCAGAAGATCATCAGGTTCTTGGCATGGTTTCAAATCTGAATGAGCCAACATCAATGGCAGGAGGTGCATTAGTGCAGCAAGCCATGGTTGCACCAGCAGCGGCCGGTGACCTTTTCGCCGGCGGCATGGAAGCTATAGGCGACAAGGCAAAAATGTTGGATTTACTGTTCAGCGACGACTTCGACGCTGGATCGTCACTCGTCGCGCCTGATGATGCTGATCAGGTTCCTGACATGGCTTCAAGTCTGACTGAGCTAACAACATTGGCAGGTGGAGCATTTGGTAGCAGCAGTGCTGTGCCGTTAATGGCGTCTCAAGCTCAGGACATTGGCGCGGCGACGATGGAAGGGGGCGATGACGCTGCTGCTGGCCGCAAGGAGGCGATGCTTCCTTTTGATCGCTACGAGGACGACGACAACACTTTGTTCCCGCTTGACGCTCTTCTTGGTGACTTGCACGGTCCCATGTTCGAGCTCGACGACGACGATGATCTAGACACCATGCAAGTGGGTGGATCTACCGGTGGAGGTGCCACCACCGTCAATGAAGACACGAGGGGCTCGCTTGTCGCCGAGGAAGAAGGTGGCGGCGAGAATGGCTTGAGCAACCTTGCTGGCGTTGACATTCCGCATGATGTCTGGCACTTGAATGATTTACCATCCATGCAGCCCAAGAACAAGAACAATGTCCGCAAGTAGAGAGAGAGAGAGAGAGAGAGACCATTGTGATTTTATTCATTTCAATATGTATCAGTCCAATCACTTGTGGGCATTCATAGAGATGATGTGTTTCAAAAGAAAAGAAAAACAATCAAACTTTGCTTCACAACCTTCATGTTGAGAAACGCCGAATAAAGGTAGTAAGACTGACTTCAGCACCTTCAACCCAACCCGCATCTGCAAAATCAAGGGGAAAACACCACTGTTGCAACTCCACCAGTACCTTCATCTCCATCTACATAATGCGGTGTCTCGTTTCCCAATCCTGGGTATTCTCTCTCCTTGCTGCATCCCTCTCCCACCCGCCATCCCACTCTCACGCGCTATCCTAGGGAAGGAGGCAGGAGGATGGGGAGCGCTGGCGAGGAGCTTGCCCAGCCCGGTGGAGGCTGCGGAGCACTGGCGTGGAGCTCGCCCAGCCCGGCGAAGGCCGCTAGGTAAGAAGAGCGGCGGTCCCGGAGCAGAGCAAGGGAGGTTGTGGATGGCGGCGGCGGCTCGGCCCAACCGCGGCGCATATGGAGGCCGGTCCCTCCTCTGCGGTGGAGGCGCGAGGTGAGGTGGTCACCTGACGGTGGCGCGACGATGAGCTCCCCTAGATGGAAGATGTCGTCCTCCTCCCTGATTCGTCCCAATGCGATGGCCTCCTCGCGCGCTAGCTCAGATCCCTGTCTCCGCATGCGCTACAACCGGGGCAGCGAGCACTATAGCTGGGGTCACGGCCGCGCGTCTCTGTCGCGGTCGACGCCGACGCATTCGGGGGTGGCGCGGGGGTGTCTGGGAGGCGCATACGTGGACACAGAGGTTGGAACCGTGCCTCTGGAGCCTGGCGAACTTCGGCCTCGGCTTTGTCGCAGCGCCAGGAGGAAAAGGCGGCGGCGGTGGCCTGGGAGGAGGAGGCCGCGCCCGCTGGCCACACCGTCGCACTCCGCCAAATCCACCACGGGCTCCTTCTCTCCGTTGGAGGTGGCGGCATCTTGGGAGGCGTGGTTGCGGCGGCACGGTGCCAACTCCTCTCCATCTCCGGCACCGGCGTGAGGCGTGGTGGCGGTGCGAGGTCGGATCTCGCGCCTAGGAAGAGCTCGAGGCCGGGGCATGCCAATGAGCCGGAGTAGGAGGAGGTGTCGAGGAGGCTGGAGGACTAGAGGAGGATGTACGAGGAGGAGGCCATGAGGTAGTTGGGATGAGGGAAGGATGCGCAATAATGCTGGAGGCCAATTTTTTTAAGGAAAATTTCCTTCTCCCTCTTTCTCTCATAACCGGACTTTGTAGATGGGGATGAGGATTGTTGCTAGAGTCAGTCTCAGGCTTCATTCGTTTCCACCAGATTGAATTCCGACCGGAATTGATAAATACAACAAGAAAATCATGATAGCTACTATAAGAGATCCGAATTTATTCCGGGTCGAAAATTGATTTACTCATGATATGTATACCAAGAGACTCGGAATCAATCCACTAGTCAAGAGGTGTGGAATCAATCCGGCTCTTCGGTCTCTTGTTCTACCTATCATGATGAGTAAATTAATTTTCGATCCGGAATGAATCCGAGTCTCTATCATAATTTTCTTAATATATATGTTATTCCGACCAGATTGAATCCGATAGAAACGAACGAGCCCTTAGGGTCATTTGATAACAATACTAATTGTATAAAGAAACTACAATACAATATGATGTGTACCCAACAAAATCATGCATGTTCACCTAGCAAAATCATGATCAGTCATGTATCTTGGTGTTGATCAGCAAGTAATAAGTCGATCAAATATACCATGTGTCACAATCTTTGTGTGCAGCTGCAGGTGGTGCTGCATATGGACATATGGTGCTGGCTGGCTGCAGCTGCTGGATATAGCTGCTGCTGACAGCTAGCTGTTGCAGCCGCAGCCACAGCCGCAGAGCTGCAGCAGCACCATCGAACAACTAAAATGTTTTGCCACACAAATTTATCATTTTCAAATTTTATTATTAGTTAGTAAAAAATATAATATCACAGCCACAGAGCTTCTGCAGCACCACCGAACAGGTAAAATGGTTTGTCACACAGTTTTACCATTTTCAAATTTTATTATTAATTATTTAAAAAATGTAACATCTTGTATTAGATAATGTTCAACTGATATTATTTTATATTTTCTAGTTTCAAGGTGCTACGTTGCTTGGCTGCTTGTAGCAACATGCATAATTGAAGTATTACAATATATATCTAATAATAATAAAGTAAGGATAAATTGTTAAGAGTTGTACAAATCAATGAATTCATTTTTCTTTTCTCATTATATCCCTAGATAACGCATTCTTATCAGGATATGCAAGTATGGGTAAAACGAGTGTAGTTTAATTGATTAGGTCCCTTATGGTGGACACCCAGGTTTGATTCCTCTAGGTGACGAGTGCTCTTATTTTTCTAGATTTATTTTAAGAATTAACAGCATTATACTGTAGACAGTGAGACGCTCCAGTAGTGGCCCAATCTCTCAATGGTCTTTATATGAGTTTGAGTGGTATGCATGTGAGCGTCTATGTTGGTACTATGTATTCAAGTATGGATCTAAAGCAACCAAAAATTGATTTCTCTCGATCTAAAAGCAAAATTATAACTAATTTTGTTTAGAGGTCCAAATAAGCACTTGGTCTTGAATAAATTAAATAATGGTTACATATGCATGCAGTCGATTCTCAGAAGATTGACCAATATTAGCATACTCCCTCTCAAAGGTCGTAACGACTTCTAGATTCAAAAGATGTAAGAACCTCCGGCAAATCCACCATAATAGACAGGATTCCATTCTTATTTATTCCATTACATACCTAAAGAGTAAAATACATCGGTCTTTTAACTTGTCTCGTGATGCCATTCGGGTCTTTAAAATCTAAAAATGAAAATTCAGATCCCCAAATTTGTCTCTATTTGTCGTAGAGTCCCTAATCTCTCAAAATGCATAGTTAGGCCCCCAAACTTATCCTCAAATTTCATCTTGCTCAAAAAAACATTTTCAAAACTTAGAACTTGTCAACCGTCACTAATGGCAATGCTGCATCCAGATGAGGACATCGCGACGCTAGATGCGCGCACGCCACGTCCTTCCCCAAACTACAAGTCGTCTCCAACTCAGCTGCCACGTTCGGTTCGGATTCAGCCGACATCCCTGCACAGTTTCGGCGATATCTCCCTCATCCAGCACCGAAACGAGGAGTATAAGGATGCGTTGGAAAGGGGACGACGACGCTGTCATTTTGGTTCTGGTCCCAGCTCCAGAAGGTTCGTGAATCATTCTGTGTGACCACGACAAGGTGTTGTGTCACCTTTTTGGCCCAATTTGGCCGTGTATCGTGTCGGGCCTTAAGCCCAGGTTGAGGACGCCCCCCTGGTCACCCCTCAACCCTAGGTCGCCCCTTCAGCGTTTAAACTCAGTAGCTGCCGTCGTTTCGACTCGGGTTTTGTTTAATAGGATGTGATTTCCGTCGAGGATCAAACTTTCTTCATAGCCATTGTACCGTCAAGGTCTTTTGCTGTGAATCAGGGCCCTCGTTCTTGTTCGTCACCACTGTGTCGATTAGTCTTTTTGTGATCAGAACTTGAACCCTTTTGTCTTTGCTTCAATTCGTATCTGAAATTATCAGATTACGTGCTTTACTTTATTGCTTGTGTTCTCGATTCGCTTGCAGGGAAAAGCCTTCGTGGCGAGGTCAATCAAGATGTACTTGGTTGATAACCAGCAGAGCAGTGGTGTAGCGGTTGCGGGGTCAGAATTGTGCTGATTCGAAGCCGGATCATCAACGTCGAGTTCTCCACCCAATCGAGTTTACCATCTACCTCTCGGAAGATTGGGCCCCTATCATTTGGTATCAGAGCTAGGTTTCCCGTGAGGTATTCTATTGTTCCCCTTTAGATTCGATTATGTGCATCACCTGTAGTCCACAAAAAGCCAAAAATATTTACTTTTTCGCTGTCCTACCGCCCCCTTTAGCCTTGCAATTTTGTTTTCAGATTGCTTTGTTGAGTTTGTGTCCGTGGTCGAGCTTGTTGCTGGTTTAGGTTGTGTTCGTCGCCGTAGTCCAACGTGCACGTCGCTGTTATTTTGTTTCCGCCACTAGCCCATCCACCATTATCCATACAACAAGTCGAGACACCACATTACTCGATTTGCCCTCGCAAGCCACCTTGTGTGAACTCTCGCCGTGCAAACCCTAGATAGGTTGCAAGCCGCTTTGATCGCTTTTGCATCGCATACTTGATCCTTGATTCATTATCTGGCGAATACCTATTGCTTTGTATCTACTACCAGGGAGGATCATGCCCCTGTGCTTGTTTCTACCGCAGCTAGGAGGAAGTTTTGCCCTAGCCACGGCTGTGTTTCCTGCCGAGTTGTGCCTTTCTGAAATCATAGGTTCAGATACCTTTTCATAAAACAGGCACAATTTTTCGCTCGATGCTTTGTTTTTGCTCAAATTTTTACAGGAGCTTGGCAACATAAAGTTGGACATACATCTACCGACTTTGTCGGTCAGACCGTTCTCAAAAAATGCAAAAAAAATCGAGAAGATAAAGAAAAAAATCGTTTAAGTGTTTTGAGGGGTTTTCAAACATCGTTCCTGATTTTCCCTAGGCCACAATACACCTCTGTTTCAGGTGAAATTTTGGCCCCGTTTGGGAGGGCTCCAGCTCCAGCTCCTTCACTGGCTCCTGCCGGAGCCCTCCCAAACGGTGAGATGCTCACCGGCTCTAGGGAGGCCCAGAAAACCCTCTTGATTGGAGCCATTCCGGTGGTGAGCCAAAAGAGTGGCTCCGGTAGCTCCACCCTCAGGACTACAGCCACGAGTACGGAAATGTCCTCAAGATTCTCAAGAATTGCAGAGAAAATGCCATTGAGCATGGGGCGAGCCCGCGGTGGCGGTGCACTCGCTGGCGGCTCATCGACGCATGCCTCGCCGTGCAACAGAGAGGGGTGCCCGCGCCGTCGTCGGGTAGGAGCAGAACCCTCCATGACGGCCGGTGGGAGGGAGGGGTGGCGCTGGCGGCCTCGCTGCTGCCGGGGAGGAGCGGCGGCCGGTGGAGGGGCGGCGGTCTCCCTGCTACTGGGGAGGAGCGGCGGCCGGCGGAGGAGCGTCGGCGGAGGAGCCGGTGGGGATGCGCCGCCAGGGGAGGTGGGAGGCGGCGGTCGGTGCGAGCCGGCGATGGGTGGCGCAGGAGCTCGAGTCCTTCCAGAGAAGATAAGGTGCATATAAGATAAGAAGAAAACACCGGAAAAATTAGAAGAAAAGAATAAGAAGGCAAAAAAAAAAAAGAAAATAAAAGAGATAAAAGAAAAAAAAGGAAGAGCATTATGGGCATTTCACTCTCCTATTTACTTTACACAGCCCGTAGAAGCCATTTTGCCAAACGTTTTCTTTAAACGACTCCAACTCTACCAGAGAAGATGCTCCACCAGAGGAGCCAGAGCCGAGCCCTCCCAAACAGGCCTTTTGTGTGCTTCCATCCTTTGTGATTTTGGATCAGTGGTAAAAAAATTCTGAAAAAGTTGAGTTCATTTGCTGGTACTTCTTTAGAAATGCTATTTTGTGATTTCTACTAGTGCCTTTTTGGCAAGTTTTTTAGCATTAATTACAGAACTGCCTTTCTGCTGGTTTTCAGAGTTTTCGTCCACCGTTCCTTGTTTCTTTTAACTTGTTGTGCTACGACTAAGACACGTCTTAGCCAGCAATTGTGACTTGTACTTTCGACATTTATTGAAGTTTGCTAATCTGCATTCGTTATTTGCTAATCCTTGCTACCATATTGTGCCTACCCATAGTTCCACAGATACTTCTATCAACACAGGTTCATCTTGCAACGTGTTCCACCCAGACTCGACAACTGAATGTGCTGCCCTGTTGGCTTTGGTAAGAACACTTCCACTTGAGATATTGCATTCCACTTCCATACATCCCCACTAGTTGTTAGTTGATAGGGATAACCCTTTTGGTGTTGTCTTTTGCTGTCTTCTAACCATGTCAGGTAACGGGAAAGGAAAGGAGTCTCCCACAAACTTCAATGAGTGTTTGTACAAGGACGAGCTTACGAGGCTTGTTATTGAGCAGTGTACATACATGCAACAACAGTTTGATGCATTGACTCGACAGATCAACGGTCTGGTGGACGCACCTGGAGAAAACGTTTTCTTATGCGACTGGACCTGCACAGGAGACAAATTACTCACCTCAGAAGTTGGTGTAGTAGACGGTGTGGTTGATGGTGCCTTAGGAGCAGCGGCGGCCTTGGACTTGTTAACATCCGGACGCTGCTGAAAAGTTCTTCCAGAGTTGAACCTGAAAGGAAATTGCTGGCAACGTCCCTGTACGGTTTCGGCGATATCTCCCTCATCCGGCATCAAAACGAGGCGTATAAGGATGTGTTGTAAAGGGGACGACGATGCCACCGTTTTGGTTCTGGTCCCAGCTCCAGAAGGTTTGTGTATCATTCCGTGTGACCACGACAATGTGCCGCGTCACCTTTTTGGGCCAATTAGGCCGTGTATCGTGTCGGGCCTTAAGCCCAGGTTGAGGACACCCCCCTGGTCACCCCTCAACCCTAGGTTGCCCCTTTAGGGTTTAAACTCAGTAGCCACTATCGTTTTGACTTGGGTTTTGTTTAATAGGTTGTGATTTCCGTTGAGGATCAAACTTTCTTCATAGCCACTGTACTGTCGAGGTCTTTTGCTGTGAATCAGGACCCCGTTCTTGTTCGTCACCACTGTGTCAATTAGTCCTTTTGTAAGCAGAACTTGAACCCTTTTGTCTTTGCTTCAATTTGTATCTGCAATTATCAGATTGTGTGCTTTACTTTCTTGCTTGTGTTCTCGATTCGCTTGCAGGGAAAAGCCTTTGTGGCGAGGTCAATCAAGTTGTGCTTGGTTGATAACGAACAGAGTAGTGGTCTAGCAGTTGTGGGGTCTGAATCGTGCTGATTCGAAGCCGGATCGTCAACGTCGAGTTCTCCACCCAATTGAGTTTACCATCTACCTCTCGGAAGATTGGGTTAGCGCTTATCACATCCTCGTTTGTTGCCTTCACAACCAGCATATGCTAGTGATTACACATGTGTTGATTGGCACTGGATTGGGAGTTCTTAGAATGCACTTTAAGAGTTTAAGTACTCAGATGACACCCTGAGACAAGTTGGGGACCTAGAAATATGTTTGAGAGTTTAGGGATGCAGATGGCATCTTGAGACAAGTTCATGAACGTTAAAATGCATTTTGAGAGTTTATGGACCAACAATACACCCCAATGACAAGTTAAGTGATTGCTCATGTATTTTATACTAGTTTATTGTGACATTTCACAATTTATAAGAATAGGTTGGATTCATTGCGTAAATTTGATCTACTCCCTCTTTCCTACAATGAGTGCATTTCTAGCCTTAAACATTTTTTTTTGCAAATAATGCATTTGTAGCGACTTACTCTGAACACAAATATATATACTTCTGTTTTCGGTTCTATGCGACGATTACGGGGGTGGTCAACAGGTGACGGGAGATCTGGGTGACAGCGACAAGCCCCCCCCCCGCCCCAAAGATATGCTAGCAGCAAAATCCTGGTGCCATGATTATCAGGGAGTAATCCATGCAAGTACGTGGATCTGCAGGTTAGGTTCCTCAATCTTTCTCATGATTTCAAATCTACACATGATTTACTTCTGTTTTCTCAAAGGTACAATGAGATTTTATATGTCTTGGCAGAGGGATCGCATCATATATATAACTGCTCGACCGAATCTGATGGAGGAAACTCACAAGATGCTCTTGAAATCTCAGTCATTTGTGTGTGTTTTTCTTACTATTTTCAATCTTTATTTTCACGTTGTGGACATGTCTAGAGCTCCTCCAAGAATTAATTGATGGCAGATTGGCAGTCCCTGTTCCCTTTCTCTGTGGCCTCTCTAGTGTGCATAATGCTGGATCCAGGGATCCTGGCTAGCTAGCAAGATTGATGGTGGCGGCTTCCAGGATCCACCACAGAGGCGCCCAGGTCGGTACTGACGCAGGTATTCACCTTGTTATCAAATTTCAATTTGTCCAAGTGTGCATCTATGTCGATCTGTTTCGCATGAATATCAAATTATTCCTTTTGCGCAGTGGAGCTCCACTGCAAAAGAACATAGCTAGGTCGTCGATGCTATTTTGAAACATCCTTTCACAGTTTCACGTCAGAGTGTCAGATGCGTGTGCCACCAAAACAAACTAGCAATCTTGATTTTTTTAGTATGGTACTCACTCATCCTGTTTTTTACTACTTGATTATCTGTGATTTCTTCATTTACTACTATTCCAAACACTGGATTATTGCTGCATATCAAGGTTGGGTTGGTGGCAATATTTACTTGTATACTCAGAAAAATACTCCTATTAGCTATATCAACAAGCAATATCACTACATTAGAGAAATAATTCCTGCATGTTAGTTTTCTTTTAGATTGATCTGTAGATCTTTCTTGATTAGATTGGCATGCACATATATACATTTTTTTTGTAAGATCTGAAACCAAAACCCAATTGTTCGGTTCCGGTTGATCCGACTCCAGAAGTAGCAAGTCAGGATGATTCGATGCTTCTTTGGACCATCCCCTCCACCATATGCATATGCCATCAAAGAAGCTAGCTGTCTAATTTCTTATATTGTAAACAACTACACGCATGCTATTTCTTTTTACTTTGCTTTTGGGATTTTTGTCTTTAGTGCAAATCATGTTCAATTTTTTCTAGTCCATGCTTTTCTTTGATCTGTACGTGACTGATGGAGCAGATCCTGACTGAAAATAATTAATTAACTGTATTGGTCTTGTGATTGAGGATGTTTCTTGCAGTTGCATGAAAGATAGAAAGAAGCATAGAAAGAAGCAGAAGAATTTGTCAGGGGCGTCGACTTCAAACAAGGCTCGTTATCTCAGATATGATTACTTGGCTTGATGGCGTCACCGTAAAAATCACTCGTCTTCATGTTGTAACCGTAAAAGTCATCTTGATTACTCTATATCCAAATTAATATTTGTATCATGGGTATGCATATGTAAGTAAAATTGTAGCAAGTAATTACTTCTAATGCTGAAACTATTTGCTCCTATCATTTTTAAGTAATTACTTCCAATTGTATGAAAATGCTCCTATTTTGGCAACTGGATATACTATTTTGCAGGATATGTAAGTAATTTGCAAAAAAAAAAAACACTACTACAGAAAACATTTGTAAGAGCGCCTCCATTTTTTTAAGAGCGGGTCGAATTGCCGTCCGCTCCAACAAATGGTCGCGACACTGTAGCAAACGAACCCGCACCTATTAACACGTTTTCAGGTGCGGGCCATGGCGTCACCCGCACCTGAAAACGGGCATTTTCAGGTGCGGGTGACGCGGTCGTCCGCACCTGAAAATGCCACCAATTTTCAGGTGCGGACGACGGCGTCACCCGCACCTGAAAAGGATTTTCAGGTGCGGCTTGCGCCGTGAACCGCTCTGAAACCATTTTCGGGAGCGGTTCACGTACACCGCACCAAAAAATCGACAAAAGGAATCTCGAGCCCGTCTTCTTCCTCCCGACAGCAACAGCGCCCGAACAGTATACCTCGGGGTGCTGTCCGAAAATCGCCAAAAATACAAAAATGGTGGGGGGAGAGTTTCAAAATTTTTTCCTTGGACTTGGAGCCTAAAGGAGGTTAGTTATTCTCATTTCTTTATCTCTTTGAAGCTTTATTCATTGTTTTTTGGCTCAATAGAGATGCATTTAGGTCTAGAACTCCATAGGTGTGGATTAGAGCTTTTGGACCTCATTTAGCTCAAACTCTTGGGTCAAATTGTGCTATTTAGGTAGGAGAGCAAGATTATCTAGTCACTTTGAGTTCAACTTTTTGTTTAGCCATCATACATGAAGGATGAATTTTCCTAGGTTCATATGAGGAGAGAGAAGACAATTTGTTTTTTTCTATAATGCCACAAGAATGGTATGTTTCATGAATTTGTAAAAATCTATATTTCGTATGTTTTTATTAAATACAACAAGTGTGATTATATATTGACTTAGATATTTATTATTAGGTACGAGAATAATAAGATTATTATTATCAAATGAACTTTTATGTTTATGAAATCTGGATTTAATTTTCTCGTGTCCTCCTGATTCTTTCCGAGACATGGACAGACATGGATGTACTGAAGCCCAAGAACGAGCAGCGTACATTTTCGTGAAGAACTTAACAAGTTTATTAAGGCCGCGGAGATTAATGCTGCGGTTGAGAAGAAAAAGGTGGTGGTTTGTCCATGCAAAAAATGCAAAAACATAAGGGTATTCAATATCAATGAAACAATTTTGATAAGGTCGCATGTCGATGAATGGTTTCGTTGAAAACTATATGATATGGACATCTCATGGTGAGAAAAGGAATAATAATGTACCTCCTCCTGAATCCGCTCGAAGAAATCATGCATGATAGTGACTTTGGGGCCATGTTTGATGATATTTATGGTGAGGGTAGCGGCGATGATGATGGTGATCATGGTCAATGCTCTGATGGTGTTAATGATATTGGTTTTGATGATGATGGTGATGGTGGCAATGATGATGACGGTTACGATAGTACCGAGGATGATGAATTGGATGATAGTGACTACCGACGATTGTTGCGTAACACCAAGGAAGAAATATTGGTTGGCGCAAAAGGGTTAGAAAAGTTCGAGATAGTGAAGAAAGCAGCTGAGGAGAATGTGTACCCACGTTCAAAGGGATGCCCAAAACATTGGACCATACTTCGTTTCGTACTTGAGATGTTGATTCTGAAGGCCAAGCACGGCTGGTCTGATGTGAGTTTCAATGATCTGCTACGTGTGTTGGGTTGGTTGCTTCCAAAGCCGAATAAAGTGCCCACCGACACATATCGAGAAAAGAAGCTTGTGAGTCCTTTCACGATGGGCGTCGAAAGAATTCATGTATGTCCAAACCATTGTATCTTGTACCGCGGGGATACTTTCAAAGATTTGGACAAATGTCCTATTTGTTCAGCTAGTCGATACAAAAAGAATACCAGGTCATGTGCTGAAGATGGCATAATCTTGGGAGTAAAAGGAGCGGAAGGGTGCATCAATTAATGATCTTCACGAGCAAGAAGACACGACTATAGGCGGTTCTAAAAAAACCGGCAAAATTCCTGCCTTGGTCATGTGGTACCTCCATGCGGATTGCCTTAGGCGTTTGTTCTCAAAACCCGAAGGACGCTGAATCGATGACATGGTGGGCTTCGATAAGCGCAAGAAGGGTGACGGAAGCTTCGACATCCATCCGATGCTAGCGGTGGAAGAAGCTCGATCAAGTATCCGAGTAGAGAGGAACCAAGAAACGTTCGATTTGGGCTAATCGATGGAATGAATCTGTTCGGTGAAAGGACCAGCATTCATAGCACATGGCTAGTGATTTTGACAATATACAACTTGCCAACATGGTTGTGCCAAAAGAGAAAGTACCTTTTGCTATCCACCATGATCCAAGGACCAAAGACTCTCGTATTGATATCGATGTTTTCCTTGAGCCTTTGATGCAAGAGATGGAAACTTTATGGAAGCAGGGTATCAAAATCATGGACGGTTTCATAAGGAAGGAATTTACTCTAAGAGCCATTATCTTTGTCACCATCAACGATTATCAAGCATTGTTTGTGTTGTCGGGACAGGTGAAAGGAAAGGTAAGATGGTATCTGTGGTTTGCATTGGTGACACCGTGTGGACTTTCCTAGATGGTTCTAGAAAGGTAGGTTACCTTGGGTATAGGCGCTTCTTGGTGGAAGGGCACAGATTTCAAGTAAAGTTCTATAACTATTATAGTGACAAGGCCAACATAGGATCCGTGGCTGCAAAAAGATGGACACCAAATTTTGAACATGGCGGCCATCCAAGTGCCTTATGGGAAGATGACAAAACAAGGAAAGAAGAGGAGCAGAGATAAGGCACCTATTGAAGGTGTGCCATTCAAGAAGATGTCGGTCTTCTACAAGTACTTGCCGTGATCGCCGGACCTCGAGGTCCGTCATGCCATCGATGGTATGCACACGAAGAAGAATGTGTTTGGTAACACAATTGGTCTCCGTCAAACATCAGCCAACACAAAGGATACCTTAAAGTCACGACAAGATTTTGTAGCAATGGATATCAGAGAAGATCTTCACCCTATCGATAAGGGTAATGGAAGATACGAACTACCACCGGAGCTATAATTTGACACTAGCGAGAAGAAGGCGGTTTGTGAATCGTTACGAGGATTAAGGTACCAAGTCGATTCTCATCGAACATTAGAAAACTAGTCTCAATGAAAGATCTCTCGCTATCAGGTTGGAACTGTCATGATGCTCATATGATGCTTACTATCTTCCTGGCAATTGCAATTAGAGCGATTAAACTGGTATATGTGAAGATGTTAATCACTCGGTTATGTTACTTCTTCACCAAAATTTCTCAAAAGGTTATCGATGAAGATGAGTTGAACTATATCCAAGAATTTATTGCGAGACTATGGTGCGAGATGGAGATGTGCTTCCCTCCGTGATTTTTCGATATTACGTAATATCTCATGATTCACATGGTCGATCGATATCGCTTTGGGTCCACTTTACCTACACGAAATGTGGACCTATGAGCGTTTCATGTCAATTCTCAACCGGTTTGTTATGAATTGTGCTTATCCCGAGGCATCCATGGTAGAGGGATACAACACGAAGGAAATCATCGAGTCTTGCCTAGGTTACCTAAAGGATAAAGTATCTGAATTGGTTTGCGGTACAGCGATTTGCGGCAAGTTGCAAGGGATCGGCCAGCAGGAGGAAAACCTTCATTGATTCCGACTTTGAAGTCGTGAAACAAGCCCATGGATGTGCGATCGAAACCTAACAATAATGTCACCTTTAGTCACCAACACTTGAAATTGATTCGTGATCTAAGCAATGGCGGTCGGAAGATTGGATTTTGAGGGAGCACACGCGTCATTTGACAACATAGTTGAAGGACCTAAATCTTGCAGATGGGGCACGTGGAAGAGCAAACGATCAAAATATTGGCATCTAGCCCTTCTTCATGGTCACCTCACGGCAAGGGTATGATATTAATGGATATCTTTTCTATACTTCCGAAGGACAAGAAGGCATGTCTCGAGCAGCAGTGTTTGTAACAATGGCTTTGACTCAAAGGGGTAAGCACTACATATTATGGTGTCATAGATGATATATGGGAACCGCACTATGGATCCAATATTATACTCCCCTTTTCGGTGTCGTTGGGTTAAACACCCAAAAGGTGTTCAAGTGGACATTACGGCTTCACAATTGTCGATCTCAATAATGTTGGTCACAAAGATGACCCATGGGTACTTGGTTCACAGGTTGGGCAAGTCATGTATGTTGTTGACCACGAAAAAACACATCATGTTGTAGTGCACGGAAAACAAGAAGTGATAGGGGTTGATGGAGTCAAGACATTGAAGAGTACAATAATGAGTGCAATGACATGAGCTTTTTCACTGATCTACCTCAGAAGATGTTGAGACTAGAAGCTACTATAAAGAAAGATGAAAAGCCACGGTCACGGAAGGATGGAGAATCAAGAATTGTTACTGCATAATAATATAGCTAGTTAAATTAATTGGATTTTGTAATTTGCATTTGAACTAATGTACTTTGAATACAATTATCTCATGTCATGCACTACTTATGGATTTCTTAGTGAATAAGATGCATTTAGTGGATTTCTTAATAAATCAAATATAAATTATTTAGTGGAATTATTAAAAATACAATGGATTTAGTGGAATTATTAAAAATACAATGACTTTATTGGTTTTATTAAAAATAAAATGGCTTTAGTGGTTCTTTCAGTAAAAGCGAGACATGCGTAATGAATTGTTATTACATTTGTGAACGTACTATTTGAACACAAAATTTTGACATGCATCTCAGATGAATACAAAATATATACCAAACTTGTAGATGGTAACAAGACATAAAACTTTGTAGTTCACTAAATTTTCATTTGAGGTCATTTAATACGTTAAATATTAATTAGAACAAAAAATTCAGAAAATGAGAAAATCTTGTAGAAAGTGCGGGTGGCCTTGCGGCCCGCACTGAAAAGGTTTTCTAGTGCGTGGCGGCCTTATCACCCGCACTGAAACGTTTTCTGAGTGCGGGCACAAGGCCACCCGCACTAGAACGTTTCAGTGCGGGCCACAAGGCCACCAAAGACTGAATGATTTCTAGGTGCGGTCCACGCGCCCACCCGCACCTAGAAATGCCTACCTATATATGCAATGAGGACGAACACTTAGCCAATTTTACCGAGCTCACCGCATGAGGCCGTTAGCTGCGAATTCGCCGCGCCACGCCGCCTCCCCGACGCGAGTCCTCGGCCGGCGCGCCTCCTCCCATCTCCGCCTCATCTCCGCGACCGCCCTCCCGCCACCTCCACGCGTGGCGACCTCCGTAAGTGATTTTTTTTTAGCTTAGATTAGTGCATTTTAAAATTATATAGAAGGAGTACAATTTCAAAATAGATTGTGTAGCAATTTTTGGTAGACTTAAGTTTGTGTAGAAAATTTTGAATAAAATATCTTATATATTTTAGGGATAACAATGGATTGGTTTGCCTTTTTTAATCGTGATGGCGGCCGTGGAGGTGGTCGTCATCCTTTTCGCAGCGGGCCCTCCGGTCCCTGCACCCTCCGCCACCACCCCCAGGGCAACTGTTGGTGCTTCCTTCCCTGTCGGTCAAGAACCCATGCCCATTACCCAACGCGAGTTACGTCAAAATGTGGTATGTACTTAGAGATTCAATTCTTTGAATTTGGCATTGTTTTACAATGATAATAATGTGTATTATTTGCATTGTTAATTATGAAGTTGGTTTCACCAATGCAATGGTTGGAACAATTATATATTCGTGGATCGGACAAGCTCCAATGGTGAGACATGAACAAACGACTTCATCACGAGGAAGGTTTATTGTTTCTCTATCAATTAATGTTGCGGGCATGCGAGAGCAAACACTTGGTGATACAGTTATTATCCATGTCAATTCTTTTGCTGCAATACAACCACATGTTGCCACTTCTGATGCCGTGAGGAAGGCACTTATCGAAATAGAAGCTCAAACAAGACATGTATTCCCAGACTATAGTTACTTCAAGATTAAAGCCTTAGAACATAACAACATGGCCGTCACTGAAATGCCTAAACGGATATCACCATCGTATGCATCGTCTATTGTATGTAACTAAAACTTACTCTTTATTTTTGGAATTTGTTTTTTAAGAACCTTGTACTTACATCGTTATGTTTTGCTTGCCAATTGAATCAGGACGCATTGTATAACAGTTTCATGCACGCTGATCAAGGTATGCATGAGGTCTTACGTCAAGTATTGGATAACATTAGATGGACATTCACAACACCGCACCCATGTCCGAGACGTCGCGGTTGTGGTGGCATTACCCTATCATCATTTACGAATTCGTGCAAATATTTGGAGAGATATTTATGACGCCCTACATGGCGGAGATAGTGCATACATATATGTTGGATTATGTTGATAGGTTCTTAGGAATCAACATCATCGATATTAATCATACTTTGTACCTCACGATGATTCACGGTCATGATGTGAACGATCCTAGATTTTAATTAAGTATGAAATTTGTACGCTTTTAATTGTATGGATTTGAACTTTTCCAGGTGGACGTACTATTTGAACACAAATTTTTGACATGCATCTCAAATGAATACAAAATATATACCAAACTTGTAGATGGTAACAAGACATAAAACTTTGTAGTTCACTAAATTTTCATTTGAGGTCATTTAATCGTTAAATATTAATTAGAACAAAAATTCAGAAAATGAGAAAATCTTTGTAGGTGCGGGCCGCTATACACACCAGAAATGATTTCAGTGCGGTGGCCATGTGGCCCGCACTGAAAACCTTTCAGTGCAGGCCACATGGTCACCCGCACACTGAAATTGTTTTCAGTGCGGCGAACGGCCACCGCAGCTACAAATGGTGCCCTATATATTCAGGAGAAGAAGACTTAGCCAAATTTCACGAGTTCATGACGACGCCGTTAGGCCCGAAATTCACCGCCCGCCCACACGCCTCTCGTCTGGTCAGTCGCCGCGCCTCTCGCCCGCTGCCCGTCGTGCCGTCGACTCTGCCGCCGTCGACTCGCCGCCACCGCCCGTCCGCCGTCGTCTGCCGCCTTCACCGTCGACTCGCCCGCCGCTGCCTCCCAGCGGGCCCCTCCTCTCGCCTGCCTCCCTCTCGGTCCCGTCCCTCCCGTGCTGCCTCCCGGCCGCCCCCTCTCGCCGTCCCGGCCAACCCGCCTCCGCGCACCCTCCCGCGTCCCTCATTTGAATATGAATTTCAATTTAGATTGCAATTTAGATCTCAATTTAGAGTGCAATTTAGATTTCAATTTAGATTTAAATTTGAATTTAAATTTGAGTTTGAATTTAGAGTGCAATGCAATGCCATCACAAATTTGAATTTAAACTTCTATGTACATTTGAATTTAGAGTGCAATGCAATGCCAGCACAAATTTCAATTTGAACTTCTATGTACATTTCAATTTAGAGTGCAATGCAATGCCATCATAAATTTGAATTTGAACTTCTATGTACATTTCAATTTAGAGTGCAATGCAATTTAAATTTAGATTTAGATTTGAATTTGAATTTAGAGTGCAATGCAATTTATATTTAGATTTGAGTTTCAATTTCAATTTAGATTTAGATTTAAACTTAGCTTATGATTTGGTTAATTAGATGGATCGTCATAGTGGTTCGCCATTTTATACACGAAAGGGACGTGAGCGAAGGCAGTATATCTTGTCCCAATGTGAAGAAGTAAACAATATTGCAGACGGATGGTCTTTGAAGATGAAAATGAAGATGGCCGAGTGTTGAGGATGGACCGCAGGTAGGACTCGGGCGTTCGTAGATGGTGTTTGGCAAGATCCAATAGATCCACATCCGTGCCCCCAAGACCACGACGGACACCGATCCCCGATTACGTTACGGAGGTAATGCTAAACCATTTGCGATGTCATGGTCTATTCATATTATTTGAAATGATCTTGAATTGCTTTACCTATGGTTCATATAGATGCCTCAACCTAGCACGAGGAAGGCGCGACCTCGTACCGTACCCCGAAGAAGAAATTGAAGATTGTGGCACCTCGGGTCCGAAATTGCGACGACGACGACCTCAGAGTCAAGATAAAAGCGAGGTGAGCGAGGAAGAAACAAATACCCCAAAGGCTGGTCGGTCGAGGGTATTAGCCCATCCGAGAGCCCATGGATCCTCCTTTGGTTCGTCACAAGTTTGAATGCCATAGGACCATTATCTGAGCAGTGTATGCCGTGGATCCAACCATCCTTGATTGGTTCCAAGTTCTGAGGGGCTAAAGGCGAAATGTGGGTCAAGTTGAAGCAAATTTTTCTGCCTCGGTCCAAAACAACGGAGAAAAGATCGTCATTATGCTAGGAAGGCACTCGTGAAAGTTTCCGATGGAAGGTGAGTTGAATAGGGACTTTGTTAAGAAGGGTGCAACATATGATGAAGTAAAAGAAATATGGAATGGTCACCAAGCCCAATGGAACGAGTTTGTCGTGCAAAAGACTACTCCGAGCTTTAGCCCCGAGCCGAGACAGTGAACTTTCGCAGAGAAACATACATAGACCTCGCCTCGGACCGGGTGGGTACCTAAGGAAGCAGGAAAAGTGGCGGCGGACTAGGGATGCATTAATAGCCCGGACAACCCGACCCTTTGAAGGCTTAGATGAGCGTGGCTATCGGTGGCTCCTAGAGAGGGAGCCTGAAATTATTGATGGTAAACTTCATTTTGCAAAGGAAGCAACCAATGTGGTGTGTGAAAAGATAACGAACCTTTCCGAGGCTCAGAGGAAAGGAGACTTTGTAGCCAACAGGGATAGAGACGTCCTAAGTACAGCCCTTGGGACGAGAGAGCATGGGGTCGCGTCACAAAGTTGAGCATCGGGGATGGGTTTGAGAGGGATAGAGCTACCTACAGGAGCCACCGCCCGTTTCAAGGAGGATCTCAAGCGGTAGCAGAAAGTTTTATGGACAAATTTCAGACTTATTTTAATACGGTTCATATGCAGCAAGCAAGCGGTACACCATTCGCTCCGTTGCAATTATCTCAAGGAGATAATAATTCACCATTCTCTCCAAGCAGTGTTGCCTCCACGACGGCACAACCATACCCAGTTGATTCAATATGCATCACTACTCCTTGCACATTGCACATTCCAGGTGGCGGTGGCAAGACAAAGCAGTTGCCTCGGGACTTACGATTCCGGTGGTGGATTGTTTGATGGTAAAGAAATCCCACATCATTATGCAGCGTACAAGTGCTTGAAGTTAATCAAACTTTGAAGATCATGACATAGACATACCTACAGCGGAGGGTATCTGTTCTCGGTCAAAGCCTCAACGACAATATTGTGGCATAAAGCGAGATATCATTCGCCTCCAACACGATCTGCAATCTATGGAGCAACCGTTGGCAAGTGCACCACCATCTCCTCCACAACGTGTTTCCACACCACCAGCCATACAAGGATCCCCACCTCTTATGCCCACACCACCACCTGAAAGATCTCCACAACGTGTGTCCACCCCACCTCCTCAAAGATCTCCGCAGTGTGCCCACACCACCTCTGAAAGATCTCGCAGCGTTTGTCCACACCTGCTCAAGATTCTCCACCTCGTATGCCCACACCATGAGCAGCTTGGGATCAGAGGAAAGAGGCATCACAAGGACAAATGGTGCCTCGAATGATACGGGCTTATGCGAAGGATCCGGAAGGATCAGAAATCGCTACACGGTGGCATAAGAGTAATACCAAATCAAAGAACAAGCAACAGGACACGACGACCACACCGTCTATCAATATGCCAACGATCCAACGACGGGATATTGTGGACCGACACAAACTTTGAGAAGACTATTGAGTCGATGAAATCGGACATACCGTAGTTGCCCTTTAAGATATGAATGGGGTATGCCATTATTACCCGGACCGGGCACTCGCAGAAGTTCCATGGGAGATGAGACGGATGCATGCTTGGTATATGAGGGCTTGTTCTCTTGGGCTCAGAGGCCTCCGACACGATACCCATTGGATGTGTTCGACCTACACTTCTTCCGAAGCAAAAGAAATCAACTTAGATTTTCATGACCTCCATAATTTGTTCCGCCTACAAATGATAGATGTACAAGTCATCAGATTGTGGTGCATGTAAGTGTCTCATATCCATGCTAATATCTTGTGTGTGTGTGTAAGGCTTACGGTTTGCATAACTAATTATCTCGAGCTTTCTTTGTATAGGATGCAAGAATAAGAAATGCATCTTTCAAAGGAGAAAATTGGATTTTGGATCCTTTTGTTATTCTTGAAGAGAGGCATATGCACCCCACCGATGGGAAGACAATCATGATGAACTAAAAGATTTGAAGACAAATACGGAAAGAAATAAGAGGTGAAGAACTGGACATATAAACGCTATGAAGCGTCTTGCATCCTACATGACACATATGTTCTTGAAGTGGCAAGATAGAGATTACATATGGGCGCCCTACCACATCGGGTTAGTTTACATTTCTACCACTTATAAAAATATATATGTAAAATTTCTCATCAATGCCTCAAAAGATTAAAATTCTATATAACATGTATGCAGGAATCAATTGGATTTTATTTCTTATAGACCCCAAGTTGGGATGGGTGGTAGTATTTGACTCAACTTTGGATTGGCGTAGAGACATGTACAAGGAATTCATAGATATCCTTCAAAAGTTAGTGTATTTCTGTTGTCAGACTTATATTCTAAACATCGATTAGCAACTAATTACTTCTATGTTTTTTTTTCTAAATAGGGCTTACCAACACTACATTAAGAAAGGAGGAAATTTAATCCGCCTACCCGGAAAAATGAATATTCGCACAAACTTTCCATGCCACAAGCAACCAAGCGTGTATCTGCGGGTTTTACCGATGGAAATGATGGGGTGTCTTAGGAGATATAAGGGTGATCTGAGCAGTAAGGACCTACTACCTTTCATGTCTCGGGATGTATATACACTATACATATGTGTTTTGCATGATCTAACAATTGTTATATTGTTTGTGTATTGTAGATTGACATCGGACCTCGTGACGTAACACTCCATGAGAGACACCTTCTCAAAGTAATCATGCGGTTTCCGTTACCTTATGCATGAAGTGATAAATCCTAAGGGCCAATATTATCACCTAAACATGTATTAGCGGAAGACAAATTTGCTAGCCTACGTGAGTGGGAGAGAATACCATGAGCCATGATGTGATGTCTAAACTTTGTCGGTGGAAAAACCTTATTGTCAATGGGATGTAATGATATAGATCGATATGTATATGAATTTCTTTTCATATTATTGTGCTTATGCTTACTTTAGATCTCATGTCGCTTTCATAAAATTTGAATTTCAAACGTTCCAAATTTTGGCGGAATTTCAAACATTCAAAATTTGAATTTCAAAGCAATTGAAATCAATTTCGGTGCGGACCACAATGTCATCCGCACCTGGAAAACACATTTTCAGGTGTGTGGGCGACAAGGTCATCCGCACTGAAAACATATTTCAGTGCGGATGACCTTGTCCGCGCACTGAAAATGTGTTTTCCGGTGCGGATGACATTGTCGCCCGCACTGAAATGGCATTGTAGGTGCGGGTGGCGTCACCCGCACCTACAAATGTTTTCAGGTGATTCGTTTACCCGCTCTAGCAATCGCTATTTCTAAAAGCGACAGCTAGGAGCGGGCGCACCTAGAAATGCCATTAGGCCCGCTGCTAAAGACGTTTTCTGTAGTAGTGAAACTTCCAATGCATACGCATAATACTCCTATTAGCAAATTGAAATTTGCTTGACAAAGTAATTAAGCAAGAGATACATATGTCAACAACTACTCCATTCTGACAAAAACTAAATAAATACGTACCCTTGCATATATTTGATGCCTCTCTCCCAAACTCATCAATATATATATTCCTGCCAATCCAATCAAATTAGTTGGCATACATGCAAGTACTTGCACTGCACCCTGCAATCTGTCACCATTTTTTTTGTACTAGCATGTACTCCTAAATCATGATTTGAATAATATATGCATGCAAGGCAACCTCTTCAAAAACTAAATAAATGTGCACATTACTTTTGAAGAACAATGCGTACATTACTCCTTGCAAAAATCAATGTGCATGCAAACATTAAGTTAGGCCCAAAATCCCTCGCTTTGCCAGTGGAATCAAAAAGAATTGACGATAGATCAATTAGTGCACAACAAAACCACTCCTTGCATCAGCTTTTTACAGCCAGGAGATGAAAAAGATGATCTTTACAGTTCGAATGCGTCGCCAGCCAGACGCAGGCTCCACCGCTTAAAAATGCATCTGCCATAGCGTACCAGGAGCCTAGGATGGAATCAAAATGGAATAATCCAATTAAAGGTAAAAACGGGATGAAGAAATGGTAGGGGAACAATTTTGACTACTAATGGATGAAAGGGGCGTAATTTATTCGGCGCCAGAAACGGAGCTCCGACCATGGTGCCACATGTGGGTGGCCCTCGACGACCATCGCTGCCAGTCAAATCCAATCTATGGCAAGGTGGTCAATTTAGTCAAACGAACATTAAAATGAATGCATCATGCTAGTGGGATTCAATTTTTACTACATGAAAATGAGTGTCATTCCAGGGTCAAATCACAAAGGTAAGTCTAATCCATTGTTTTGGTCATCTTCTCACCACCCAATATTTACCGTTCTGGCCACCCCTAGCAGCACACCAACGATGACGATGATCAAGATGAGGTCACTAGCAGCATCATGAATGGAGACCCGCCCACCACGGAAGATTCGTCCATGTCGTAATTTCCATAGATGGTAGTAGGGATAGGAGATGTTGAAATACCCATTGCTCACATTCAGTTTATCATGCCGGCATCTCACCTGCATGAAGTTTCAAATAGAATAAAGAATTCCATTACCTAAACATGAAGTGCACCAATACATTTATACATGTGCGCACCAAGTGCATAATGCGGAAATTTTATCCAACGAAAAGTTTTGAACAGAAAGCAGCCAATTCAGGTTAAAAAATCAAAGCCAGTTCGAACAGAGTGATTACTTACCGTCATTACCCCACGCCTCGCCGACATCTGAAACTGAAAGAACCAGAGATTTTTTTTATTTCTCATGAATAAAATCACGTAAATTACAACCCCTCCCCCAACCCCCTCGATGTATTTACTTCCGGGACTCATCCTCGGGAGACATAATGCTAAATTTTAGTACTCCTCCATATTATTTTACTCCCAAAAACCTATCATTTATGTACCACATGCTAAATTTACTTCACACTAATGAAAACGAGTGATTTTACTCCTCTGCAATGTGCACAAATATGTTGAAATAAGTGAAACAATAAGTTTATAAAGGTGAGCAACAATTGCACAATATTCAAATTTTACCAGACAAACATTCTTGAACAGAAAGCAGCCACTTCAGGTAAAAACTTCAAACAAGTCAGAACGGAGTGATTACTTTGTTTTTTCCTCACAATCTCATTCCACCCATACCCCGCTGACCTTTTGCAACAGAATGAACTATGATTTCAATTTCGAATGAACAAAAAAAATGAGTAAATCACTCCCCTCTTGGTGTTTTTACTCCCATAACTCATCCTCCGGATACATCTTGCAGCACATTCAGTACTCCTCCCTAATTTTAGCACCAAAATCCGCTGCATTTAACTAGTCAACGCAAAAACGGATCTGTGTAGGCAACTTCTCTCGATTTTACTACCTGTGAGAAGTAATTTACCACACCGGAGCTTCTGGTAGGCACGTCAGCGCGTGGTGCCAGATACGTCGCAATTAAACTCGCAATTAAACAGTCAACGCAAAAAACAGATCAGTGTTGTCAACTTCTATCGATTTTACTACTGGCATCCGCAAAGGAACCAATCTGTGAGTAGTAATTTACCTCTCCGGAGCTCATGGTAGTTACGGCGGCGCGTGGTGCCATATTCGTCGCAATTAATCACAAAATTAAAGAGGCACGACAAAAATGGATCCGTGATGGCAAATTCTATCGATTTTACTACTGACATCAACAAAAAAATAAACATGTGAGTACATATAATACCCCCTGAATTGCACCACTGATACATCACAAATTCAATACCCCTGATTTGCGCCATTAATACAACATGAATTAAAACGTACTCCTCTGTAATGTTTTTACTCCCAAACCTCATCCTTCGAAGCACATCAATCAATACCTTTGGTCAATGCAATTAATTGCACACGAAATTATTGTAAACAAAACAATCAATACCTCCAGATACGGAGAGGCGACCTCAATTCCAACCCCTATCCTTCATCTTTTCCGCATCTGCCATTGGAATCTTGGCCTCACCGGAGAGGCACCGAGCAGGCGGCGCACATGCCGGGGGCCGACACGCTGTAGTGGGATGGCGAGGCGGAAGACCCAGTACGGGCAGGGGCAGCGTCCACGGTAGGCAAAGATGACTAAAAAACGGCGGCGGTAGCGGAAGAACCGGTACGAGCAGGTTGACGGCGGACGCGGCGGCGTCCATGGAGAAACGGTGGCGCCCAATTTCCCCACCGGATCCACAGCAATTAGATGCAAAAACAGATCCGTCTAGGCCACTTATGTCGATTTTACTACTGAGATCTGATGAGGAATAAACATGTGAGTAGTAATTTACCTCACCGGAGATTTGGGCAGTCACTGCGGTGCGTGGTTAATAATATCCACCACGCAACGTGGTGAATATCCCTGTCCGATATATATGTGTGTGTGTGTGTGTGTGTGTGTGTTTGTCCTATGTTAGACTTTTTGACTTTGATTTTTTTTAACTGAAGCAGCTACTACTGTGACCTCAAGCAAATAATGTATTTGGTGGCCCCTACTAACTTTTTGACTTTGATTAGCAGTATCTATAATTTAAAATGAAAATATTTATGTTTATAAAAACATAGTTTTCATAGTTAGTTTAATAATGCTGATGATCTTGTTTCGAAAACAATATATAAAGTTAGAAAAGTTTGATTTATGTCAAAGTTAAGTGTATTTATATTTGAGATTGGGGAGAACTAGTAAATACTATCTTTTACATAAAAATATGTAATGTTTTGTGTATGGTACTTTAATATACCCTTGACATCTTGTGTCCATGTTACTATACCACTTTGATATGTAATGATGTAATAGTTGAGAAAAAATAGTTTGACAATTCAAGCTACCTTCAGGGGACTTATTGGTTGCGCTTTTGAGCATTGTTGCAATGCGAGGACACACGGGAGACCGTCCATTTGGTGAGCATAGCTTGAGGACGTAAGGGAGACCATTAATTCAGCGAGCAGCGTATTGGAGATCGTTGCTTTGTACATCTTCGTCGAGAATGGATGTTGAAGTAATATAATAGATTTTCCTTTTGTTAATTTTATTTTCTAATTCTTTTATTCAGATTCTTTTGTTGCTTCCAAACTGCAGATACGAGGAGGAGCACCATATCGGCACAACCTTGTTGTGCCATCGGATATGCCACCACTCTGATCTCCAAGAGACCTAGGTTATTAATACTATGGCTCTCCTCACGACGAGGAAAGAATGGGTTAAAGATATCCTCTGGGCTGCACGGGAATCGAGGCCAGCCAAAATAGGTAGGTAGGAGATGTTTTGGTCACCGAAAGAGAAATCCGTAAAGATATGTGATGCTACTCATTTAATAGTTCTTGAGGGAGGAAGAGGGCGAGAGACGGTGGGAACGGAATCCTTTGTCGTTGGATCTTTGATGCGTGGGTATGGGTCGACGCGTCCGTGACTAATGGCAGAGGGACCAACGGTAGAGGAATCTCGAGGCCGTGCAGGCCATGCAGCCTAGCTGGACGGTTTGATGCGTGGGTCTGGGTCCACACGTCCATGACTAATGGCAGAGGGACCAACTGTAGAGAAATCTCGAGGCCGTGCAGGCCTTGCAGCCTAGCTGGACGGCGAAATATTAAATGGCCGAGAATCCCTGGCCTATAAATACAACCTCTCATTCCCTTTCCTTCCATCACTCGTCTACCACTCAACAATCAAATACTTCCGTGTGCGGTGGCAATGGAGGATGGCATGACCGCCATGTTTCCCAATGGCATCCAGACCTTGGTTGTCGACGATGACTCCAAGTTCGTGAAATCGACTACCGAGCTGCTCTCTTCACTGAATTTCGAAGGTATTCGTGCATTCTGGTGCTAGCTGGATCTAGCAATCTTTCAGTTGGCAGCTAGTTGTTTTGGTACTAGATTTGCATGAGTTGCAAACTTGCAATCATGCCTTTCTGAACCAAAATATGTAGAACCTTTTATTTTTACAAATCTTGGAAACATGTGTTTTTCATAAGTATTTGTACAGAAGTTAAATTTGCATGTAAAAGTTTTGTTTCCGGAGACTTAGACCACACTTTTGGACAACTTTTCTCAATGCCTTGCAGTTGCTTCGTTCTAACGGAAACAATTTTGCCCTAACTTGTGTGGGTGTTTTCTCTAACACCATGTCACTGATCAGTTGCCACTTCTTGCATGCGCTATTGCAGTGGTGGCATGCAGCAACGTCGCTCATGCCCTTAAGTCCCTAACGAGTGGCCAGCACAAAGGCTTCGACGTCATCCTCGTTCACGCCGCCAAGGCTGCCGCCGCCGGCTTCGACTTCCGTGCTATCGTCGAGGCCAACCTGCTAATCCCCGTCATCTACTGTATGTGTTAATTAGCTCTATGAATGGGATCTCGACCATGGAATCATGGATCTTGTGATCTTGAGGCTTTGTCTTGCAGTCCTTCGTCAGGGCCACAAGGCTACCGGCGACAAGAGAGACAAGCTGCTGCGGGCGCTGCACACGGGAACCTATGTCATCAAGAAGCCGGTGGACGCCAATGAGGTGCGCAGCCTCCTGTGGAAGGTCATCGCGTTCCGCAAGTGCGAGCTGGAGGCCAAGGCAACAAGAGGCCGCGGCGGCGGCTTGGGCGTCCAAGGGGAGGACGAAGGCCTCAATCACTTCATGGCTGCAAAGGGAGGAGGCCGCAAGAGGAAGTGCAGCAGCAGCAACCCTGCCGGCAGCTTCTTCTTCGCCGGTACCGCCACCGCCGCGGCTGCAGGTTTGATCCATCTCATGATGAGCACTAGCTAGAACCGCCAAATGATTTTAATTTCCAGAATATCCTGCTAGTACAATAATTCCAATCTACAAGAATCATTTTTGTTATAGATTTATTGTTAATGCATTTATGTTGATTTCAACTAGCAGGAGGCCACCTGGCGGCCAAGGGAAAGGAAAAGGACAACGTGCAGGCTAGCCTGCAGCAGGTGCCAAAATTCCTTCTTCCTGCTACTGGGGTTCTCTACCATTTGCCTATTTTATCACAGTGGTGCATTTTGGAATGAGTACGACGTTTTGACAGTACAGCAAAAAAAACTCCTCCATAATTTACTGCTTACTGCTACCAAAGGCACATGTGCATGGTTTGGGAAGCTGCTGTTTGCATTGGGAGTAATGAAAGACTACCTCAAACTTGTCAAGTTTATAATTCAGTGCACCCTTGGTTAGCCCTGGGCTAATTTCACCGAGAACCAAAAACCGAATCGAAAGAATCTAGAATTTTGTTTCCCTGTTTGGTTCCTATTTTTTAGGAACTGAATTCTCTTGGTTAATTTGGTTCGGTTCTCAATTAACCAACAGAACCGAGCTCATACATATTCAACCCAACACCAACCCAACTGGCCAAAAGTCCAAGAGAATTGGCCCAAAGGAAACCCAAGCTCCCACTCCTCCCACTCTCAGTGCGGGGCCGGAGTAACTCGCCGCATTGGGCTGCGTAGCGGGGTGCAGCCCGCCGGCTAGCATTTTCGAGGCCTTGACCCCGGCTGGCCATCCACCTCGCCGACCCGCCGCCTCCAGCTCGACATCCGCCGGCCATCCACCCTCCTCCATCCGTGGCGAGCACCGCCGCTCCCTTCTCTCTCCTGACGGTTGACAAACACGGAGGCGGCATCCTGATGGCTGATGGTGCCCTGCAATGACGGCGGAGCAGAGGACAACATCTACCAGAGGCCACGAGGTTGTTGATAGTAGTTTTTTTTAATTTTGTGAACATGTGCTATAAGATAATTCAGCGGCTATTTCGGTTAGAACCGGAACCGTGCCGAACTAACCAAAACCGTCCCTATTTTATGAGAATAGAACTTCTGTGGGAACCGGTTCAGTTCTAACCAAGGTTTTAAATCTCCAGCTATAGCTGCGCTATAGCCATCTATAGCCCTTTTTTAGGTTGATGAAGCTATTTGGGATTTATGTAGAACTTAGGGGCTATAGCCCACTATGTCCCTATTTAGCCTCGGCTATAGTTGTTTTAGAGATCAACTGTTAAATACCCTTAGCCGGAGATTTAAAATCTTGGTCCTAACCGAATGCCTAGGGCTACCCTCAGTTAGTTCTTGACCGGGTTGTCTCAACCTTTTTTGGGGGTGTCTTTGCTTTTGGGTAAAAATTTATCTCGGTTCGAATCTGGCACGGTAAATAAATAATATGGTTAGGTTGTTGGGCTATTTTTCCATGTTGAATGGAGATTAATTATATTGCCAGGTAGCCTGTGATCTGATCAACTTAGCCTTGTTCATCTAGTAAATTTGTGTCAAGCTACATAAAAAAGTTATTTTTAGACATGTGTCAAGACTAGCAGTGGTTTGGAGCTAGTGCCTCGTGCAATGAGTATTGTGTTTTGTTCAATCACAAGCAGTGAACATAAATGGTAATTGCCTCTTTTAAAAGACCTATTTTACATTGGTGATATTTGTGGCAATTGCCTCTTTTGAAAGACCTATTGTACTGCCTAGTTTGGAGTTACCTTCTCATCCTAATATAGTGGACAATTATTAGTATATTATTTTTCATCATCAAGCAAGTTCATAATATAAAATTATATTTTTACATGGGTAAACTCTAATGTAGGCCAGCGAAAGAGCCTGTAGCCTAGTGGTTACAAGAGCCCCAGTAGCACCTCAGGTCCTGGGTTCGACTCCCCGTGGGAGCGAATTTCTCAGGATTTAACGGCGTTTGTGCTTTCAGTGGTAGGCAACGTTCCCGTCGACAGCGAGGAGTCTGTGGTGACTTCGTCAATCTTGAGGATTTGCCGGCCCAGTCTTCGAAGATGCTCCTAGGGGTAGAGTTTACGCGTGTGTGTTCATAGAGATGAGTGTGCGTGCGTTGTGAGTGTCTCCGATGTACTGTGTAATTCGAAAAAAAAAACTCTAACGTAGGCCGAGAGACAAAGACTCTCCAGTAGTGATGGAGCTAGGATAGGAATAGAGAGGGGCAATAATAAGACATCAAATGCAAATTAAGAGAGGGGCCAATTAAAACATTACAATTTAACACCTCATTTAAGAAATCTTCAAGCTTAAAACTTGTCATATGAGGATGCTGGCAATGCTTCCTCATCGCCAGCCTTCACAACCACCTTATGCTAGTGATCACGGATGTGCTACTTGGCGTTTGATTGGGAGATCTTAAATGCATTTTGAGAATTTGAAGGACTCAGATGACACCTTAGAAAAGTTTACACCTTAGAAAAGTTTGAGATCTGAAAATATGTTTTGAGAGTTTAGGGATTTGGATGGCGTCTTGAGACAAGTTCATGGAGATGAAAATGCATTTTGAGAGTTTATAGATTTAGATGACACCTCATGACAATTTCAGGGACTATAAAATTCTAACTTTCATGGTACATTGTTTTTTTTGGTGATTTGTGAGATTTATGTTCAAAACCAATGGGTCAAAGTTGTGTGTTAGGATTAGTTCCTTTATATTACTGTAATACTTCATCATGTTTCCAGGAATTCCTTAATTAATTAGTACTTCATTGGTTTTTTGAGATATTTTTCTTAATTAGTACTCCATTTAAATCTTAACAAATTAATCAATTTAATTTCTTTGCAGCCCGCACAACTGAATGCAGATGGCCCAGGGAAGAAAGCCATGATGAATGGTCCGCAGCTCAACTTCTTCATGAACGGTGCTGTGCCACCCTTCAACCCCAACTTCTTCTCGGTCGCTGACGGGCCGAGCAGCAATGCCAGCACCTTCGCCGGTGCTGTGTACTCAGCGGCGCCATCAGCAATCCCTCCAGTGGCACACCAGCTGCAGCAGCAGCAACAACCTCGGGCACACAGCACCATCTTCGGCAACAACATAACATCGGCGGTGCCGCAGCCCTTCTTCAGAGGTGCAATAGACGGCGCTACAATGGAGTGGTTACTCAGCGATGATTTCGATGACTACGTCGGTGGAGCACCGCCACTGGTTGCGCCTAATAATCAGGTCCTTGGCAGGGCTTCAAATAATGTTGATGAGCCAAACCCAACAGCAACTACAGGAAGCACCAATGGTGCATCATCCATGGCGCCTCAGGAGGATCTTTCAGGGAACAATGGCGAGCAGGTGGACGTGAATCACGCTGGCCTCATGGCACCAGTGATGCCTCCTTCTGATGGTCAGTACGAGGACAACACCTTTTCCTTCATGGCACTCTTCTTCGTGACCTGCACGGTCCGCTGTCCGAGTTCGACGCCGTCGATCTTGACTTCCTGCTGGGTGCCTTAACCGGCTTTCGTGCAGCCGCCACAGATGATGTTGATGATGCAGGGACCTCGCTTGTCGCCGGCGAAGAAGGTGGCAGCTGCATGGATGGATTGGGAAACCTCGATGGCCTTCAAATCCCATATGATCTTCTGGAGTTTCATAGTCCCTTGTCACAGGAACTGGAACAATGTTCATCAGTAGTTTGGAAATTGGATTTGGTTTGTTTCAGACTTTAAGTTGATTAGCCTATTCGTTTAGCTGGTGGCAGATGCTGATTTGTTCTAAGAGAAAAGTACTGCTCGCTGGTTGCTGGTGGCTGGTTTGTTCTGAGAGAAAAGTACTGCTGGCTGGTGGCTGATAAGCCAGACGAACAGGGCTTAATATTTCTAAACCCATCTGTTTATGACTTTTGCTGCATTTGAGTTGATGTTTCTGAATCCATTATATCCTGGTCACCGATGTATGTGCCTATGAGGTGTTGTCATGAAACCACATGTTTCTCTTTTATGCTGCATCAACTCAGAAAGGTGTTGGTGCGTAGTTTGAGTTTCTTTGTTGCCAAAACCACTACAAATCTCGAGGAAATTAAGAAGGTGTGGGATCAGTTTAGCTGAAATGATTACCCCGCCGCTCTTCCTGCATGGGCAACCCGGGGCGACTAAAACCTAGCGCCGCCGCCACCTCCCTCCCCCACCTCACCGCTGTCAGAGGGAGCAGCCGGCAATACGCGCGCCCCCCTAGGGCGGTGGCGGCGGGGCCTCTCCACTTGGCCTGGCTAGAGGTGCGCTCGGCGGGGGTGACCCTCCGCGGCCTTAGCGGCCCCTAGTGCCGCCCTCTCCATGGCTGGATCCGCGCAGGGGTCCGGATCTGCTACTCCCCACCCTCGGGGTTCTCTCGCTCCCACTCCGTCCCCACTCATCTCCGCACACCTGCTGTGGTGTCACGCTGGCGCGTTGTCGCCTCTGGGCCCATCGTGCCCAGATCCGACACCGGTTTCCCCTCGTTGAGCGCCACTTAGGCTGAAGGGGACTCCCCCGACAGATCCTGTGGAGGGTGCTTCTGGGGGCCAGGGTCGCTTCGTCCGGTCAAGACACCGAGGTGCTGCTGCTCCTCGTCGACTCGCCGAGATGCGCCTCCACCTCGACGATGAGGCTTTGTTGCTGCCCTACGTCGTCTTGCGGCTGCCCATGGGGTGGCTAGGTCATGGTCGCTGGGGGTGTAGTGTGCAAGGGCCTTGTGGACTCCGACATCGGCTCTGCTGCGTGTGTGTCACTGCTGCCGTTATGTTCTTCTCGAAGCCGCTACCGCAAACATGCAGCCCAGGTTGCTGATTTTCTCCAAGCTGTTCCTTGGCGCAGGGTGCCCCCAGTCACCTGGGGCTCAATGTGTGGCGATGCAAGGTGTCGGCGATGGTGCTCTTGCTGTCGCATTGGCACTCCAAGATCTCTGTTGTGGCCACCATTGTGGATGACCACGATGGCAGCGCGGGTGCCCCTTCCTCGTCGAGTGCTTCATCTTCCAGTCTGGTGCCTCTTTGCTGAGATTTGCCTTCTTGAGATCGTTGGTGATGTGTGATGAAAGTGCCTGTTGGTGTGTGGAAGTGCCCCACCTCCACTTGGGAGGTTCCCTACCTGCACAAACCACTCTCTCGGCATTCACAGGCTTGCTCGCCGCTTTGCAGCTTCTGTGTTGGTGGTGGATTGGCAGCGGAAGCGTCACGCCCAGTGCGTGGGGAGATTCTTTCCTCCGCCTCAATCCACTGCCGAGCCAACTTGCAGCCTTCATCCTCCGCAGCTCCAGGTGCTCGTGAGTAGGGATGCAAGTTGGCATTATAATGGGTCATTGGGTCAACCCAAAAAATTGATAAAATGAACCAGGATGGCATTTCACGTAATTAATTTTGGAGAGGAAATGAACTAGAGTGGCATGCTATCGTAATTAATCAGTTGACCCAAAAAACACCATTGGGTACCCGTGAGTGCTTCGTGTCTCTCCCAGTGTTTGTCTGATCTTGGGCTTGCTATGCTCTCGGTGCATGGCATCTTCTGTGACTTGGCGAGTGTCCTCCCTTGACACCTCTACTCCGTCGATGCGCTCCTTGTTGGGGTTGTCATCACATTTTATGTCGGGTGTCTCTTTCTACCGATCTGCCATTTCCCCTCAAGGTTTCCTCCCTTGGGCGTTGGATGGTAGTAGGCGGTGGAACTGGATGTGCGCCTTTAGTGTCACCGCTAGCTTCAAGGGAGATCGTCGAGTCTGGTGAAGCTTCGGCTCGCGTGCCCCTCACCACCATTAGTCCCCTTTTCATCGACCGGCCCTCAGAGGAGGGTATTGTTGAACCGGCGCAGCACGAGGGGTGGTGCGGGGGGTGCTTTGGTCCTTATTGTAATCAACGAGCATGTCGCTTGAGGGAGTCATGTTTTGAAGATTGGAAGTTGTTTTTCATCTTGTGTAGTAGAAGGTCCTAGATCTATGTCTCTCGTCTCATGGTTGTTGTGCTTCTTTTTCTTTTTTTCCTTGGATGTGTCCATTTGTATCCCCTGCTTCATGTCTGTACATGTACCTGTGGTTTGTCACGTTTAATGGAATGCTTAGGCCGACTTCTTGCCTGCCGTAGTTGCTTCAAAAAAAAAAATTTAGCTGAAACCATTCGAAATACATTGCAGGCTGCTGTGCGAAGCAAAACATGGCCGCCCATAGGGATTTTTTTATTTTTTTTAATTTTGCACAAATAATTTCACCTGATTTTTTTGCAAAAAAAATAGCATACAACAAACGGTTAATATGGCGGTCACCGGTCGAAATGGCAGAATCATTCATATACAGCCAATTGAAATGGCGATTACAAAAGTTGTCGTATGAACCGGCAGTTCTTTCTTTAAAGACATACAAGTTTTCTTGCTGTTCTTTATATCCACATTGGCGCCACATCACCCCCGCACTGGGATAGTTTAAAACCCCTATTTCGAACGGCGGCAAACTATCGGTGCTAGGGCCCCACAGACCAAACCACCAGATTAAACGACGGTAAGGTGTCGGCACTTGGGCCCCGGCACCTGCCAGCCATATGGAATCGACGATGGAGCTAACCGTTGTTGCATTCGGCGGTTTAAAGAGCTTACCACTATATGAAATGGCGGTTAAGGTTTCCACCCTATAAAAGACCAAAAATTGATCATAAGTGTCATAAAAAAGAAAGAGTGGTTAGGTTGGAGAAGGAAGGGAGGAGAGAGGTGGGGAGGAGAGGGTGGAAAAGAGATCTGCGCTTTACTTTAGGTATTACTAGGTGATACCCCGAGCGTTGCCGCTGGAATTTTTAAACAAAATTTTAAGGTGAAATGTGAAAGTAGAAACACCAAAACGATTACATCGTGATATTCATTTGTAAACAATATTATGTTTGAAAGTGTGTTAATTGAGAGAGATCCATTTTAAATGATCGATCCTACATGTATTTCAATCGAGAATTTTATGGCGTGCTACTCGCAAATACAACATGCTATTAGTCACAGAAAATCGAAGAAGACATAAATTTATGGTTTGGTGGATGTTGACATGGCTTGGTGGATGTTGACATGACTTATAGTGGATAGTGACATGGCGTGTAGTGGGTTATTACGTGGCGCGTTGAGAGGCAAGAGAAATCGTTAGTGGGTACCAATTATATTTTTAAACAAAATTTTAAGGTGAAATGTGAAAGTAGAAACACCAAAACGATTACATCGCTGTAACATTCTAGAAATTGTATGATTGCAAAAATGAGGATTTCAAAATTCTTGCTTGGATCATGGGTGCATATGAAATAATATAAGGGTGTCTTCTTTTTCCCTTCCCTTAAATCCTAGATTTGATTTCGAGTTAAATAATAATTCTAGGTCATATAAAATGCTAGTGTGAGAAGTTGGATCTTATTTGGTTTTTATTTGGAATTTATTGATTGTTATTCAAATTTGAATACCATTCAAATTTGAATATAAATTGTTATAGGGTTTAGGATAGGGAAAAACCTCAAACCCTTTGCGTGGGCCGGACCCAAACCGAACAAGTTCGCTGGACCTCCCTTATCTCTCTACCGTCGCACCACTCCACTCCGTTCAGCCCACCGGCCCATCAATCCGCAGCCCATGCGGCCTGCTATCTCTTCCTCACCGCGCGTGTCGCAGACAAGTGGGGCCCGCCGATCAGCTGCCACCTCACCGCGCCTTTCTTCCTCCTTTTCCCCCTTTCTTCCTCACCGCCGTCTGGAGTGCCGCTCCAGCATGGAAAGGAGGGGCCGTGCGGCCATGGCGGACGCCGCTGGATACGCACCACGTGGGCCGCGCCGCATCTCGCCGTTCGTGCCCTCCGACCTCGCCTATAAAACACTGCCGCAGCCACCTACCCCGAACCCTAGCCACTCGGGGATTCCTTCCCATTTCCGCCGCCGCTGACGTAGGAGGAGAGGAGGAGGGGAAGGAGGCGGGGAGGCCATCCGGGGAAGTCAAGCCGTCCGCCGCGAAGACCGGAGGCCATCCGCGGAGGGGGAGCCGTCCGAGGGAGTCGAGCCATCAGTGCGCCGCACTACTACCTCTTCTTCCCACTGCTCCGAGCCGCTCCACCGCGTCGAGCCCTTCACCGACGCCTCGCCGCTGGGTCACTTAGACCGCAGGTGAGCACCACGCCAGCCCCCTCCTTGATGTGGCGCCCGGCCTTCGAGCCGCGAGCGCGTTTGGCCTTGTGCGCCATGGATGATCCCGTTCTGCGCTGCGCCGCCGCGTGACCCGCCGTCGAATGTGTGCGGGCCATCGATCCTCGCCGGACGTTTGCAGGTGCCGCTGCCCTACCCAACGCGCGCGCGCCTCGCCTGCCTTTGTTCCCCTTTGTTTGTTCGTCGCCATACGCGCTCGCGCGACATCGCCAGCACTCGCCGGCCGACGCAGCGCACGCCGTGCGGAGCCAAGCCTGAACCGCCACCTTTCTCGATAAGCCTGGTTCACTCACGCGCGCCGCACGTGCTCACGCGCTGTTGGCGGACAAGCCCAAGGCCGACCCTTTGGTCGCCCAGAACCGGACCTCGCCGGCGCTCGGGCCGCCGTGAGTCGAGGTGTCGCGCCGCCAGGGAGCTTTCACCACGGAGCGCGAGCGCCAGATCGCTGCGTTGAGCCCGCTCACTGCTCACATGCACGCCGAGATCCTCGCCGCAGCGATCACCTCGGCCGCGCCACGACACCTCTGTCCTTCCCGCCATGGCGCACCGCACACTTGCACGCGCACGTCCGCCCTCTCGAGCGCCCGTGTGACCGAGCACACGCGCCCGCGCCCGCGCCCGCGTTCGCACCACGCTCGGGTGCCACCGCGCCGACAAAGGCCACCCCAACCTCGCCGTCGCCGCCTTGGAGTCGCACGTCGCGTAGAGCTGTTTTGGGCTCGTCTGAGCGTTGCAAGCTCGGCCAAGCTTTTTCCTTTGCCGGTGAAGCCCTGTGCCACCCGGAGCCGCGCCGTGCCACTTGATGTCCGGCCACCGGAGCACTTCGCCGCCGGTGAGCTTATGCCGGTCCGCTGTTCCTTTGCGGCATATCCTCGAGCACCCTGCGACCGTGCCAAAGCCCGCCTAGGGTTTTTGATGCACACGCAGGGGCACACCCCCTTGTGGCCGCGCCGGATCCGCAGGATCGTTTGCGCCCGACCACTCCTTTGCTTGCCGCATGGACGCCTGCACGAGCGCTGGCCGCAGTTGGATCCTCGAGATCTCGTGCGGCGGCCAATCGCAGCGAACCACACCGCCGCTTGCCAGGTTACGAGCCGCAGCAGATCCAGCCCGGGATCTTTTGTGGCCGCCGGTTTAAATATGGTAAATGCATATTTTTATTTCCAGAAAACTATTTTACCTTTGGAAAATCATAATAAATCCGTTTTAACTCCGAAAAATACAAAACCTTTTCTGGGAATTCTCTAAAATCTTAAACTCCGTACTAGGCTAGTGTTTGATCTCTTTTGGCTCTTAATTGTTGTTCGTTTGGAGTTAATTGCATTAGGACCGCTCTTTATTTTCTTTTTCGCGTTAATAGGGCTGGAGCTGAACCCAGAGTACGACTACGCCGACGACTACGCTGCTGAGGACTACTCGACCTCAGGTTCACGCCGACTGATTTTGAATACCTATTAGGCATTGCTATGTAGTATGCTAGCGCTTTACTTTATATGCATGTTGATGAACCTTGCACTGCCTACTTTAATTACCCTGTCCTTGATTGACCTACTACTATATATGTTTATAAGCGTGTATATACGCTGAGCTTCGTGATGCATGTGTTGGGATGGAATAGTGGATCTTGGCGTGTGTGGGGAAAAACCGGCAGGAGAAGGCGTTTTGGGTGCTTTGGCGGGGGTGAGCTCGAAACAATCGATCTGGGATCAGGGACGGGGGTGCACTCCTCAGTGCATTCCCACTTTTACGGTTTTCGGAGCCTAGGTGTTGGGGTTTTACTTGCGCTTGGAGGACATGAGCTCGCCGATGGAAACCGAGTGGGCCAACCGCCACGGGACTTTACGACACACCACCTCGCCGGCGTGGGGTTAGCAGTTGAACTCGGCAAGTGCGAGCCATACCGCGATGAGGATAGCGGGGTATCGGTGGGGAGAGGTGGGAGAGACTACCTTCTCTCGGGCGACTCCCGTGTGTGGCCACACGGGAGCATTTCACAGTTCCGGTGCAATTCCTTCCGAGGGGGGAATCGTTTTGAGGGCTGGATGCAGGATGGGACCATAACTACCGAGAGTTCGCACGGTAGGATGGGCTCGGTCAGCCGTACACCGCCGGGTGCCATTCCGGGTTGTGCAGTGTACACTCTGCCAGTTGTTCGATCTATAGCTATAGCGCCCCTCGGTCATGGGCGAGCCCAGTGAATTGTTGGTTCTCATGTTTTGGGATTTCTACCTTCCCCCTTAGTGAGAGTGTGGTGAGCCGTGGTTGCAGTCGGGGAGAGGAGAGTGGCTCCCTCTACCTCGCGGATCCGATTGTAATCATTGAGGTGCGAGGAGAGGAAGTTCCCGCATCGACCCTAGATGGAGGTAGGACGTGGAGACGGGGCCCTGGAATACCAGGTGGTTCCGAGCTGTGCTGAGAGTTTTGGGTTGGGATATTGATGGAGATATCTTGTCGTTACTCTGCTGCTGCTGCTTAGGAAACCCGAGCTTCTACCTTGTCTCTTTTCTTCCCTTTAGAAGTTAGGCCACTTAAAGCTGCATACAGTTGGTGACGTGGACCTATCCCACTCCTTGGGGATAGACTTTGGGTGTGCATGGTACGAGTCCGACTACGACAACAACACCGACGGATGGTATGACTGAGGGATGCGTCGCTTCGCTCAAGGATGCCTGTGGCGAGAAGAATAAAAGATGGAGACCCTTCTGAGATGCTAGCTACCGCTGCGTAGAATTTCACTCTGATTCAGCCAAGAGGCTTGTAATGTTGTACTCCATAATGGACATGTAATAAAATTTATGTACTTATGTTTGTGTGATGCGATGTATGGCTGTGATTTACTATCTGTGATGCATTCTGTACGCGATAGCCACTGATCCAGGGACTATCGCGAAGGTACAGGGATTCGGGTTTTCTTCTGAAAATCCGGGGTTTTACAATCGTGATATTCATCTGTAAACAATATTACATATGAAAGTGTGTTAATTATGTTGAGAGGGATCCATTTTTAAATGATCGATCCTACATGTATTTCAACTGCGAGAATGTTGACATTGCTAACGTCATTGACTAGAAACGGATATAAGATCCATCTCTATCGACGGCACCAGAAATGCAAAGGTATATCTTAACATGATGCTAAGTGTATATCGATGTTGCTTTACATTAAACTAAAGGTGAACTCCGACGATTCATAGCACAACTCGATATAGGTTGTCACCGATGGTGTGCCGAAAACGCATGGATATGGTACTCTTACATATGCCTTGGATCTCTAGAAAAGAAGATATATATAAACTGGGAATCCGCAAGCGCACAAATATGAATATACCATTGTAGCATTTTAACGAGTAAAACCGTGTATCGTATTTATATTCTACCACGGGAAAGAAGTCTTTCTAATCCATAATAGCTAATACATGCTCATCTCTCGGTTTTATAATGTAGAGTGGCCAAAATATATCAATTGCTATAAAGGGTAAGTCACATAAAGATAAAGATATTGATAGCATTGTTCAAGTCATAACATCATGAGCAGCTAGAAAGTGTCATTATAGCAAGAGAAACATAGCAAAGTCTAGTTAGAGAGGATACCTCGGTAACTCTAAACTATATGTCGTGCAAACTATGATTAGTGCAAACATTTAACAATCATGGAAGAAGAACTATTATATCAATGCATGGGAGACTATCCAGGGAGGATCAAGGCGAAACTTGAAACAACCCAAATAGATAAGGCTCCACTAGTCCAATACACGGGGTGGACTGCGAAGGACTCAATAGTGCTGTCACCACCACGATCTACCACACGACCCGACATATAGGGTGCAATCACAGATAAATACAATATAAGCACCACGCTTATACTGCCTTTACCTGCTCACCCATGTTAACAAATGATCTAGGTGAGGGCTATACGACTCCATACATGAATATAAAGGCAAATCAACTATGCTAAACATGTAATCATAATAAACACCAAAGCATATAATGTCGAATATAATCATTGATAAGAACATATGTCGTATAACAAATGTAAGGAACTAGATAAGAACTTACAAGAGTGAAGCTAGATCAAGATCTCGATCAGCCTCTAGACGATCGGAGCCAAGTAGATGCCTTGCCTCCTCCTAGATCTAGACTAGCTAGCTACCCGCTATATGGTGTTTCTAGGGCGAGTATCTCCCAACTTGATGACTTTGATCCGTATGCAAACTCGTGTTACAGATGCCTCTCGCCAGTGGGGGTGTGGTCGCTTATATAGCCCTCGAGGGGTAAACGGCGCCGCTTGATCAAACCGACCAATGAGTGGTTTAGATTGATCCTCATAAAGTGGAAGAACCTTCTCGAAGTAGGCTGAGGTGGCGCCCGGGAGGCCGACCGCCCCACCACCAGCCGATCGGGCTGGGTGGGCCCCTCGTGGCCCACTTCGCCAGTGGTCCGCCGCTTCTAGATGCTTCTTTCTTGGGTGCCAAGTCACGTTGAGTTTCGAGCCTTCGTGTCTTCTAGATTTGATTCTTTAGCACTTTCCCGAATGGTTCCTAGATTTATATAATTTACCAAATCTCCGTAAAAAGCGTTAGTGGCACCCTATTCTAAGTTGATATTAACATTTATGCCCTTTTCTCATGTTTAGTTGACTTATAAATATATAGGATAAGATGTGTCAACAAACTCCCCAGCTTACTCTTTGCTAGTCCCTAGCAAAGATATGCTTTAGCAGATCGGGAGTTGCTACAACGCTTTCACACCTCAAAAGTACTATGGTTTTCAAAACCAATTCTCCTCAACAAGATTGCTCTCTTACCTTCAACCTTTAAGCATAGCCTTTTCATAAATCTTGAGCAAATAAAAGACAAAACAATCAAGTCAAGCAAGATATCTCAAATTCTTTGATCGCTATCATCCCGGGTTTTGCACATTTTCGATAAAACTCAGAGATCCTGTATGACCTTCTCAAGCATGGAGTCACACTTGGCAAGATATGTATGGATGATAGTGTTGGATGGATGAGGGTGAAAGGTGGTAAGCCTTTTAGCCTAGCTCTTGGACTATATCTCTTTCTAAGATTTTTAAGATATGGGCTTTCCATTCTTAGAGAGGTGGGCTCTACTCCCCGGATTTTGTCCATTTTCTCTCTCCTTAGAGATGTGGGCTCTACTCGCCTCGGACACGTGTCCATTATTCATCTCTAAATTTATTTTAGGGAGGTAGGCCCCTTCTCCTAGTATGACACTTGTCCTTTTCTCTCTCTCTTCTCACTTTTTCCTCTCTTTTTTCTCGAATGTAGCCCCGTAATCCTTTTTAACATTGAGAGATATATCCTAGAGTTGCATGAGCTATATGGCTTGATGGAAAATGCGTACTTCCATGTCAAGCATAAATGGTGGAATGGAATGATCTTGATGTGTATGACAAGCTCTTAAGGATCATAGACACAGGAACTCATCATATAAAATTTCATAAATCCAGGAATCAAGCTTCTCTAGGAAAATGATCAATAGCAACTCAACTTTTCATGAATCATCTTTCAAAGCCTAGACTCAGATTAAGCATGTACTTGCAGGTTTTGGGTTTAGAGCAAATTAAGCATTTAAGCTTCAGGAGAATCTAGGTCTGAAAACTAAGCATTTTAAATGGGATTACGGCAGAGCAACTATTCATCATCTCCAAGCATATATCATCAAGATCATTATTAAAGAGAAAAGCCAACTAGCAGACTCTAGCATTTTATTCAAACTAAGACTTTTAACTAATACTCAAATAACTAGCTAATATTAAACACCTAGGATAGTGATACTTATCGTGATAACTGGGGGTGCTCTCCCCCAAGCTGGATCTTGAAGTGATTCTTGATTCATCCTTGGAACTTGTTTGCCTTCGTGTCCTTATTAAATTCTCCTGTAAATATTAGTCTACATACCCGAAGGAACAAATTCTAGGATTATCTTGTGAGCCTTCATGTGCCCACTTCTTTTGGGTTTTAAATGTGTGGACCTTCATGTGCCCACGTATTTTTGTGAATTTTTATATGCAAAAGGGATGCTAAAACAAAAATATGTGAATGCAATTTTTTATTTATTTTTATGCCCACCAGACGGAGTACATGGGGCATTAAAGAATGCAAAAGCAGAAAATATTTTTATGATTTTTTTCAATGCGGTATAGGGAAATAAACATGCTAAAATATGCTGCAGAATATAAAGATAAATACCGAGTTACCTCTCGTGAGAGTTTAGAGTACTTACTCCCATGGCGTAGATGTAGTGGCCATTGATTGATCGATTGATGACGCGGTAGTGATTGGTCTTCCAAGGTGTACTTTGATCTTTCTTCCTCCAAACTTGTTTCTTGGTGGAGACCTTCGGAGTAACAGTTGAGAATATCAATGGTAGAAGTGAGCGGACTTCTCCTTGATCTCTTCTTCAATGTTCTTGACATCCGTCAACTTTGTGTTCAGCTTGCGTTGTAATTTCAAGGCGTCCGTCTTGTTCTTCTTGGGCTGCTCAGATCGATAAGTATTGAAGTAGCAGTACCTTTTAAGTTCTGAATCGGAAGTGGATCTCGCCATCTGATGTAGATGATTGCTCTTGTTGTGTTCAGAACGGTCTTCCAAGCACGATGGGAGGATCTTGCTCATCTCCCATGTCTATGACTAAAAAGTCACCAGACATAGTGGTCCTTTATCTTGATAGGTACATCTCGTGCAATTCCTTAGGGAACCGTTGTGATTGATCCGCCATACGCAACATTATATATGTGGAATACAAAGGCAGGTCACCATATATTAATTCGTGGGTTACCTTAGACATTAGGTTGGTGCCCGATCCGTGTCATGAGACAACTCACTGGAAGTTCCATTGATTGATGGAGCGGTGGATTGATGGAACTGGGTCTTCAAGCTTTGCGTAATGGTGAAGGGAACAGGTTCTCATTCTCTGATTGAATCGTGTTGATCATCCAAACTTCCTCCACATGCGGTTGAGGTCGATTGTTCTTCTTATTCCTCCTTCTATCTCTTCTCTTCTTCTCGACAACTGGCTCGTGTTCTTGGGGGTAAGGATATCGGGGGTGTGCAGGAGCTTTTAGGATCTTGTTCTTGAAATTGAATCTCTCCTTTCTCCCATTGATGGTGAATACGATCTTAGCGGCGTCGGCGTAGATGATGGCTTTGGCTGTGGCAAGGAAAGGACGTCCCAAAATGATTGGAGCGTTCTCACTTCCCCCAGTCTCGACAACAACGAAGTCGGCAGCCACGTAGGAGCGTCCTACCCCCAGACATACGTCGTCTAGGATGCCCTCGGGGTAGCATAGTGACAGGTCTGCAAGCTGCAAGCACATGGTTGTATACAATAAAGGTGAACCATTGATTTTCTTATATATTACCTTAGGCATTATGTTGACGCTAGACCCAAAGTCACAAAGTGCATTCTTGAAGGTGTAGGCTCCAATAGTGATGGTGATGATGGGCCTTCCGGATCTACTCTTTGGCGGGCATGCCCCAGTCCCATCTTGGGCCTTCTTACATCTTACTCGAACACGGATCTGCGAATAGATATCGACAAGATTTGCAGATTCTAATTCTTCCTGGCCGGAATCTTACTGGTTAGCTGGGGAACAGATGATGCCGAGAGAAATCTGAGATTCTAGCATTTTATTAAAGCTATGTTGGTTCTTGATGGCAGAAGAAAAACTTTCCATTTTATTACTCATAGTTTCAGTATTTTATCGTTGGAAGCTAACTTCTTGACAGATTATCCATAATTCTACCGGTTTTGGACTAAGTCTCTTAAAGGTGAGAAATTATTGGAAGTATTATTACCTTGATAATTACCTAAATAGTTACCTGGGTAGTTGGTCCTCTCACGAGTCCATCCTTGATTCTCACTGGGATGATATTGGTTGTTATTGTTGACGTAGTTCACGCCTCCTCCAGGTGAGGGCATTGACTCGAGTGTCGGTGTTTCCACACTCTTCACAGGTCATGCGGATTCAAGAGTTGCATGACTTCCTTTCTTCTCGTGGGCTTTGTCTTTAAGCCTCTTCATCAAGAATCCATTTTGGCAGACAACATGTCTACCTCCTTGAGCTGGTGCATTCCTCTTTCTTTCTTGCGGGGTTGACGTTCCTCGTTCCAAGCTTGATTGGACGCCATCTTTTCCACAAGGTTAGTAGCTTGAGTAAGTGTAAGGGAGAGGAAAGCACCTCCAGTGCAGATCCATCCATCGTTTCACGTGTTGGTAGAGAGCCTGTGGTAGAAGGTCCGCAAGAGCAACCGCTTTTCCATTCCATGATGTGGGCATTACGAAATGTAGTCTTGAAAGCGCTCCCATGCTTTAGGAACAGATTCCTCGTGTTGCTGCTGGAAACTCTAAATTTTCCCCCGTAAGGCATTGGTTTTGCCTATAGGAAAGAACTTTGCCAGAAAGGCAGTAGAACACAATGTCCAAGTTGTAAATTTGTCTTTGTTGGAGTAAAACCATTGCTCGCCGCAATAATGAGAATGGGAATAAACAGTAGGACTTCATCACTTGGCACATCTTTGATCGTGAAGGTGCTACATATCTCCAAGAAATGTTGAAGGTGTTTGTTGGCATCTTCATGAGCTTTTCCACAAAATTGGCTAGCTTGTACCATGTTGATCAGTGCAGGCTTGAGCTCAAAAGCAGCATTTCCTCATTGTCGGACCGATCAGACGAATGTTGTTCGGGTGCATGCGGAGTATTCGCGTAGGGACTTGTTTGCCATTACTTCAAACGTGGGTGTTAAGCTTCGCGCTGTTGAATCTCCCAAGGCAGAAGTCGTGGGCCGAGAATCGAGACTGAGCATTGACCTTGCCTTCCTTAAGATTTTCTCGGATCAAACGAAGTCTTCGGAAGATTCTTATTCATACATTACCCGAAATAAGATAGACAAAAGTGGAAAGAACAAGGGTAAGCTGTTTAAGCAATGATAATTTGGGTTCTCGATACATTATGTGTGAGAGATGCATGCATGCTATTATGAAACTTTTCATCTAGGCTATAGACTTTCCCCGGCAACGCCAAAAATGCTTGTTGACATTCTAACATCATCGACTAGAAACGGATATAAGATCCATATCTATCGACGGCACCGTAAATGCAAAGGTATATCTTAACATGATGCTAAGTGTATATCGGATGTTGCTTTCAGATTAAACTAAAGGTGAACTCGGACACGATTCATAGCACAACTCGATATACCGACTGTGCCGAAACGCATGGATATGGTACTCTTACATATGCCTTGGATCTCTAGAAAAGAAGATATATATAAACGGGAATCCGCATAGCGCATGATATGAATATACCATTGTAGCATTTTAACCGGAGTAAAACCGGTATCATATTTATATTCTACCACAGGAAAGAAGTCTTTCTAATCCATAATAGCTAATACATGCTCATCTCTCGCTTTTATAATGTAGAGTGGCCAAAATATATCAATTGCTATAAACAGGGTAAGTCACATAAAGATAAAGATATTGATAGCATTGTTCAAGTCATAACATCATGAGTAGCTAGAAAGTGTCATTATAGCAAGAGAAACATAGCAAAGTCTAGTTAGAGGATACTCCTTGGTAACTCTAAACTATATGTCAATGCAAACTATGATTAGTGCAAACATTTAACAATCATGGAAGAAGAACTATTATATCAATGCATGGGAGACTATCCGGGAGGATCAAGGCGAAACTTGAAACAACCCAAAGCGATAAGGCTCCACTAGTCCTACACGGGGTGGATTGCGAAGGACTCAATAGTCTGTCACCACCACGATCTACCACACGACCCGACATATAGGGTGCAATCGCAGAGATAAATACAATATAAGCACCACGCTTACACTTTGTCTTTACCGTTCACCCATGTTAACAAATGATCTAGGTGGGGGCTATCGACTCCATACATGAATATAAAGGCAAATCAATTATGCTAAACATGTAATCATAATAAACACCAAAGCATAAAATGTCGAATATAATAATTGATAAGAACATATGTCTGTATAACAAATGTAAGGAACTAGATAAGAACTTACAAGAGCGAAGCTAGATCAAGTATCTCGATCGACCTCTAGACGATCAGAGCCAAGTAGACACCTTGCCTCCTCCTAGATCTAGACTAGCTAGCTACTCTGCTATATGGTGTTTCTAGGGTGTAGTATCTCTGACTTGATGACTTGATCTGGTGTATGCAAACTTAGGTTTCCAGATGCCTCGCTGGGGCCGGCTTATATAGCCTACGAGGGGTAGACGGCGTGCCGTTTGATCAAACCGACCTAACGCAGTGGTTTAGATTGATATTCATAGGCGGTGGAAGAACCTCGAAGTAGGGCTAAGGTGGCGCGGGAGGCCGACCGCCCCACCACCGTGCCGATCGATCGGGTGGTGGGCCCTCAGGGCCCACTTGGCCAGTGGTCCGTCGCTTCTTCTAGATGCTTCTTTCTTGGGTGCCAAGTCACGTTGAGTTCGGAGCCTTGAGTCTTCTAGATTTGATTCTTTTAGCACTTTCCCCGAATGGTTCCTGGATTTATATAATTTACCAAATCTCCAGAAAAACTGTTAGTGGCACCCTATTCTAAGTTGATATTAACATTTATGTCCTTTTCTCATGTTTAGTTGACTTATAAATATATAGGATAAGATGTGTCAACAGAGAATTTTATGGCGTGCTACTCACAAATACAACATGCTATTAGTCACAGAAAATCAACAAAGGCATAAATTTATGGTTTGGTGGATGTTGACATGGCTTGGTGGATGTTGACATGGCTTATAGTGGATAGTGTGAAAGTGCATCTAGGCCCCTAAGTGGATTTTGGTGAATTGAATGACAAAATGATTAAAGGTCTAACTTGTTTTGTCTAAATATTGTGAGCAGGTTTTTGTTATTTATTCATGAGTTACAATGGTTGTTTATTTAAACGGATATTATTTGGCTCACAATAATTGAAGGCAAGCAAGGGTGTGATCCTTATGCAAATTGGTTAATGTCAAGCAATTTGTGGATTTATTTATTGGGGATATTTTGCGAATATGAATTACATGTCTCCAAGGAATGTGGTAGCTTGACTAAAAATAAAAGGGATCATACAAAGAGAAATCGGTAATTCTCTCAAGTTAAAGTGCAAGGCTTCATGTGGTAATTGAAAGAGGACACAAGGATGAGTATAGACTTAATGGTCCTTAAATGGAAGCTTGCATATTCGTTGTCAATCAAGAACAAGCATTTGAAGCGGGATTTCAAATGAAGGTCAAATTGTGGATTAAGCAAAGCCTAACTCAATGTGGATTGGGTAAGTGATGAAGAGATCAACCGAGGTGTCTAGGGTGAGGACTAAGCAATCTTTGGGGTCTTGGCCCTGCCATTAGTGTTTTGCTAAGGTGAAGTTCTAGCATCCGTGGGGTCTCCAAGTATCATATCCAAGCCTTAACCGAGGGAAGCAATGCAACACATCAATAAGTTATGATTGGCAATATGGAGTGACTTAAGGATTAAAGTGAGCACCCCTTTCCAAAATGGGAAAATCCTAAGTCACTAGCTGAAGTATGGATTTGCTCAAGACATCGGCTATGTTGGAAGCCCTCAAGTTGGAATTGCAAAAGTATGGCAAGATTGAAGATCTACAAGCTCAAGTGATCGACTCCGTTTTATATTTATTCTTGAGTTTTAGGAATGCCGTACTATCAAGAGGGATGCAACATTAGCTCTAAGACAAAAGATCAAAAGTGCTCATTAGTTGACCTAAGTGAGAATTAGCCTTGAGAGAGTTCCTGAGTAGTCTAACAACCTCTAACCCAACCTTAGCCACTTCAACACGTCTTGGAGTGCTTGTGAGAAGAGAGAAGGGTTTTTGGGCTCTCTCTGCCCAGGGCGGTCTAACCGCCTGGCAGCCAGCTAGTTTTTCAAACTGGCCGGAGGCATGTGGTCTAACCGCCCTGGCCAGAGTTCTAATGGCTAGTTTTCCTTGTGAGGGGTATAAGTACCCCTCGAGCTCCACTTGTTGGGGCTACTGATTCTAGGGTTGCTGAGGTGCTCCCCCTTCTGTTTTTCTTAAGCCAAAGCCATAGAAACCCTCCCCAACCCTCTCTTTGTGAGATTTGCTTTTGAACCCATATCCTAGTGTTGGGTTGAGAGTTTAAGCCTTTGTGAGCTTGTGTGAGCTGAGCAAGAGCATCCCATAGCTTGAGCACTTGTGGTTCGCGTCGGAAAGCCTTTGAAGCATTTGTTACTCTTGGAGGTTCGCCTCCTAGACGGCTAGGCGTCGCCGGCTAGCTCCCAAGGCTGTGGTGAGCAGCAGCAAGTTTGTGAGGGCTGAGATCTTGCCTCTTCGTGAAAAAGATCGCCTTAGTGGAAAGGAGGAAAGCGGTTGAAAGAGACCCGGCTTGTTGTGGGAGAACTCCCTTACAAGCTCCACAACGGAGACGTAGCCGTTCCTTAGTGGGCGGTGAACTTCGGGAAACAAATCCTCGTCTCTCCTTTGTGGTTTGCCTCACTTGTTTGAATTCTAGCATATTTACTTTGCTTCTGCTCGATCTACTTGGGTGTGCTTGTCTTTGAGTGCAGGGATCATTACCCTACATGTGATCATCTACAGGAGCTACTCAAGAACTTTGGTTCGTGCTAGAAGTCAAGAGAAGCTTTGAGTTGTGTTTTGCAGGTTCATTGCGTGGAGGCGGTCTAACCGCCCCTAGACCCGGTTGAACAACCCCTTTGTGCTGGGTGCACCAGGGGCGGTCTAACCGCCTAGCAGGGGCGGTCTAATCGCCCGTGTCAGTGAAGCTCAAGTTTCAGGGGAAAAGTTTTATTTGGTCGTCTCGCCTATTCACCCCCCTCTAGGCGGCATCAAGGTCCTTTCAATTGGTATCAGAGCTTGGTGCTCTGGTTCGAGCTTAACCGCTCAGAGTTTTTCGATGTCGACTACTTGTGAGGTACCAATTGATCCTGTAGCTCTAGATGGCTCAAACTACTCTTCTTGGCGTTCCAATGTTCTCATTGCACTTAAGGTTTTGGGTCCCACCGCTGAGGGCATTATGGTTGCGAGTATCCTTCCGGAGGATGAGACATGTGTCTCTCCAAAGGAATTGGAGAATAAGCAACTCAATGCCCTTATTACTAACCTCTTGTGCATCCTAAAGAGCAAGAAAATTAGTGAAGATGCTCATCTCATTTGGGAATTACTATTTGAGATAGTTCACACCAAATGGGATGAAGTTGAGAGTGATGAAGAAGATGAACCAGTGGAGATGTGCCCCACAACCTCTACAACATCCACTGATCATCAAGCATCAACCCTCAAGGAAGAAGGAGGCAAGAGAAGCGAGGGTGGAGCTTCTCTGGGGGAGGCGGTCAAATCGCCCCCCAAGGGCGGTCTAACCGCCCCCAGCGGAGACGCTTCAACCTACTACGGTGAAGGCGCTTGCCTTGTGGCCAAGAAGAAGAACAAGAAGAAGAGGCAGGCCAAGGGAGCAAAGAGCCAGAAGATCGAAGCCTCAAGCTCTCCGACAAGAGAACTTGAACTTCTCAAATCCGAGCTCGCCTCCTTGATTTGTAAGTATGAATCATTGGCTAACAAATATGATCATGATGTCAAATCCTTTTCATGTAGAGCAAAGGCTGAAGAAGAAGCCAATGATGTGCTAGAAGCTCAACTAGCAAAGCTCACTAGTGAGCATATGGCTTTGCAAGTAACTCACAAGGAACTTGAGTGTTCTCATGAGAAGCTTGTGGACTCATATGCTTCACTAGAAATTGCTCATGAGGTTGTTGTTTCATCGGTAAAATTCTTACAACCTCTCACACCCACATGCACATGCTCACTTGTCAATAATGAATTTGCTTGTACTAAACCTTGTTGTTCTCAAGCAAGCCAATCTAGCATTGAGCATGTATTTGTAGAATCTTGTGATGAACTCATTGCCCAAGAAAATGATGAACTTAAGCAAGAGGTCGAAAAGCTTAAAAGAGACTTGTATGTGTTGAAGGAAGAGAACAAAGTGCAACCTTCTCAAGATAACCGTGATGACATGGTGAAGAAGCTTGAGAAGGGTTCAACCGTCACGAGCTCAAATCCTCAACAACACATCAAGACCAACAAGAGCAAGATTCAAGTAAAGAAGAAGGGGCATGCCACTTCACATTGCCCTACCAAGCTCAAGGCTCAAGAAACAATCTCCAAGAAGAGAAGAAGATCCACCAGAAGGAGATTGTGCTATAAATGCAAAGAGAAGGGTCACTCGGCTGCGGATTGCCCACAAGAAGGTCTTGACAGGCGGTCTAACCACCCCCCCGGGGCGGTTAGACCGGGTCTGGCCAGCACATTGAAGACGAACCGCAGCGAGGAGAAGAGAGACCACCCTTCAAGCAAGATGCCTCCATGCAAGCCAAGACAAGACAAGCAAATGGTTCCCAAGCCAAGAAGTGCCAAAAGCCGCATTTGCTATACTTGTTGTAAGAAGGGTCACTTGGGCAAGGATTGTCCGAATGGTAACACTCCGCAATCCAACCTTGTCCATTATGATTTTCATAAACTTAGGAATGACAAGATTGGCACTTGTACTATGAGGATGATTAGTTCACCTCAAACTAGTACAAGGGCTATTTGGGTTCCTAAGCATATTGTGACTAACCTTGTCGGACCCAACAAATGTTGGGTACCAAGAAGTGCTTGCTGAGCTTGTAGGTTGATCGAGTTGCATTGAAGTCATGGCAATGAAGAAAGAATTCATTATTTGATACCTTGCCATGAGAAGGACTAGAAAGTGAAAATCACTCAACCAATGCAATCTCGGTAACTAGTACTTAATGTTGTGCCTTGGTCACTCTTAGTTCTTTGTGAACACTCATGGATCACTAGACCTAGCTTTGTGAAGCATGAGGAAGTTACCTTGACACTTTCATAATTTTATTTTCCCATACCATTCGATGCTCCTAATGGCTCTCCAGAAGAGCATTTGTTGTGATAAGCTTTGCAGGGATCTATCTAGGTATTATAGAGGCTTATCAAAGGACAAGAGAAAGATCACCAAAAGGACCAAAAAGGGCAGGGGCGGTCTAACCGCCTGCCCCCCAAAAATGTCATTTGGCGGGTGACCCGAGGCGTCTCTGGAGGCTGTCGGGTGACCCGGCCACTTGGCCCGGGTGACCCGACATGGAGCTAATTTTCGACATTTTGGTGATTTCAAGGCAATGGTAATGAGATTCTTGGCATAGTTCAAATTGATAAATCTTTTTTATGCCTTGACCCACCCTTGAAGCAATCTCCCTTGTTCGTAATTGAATTGTGTGCTAAGTTCGAGAAATTCAAAATTCTCTAAGCACTAATTGAGGGGGAGCTTACTTCAAAGGTTGTGTCATTTGTGGGACTAACAATTTCTTCTAGTGAACTTGTAGTCTCATGTATTTGTGCATCATTCGCAAGCTCTTGACTTCACTACTAAAATCTTGAAGAATCAAGTAAGAGCTAGCCCTTCCTTAAATTTACTTATGCACAAATTCAAAAGGTCTAAAGGCAAAGGTATGTCCTCATGAACCTTTTTAAATACCGAAATGCATCTAGGCCATTATACCATGCTAGTGTGCTCATCTTAGCATGTAATTGCTTCAAGTGAATTTTTTTTGTGTGCCTCTCTAGATATTTGGTTGATACCTTCACATAAACTCGACTTGGTGTCCTGTGAATGTCTATTGAGTAGGGTATGAGCTAAATGTACTAAGGAGGTGATTTACTTGATGAGGATGCATGCACTTCGTGGCATAGGATAGATTTTTCGAAAATCCAACTAGCATGTGTAGGAAGTGTGCTTAATTTGAAAAATATTTGGTTCTTGGTCTTTGTGACCCTATTGACCCATTTGTGACTATAGTTCCCCTTGATTGTTCGATGGCTAGTCACAAGTGGGGATATTTTACTCTAGTCCATAATTCATCTCTAAATCCATATCTTTATCTCTCTCTCAATCACTCTTGGAAGAATCAAGAATGTGAATTATTTGGATTATCTCATGTTCTTCTAAGATTTGTGAAATTTGGATCAATTTCATCTCTATATCTTTTATCCAAATATTCCATGGAAATCAAGGATCAAATTCTCTAAGGCTGGAAAAGTGTTCCTCGGAACTACCGACCCTAGGGCGGAACTACCGATAAGAGCTCACTGTCAAAATTATGGAAATCATCGGTGCTTCCGACCCCACCTCGGAACTACCGCTAAAGGGTCTCTGGTTGAGTTTTTGTGCAGGGCCGGTTTAACCGGGGGGGGGGGTACGGTTTAACTGCCCCACCTAGTTTTTGTTCCCTGCACTTACAACAACTCCCAAGTATAATTTAAGAATATCCAAGGGGTTAAAATGAAAAGAGGGACAGAATCTTATCCCTATCTCAGCTTCCCTCAGGGCGGTCTAACCTGAGGGTCACCATGGTTAGACCGGGTACACGGGTCTTCGTTTTACCCAACCCCGTGACTCTACAGGCCCACAACCTTATCTCTTTGCCTCCTCTCTCTCTCCAACGATCAGGAACACCCCCATTCATCTCCAACCCGACCTCCTCTCCCTCTCAAGCTCCAACACCTTCTCCCATGGAGATTTGAAGTTTCCACCACTAAAAACCAAATCCAATCCGTGGAAGTTACTCTCCTAAGGCAGCTGAACCGGTTCCCCACCCGGTTCATTGGATTTCATCTCGGTTTCATCTCTCCAAAGGTATTCAAATCTTGTTTTGGCCCGATCTATCAACCCCATGAGTAGTTTTGAATATCCTTTGGTAGAACATCACCTGGCAACCCCTAGAAGACATTCCTAGAGTTTGGTTCAATTTTGTTAAGTACATTGTCATGAACACAAAATTAGGGTTGGCTGTCAGGGGTGGTCTAACCGCCCTGGCAGGGCGGTCTAACCGCCCTGCGCATGTCTGGCCCAAAACTTTGTTTTCTGCATGTATTTAATCTCCTTTTATCTAGGGACGTCACATGAACAGTGATCCCATATCCTTTCATCTGTGTTGCTATGTTTGGCCGAAAAGAGCCATTGGCTCAATGTTGACAGCTGTTAAGTACCACTTTTATGCCGTCAATTCCTGCATAATATAAATGAAAAGTGATCATCAACACTAGAATAGGGTTTTATACTGACAATTTCCACAAGTGTTGGTGTTTCTATCTTTTGTTGCAGGACACATCAAAATACGCATGGAATGATATAGTTGAGAGCAAGTAAACCAATGGCATAGATATGGCATCATCATAAACAACCTCAAATGCCAAATTGGTCTGCACCATTGCGACGGGCTCGTCGAGACGATCGAAACGGATATATCATTTGCATACATCGGAGCCCGGATGAGAGAGATATGCACAAGACATCATGTGGTCCGGTGGAACCCATCTGCCACGTGGCGACGTCGGCACACAGATGCCATGTGTCCATGACACCTCATCAATCCAAGAGAAGCACTTCCCGGCAGATCGAATCGACGCCACATGTTCAGCATAAGGATTGAATGGCCCACAACCCGAGCAAACTGCCTCCAACCGACCCATACATCGGGAACCGACCTTGGGACCCACCTAGTAGTCACCCAGATGAAAGGCGGCGCGAACGGAGCCAACCCGGGATCGGCCAACTCCACAGGTTGGCCAACCCCACTCTGAGGCGGTTCGCGCCCATCTTCCACGTGTCGTCTCCTCGGTGGATCCTAAGCGCATTCCGGGGGTGCTTGGGGTGTTCTCGCGCGGTGACCCGGGCCTATAAATAGAAGGGGAGGGGGTAAGAATAGAGACACACTTCACCACCCATTGAAGCCTCCTCTCCTAGAGAGAGTGCTAGAGTGGAGAGGGAGAGGGAGAGGCATGTGCTTTCCATGTCATTGTTCTTCATTTAGACTAAAGTGAGTATCTTTGTATTTTCTATTTAGACTAAAGTGTGTTCATACTTTTATGATATGTTCTTGTGTTCTTCATGCGTTCTTGATTTAGAGGCTTGTGTTCTTCATGAACACACCCCTTTGATCCTGTTGCATAGGTTCATAAGCTTTCATACTTGTTTGTATGCCCGTTCGTCTTTTAGAATAAAGTGGATATTCATGCATGTTCAATTAGACTAAAGTGGCATTCGTGATTCCTTTCTAATAGTTTATGCTAGGTTGCATGAGTAGCCTTTTTCCTCTGCTAGTGCGTAGATCCTGGGTTTATACGTTCGTCTGCTGCAAGTCGTTCGTATACATTAGAAGCTTAGTACGGGACTGAGTGGTCTCTCGTATGCCATTAGCAGAAGCTAGTAGTATCTATAGTTGAGTGAGATCAGGTCTCCTCCTTGCGGGTTCGTCGCTCTATATTTAATATAGAGTGAGGTTACTATGCGGATAGCGAGTCGATGTGGTAGTGTCGTAGCATAGACGTAGTGTCTAGGCTAGGGTTATCCTTCGCTTGCCCTATATCCCACGGATTGGTAGAGGTAGATCGGGGTGGTGACGTTGATACTTTGAAATCCTCCACGCTCGGATATAGTGCAGTCGAGGTTCGTCTTAGATCCGTAGGCCGAGTCTCCGATCAGGGGGTTCAGTGCCCAGAAGCAAGTTCTTGAGAGATCGACCTTTAACCTCATCTCAGAGCTATCCATAGGAATCCTCTCCCTTGCCTCATATCGTGGTGTGTCCTTGGACCATTAGAACGTTAGTACACACACGTTCCCTTGGATTCGATACCCTTGGAATACTCTGAGGTGAAAGCTACAACGGTATCCGTGCACTTGCGGATTTATTTCGTGTGTCGCTAAAATACCCAACAAGCTTTCGCGCGTTGCCGGGCAGTTGTTTGATCTATCTTCGTACCTAGTGGTCCTCGTATCTTTGTTTTTCTTTGTTTCTACCTTTACACCCATTACCCATGGAGAGGCCATCCTTTTACGACCTCTTCGCCTCAACTTATGAGTTCAATGATCCATCAACTTCCATATCCGACCATGAACTTCATTTCCATATTATGGGCATGGTTCAGGACCGACCCTTCTTTGGAGCGATCAATGAAGACCCTACTTTCATTTGGAAGTATTCGAGGAACTGTGTTTTCTGGTTCTCCTGTGCATGACACAGTGAATCCATAAGGTGGAAGTTGTTCTCTCTCGCCGAGAAGGGCGAGCAATGGTACACCGTAAAAAGTGTAAATAGTGATTGGGGCAAACTTTGAGATAACTTTTGCAACTCATTCTCTCTCGTGGAGAGGTGCAATGGTATACTCATATGGCCTCTCTCCTGTGGGATATTTTCGAGTTTGAACAATTAGAGGAGGAGTCTATAGGAGCAGCGTGGGCTAGGTTCAGACGCCTTTGTGCATCTGGACCCGGCTCATTTCTACCCGATGATGTCTTGCTTTACGCATTTTGCATGAGTATAGACATGGACGCCCAAGATCTTGACATCGCCGGAGGTTCGTTTGCACACAAACTCTAGTGGAAGGAAGAGCAATCCTAGACGACTTCTTAGAAAACTCTTTCTTCCCTGACTATAACGAACCCCACCAGAATTAGATTCGATCCATGAGAGTCTCTCAATAGCCGAACCTGAACCTACGGTTTCCACATATCAATTTTCGACCGTTGAGCCCTCTCAAGAACTAGGAACAATGGAGGACGAAGAAATTCAGCCTCCAGAGTTCCTCTATCAATTCGAGGATAACCCTCTTGAAAATCTGAAACACCTCGAATTGCTTAGATGTCCAACTAGGAAGGAGCCCTCTTACCATTCCAAATCAGCTAGCTAGAAATCTTTTGATAGAACCTTCCCCTGTGCCTAATGGTACCTCCTTTGCCTCCCGATCCTCCAAATGAAACATCTATCATGGAGGCCCTGGAGAAGAAGTGGTCGACTGGAGTGGGAAACTTTTCCGAAGCACTTTGGATTTGTTCACCCTCTACGATCATTTCTTGTTCCATAAGGGGAATTATCATAGAAGCCCATCTTAACCCCAATATGGAGGTTAATGTCATGCCATGGCACCTAGCATACACTTTGTTGGGCAACGTTATGCTAAGACCATCCGACAAACTCCTCAAGGGTTGACCCTCCGGACATATTCTTGAGTGTCTGGGGGTTGCATGTGCCGTGCCACTCCTAGTAGACAAGATCAAGGTTAATCTAGACTTCCACATCTTTGATGTCCTCGATCTTGATCTCCTCCTAGGCTCCCCTATAGAAAAACTTCTTGATGCATCTCGAGGGAGCCTAGATGAAAAACTTAGGGAAGCCGCTTCTGCCACCACTCCCTTGTTCTCAGAAACTTCTATGGCGAAGCCTCTTCCTAAGAAAAACCCGCTCGAGGAGATGAGGCATGTATCTCCGTTCGCATCCTCTGAGCCCATTGTCATTGAGGTTGTAGAATTTTCTACTCCTCAAGAGTATGACTCTGAAGATCCTCTTCACTTTTGTGAAGCGATCATCACTCTCGACCAAGTTTGAGCCTCTTCCTACTAGCCCATACTATGTTGCTCTCGACCTTGATCGAGAATCAACATTGAGCTTCCATGATGAATCTCTTGAGATGGAGAAATCATGGGCCGTGGGGAAATCTATGAGCCGACTGGAGTTCAAAGGAAAGGATTCCATTGACGAGCATGGTAGCTTCACTCTTGATATACCATCCAGACCATGCTTGTATCATGCCTCTCCAGAGTCAGCCATGCTTAGTGCACTGAGCACGCACGAGGACTACAACCGCCTTATGGTCCTCTCCTGTAAAAAGTTTAGAAGGATGGTTGTAGATGTATATGTTTACCATAAGCATTGCAGATTTCGTGTATGCTCTATGGCACTAACCTTGCAGCTAAAGCTTCACTGATACATCAACAATTGGTGGTGAGACGGGAATGACATCACCAATGAAAGCTGCAGGAAGAAGTTCCCATGGTCGAGCTTATGACCGTAAACAAAGCACTACCAGGAGATAGCCTGGATTAGGTTAGATTTTATTTCCCTTTTCAAATAAAGAGCAAGAACATGTTTTTAGGATAAGGTTGTCCTTCGGGTATTCTTGGTCACTGACATTTCAGGTGGAGATTGAACAAGACGGTGGATAGGTGATGCCTAAGAACATGCGAGCTACATCACTACTACGCCTTTATAAGCTTTTGTTGAGAGAACATTTACAAAAGGAAGCTTGATCTCCACACACTTGAGTTTTGTTGCCTAGCAATGCAAACTTCATGTGTGGGGGAGGTATGTGAGCATCCTGAGTAAAGTTCCTCTCATCCAAATCTTATCCTGGTTTGGAGATGATGTTAGCTCTTGCCTCTTGCCCAGTTAGGTACGTCCTGCTTTTGACTTTAAACAAAGCCCTTCCGGGAGGTTGCCCGTTGTTCGCCACCCTATGCTCATTTTGTATCCCTCTGAAAATAGCTTGATCATGCTTTCTTGCTTCCTTTATCTATGTTCATAATGCTATGGTTTGAGTGCATGTTTAGCTACATGCTTTCATAGGTTGTTTTAAATTAAGCATGGTGCTTAGGTTAAAACTGCCATCTTCAATCAAATAAGACATGGTGTTGAGTTTGATTGATGAACCTTATAGTAATGCTTGCATGGATATTGGTTGTATGTGCGGACTAACCCTTGCAGGAATTTCCGAATCCAAATGGGGTAAGTCGTTGAGCATGATTCAAATGGGAAGGTAAGCCGAGGCAGGTCAGCCTTGTTTGAGCTAGGTCTCATGGTGAATTTATATTTGAATTTGAATAAAGGCTCACTGGTTCTCGAACCAGTAGAGTCCATCTTTTATTTTCCCTTTTTGTTTGAAGATTGCACTAGGTACAAGAACAAGTGTGGGGGTGATCTCCCAAGCTTATCATCGACATACACACTTGAGATCTCCCACACAGGCATTGCACAACATCGACTGCACTTCCATGACAAGGGACAAGTCAAACTAAAGTGATCCGGTTGCCCCATGGGTTAGTTGAACCACTGCTGGTCCTCCTTGATCTCTATTTCTTCAGGGTCGATGGTATGTGCACCCTTTACCTCACCCTCTTTGACTCATGAGTTTAAATGAATTTCAATTCTTATCTGCTAAGTCAACTCTTGGAATCGTGCTCTACCTATTTTACATGTTTCCTATGGTTGGCTTGCATATATTTTATTCCATGCTTATCATCTTGTTGCTTGTGAACAAATATCATTATGGAACTCATGCTCATCTAAGTAGTTGGTGTTTGTGATATGGTTTGATGATATGATCTTCTCTCTAAATGTTTGAGTGCTTGGGAATTTATTTGAAAAAAAATCGAAAACCCTTTGCAAAGCTCCTCTTTGATATTGCCATAGTCCTACCAAAGCCATATGATGTTTTTAGTTGGAAACTTTATACTCATATGCTGCTTGTTATTGCATTGTGCTTTGTCAAATTGTTGTGACCCTTGTGAGAATTCTTTTCATGCTTTCATGGTCAAGATTCATGTGCACCACCATATCCCCTTGCTATACTTCCACACTAGAAGTTAGCATTGTATCATTGATCCATTCCATAAAAATAAAGTTCCATGTGTGGTGTGACCTCTCTCTCTCCAAAAGTATTGTTGAAAAAAAGAGACATGGGCTATGAATAAAAAGAGAAAAAAAACACCATGCTCAAAGCATGAGTGAAAAAAAATGCCTAAGGCATGAAAAAAAAGAGAAGGATAGCCCATGTCCAAAATAAAGAAGGAAAAGGAGAGAGATGTGATCACGCAAAAAGGAGTTCCAATAAATTTGATGGTAATAACTAGCACCCATTCTGGGCCTAGTATCCACCTTACCATATCCATCACATCCATACACGTGCACATCTTGATCCGATTGTATGAATTGTTTTTCTCTGTGGATCCGGTTTTTGACTTTGCAATAGATGTGATGCAAGTATGCTTTATCTTTTATCCTACCCTCAGCTCCACATGTAGCCATCATTAAAAGTAGGATGAAAGAAAGGCAAATCTAATGCCTTGGTGAGGATATATACACATTGAGTGATCTGAGAGAATCAGATGAGGAGCTAAGCAAAGGTTTGTTTTGAAAATTTATTGCAAAACCCCAAGTTACTTGACATGGTGAGCAGAGGTGATTTGATTCATGACCGTTCCACTCCTCAACTACCCAAGATGGCATGATAGACACTTCACAAAGTTCACAAGTATAAGGTATGGTTTGGAATATCTCTTATGCTTGCTTCATACCTCTGGATATCATGTCTCACCTTGATTTATTCTCCCTTCACTCGGGATGAGCAAAGGTCAAGTGTGGGGGTGTTGTTGACGGCTGTTAAGTACCACTTTTATGCCATCAATTCCTGCATAATATAAATGAAAAGTGATCATCAACACTAGAATAGAGCTTTATACTGACAATTTCCACAAGTGTTGGTGTTTCTATCTTTTGTTGCAGGACACATCAAAATACGCATGGAATGATATAGTTGAGAGCAAGTAAACCAATGGCATAGATATGGCATCATCACAGACAACCTTAAATGCCAAATTGGTCTGCACCACTGCGACGGGCTCGGCGAGACGATCGAAACGGATATATCATTTGCATACATCGAGCCGGATGAGAGAGAGATATGCAGGACATCATGTGGGTCGGTGGGACCCACATCAGGCCACGTGGCGACGTGCCGGCACACAGGATGCCATGTGTCCATGACACCTCATCAATCCAAGAGAAGCACTTCACGGCAGATCCGCCACATGTTCGCATAAGGATTGAAGGGCCCACAACCCGAGCAAACCGCCTCCAACCGACCATACATGGGAACCGACCTTGGGACCCACCTAGCGGTCACCGGATGAAAGGCGGTGCGAACGAGCCAACCGGGATCGGCCAACCCCACAGGTTGGCCAACCCCACTGAGGCGGTTCGCGCCCATCTTCCACGTGTCGCTCCTCGGTGGATCCTAAGCGCATTCCGGGGGTGCTTGGGGTGTTCTCGCGCGGTGACCCGGGCCTATAAATAGAAGGGGAGGGGGTAAGAATAGAGACACACTTCACCACCCATCCAAGCCTCCTCTCCTAGAGAGAGTGCTAGAGTAGAGAGGGAGAGGGAGAGGGAGAGGCATGTGCTTTCCATGTCATTGTTCTTCATTTAGACTAAAGTGAGTATCTTTGTATTTTCTATTTAGACTAAAGTGTGTTCATACTTTTATGATATGTTCTTGTGTTCTTCATGCGTTCTTGATTTAGAGGCTTGTGTTCTTCGTGAACACACCCCTTTGATCCTGTTGCATAGGTTCATAAGCTTTCATACTTGTTTGTATGCGCGTTCGTCTTTTAGAATAAAGTGGATATTCATGCATGTTCAATTAGACTAAAGTGGCATTCGTGATTCCTTTCTAGTAGTTTATGCTAGGTTGCATGAGTAGCCTTTTTCCTCTGCTAGTGCGTAGATCCTGGGTTTATATGTTCGTCTGCTGCAAGTCATTCGTATACGTTGGAAGCTTAGTACGGGACCGAGTGCTCTCTCGTATGCCATTAGCATAAGCTAGTAGTATCTATAGTTGAGTGAGATCAGTTCTCCTCCTTGCGGGTTCGTCGCTCTATATTTAATATAGAGTGCCGTAGGTTGCTATGCACCGGATAGCGGATAAGCGTGGTCGGTGTGGTAGTGTCAGTAGCATAGACGTAGTGTCTAGGCTAGGGGTTATCCTTCGTTTGCCCTATATCCCACGGATTGGTAGAGGTAGATCGCAGGTGGTGACAGCCCTGTTGATCCTTTGAAATCCTCCACGTTCGGATATAGTGCAGGTTGAGGTTCGTCTTAGATCCGTAGGCGAGTCTCTGACGGATCGAGGGGTTAGCGGTGCGCAAGTTCTTGAGAGATCGACCTTTAACCTCATTTGTAGAGCTATCCATAGGAATCCTCTCTCCCAGTGCCTCATATCGTGGTGTGTCCTTGGACCATTAGAACAAAGTTAGTACACACACGTTCCCTTGGATTCGATACCCTTGGAATACTCTGAGGTGAAAGCTACGACGTTATCCGTGCACTTGCGGATTTATTTCGTGTGTCGCTAAAATACCCAACACTCAAACTGTGACAGGCGGTCTAACCATACGGTCGGGTGCCAATTGCTCTAGAATGCCGAGCCTCGACACTCATTCTAGCCAGTTTTGTTCCTGGTGTCTCATACACTTTTGTTTCACATCTTGTGATCCAGACGATGTAATGCCAAGGGTGCGGTTCTCGAGAAAAAGAAAGAAAAGAGGCAGTGGTGACTCCGGGATGTCCACCGGTCCAAGTACACACAACTTGAGGCCTAGAGGACAGCAGCCACCACCTGTTTACTATGGTGATGACATTGAGATGAGTAACAGAGTGGAGAGCTGTGATGATGATGTGGAGGATCCCACTCTTAATGTTGAAGTCAGCTGGCGTCAGCAGGGAGATGCAGGTGGAGGTAATGACAGTGATGATGATAGTGATGAGGAAGAGGATGAGGAAGAGGAACAGAGGGGTGGTAATCAGCTTGGTAGTCCCTATATCAGAGAGCCCCACTATCCTTCTTACAGAGGACCTATTGATTATTATCAGCAGGGGATGGCGGACACGTGGTAAAGTTGAGAAGAGTCAATCCGGTGGTGAGGCTAGGGCCTGATTGATTTTGGACCACCTTTCAGCAGGATTATTACACCACAGCCATCATTACTGGTAGAAAGGCTAAAATCACCAACGATGCTCAGTATGTTGATTGGGACTTTATGGAGAGGAAGAACAATCCTATCATTATTGAGGTGATTCAGGCTTGTGAGGAGAAAGGGCTTAAGGTCCTCATGGGCTTTAAGCAACATTGGAACAAGGAGCTCATCACCCAGTTTTATGCAACAGTTTATTTTGGCTATGTGTTAAATGAGAATGGGCAAAGTGAGAGGGCTATGTATTGGATGACTGAGGGTGAAAACTTCCAGCTCTCTTTCTCTAGTTTTCTCATTTTGTTTAGATTACCAAATGATGGGTTCCTCCGGAAGCTCCATGATGAGGGCCCACTTGAGGCTAAGAGGATGGCTTTTATGTATCCCAGGAATGCAAGGGACAGTTGGGGACATGTGAAGGGTCTATACACATATTATTCTATCCTCAACCGTCTATTCAGAAAGACTCTCACGCCTAGGGATGGCAACACTTCGAATATCAATGCTTTGCAGAGGAACTTGATGGTTGCCATGAAGCCTGGTGAGCCGGCATTTAATGTTGGTGACTTCTTGTGGCAGGAAATAAAGAATTCTTCAGAAAATCCACAAAGGTTGTGTAGCTATGGCCCCTACATTAGCTACATTATCAAGAAAGTCACACAAAGGGCTTATCCTAATGACACAAAGCATCGCCCTTTGCAACCAAAGCCCAGCAAGATAGTGAGAGTCCCATCTCCATAGGATGATCAGCGAGAGGAGCAAGAAATATTTGAAGAAAGGGAGGCGGCAGTGGGAGGCTTATCACAGGGGCGGTTCAACCACCCGTGATCTGGCCTGGCGGTGAGAGAAGAAACAGCTCCCGCTTTGCAAATTGATCAAGATCTTCCTTGGTATGTGCAAAACATGAGAGATATAGAAGTTGATGAGCAAGAGAAGAGGAAGAAGGATAAGAAGATGAGGGATACCATGAAGGCACTTCGCACTCATGCCGGTATTCAGCCTCCTAGGTCTCCTATCTCACCATCCCCTCCAGAGGTTGAGATACCCTCAGTGGGCGATAGGGTGCAAAGCTTCCTCAACTCCGATCTCTATTATCAGTATGGAAGCAACTTTGGATCGAATATTGGTGCTTCTTCCTCCTCGGCCCTCCTCCTCCACCACCTTTGGTTTTGATACTATGTTTGAGGATGATGCGGTGGCACCGGAGCCTTGGGTTGCTCCTCCAACTACTGAGGAATGGGCGGCTCGTGTCTCCCATGAATTCTTTGATCAACCTGCACCATCCCATGGTATGGAAAATCTCTCCTCTCTCTTTTCTGAAAATTTTCCATATCTAGCTCTTTTACCTCTCATTTCTCTCTTGTATGCCTATTTGAAGATCCGAACACCGGAGAGGGCAATTGGGATAGGTGGAAGCAGCAGTGACTTGGCAGCCGCAACATCTTCTCCAGGCCCTTTATGGATGCTTGATGACAAAGGGGGAGAAAAAGTGGATTAAAGCAATGTGTTCATCTCCTAGTTTGGCATTCTGCGGGCGTCTAACATGGGGTAGGCGTGATCAACCGCCCTACCCCTGTGAGCTGAGAGTTGATTTTGGACTGTAATAAATGGATCTCTACTTTATCTTGTGGACTTGAGTATTTGTATGTGTGCTTCTGATTGTGTAGAACTTATTTATGTATCCTAAGTGACATTTGTGATAGTTTGTGATGCATGAATTGATTGATGAATGGGGGAGGCGATTAGACCGCTGCAACCTGGGTTTGACCGCCTACCCAAACAAAGACACACACTTTCCTTTGTTGAATGCTTATCATGCCATATGCATCACGGTTTTATTTTTATTTTGTCACACACATCTCCAAAGACTCCACTGATTCTAAGATATAGGAGGAGCTCTCATGTTTTACTCTTTAATATGTGCTTCTGGCATTTGAGGCCAATTTTTTAATTCCATTCAAAGCACACGTTGAGGGGGAGCTCGAGCTATATCTAAGAATTAAAAATGCGCTTAAATGATTTATTTGTAAGCTTTAATCGAGTTGTCATCAATCACCAAAAAGGGGGAGATTAGAAGTGCATCTAGGCCCCTAAGTGGATTTTGGTGAATTGAACGACAAAACGATTAAAGGTCTAACTTGTTTTGTCTAAAGATTGTGAGCAGGTTTTTATTATTTATTCATGAGTTACAATGGTTGTTTATTTAAACGGATATTATTTGGCTCACAATAATTGAAGGCAAGCAAGGGTGTGATCCTTATGCAAATTGGTTAATGTCAAGCAATGAGTGGATTTATTTATTGGGGATATTTTGTGAAGATGAATTACATGTCTCCAAGGAATGTGGTAGCTTGACTAAAAATAAAAGGGATCATACAAATAGAAATCGGTAATTCTATCAAGTTAAAGTGCAAGGCTTCATGTGGTAATTGAAAGAGGACACAAGGATGAGTATAGACTTAATGGTCCTTAAATGGAAGCTTGCATATTCGTTGTCAATCAAGAACAAGCATTTGAAGCGGGATTTCAAATGAAGGTCAAATTGTGGATTAAGCAAAGCCTAACTCAATGTGGATTGGGTAAGTGATGAAGAGATCAACCGAGGTGTCTAGGGTGAGGGACTAAGCAATCTTTGGGGTCTTGGCCCGGCCGCCATTAGTGTTTTGCTAAGGTGAAGTTCTAGCATCCGTGGGGTCTCCAAGTATCATATCCAAGCCTTAACCGAGGGAAGCAATGCAACACATCAATAAGTTATGATTGGCAATATGGAGTGACTTAAGGATTAAAGTGAGCACTCCTATGCAAAAAGGGAAAAATCCTAAGTCACTAGCTCAAGTATGGATTTGCTCAAGACATCGGCTATGTTGGAAGCCCTCAAGTTGGAATTGCAAAAGTATGGCAAGATTGAAGATCTACAAGCTCAAGTGATCGACTCCGTTTTATATTTATTCTTGAGTTTTAGGAATGTCGTACTATCAAGAGGTATGCAACATTAGCTCTAAGACAAAAGATCAAAAGTGCTCATTAGTTGACCTAAGTGAGAATTAGCCTTGAGAGAGTTCCTGGGTAGTCTAACAAACCTCTAACCCAACCTTAGCCACTTCAACATGTCTTGGAGTGCTTGTGAGAAGAGAGAAGTGTTTTTGGGCTCTCTCTGCCCAGGGCGGTCTAACCGCCCCTGGCAGGCCAATGGCTAGTTTTTCAAACTGGCCGGAGGCAGGCGGTCTAACCGCCCTGGCCAGAGTTCTAACGGCTAGTTTTCCTTGTGAGGGGTATAAGTACCCCTCGAGCTCCACTTGTTGGGGCTGCTGATTCTAGGGTTGCTGAGGTGCTCCCCCTGCTGTTTTTCTTAAGCCAAAGCCATAGAATCCACTACAAGGTTCCCCCCCTATTGCAACACAACTCTTAGGCAACACCACAAATTTGGTTGCATTAGGGGGGTACTATGGCACCGAAACAGTGATTTAATTGTAATATGCGTGTCTATTGCTACACAAAATTTGAGTTGCAATATTTATTTTTTGTGTTGCAATAGGTTGACGCTAATGCACCCATTATGAGGATTTGTGTTGCATTTGGTTGGAAATACTGCTACCCCATTTCTGTGTTGCATTAGCATGTCGTGAGTTGCAATAGAAAGTTGCTATGGCCACCGTACTAGGCTTGGTTGCGTTTGAACGGCTATATCGCAACGTCTTATTTGGGTTGCAAATATATCTTTGCGATGTTGCAACAGGTTGGCGCTAATGCACCCATTATGAGGAATTGTGTTGCATTTGGTAGGAAATATTGCTACCCCATTTCTGCGTTGCACTAGCAATTCGTGTGTTGCAATAGAAAGTTGCTATGGCCACCATACTAGGGTTGGTTGCGTTGGAATGATGTGTCATCGCAACGCGTCTTATTTGGGTTGCAAATATATCTTTGCGTTGTTGCAATACATGGAGGGCTATTGCTTCGTTTCTAGCCTCAAGGAGGAATATCGTGTACGTATTGCCACGAAATTTGTTTTGATGAAAAAAAATTGTGCTATGGGGTTGTAGCGAAATTTAAAATGCGATTTAATAGGTAAATGTTATTATGAAAATATGAATTTTAACAATATGGTATAGACTATATGTACCATGAAAAAAGAGAGGATTTGTTTAGATGAAAAAATGGTGTGCTTTGGGGATGTGGGCAAAGCCGAGCCACAACAAAGCTACCGCGGCGTAAAGCCCAGCGGGAGCGAGTGGCCGGCAAACCCATTAAGCCCCATAGCACAAGTAGCAAGCGATGAGTGGATGACGGTAGTTCGAGTTCGAGGCGCAGCACGCCTCCTTTGCCGGGATACCCCTTCTCGAGTTTCGGGGTGGCACTAAAGGTCTGAGTGCACGCCGCTGCAAAGAAGCCAAATGGGCGGTGAGAGTAATAAAACAAGGATGGGCCGGCCCAAATCGTCTATAACCTTCAGCTCCCCACCACCAATACACTTCAGCTCGACCATCCCTCCGGCTCCGACCGACACTCCACATCGAGATGCCCGCATCGAGGTTTCCCCGGCGAGCGGCGGCGCGGGAGTGGACGCATCGAGCCTTCCCAGGCCAGCGGTAGGCACGGACGGAGGGGTCGCAACACCGCAACACAGCCGAGCGGCGGCCACGGCAGGTGGGGCCGCATCGAGGGATCCGCATCGAGATCGAGCGGCGGCGACGGCGGGGCCGCACCGAGGGTTTGCAGCAAGTGGCGGCGGCGTATGGAGGCCCGCACACCACGCAGAAGCGCGATGCACGCGGGCGGTTCAAGTCTACCACACTGCCGACCTCATCGTCCTCCGGTACAGTCGGCGGCACCCCAACCCCATCGTTCTCCGATGACGGATGGCACGCCACCTCCTCGTCGTCTGACGGCCCGCATCGCCAAGTCGATCCATCCGGTAAGGGTAAGCAGGCCCTAGTCGGATGCAAGCGGTCCAGAAGTGAAGTGAGGTACACTGCCCTGCCCTCTTTGACTTTCCAGGAATCGGGTGACTCCTTTTGCAATTAGAAAAATGTTAGTGGTTCATAGTAATCAAATTTTCATACTAGATAATGATAATTGGGTTTTTGTGTGGATCCATCTCACCTCATACTAGATAATGATAATGATAATTGGCTTGATTTCTTGCCATCTTTTCGTGAATCGACTGTACATTTGATCACATTGCTAAAAACAAAGCCAGCCAAATGAAGTTAGTTTGCGCAGGCTGTCCCATTTAGTAGGTTAGGCCTTTTCTGGCAGCTAGTAGGGGGATCACGGGTAAATTGGTATACAATATGAGTCAAGAGATTGAATAGGCTGTTTTAAACAAATCTGAAAAACAGCAAATTGTTTTGTTTGGTCAGGCTAGTGAACACTTCTAATCAGGTGAGGATCATCATTCCGGACTCGGATGATGAGCAGGACAACAGCAAGAAACCGTCGCCATCGAAAGCTTCGGGATCATCGAAAAGAAAGGTGCATTTTTTTGATTATTTGGCTGCATTGGCCACTGCTGTTGTAACACATTTCAGGTTAGTAACTTGTGTTTGTTGCCTACTGTAGGAAATGCCCTTGCGCCAAATGGATCAGCAGCTGAAGGAGCGCTATGATGATTTGCGGGAGCAGATTGAGAACCTAAGCGTGGACATTGCTTTGGAAGCAGGAAGACATGGAGATGACCTCAAGGAATTCATGGAGGCTCTTGCTGACAAGTTAGAAGGGATGGAGAAGAAGATCTGCAAGCTTCAGGATAAAGTCAATCGCAAGTAGTAGTATTCTAGCTTAGTACGTAACATAACCAGGTCCTAGGTGGATGTATTGACACCGTTTTTTGGAAAAACTGGTTAAAAAGGGATAAGGAGAAACAGCTGATGGAAAACAGAGTGCAATCGGCCGATTGAAGGAGGAACAGAGCAATCAACGAGATCCGTCGATGGTCAGAAGAGTTCAGCCCTGACAGTGGGCCAGCAGGTCAGAGCAATCGGCCGATGACTAACCAGAAGATCGGCCGATGGGCATGAAGAAGGCGGTATTCAAAGGGATACGCCAAAAGGAAAGCACGGTGGAGGCGGGTCAATCCATGATTGACAACGGGTCAAGAGTCAGTTTTTAGAAGGTCTTTTGACTCCTGCGAGAGTCCTTTTCTATTTTTAGTAGTTTTTTTCTTTAGATGCAAGTAAACAGTCCCGTAATCGGCTAGGAGTCGGGTTGTCCTCAGGACATAAATAGCGACCCTGCGAGGTCGGAAAAATCGGTACACACCAATATCAAACAAACCGCCTCCGGGCAAACCCTTTACTTTCGCATCTACTTTACAAAGATCTACCTTTACAGCATCTACTTTTCGGCGACTTCGCCATTGCATTTTTTCTCTTTTCTACAACGCCGTGCTTCGGGTTCGTCGGGCTGCATCAGTTGATCTCCGACAAGCTTGTGAGTACCGTTTTATTGAATAACCCTAGGCTTTAACCTCGGGGCGCATCGCTGAGGTTTCGTCTAGTTCTTTATTCACCCTCACCGATATTAGCTAGATCTAAAAGTTTTCGTACCAAATTCTTGTAGTTTTAGCTATTATCATTATCATCCGCTCGATCTAGATCCTATCGGCTTTCAACATCACAGCCGATTCCGACCTACTCGAGTGCTGACGTCACGATCGGCTGATCCAGCCGATCGCACCCGCGCTTCGGTCGCTTTCGAGCCGGCCGATCCCGCTTTTCCCGTATCGGCCCGATTTGGGTACGGTACACGTGTCGCTACAAGGCCATCGGTTCTCTAGCCGATCCTAATATTTTCCATTGTCAATCAATAGGTCGATTGGTGCACGCCTCGCTTCTGCATCGGAGTCACGTGTGTCGCGGCGCAAGGGTGACGCCTATTTTGCGTCAACACACTTTTGGCACGCCGGTGGGACACGAAAAAGTCAACAATGAGCCTCGAAGACCGGTCGCTCAAGTCGATCCAGACAGCGTTCAACCCATCACCAAGGATCGGTGAAAGATTCGAGACAAAGCGAGCTCGAGGCTCACATAAAGCATTATGAAGAGCTTTATGCATCATACGGTCGAGACTAAAGTGGTGTTTTCAAGAAGAATCCTTTGCCAACACCGAAGCAAGTCACCGTCTCGGCCGATCTGAAGGGCTTCAAGACATGATGACCAAAGCCATGCATCGACAATGATTGATCAATCCAAGGTATTCGCAAATACTATTGAATGCCATAATTGATGCACTCAACCTAGGAGCGAGGCGGGATGTCTGGGGCCCTGCATACTTTCAACCAAGGTGTACTCCTCTGTGTTCAAAGCAAAACCAATCGGCCAACCCCGATCGATGATCAACGAAAAGCTACACCATCTCCTGGCGCCACCAGGTTCTTCGCCGGATTCTCGGCCGATTCGAGAATCAAAGCGGCAATGGTAAAGCTAAAGATCCCAGTCACATCACGGGCGGTCTAACGTCCAGGATCAGGTGCTTCCAATGCAGAATCAGCAAAAATATCCTGCTATGAGAGATTCAGATGGGAAGCTTGCAGGATGGGACTTACCTCGTGATCACTTTGAGACTAACATCTCAAATTTCTTTGAGCCTGTGCCTGAGGAAGTCCCAGAAGTAAAATACCCAGTCTTACCAAGCTACATTTGGAGGTACTCGAGGGCATGCACATGAATGGGGAAGGAGTGGTGTTCGTTTACTTCAATCATGGGAGCAAGAACTTTGAAAGAGTCAAGATTAGTCCAGCTCATGCTCACATGGTCATACCAACAGAGAAAAGACCTCCTATTCCACCGCAGAGGCCAAATCCTACTCCACCTCAGAGTTTGGCTCAGCAGCCGATACTCGGGATGCCCATACCAATCGCTCCACTACAACAACCAACGCTGGGATGCCCATACAGACAGCCCGCCTCAGCTCAACAACAATGCAGGCTGTCTTAACCCCAGCTAATACGGTGGCTCATACAAGATCTTCACCTCAACAGCCAATCAACCAAGGAGCAGCAGGGCAGCCAGTGTTTCCACAAGTGGATTCAGCGCGATTGCTGCAAACACTTCTAAATTAATTGGCTATTTCAAACCGATTGAATACGCTTGACCAGCCCCATCGGCTAGTCGGTGATTGAACAGTGCACCTATTACAGTCATTCGAGACACTCAAGGTTCTCTGAGGCAAGGACAGTTCGGATCCAAAGACAAGAATCTTAGAAGAAACGACCTCCGAAACTCCAGTGAGATACAAGCAATTGAGCAAGTGGCTCTGAGTTGAAATCTCATGTGAAGCAAGAGTTGATCGACCACTTCTTGGAGATGCTATCGAAGCAATATGGGATAAAACCCAAGCAGCAGTCCTGCATGTACGGGACAACCGTATCCCTCTCGGCTATGATCGAGATACCGTTCCTCAAGGTTCAATGTGCGAGACTTCACCAAGTTCTCGGACAAGATGAAACATCCACTATGGAGCACATCACTCGGTTTATCATCTAATGTGGAAGCGGGGAATGTTGATGCACTCAGGATACGGTTGTTCTCTTCATCTCTGTCAGGGCCGGCATTCTCATGGTTTACATCACTGCCAGCTAACTCCATCATCAAGTGGTCCGATCTGGAACAGCAGTTCCATAATTACTTCTTCTCTGGCATCAACGAGATGAAGATCACTGATCTGACTAGACTCAAGCAAAGGAATGATGAAACAGTAGCTGGATTCGTTCAAAGATTCAGAGAGGTCAGAAATAAGTGCTATAGTCTGAATTTGGGAGACAAGCAACTAGCTGAGTTGGCTTTCCAAGGTCTCTTGCCGACCTTAAGGGAGAAATATGCATCACATGACTTTGAAAGTCTCAGCCAGTTGGTCAGCCGGATGAGTCAAGAAACTGCAAAGTCCTATGAGCCTAGAAGGAACTTTCAGAAGAAGGTGTCGTATGTGGACTACTCTGACTCAGAAGATGAAGACAATATGATAGGACTCGCAGAGTGGGTCAAAGGCAAGAAGACAGTGTCCTGTCCCTTTGGCAAGAAAGAGCCAGAGAAATTCGGCTTTGATATCACTAAGGCCAATAAGGTATTTGATCTGTTGCAGCAAGCGATTAAACTCTCCCAGTTCCATACCATACCATCTGCAGAAGAGCTGAAGAGGATGAAGTATTGCAAGTGGCACAATGCAACATCGCATGATACCAATGATTGCAAGATCTTCAGACAACAAATCCAATCAGCTATTGAGCAAGGGAGGCTTAAATTTGGAACTCCTACCAAAGCTGAAAAGCCGATGAAGATTGATCAGCACCCCTTCCCAGCTAACACAGTTGAAGTGTCTAGCAAAGACACGTCACGAGTTAAGTTGCTGACATCTGATTTGGCTCAAAATAAAGGAACCGTCGATCCCAAAGTACAAGTAACCGCTGCCGATGTCAAAGGAAAAGGGTTACTATTTGAAGAAGGAGAATCAAAGCCATGCCAACCCGTCACGTCACAAATGTTGATCAACAAGTTCCAGCGCTGACAAGAGAAAGCAAAGGAAAGAGAGGAGTGGGCACGGCGTAATGAAGGACATTGGAGATGTCCGTTCTTCAAATACTGTTGGGAAGAAGGAATCAAGCTGCCGACGGCAGGAAACTGTCTAGAGTGCAACAGGGCTTACAATAATGGCAACTCATCCAAAAGGATTTGCTTTGATGACAGAAGACCTATAGCCAAGGATCACCGTGGATTCAACAATCAACGAGTCTCGGTTCACGATCGGTTGGGGGCAAAGCCGGCCCACGATCGGGTCGGGGCAAAGCCAGCGTCCACGATCGGCTGTGGGGCAAGGCTAGCATTCATGATCGGTGGGAGGCCGAGTCAATGAAGAGTCAACGATCGGCTAGAAGAGATGGCGATTCTCCGGTCCCCGACGAGGACATCATGTCTTGCCGAGCTCCCGAACGCCGACACATTGCAATTGGATTATGAAGGGTCAAGCCAAACACGTAAGAAGCCTAATCCACAGTGGTGTCCAGATGGCTTGACTAAGTCCCAGAAGAGAAGAGTCCAGCGCCACGTCGCCTAGAACAACATGAAGAAGCGAGAGACTTGTCTTTGGACAAGAAGAAGGTTCGGTCTAAAGTTTGGCGCCCAAAGCCTAAGGCTGATGGTGAGGAAGATGACAAACCCCGGGCTGATATAAACATGGTTGTCTTTCTACCAAAAGAGTTTATGGCTCTAATTGATTCGGATCTGTCCGATGAAGAACTTGGCATGGCTCAACTAACACTGGAACCTAGGCAAGCCGTCTTTAAGAAACCAGAAGATGAGAAAAGACAACACTTGAAGGCCTTGTTTCTCAAAGGATTTGTCAATGGCAAGCCAGTCACCAGGATGCTCGTAGATGGAGGAGCAGCAGTCAACCTAATGTCGTACACCATGCTGCGCAAGATTGGGAAATCTGATGAAGATTTGACCCAAACCGACATGATGTTGGTGGACTTCGAAGGCAATGTCTCTCCGGCTCAAGGAGCCATCTGCATGGAGCTCACCATCGGCAGTAAGACCCTTCCGACCACTTTCTTTGTCATTAAAGGGAGGGGATCTTATAATCTTCTGTTGGGTCGGGATTGGATACACGCCAATAGTTGCATAGCATCTACAATGCATCAATGCATCATCCAATGGATTGGAGATTCAGTGGAGGTGGTGCAAGGAGAAACCTCCTTGGCAGTAGCAGCGACAGAAGCACAAGGATGGACCTATGATCAAGTAAGCTACATATCTGGGAAAGCCTGGGATACCAAATATCTCAGAGTGTCCGATTTTGGACTAAAGCCGGTTCAAGCAGTCGGCTCTGATGACGAGGCTTAATGAATCAATTCATTGAAGACGAAAGGGAGCTTGGGCTCAGAGTTACAGCAGCCGATGGATTGGTTGCCTAAGTGCGTCAATAATTGTACAAGCCGATTGTCTTATCGTGCCTATCGACCGATTAAGTTTTCGAGCTACATCCGATTGCTGATGTAATCGTAGAATAGCCGATATCTGTAAAGAATCGCTTTTAGTGCAAAAAATATAAAACCGATGTACAAAATCAATATATTCGGTTATAGCCGATACATATATCGCCTTCAGAACAAAAAATACATGTTTATCTCTTCTACTTTGGATTGCAACTCAGATCTACAGGTTACATATGTTCTCAAGAGGTTACAAGAAGGGACTGTCCTAACTCCCAGTGTGATGAGGATATTGAATCGATGAATGGGAGAAGGACACACGCGAAGAGGAAACGAAAGATTAAGATCTTTAATCTTCCGCCGGAAGGAGCCCGATGGCCATTTCTTTGGCGCGCTCTTCCTCTGATAAATGTGTAGCAAGACACCCTACCTGTGTTCTTCCTCCAAAGCCAGATCCTCACAAGGATTCTTCTAGCTATGGCGCCTCTGGCTTTTCAAAGGAGCGAAGAAGAAGAGGGGCACTACACTACTTCACAAGAATTCTTCTAGCCATGAAAAGGAAAAGGAAGAGAAGAACAGTCATACAACAAGAGCTTGTAACCTATCTGAGTTGATTGAGACATAGCCGATGAGAGTGAGTTTTGTCTATCGAGCTTCTAGCCTATTTATAGCCCCAAGACGTAGAGAAGATAACTACAAGAAGGAATTAAAAAAGGGAAATGAAGAGCATCCGATGCAGTCAAAGCAAGAAAAGTTTCCGTGAAAGTCTCGGGACAGACGGAGGCGCATGTAGTGATACGTTTCCCAAAATTCAGGGACTGGCTTTGAAGGAGGATTGAATAACAATGTGTGGCCCCACTCTATACTCCAGAAGAGGAGACTATCAGGATTCCCCTCTCTCAACATTTCCAGCAACAACGACAAGCTTTGATGCATCATTAGGAGACGATGGATCTTCGAGAAGAAACTTGTCAAGGAGTGGAAATAATTGTATTTTCCTGGGGATTCTATCAGAGGAACATGCCTCTCATTCCTAACAAAAGGCCGATTTGGTTCATGGATACAAAGTGGTAGTGCTACACAAAGAAGATGAGTTTTTATAGCAGTGAAGTTGAACCAAGTCATAAAGAAGCACCCACAAATATGGATGGAATTCATTCATCAGAGAGTAATACATTGAATCAATTAGCAATCAAGAGGTGGAGGTCCTCATTCGTAAAAAGCCGATTGCATCAGCTGATAGTACATCATAATTCAAAGGAGGCTCTTGGCCTTGTCTAGCTCTACTTTAATTTGGGATATCTCTTCACCTACACGATCCAGTTCCACGAAGAGCTGTCCTCCGCGAGAACCTCCAGCTTCTTCTCATTGTTAGCAATCACCAGACGGAGACCGTGTTCTTGTCTAGATGGTTGGTTTCGCCGATTCGCGCCAAAGGCATTGATGTTCGACACGATCCTTTCCACAGCATCACGATTTGGAGACTGAGAAAAGAAGAAGCCTCAGGGAAAAAAATCATGAACACAAGGAAAAGAAAAAAGGAACCAACCTGATTCACAGAAGAGGAGGAAGAAGAAGAAGCCATCGCGAAAGGAAGATGACAGTTCTAAAAAACTAAAAGGAAGCTAGTAGTATATAAAGGCCGATTGAAACGTTCGGTCAAAGCATTCAATGTGGAGCGTTGGAAGTTGGCCAAGAAAAGGCCAATCACAGGTTACAAAATTACAAATAAAGCTTAAACTGTGCCTAAAAGATGGATGGCATTGATGAGATCCAGGCACAGCTGGTCAACCGCTTCTATCTCCTGACGATCGGCATCGGCCGAACTAGGAATCGGCTGCTCTTGACTACGTAGGACTTGAGCTTGACGTGCAACAGAATCCCTCTGTTCTTGCATGGCAGCAATGGTGCCTGGAAGATCTGCAAGTTTCTGCTCTTCAGCTTTTAAGTCCTGGTCAACTTGGTTGAGTTCTTTCATAAGTTCGGCACGACGCCTCTTCAAACGATCGACGCTACCAACAATATCAGAGCGAGAAGATGCCAGGAATTCAATTCTGTTATCAAGATCGGCCGTGCTGCTATCCAGGTTCTCCCTGTCCTGAGTAATTTGATTTTGACACCTCCTTTCCTCCAGCCGATCTTGAGCTTCTTGCACTATGAGCTGCCGATTCTCGATGAAAGCAACCTGGAGCATCTTCGCCTTAAGGTCTCTAGGCAATTGACCCTGAATCTGCTTGAAGATGGCTCTGATCGGCTCGGCATCTTGTACAAGTTGGCCGATATCCCGGTTCAGCAACGGAAGCACTTCTGTCAGCTTGGCCTTCACATCGTCAGAGAGAACGGTTACTAATTCACTTCGAGCAATGAGAGATGAGGTTATGGGGACCTGTAGAGGAAGTACAAATAAGTAAAAGAAAGCTGAAGAAGAAATTTGAAGAGAATCAAGGAGTTTACCTCTACGGCAAGTGTCTGCACTTCAATAATCGGATTCTCAGTCGATTCTGATTCAGGAAAATTGACAATTGGCAATTGTGATTGATCATTAGTATCCTGTTGGGAATCATTCAAAGGCTTGTCTTGGGTTTCAACTGGCATTTCAACCACACCCTGAACAATAGACAAAGGATTAGATATGGAGAAGATAAAAGGAAACGTTAATAGGAATGCTACCTCGATTAAGTCTTCAATGAGAGGATCAATCCGTGCGGAAGAATTCTGAAGTTGGTCAGCAGAAGCATCAACCTTTTGATGAAGTCCGAATTGATCGGCCGACGAAATCAAAACTTCATCGACTGGGGTTTCTTCCAAGACCTTATCCTGACTAAGATCAGCAGTGGTAGTTTGTTCTGGTTGACCAATTAATCCCGAAGACTGCAAAAGAGGATGATCAATCACATATACAGAAAGAAGATGAAAAGCTGAAAGTCAGTACCTGGAAAGCACTTGCTATTACTCCTGCCATATCCGAAACATTGATAACCTTAGTGTCAATCATCTTCTTTGATCTATGAGTAAGAACCTTACTACTCACGGCCTTCCTCTTGAGCGTTGACAGAGGTACATTGTCTGGAAGAGGATTAGTCTTGGGGCCATGCATGACTGAAGAGATTGAAGGGGCATTATAGCCAATATACGGAGTTCATCTCGGTGGCCAATAATAAATCTGATTGCCACTTCTGCTGGTAGCAGGACGTTCAATGGTGTTAGGATGAAAAGAAAAGGAAGCGAGTCAGCATGTGTTAAAGGGATAAACAGTCAGAATATGTTGAAAAATGCGCAAAGGCAGTCAAATACCTCATCAGCTGGTGCTACGTAATCAGGATCCAGCTTTTCACAGTAAATTCTGGGGGACACACAGAAAAGATGATCATACCATTCTGCCCACCAGATGTTGAAAAGGGGAGATGAAAAACTAGAAAACTTCCAGGACTCCAGATTGATAGTGGCAGAGTCAGGAACCCAATCCAAGAGACGACGATAATGGATATTATCAGGGATAATTTCTCGTGGCTTGATCAGATCAGAGAAATAGAGACCAATCGGCAGCTGACCAAACCCCAACTGACAAGCACTTACTGAGGGGTTATAAAATTCATAGGTAGCCGATTGATCTTTGCCAAAGACGCAGGACGGAAGAATCCCTGGTTTAATTATCTCTACAAAGGCAATCCTATTCTCATCATCTCTATGGATATCGTCGAAGCTAAACAAACTCTCAAAATGGTTGTCATCATCTCTGTATGCAAACCAGATAATGGATCCTGGATTAAAACCAAGATAAAAGCTCCTGAAGTGTTCTGCTATGCGAGATGGAGTTTTCTTATGACCAGGAAACATGGAAACAGCTTCTCCAAAGTTCATGCATCGACGTTTGACGACTGGCACACCATCTGGTTGATCTCCTGGGTAACGCATGCTGAAAATATCTTGTTCTAGTTGATCCCGGAGGTAAAGATTCAACCACATATTGATAAACCACCAAGGACCGCCTGGAGAACCTATTGGAGGATTGGTTGACAAGTTAACGGCCACTTGGTGAAGGAGATTGTACACAGCCCCCAGAAGGTATTTGCCAAGAGGGATAGAGGAACCAAGGGCTAATCGTTCGCCACCGATCGACAATTAGAGGTGGGGCTAGAAAGATTTTCCACGAACGAACTTTTCAAGCCACATGTTCGGAAAAGCCACATGTTCCCACACTAACGGTGCCATCCTTCATATGCTCGACAATGTATCCAGCCCATCCACCCACATTTTTAGTTTTCAGACGATGGGAAGGTTTGACGTCATGATAACTGAAGAGAGTATCTGAAGAAGATATGTCCAAGCTAGTTAACAGAAGAACATCAGCCAAAGTCGGGGCCATCGGCCCATGACCGAATAAGAAGGCATTGAGTGCATCAGACCAAAAATAAGAAGCAGCTATTAGGAGAGATTCGATTCGAGACATATCGAGACTGGTTGATCTTATATTCCTCCCGAAACCTCTCTGTTTTGGCGAGATACCTCTCCACCCTTTAACATAACCTGTCCAAGACCTAAAGCAACCGTCCCAATCAGTCAAGTTCAGAGAAGCATGCTTGAAGGGAATTCAGCCGGTTTCAAGATTGATCATCTCGGTAGGATCGATCACCCATTGGCCCAAGAAAGGTGAGCTCGGGCTTATCATCAGGATGGTGAGATGAGATCTAAGTTCACTGAAGAGATAAATGAATCTAGGCTTCAGGCAAAGCGGAACAGCGGTATTTAAAGACAAATAAAAGCGAAAGATCGGGGGAAATACCGGAGGAACTGAAGAAAGAGATGCCTTTGGGGGTGCAGGAGCAGAACTAGCACCTCCAACAGAGCTTGAAGACGCCATGGATCAGCAGAAGCTTTGAAGCTTAGGGTTCGTCGCTTGAAAGCTTGAGATGTTGGAGCAACAAGATTTGAGGGAAAAGAAAGAACTAGGACTACCTGTATTTATGACCCCAAGATTTGTTGAGATCCTGCGGCCGACTTCGAATCAATGAAGATAACGGATTTGAGGAAATTTCGGAGCAAAAGATTATTTACTCCGAAACTGGGGGGCATGTGTTGACACCGCTTTTGGAAAACAGGTCAAAAGGGATAAGGAGAAACGATGGAAAGCAGTGCAATCGGCCGATTGAAGGAGGAAGAGCAATCAACGAGATCCGCCGATGGTCGAAGAGTTCAGCCGACGGTGGGCCGGTAGTCGAGTGATCGCCGATGACTAACCGTAAGATCGCCAATGGGCGTGAAGAAGGTATTCAAAGGGATACGCCAAAAGGAAAGCACGGTGAGGCGGGTCAATCCACGATTGACAACGGGTCAAGAGTCGCTTTTAGAAGGTCTTTTGACTCCGTGAGAGTCCTTTTCTATTTTAGTAGTTTTTGTCTTTAGATGCAAACAGGTCAGTAATCGGCTAGAGTCGGGTTGTCCTCGGGACATAAATAGCGACCCCTGAGGTCGGAAAATCGTGCACACCAATATCAAACAAACCGCCTCCGCAAACCCTTTACTTTTATCGCATCTACTTTACATCTACCTTCTGACATCTACTTTTCGGCGACTTCACCATTGCGTTTTCTCTTTTCTAGCGTGCTTGGGTTCGTCGGGCTGCATCAGCTGATCTCCAACAAGCTTGTGAGTACCGCGTTTTAGAATAACCCTAGGCTTTAACCTCGGGCGCATCGAGGTTTCGCCTAGTTCTTTATTCACCCTTACCGATATTAGCTAGATCTACAAGTTTTCGTACCAAATTCTTGTAGTTTTAGCTATTATCATTATCATCCGCCGATCTAGATCCTATCGGCTTTCAACATCACACCGATTCCGACCTACTCGAGTGTCGACGCCACGATCGGTGATCTAACCGATCGCACCGCTCGGTCGCTTTCGAGCCGATCCCGCTTTTCCGTATCGGCCAATTTGGGTACGTGCACTGTCGCCATAAGGACATCGGTTCTCTAGCCGATCCCTAATATTTTCCATTGTCAATCAACAGGTCAGTTGGCACGCCGCCATGCACTGGAGTCACGTGTGTCGCACGCAAGGGTGACGTCCTATTTTTGCGTCAACAGGATGTTATGCAGATGCTGGTGAATGGTCTAAGAATGGTTGTGTATGTGGCAACATCTAAGTATGCCAACATCTAAGTAATAACTTCGAACCTCTATATTGTAATTGTAGTACTTTGTCTAAGTATGGTTGTGTGCTAAAACTTGTATATATGGCTGTTCGTATGTCTATATGTGTTTGGATCTGGATGAGCCCTTGCAAAATATTTTAACTTATGAGTGACACAAATTGAAATCTGCTGGGTCCTGTCATGCATATTTGGAGTAACCATCTGTCTGTTTTCAGAATTGCGACATGCTATTGTTTATGCTAGACTGGTGTATATTGAAGGACCGATTAGGCGAACCAGAGAGGGGGGGAGTGAATGGGAGCCGATAAAAATTCTTCTCGAAGGAGATGAGAACTCCAACAAGACGAACACGGCTTCCAACTTACGTCTCCGACCCAAGTTGGCCAAGACCACGCAGCCACTGGAGTGCTACTGGTCCTAGGAACCAACACTCAACCTTCCGAGTCAAAACTCACCAAACCACAGTGAAACTTGCACGGCTTCTTTGCTGAGCTACACCGGTCGGACCGATGGATGGACCGGTCGAGACGGTGACACCGGTCGACCGATCGGTGGACAGATCCGTCAGGGTGGCTGGCTGCGCAACGTTCGAGGCCTCGTGACTCCTCTAGGCCTTGGAACAAAAACCACCACGAAACACAACCTGTGAGGAAGAAGAACCCCTCACAAAACCTAGCAAGCCAACTCCAAACACGCCAAGAACTGATCAGCAGGACCACGGGACAAAACCACCGGACAAGGCTGTTCCCGAGACAAAACCCACCAGGCTAGCACCGGTCAGACCGGTCAAGAGCACCGGTCGACCGGTCGTGCACAGGCAACTCCTCGGGATGAACCAAATCCAACTCCCGATCTCCCGATCCGCTCCACGGTTTTGCACAAGACTTTGGGGATAGTAGGAACACCTCATGGGTACTCCATAGCCAAGATTTGGTCCACCAAAACTTGTCAAATCAAGAGGAATCGAAGAAATCCCACCAAGAACGCCTCTAACCCTAGAGCCACGAAAACCCCAAAATCGAGCCCCTTTGCTCACGGATTTGGAAGGGGAATCAAAGGGTAAAGAACCACGAAGGGTTCATGCATACATCCCCACCAAATCCCAAAGAGAAAGGCCTCAAATCGCTCCAAGAAAATCGCCAAGAAAGGGTCGAAAATCACCAAAAGGAGAAAGCAGGAAAGACACATCCAAGCCTTGAGGAACCACGCGAATCATCTATACATACCAAAGCGATTCATACAAGGTCTAGCTTGCCGATCATCCTTCCCTCTCACAAGATCTCACCATGAAGCTCTCAAGCTAGTCCTACGAAAATCCTAAGAAAATAGGAAGGAAAATAGGAAAACCAAATGAGCTAGGGTTCCAAGAGATGGCTGCCATCCTCTCACCACTTGGGTTATATGGAGGCAACCGAAAGACTAAAATACCCTTACTAGCTAACTAGGGATACATGCCCCTCGAGGGCGAAATTGGAAGTCTTTGTCTTCGCACCATCGGACGGATGCCCAGCAACCGCAAACTTGCTTAGCCTCGACGCAAGCCTTGCGATCCCGACGCGTGTCCTCCGCTTCAAGATTCGGACTGCGTCGTCACGCCGACACGGCCGACCGTGCCTCACCGCCGACCACCACTGGGCCGCTTGGCTTTGTGGATCAACCAAGGAACCCGGTGGTTTTACGGTGAACCACGGAAACCCCGCGAACTCGGTGTAGCCTCCGCCAATCACCACTCATGACTCGGCTCCCACGTAGTCCCGGCTCGACCTTGATTTTGAGGCTCAACGAAGAAACCGTCCATGACTTCATCTTGCCGTTCTTGCCACCATGCGGCCGCACTTGACCCGCCACCGGGTCCCTCGAACCAAGCCTACTTGTCTTCTCCAGACCGAGGCCTCACGCAACGACCTTTCACGCTTGTTCTTCACACACGCACCGCACTACCAAGCCGCAACCTGCACAATACTTAGACAAGAATCGGTCCACACCACGTTGTCAATCACTCATCACACGAGGCGACCATCCACCGGTCCTCGAACCACACACGGCTCTCAATCTCCCCTTGATGAGTGCATTGACAACACACACGCTCAGTAACCAAGAGAAAAGGAAAAGAAAAGCGACTAAAAAGAAACTCCAACAAGCGATCGAAAGCCAAAGAAAAGGCAAGAGCAAGATCACTTGAAGAAGACAAGTCTCGGACCCCTTAGGCAAGGGCAACGGCTCGACACATCCGAGACAAAACATGCTCAAGCAAAGAGCACAAACCATCAAACCAAAGCTCGAAAACCACAAAGAGCTCCCCACACACATGCAAGCTCCCACGAACCATGCAACTCCCACGGACAAATGCATGCGAACCACTTCACAAAGCAGGAAGCTACAGCTCGTCAGCTCGACCGGTCGAACGTCGACACCACCGGTCGAGGTGGGCAACATGTGAACAGGACCAGCCCTCGACCCGGTCAGACCGGTGACCTCAACCGGTCGATGCACAACAGAGCCCAAAATAGCTCGAAACCACGAAAACCTTCCAAATGCATTCAGAGGGCCAAAACATGCTCAAACTTCTCCCCTTGTTGACAATGCATGAATCAAGCCAAAAATGCAAAAATGCAACCTAGAGCTTCTCAATTAGACAAAATTCAACATAGGATGCTACACATGTCCAAACGAGCAAGTTAGATACTCTATAGCTTCGTAAAGACATAAACTTCATGATCACCAAGTTTCACAACCATTGGCTAAGCTAAGATAGAATTTAGCAATTTTGCGAAAATTACCCTCTCATGAGCAAAGTCCTAAACATGAGCAAAACATGTCAAAATGGCAAAGCCACACAAACTTCATGCTAGGACAACCATTCTAAGCATAAGACCATCATAAACACCCACAAGCACCTCATGTCATGTCAAAGCCAGAGCCATGTGCCTACTTCTATATATGAGACTTCTCATTGGTAGGCATCATGCAACCCAAAGCAAATTAAAATTAGCACATATGACATGGGAGCACATTTTTCAAGTAATTTACATTTCATATTCAGATTTATAATTGGTACATGAAATGTCTTTGCGACAAAAGGAACTTATGCCCCTCCACAAGATGAAGCATGGGGCTAAACATTCATGATGGCAAATGAGCCTTTGGCCCCATATGATCAAAATAAGCTATCCAACCACAAATTAAGCATAGCCAAGCCACTAAAACATGTCAAGATCATGTAAAGGCATTTACTCACAAGAGAGCATATATATGAAATTTTTCAAAAACATAGCCATCAACCATGGATACAAACCAAGATTATCAAGAGCTAAGCCAAACTAACCATAGCTTACCAAATTAGCTCACAAAGACATATATGTCATTCCATGGTGAACAATGTGTATAGGAGAAGCCTTTCCTAAACAATGCATATGATACAAAATGCATGCAACCTAAGATACAAAGATGCCTATACATCATGCTACATATGCCATGCCAAATGCAAGAAATGCACAAAGGAAAGCTATACATATGCTACAAAGGAGCTCCCACACGCCAACTCAAGAAATCAAACAAACACCAAGCTCCCCATAACGAGTGAAAGTTGCTTGATCTAGGGGTTTGGTGAAAATATCGGCTAGTTGTTCATGTGTGGGTACATGGATCAAAGCTATCTTCCCTTTCTCTACGTTGTCTCTCAGAAAATGATACCTCACTTCTATGTGCTTGGTTTTGGAATGGAGCACTGGGTTCTTTGCAACACTTATGGCACTGGTGCTATCACATTGAAGTGGGACATGGGTATACTCCTCACCAAAGTCACTCATGGTGTATGTGATCCAAAGGAGAGCAACAACTAGGCGGCCACATACTACCTCGGTAGTGGATTGAGCAACACTTTCATTGTTTGCGGAAGACCAAGATACCAAAGAAGAACCCAGAACTGGCAAGTCCAGTGGACTTCCTATCCAACCGACACCCGGCAAAATCCGCGTCTGAAAATCCATGAAGCGCCAAAGAAGAAGACGCAGAGTACCAAAGGCCGAAGTCGGGAGTGTGTCGCAAAGTACTGAAAATGCGCTTGACCTGCTTGCGCGAAGTCCTCGGAGAAGCTTGAAAACGAGCGCATAGACACACCGAGAATTGAATGTCCGGCCTCGTCGCCGTCAAGTAGAGGAGTGACCCGATCATGCTCCGGTACTCCTTCTGGTCCACGTGTTCACCTTCCTCGTCGCATCAAGAGCTGTAGTCGTACTCATAGGCGTCGCCATGGCCTTGGAGTCCTCCATCTTGAACTTTCACAATGTCCTTGGTGTACTTAGCTTGGTGCACAAATGTTCCTTCCTTTGATTGCTTGATTTGTAGCAGGAAGAACGCAACTCGCCCATCATGCTCATCTCAAATTCCTACTCATGTCTTCGCAAACCTTGCAACAAGAGAGTTAGGCGAGCCACCAAAGACAATATCATCCACGTATACACACAATCGGGATATCTGCATCTGCTGAGGAGAAACAAGGTCAGTCGACCTTCCCCATCTCAAACCCTCTCTCAAGCAGAACCCCTCAACCTACCATACCAAGCTCTAGGCGCTGCTTCCAACCCATACAGGCGCCTTCCTCAACTTGTAGACCGGTGAGGGTACTTCTCACTCTCAAACCCGGTGGTTGCCTCACAAACACCTCTTCCTCCAATACACATCGAAAAGCACTCTTCACATCCATCTGGTACAACTTGAACCCTTTAGCCACGGAAAAGGCTAGAAGGATCACGATCGCCTCCAAACGAGCTCTACGGGAGCGAAAGTCTCCTCGTAGTCGATCCCCTCTTCTGACAACAGCAACAAGTCTCGACTTGTTCCTCACCACTTCTCCTTTCTCTCCCTCTTTATTTTTCCACACCCATTTTGTCCCAATCGGCTTACACCACAGGGAGGGTCAACCAACACCCAAACTTGGTTCCTCTCAAAATTCTCCAACTCCTCATGCATCGAGTTAACCCAATTATGATCGATAACGCATGTCCAATGTCTTTGGGCTCAAAAGTGGCAACAAAAGCAGCATGAGCGAAATGAGAATTGTTCAACCCTCGACCGTGTAATGCGTTCATTCATGTCGCCGATGATTCTCGAGGGTGATCCACTTGCACTCGTCGGGAGGTTCTCGCCTTGATGCTACCTCCCCTCAGCAGCTTCGCCTTGATCGGTTTGTCGTTGTAGGTGTGGGAGAGGGTCCATTCTCGATCGTCGTCAGTAGTAGGTACATGTTCAGCCGCTGGCCCATCTTCATCATCTCCATGTTCATGCTCCTCCTCTGAAAGATCTCCTCGCCAAGTTCGTCGTCACTGCACACTCAAAAACAAGTGACTACGTGGGGTGTCTCGTCGAAGGTTACCTCAAGTCTCCACGATTTGGTTAGTTTCAAGATTGAGCACACGAAATGCTCTAGAATGAGATGCATAACCAAAGAAAATACCATCGACAGACCTAGCCTCGAACTTGTCCAACTTCTTCCCTTTCTTCAGAATGAAGCATTTACAACCAAAGACATGGAAGTGACTCACCTTGGGTGTGCGACCGTGCATCAACTCGTAATGTGGTTTTCTTCTTGTGAACCACGAGGTAGATCTGTTCGACACATGGCACGCGCGGTATTGACCGCCTGAGAACCTTCTCGGAGTCCTATGCTCGTCGAGCATCGTCCGAGCCATCTCGCACAAGGTCCTGTTTTTCCTTTCCACCACGCCATTCGGGAGGCGATACTGGACTCAGCGATGTTCAAGACCCAAGTCATGGCAAAAGGTTTGAGCGAGGTTTTGAATTCGAGCCATTGTCATGCGGATCGCTCGTATGGCATCTCCGTGCCTCTCGTTTCTTAACCTCAAGACAAGATCTCGAACAAAACCAAAGCGTCTCCCCTTCTCCTCAAGAAAGAACACCCACGCATACCGAGTAGTCGTCCACCACAACAAGGACATACCACTTCCCACCACGCAGATCGCTTTGCCAACAAGGTCCATATGGAGCAGCTCGCATGGGCCGGTCATCACATCGGTGAGAGGCGGGTGAGAAGAGGCTACCATCTTGGCATGCCTACACGGCGCACAAACCAACTCTTTCTCAAACCTCAATCGTGGCAATCCTCGGACCAAATTGAGTTTACTCAAGCGAGACAAAGGTCAAAGCTCAAGTGACCCAACTTCCTATGCCACTTCCACAACTCACTCGAAGAACCAGCCAAGAAGCAACGCTCCACCGTAAGACCGAGAAAAATCAGCTCGGAACACGACCCTCTGCAAACAAGATCCCGAGAATCTAAAATCGAGAACCACCATGCCGAAACAACACCTCAAAACCCTCATCCAACAAGCGGGACACGAAAGCAAATTGTATCCAAGCGATTGAACAAGAGCAACACGCACGAGTGATCTTGTCACTTACCTTAATCTCACCTTCGACACTGCGCCCTCGCCCATTGTCCCCAAAGGTGATGTACTTCTTTGTCACCACGGACGAGACTTGAGAACCACCCTTGTCTCTCCGGTCATATGCCTCGAGCAACCGGAGTCAATCAACCAAATGTTCTTCAAGTCTCCACCTGAAATTCAAAAGCGAGCACGTGGTGAACAAGCGACTCAAGACCGGGGTTAGTACCAAAAGAGTAAAACCAGTGCCGAGCCATTTGCTCCAAAGTGGGGTTAGCACAAACCAAATCATCACGCCTATCAAAGCTACCACCACCACGGTAACCACCACGAGGGAACCAACCCTCTCTAGCCGGAGGAGGACGAAAACCACGAAAGGGAAACTGGATCGTGCCTCCGCTCCATCTCAAAGCTACGACTCTTCTCACCCTCGTATTGAGCACGAGGTGGAAGAACGCTAACAAAACTTTCCGGACCAACCACCGTAATCACGACCTCCGAACCAAACCAAGCATCCTCACGAGCACGAAATCATTGTCGCTTGCGACTGCACCGGTCTCGACGGTGTAGTACACCGGTCTGACCGTGTGGCTCGGCCAGCAGCAACACCTGCAGCCTTCCGGTCTCCCCAAGCCGGAACCGTCCTCACAATCGCCTTGGCCCTGGGCATCTGCAGACACGAGGCTCGGGTACACCATTAGAGGGTGGTACCTATCCTGTTAGCCCACTCTCTAGCCATTCTCTCCTCACGCTTCCTCTTGAAGCAAAACTCATCCTTGTGACCATCTCTCCCACAATACCCACAATGGAACTTTTATGGGTGTGGCTTAGGCTTAGGCTTGGGTTGGGGCTGCCCACTCGGCTTCTCACCCTTCTTCTCTCCTTCCTCACCTCCCTTTGGGCTCACAAACTTCACCGGTTTCTGAAAATCATTTGTTGGGTGAGGGAATATGGGTGGATCTGGAGTAGTGTCAAGTTTGTTTACGAGATGATTGGGCTTGGGCTCAAACTTGTTCTTGTGTCATTTGGTGGTGGGATAGGAATCTCCAACTCTCTCAACTCCCTCACCACAGTTCTCTCCAAGCTTGTCAGCCCCAAGTGCCTGACCATCATAGCGTTTGAAAGCCGCTATCATGATACCGAGCTGAGGCTCCTGACCGACAACCAACTCATACATTTTCTCGGCTCATCATTTTCATCCTGCAGGCGATCAACATAATGTGCAAGCTCCAAGTAGAGCAAGAAGTGGGAATAGGCTCTTTCAACTTAGCCTCAAAGCGAAAAGTGTAAGCATGCATCTCATCAATCTTTCCATGCAAAGCAGGGCAAGAAGTGCAAGCACCTAGCAAAGCAGGTCTAGACTTAAGCACTTCAACCCTAAGCATATCTAGTTCATCACAAGTAGAAGCATGCTTATCCTTAAGAGCGATAAGATCACTAGGTACAGAGCAATCACAGAATCAATCTCATCGAAACCACAGGAGAAGCCTTAAGCGAATCAATCTCAAGCTTAGCATCTAGGTTCTGGGTTTCTAGCTCAGCCACACGGTTCCTAGCATCTTCTAGTGAGGCCCTAAGCTCTTTCCTCATCTTCTTGGCCTCTCTAAGCATGTGATCGCGGTTATCAAGCAAGTCAACCAACTCATCATTCTCCTTGCGCAAAGAAGAGAGCTCATCACATACCTCATCCTCGGAGTCAGAGTCCGAGTCACTCTGGTGGCTCTTCTTGCTGCCGGAGCTACGGGCCATGCCGCAGAAGCCATCTCTCGCGAAGCAGCTCAACCCGCTCAAGTTCCTGGATGACTTCTTGTTCTTGCGCCGATCACCTTCATCTTCACTGCTACTCGAGCTTGAGGAAGAGTAGGCGGAGCTGGAGTCGACGTCGCTCGCTCCGACCATTGCTCGGGCCTTCTGCCATGCCATCCTTCTTCCTCCTCGACCGTCCTTGTGCTTGTTCTTGTGCTTGTGATCGCGCCTCGATCGGTACTTGCCATCCTTGCTCGATCGGTGCCTGTAGCCGTCCTTGTAGCCGTCCTTGTTCTCCGTCTTCTCCGGGCAGTCGGCAACGAAGTGTCCTGGCTTGCCGCACTGAAAGCACGTCCGTGCTGTCCTCCTCGTGTTCACCCGGTTCTCGTGCAGCCTCTCGAACACCAAGCACGTCGAACTCCTCATCTGGCAAAGACATCAAAGAAGACAGAGAGTACATCCTGGAGGATGCGTTAGCGTTAGACTTAGCTCCTTTGCCACTAACGAGAGCGAGACTATGAGAATCAGTCGGGCTCTCGATCTTGGCTGTCATACCACGGTCCAACTCAGCCGACTTGAGCTTCGAGAACAGCTCGTTCACCGTCAAGGTGTCATACTTCTCGGACTCAACAATAGCCTCAAACTTCCCGTCCCATACGGTACGATCCAACGAGTGCAAGAGCTTCACGGCTCTATCATGATCATTGTATGGGAGGACGTCCACATTGGCTCTCATGTTGTTCACAACGACCGTAAATCACTGGAAAAGGGCATCGACGGACTCGCCGGGGAGATGAGTGAAGTTCTCGTACTCTCTCCGGTAAGTCGCGTACATCCGAGCCTGAACCTGAGCATTCCCAGCATGAGCATCCTTCAAGCGCTCCCAAATCCTACAAGCTAAGTCCTCATCGAACCCGATCGAATTCAGTGACACGAGCACGAAACAAGTAGTCGGCCTTGTTGTTGGCTTGAACATATCCTCGATCACGGAGCAAGGAAGTTCATCGGATGAACACAAGTCGTGTTCACCGTGACATCCCAAAGGATCTCGACCCTTTCATGGAGGAACGCCGCCATCCGCCTTTGCCACATCTCGGTAGTTCTTCCCATCGGTGCGGAGGACCCGAACCCCGTTCACTCGGTACGCCATCTTTGGATCTTAGGACTGGTAAGAGTCAATAAAGACCCGAACCGCTCGATACCAATTGAAGGACCGATTAGGCGAACTAGAGAGGGGAGTGAATGGGAGCCGATAAAATTCTTCTCGAAGGAGATGAGAACTCCAACAAGGCGAACACGGCTTCCAACTTACGTCTCGACCCAAGTTGGCCAAGACCACGCAGCCACGAGTGCTACGTCCTAGGAACCAACACTCAACCTTCCGAGTCAAAACTCACCAAACCACAGAAACTTGCACGGCTTGCTGAGCTACACCGGTCGACCGATGGATCTGCGCCCGGTGACACACCGGCCGACACGGTGGACGATCCACAGATCCGTCAGGCCGGTGGCTACATCACCGCCTGACAAAGAACGTTCGAAGGCCTCGGTGACTCCTAGGCCTTGGAACAAAAACCACCACGAAACACAACCAGAGGAAGAAGAACCCCTCACAAAACCTAGCAAGCCAACTCCAAACACGCCAAGAACTGTCGCAGGACCACGGGACAAAACCACACGGACAAGGCTGTTCCCGAGACAAAAAACCCACCAAGGGCTAGCCAGTCGGGGCCGGTCAAAACCGTCGGCGATCGGTCGTGCAGCTCGGGATGAACAGCGCCAGTCAACTCCTCCAAATCCAACTCCCGATCTCCGATCCGCTCCACGGTTTTGCACAAGACTTTGGGGATAGTAGGAACACCTCATGGGTACTCCATAGCCAAGATTTGGTCCACCAAAACTTGTCAAATCAAGAGGAATCGAAGAAATCCCACCAAGAACGCCTCTAACCCTAGAGCCACGAAAACCCCAAAATCGAGCCCTTTGCTCACGGATTTGGAAGGGGAATCAAAGGGTAAAGAACCACGAAGGGTTCATGCATACATCCCCACCAAATCCCAAAGAGAAAGGCCTCGAAATCGCTCAAGAAAATCGCCAAGAAAGGGTTCGAAAATCACCAAAAGGAGAAACGGAAAGACACATCCAATCCTTGAGGAACCACATGAATCATCTATACATACCAAAGAGTTCATACAAGGTCTAGCTTGCCGATCATCCTTCCCTCTCACAAGATCTCACCATGAAGCTCTCAAGCTAGTCCTAAAATCCTAAGAAAATAGGAAGGAAAATAGGAAAACCAAATGAGCTAGGGTTCCAAGAGATGGATGCCATCCTCTCACCACTTGGGTTATATGGAGGCAACCAAAGACTAAAATACCCTTACTAGCTAACTAGGGATACATGCCTCGAGGGAATTTGGAAGTCTTTGTCTTCGCACCATCGGACGGATGCCCGGAAGCAAACTTGCTTAGCCTCGACGCAAGCCTTGCGATCCCGACGCGTGTCCTCCGCTTGAAGATTCCGGATGCGTCGTCGCACCGGTCGGCCGTGCTCCTCACGCCGAGACCGGTACCCGACCGGCCATCAGACCCACCGGTCGAGGCCCGTCAGGCTGCACCTCGTCTTACATTCTTGGTCTTGGCTTTGTGGATCAACCAAGGAACCCAAAGTGGTTTTCGGTGAACCACCGAAACCCATGAACTCGGTGTAGCCTCCGCCAATCACCACTCATGACTCGGCTCCCACGTAGTCCCGGCTCGACCTTGGTTTTGAGGCTCAACCAAGAAACCGCCCTTGACTTCATCTTGCCGTTCTTGCCACCATGCGGCCCGCACTTGACCCGCTGGCCACCGGGTCCCTCGACCAAGCCTACTTGTCTTCTCCATACCTAGAGGCCTCACAACCCTTTCACGCTTGTTCTTCACCTGCACCTGCAGTCAAGCCGCAACCTGCACCGCAATACTTAGACAAGAATCAGTCCACACCACGTTGTCAATCACTCATCACACCGAAGCGACCATCCTGGTCCTCCAACCACACCTCATATATTCACAAATCTTTGTGATCAACAATTTGGAGACTCTTCACTAGAACTCCACGAATTTTGTGTATTATTGTTAGCCTCGATCGGAATAGAAAAATCATGAATTACGATCTGTTGAAAACCCGAGGCACATAATGTGGACCCCGTGAAAGGTCATAATGCATACGTAAATATTGCAACGAGGTATTCCTTGGTTGCCGTAATTTGTCTATCGCGGCGCTTATGCGAGGAGATCAAAATGACGATTAGATAGGGACTCATCGGGACCGCTCCAAAATTCCAAGTCTTCGATGAATTTCCATTCGGTCACCATCAAGATCTCCACGACAACAGATAGGTCTCAATTAGATCGATCTCCACGACGTATATAGATCTCCACGGCGATCAATCAACATGCGGTGCCACGGCGATCTTGTCTTGATCTCGTATATATCTTCGTTCACCATATATATGCACATTGCTATATCATGATCTAGGTCGCTTTGAAACATGAATGCAGATTAATGGCATCACACACGAAGATCGAAGTTTGCTTGCCTCGACACTCGGGATTGGCGTAACAATTTCGATCTTTTTTTCAAACCTTTACCGCCGCAGTGGAGGTCGATCTATTCGTGCCCATGTACTCTATGTCAATGCATGATCGACATGACACCTTGTTTCCATTCAAATTCATTTAGCGACTAGAGGGTTTGCGATTGTTTCATTGATGATGGTATCATTCAATTCAAGGCCCGATACATCACCGATGGTCGTGTGAATCATGATGTCACTCGATCTCAACAATCATGATGCACAACCTACAACCGATGATACAACACCTTATTTCGGAGAAGACGATGAAGAAGACGGTTGTGATGATAACCCCAGTCACTAATACTCTAATTAGAAACATTATCGGTGGCACTATACTTCATGGACAAACCAAAGATGACGAGGCGAGATAAGCGGTGATTTTTGAAACTATTAGACCGAGCAAAGAAGGAATTGTATCCGGGATGCAAAAATGCAACTAAGGTCTCTTTTATCGTGGAGCTTTTCGATAAAGTGCATGTATGGCTTAAGTAACGTTGGAGGCCATACTTAAGCTCTTTGGAAAGGTTCTACACCAAGGGCATTGTATTCCGACTCCTTGGATAAAGTGCAAAGGGTGGTTCGAGACACAGGCTTGACTATGTCAAGATACACGCATGTGAAAATGATTGTGTGTTATTTTTGAGCAATACGCAAATACGGAGACATGTCCCATTTTAAGCGATCAAGGTGGAAAGTTGTAAAAAACCTGGTAATAATGACAGCAGTTGGTGCTACTACTACTGTTAAGAAGCGTTACTAGTTAAGATCCTTTGCTACTTTCCTCTTATTCCTCGGCTGCAAAGAATGTATATGTCAAAGCAAATGTCGAGAGATATGCGTTGCACAAGAAAGAATTGGTGAACAATGGGAAAATGCGTCACCTGGACTCAAAGGCATGGAAGCACGTGGATTCGTAGTTTAAATGGTTTTAAAAAGGAGGTCGTAATGTTAGGCTGGGTCTTACTTCTAATGGGTTCAATCCCTTTGGCATGCAAAGTCTTACATACTCCATATATATGGCATCATCACGATACCTTACAATTTGCCACCATGGTTGTGTCGTAAACAATCTAATCGATCTTGTCAATGTTGATACTTGGTCCAAAATCTCCGAATGGATATTGATGTATATTTGAGGCCCTTATCTTGGAGCTCAAGGAGCTTTGGAATAATGGTGTTAAAACAAGAGATGCGAGGACTAAGAAGAATTTTACATTGCGTGCAATCCTTCTTTGGACAATTAATGACTTCCCATGCTATGCTATGTCTAGTTTGGAGCACTAAAGGAAAGTTTGCATGTCCATACTGCCACAAACATACTGACTATCTGTGGTTGAAACATGGGAAGAAGCACTGCTACATGGCACATCGACATTTCTTGCCCCCCGACCATCCATGGCGCAACAACGCGGTCACTTCAACAACAAGGTCGAAACAGGGAGGCACCGTAACCACTATCGTGCATGTACTTGAGCAAGATGATACTTTTGAACAAGTAGAATTTGGAAAGATCTGTTGACGGTTGATTGTCGTATCAAAGTTCGTTTGGATTTGCAAGCGGACAAATCCCCCGTCGTAGTCAAGGGACCCTTCTTCCCTTAAGTGTGAGAACCCAAGGTATCGAATCCGTGGAACAATGTGCAACACAAGGATTCAATCTAGTAAAGAAAGGAAACTCTTTCTCTTGAAGAACCAAGTTGCATCTAATCTAAGAAATCATCAAGAAAACATATCTAATCTAATCTACTAAGAGGTAGCAAGAGAAAACATAGAGATAACCGATCTAGAGAGTCTAGATCATGCTTGTGTTGTAGCTCCAAACAAGATAGATGAAGATAGAAAAGCGAATCTCATTAAAAGCATCTTTAAACCGTGGCTTCCGATCCGATTCCGAAGACGCCCGCCTTTTTGGAGCCACCGTCTGTCAACGCACTCCTATTCGTGCGGGTTAGCCTAGGGCGAGTTCGAGAAGAACAAGTTGAAAACACTTAGTCGGTCCGGTATGCACCTCTAGCCACCGCGGCTACAAGAGCACCCTATGCAATCTATATTAAGTATAGATTGAGGAAGAAGCAAAACCAAGGGAGAACAAAATCATAGAAAAGGCACTTGATCGCTAGAAATCGGATTCACTTAAAGACTTCACCATGAATGATTACATGAACAAGATCACCACCGGGATCCTACCTCGATCTTGATCCTTGCTCGTGAGCTCGACGTGGTCTTCCATGCAAGGTTCCCACGTCGCTAGGGAAACCCTAGACAACTATGACCCTCCTCTCCGAGATGGTGTCCCTCTAGCTTCTCTACTCCTCGGCGGCGGATGACGAATGAATTGATCCATGGCTCTTGGCGAGGGGGCTATAAATAGTCCGAATGGCGTCTAGGTCAAAGGGGGTGCCAGAACCGGGCCCGAATGGTGGCCGGCCTGGCCTGCGTTCGGCCCGCTTCCTCGGTGCTTCTCGCTGTCTTGAATTTTCCACTTCACGCATGTGGGCCCTTGGCGTCTTTCTCCGCAGCTTGGATAGGGCTCCTTGTCGCGCAAAGCATTTCTCCGGTCCTCGAGTTTCACAGCTTCACGCTTGGTCCTTGGGCCACTTGAGTCATGTTCACTTCACTGTGTCTTGACTTGTCTTCATTTCATGATCTTCTCACAAAGTGCTTGATGAACTTTCCTGGAAGTCTCCCTTTTAGCGTTAAAACCTTGCGTAAACAATAAACTCCAAATACCACATGCGAGTGCGAACATGACATATCATGAGGGTTAGGATCAGTTAGGATATCAAATCAATACCAACACCTCATGGTAAACTCAGCTACATTATTTAAACCTTGCACTTGATCATACATGAGAAAACATAATGCTCTCTAAATTTATATTTGTTAAAGTTCCATAGTGTACTAGCCTTCATCCCTACGGGGGGTGGATATCAATTAAGCTCTTCCCACAAGTAATTAATCATGCTCCCAAATTTTAAATGAATTTCAGAAATTTTGAAGTGTAGAACAAGATGAAGAAAAGAGCTAAACCAAGTTCAAAAATTTAAACCACCTTGCATCTTGCTCATGTACTCTCATCTCATCTTGTCTCTCAAAGCCTATTTATCTTACTCCTTTCCCTTCTCAAAATATATATAAGTCGAAGGCTTTATATGGAGCTTTGGGAAAAGTTTAGTCCTACCAAGATGTTATTATTGAGATATTATCAAAACAAGACAAGCTTCTCATGGTCTTACCGAGACTCGTCAAAAAGGTCATTGGAAAAATAATGTTACAAGGAGGGGGAAGAGAGATGAACACACATTTTTTTGAGATAAGTGAACATGTGCAAATGGCAAAGAGTGATCCCGAGGCACAAACAAAGTCCTCGTTATCGGATTGCACATGGTTGGAAAGATAAGTATGGGTCTTGATCTTGAATCTTCTTCAAACTCCTAATGCATCTAGAGAGCCGCGGAGCTTTATTTATTTATTTATTTATTTATTTATCTATTTCTCTCTTAATATACACTTTTTTTTTCTTCTCTCCTATTTCTTTCTTTCTTTCTTTTTTTCTTTTTTTTCTTTCATTTTTTTATACTCCCCTTGAACTCTAGATTACATTGTACCTACCTCCTTGGCAACTCCTCCCATGCTTAGATGATTGCACGTCCTCGGGCAAAGAGGTGGAAAAATTTTGTGTGCCAAGGTGGGTACTAAAAGTCCTATGTTTTCCCGGAAAGAAACACTTGAAATCTTCTAGGGATCCTTCACGCAACCTTCATATCGTCTTGGAGGTCTCCCAAAATCATACATCAATCCTTAGCACCTTCATTCTTGTGATCTTTCCTTGAGATATTCATCCATACTCAAGAATTGGGTTGTGGTCAAGGAGATAAACACAAAAAGATGTATTTGGTTTTTGGGTGGATATCCGGTGAGGTTTGTGAAATCTCCGATGGGGATACACAATGCACGGATAGAAAGGCTAGCAAAAAGATAGATACGCAAAACGGAATGACCGACTTCTTAGTCCCGGGCCGAGAAATCAAGCACGAATTAATTCACCCAAAATAAATCTTGTATACTAAGTTTTTGCACTCAAATATATATATGGCTTTGGATAGGTAGAGCAATATGCAAGAGGTATTAATGACAAAGTTAGCATTAATTTTAAAAATAAATCATCTTTAACCCATCCAAAATTGAGAACATGAAAAGAAAACTATGGGTCTTATCTTTATCATAACCTCCGCAAAGGATTAAGCTAGCATTTAAGTTGATTTCAGATTTGCATTAAAGAGAGCATTAGTTTAATCATGCATAAAACAAGTACAAAGATAAGCAAATAGGCAACGATCATCATATATCAACTTGGCACAATTTTCCATCCATATGAAATATCATAAAACGATGGTGAAATTTATTCATGGTGATGGAAAACAAAAACTACTACTACTGTCAGGCATACACCCCGGGTACTCATACAAGGAAGGATGAAGACGGACTCATACTAGAATTCCACATAATCTTACTAGGACTCGTTAGTGTAATCCTACTAGGACTCCTTGTAACACTAGGAACCCGCCCCATGGACTATATAAAGGAGGGCCGGGTACCTAGCCGGGCATCTCAACCAACCCAACACCAAGCGCAGGGCGCTATACTTGATCCCCAAATAGGACCTAGGGTTTGCCACCTTGGCGGCCCAAACCTGTATAAATCTTGTGTCCCGTGTCTTGCGCATACCTTCGAGTTCCGGTGTGCATCCCCACAATCATCTACCTCGGTACCTTGGTAGGTTTGCGGTCTAAAACACCGACACCGCGCCGGGTAGGCGATCGTCATTATCACCGGCGAATTCGAAGGACCTCTCCCTAGCAAAATCAATCTATGCGGCCATCAGCACCACGAGCGACGGTGAAGCACTCCGTTTTCGAGGCAAAGTTCTCCGTCACCTCACAACTCGTCAGCTCGGCGGGATTCTCTGCAAAGACCGATGCGAAATCAATTTCGTGGTCGCGTACTACGAGTTCCAAGCGAAGATCAACAATTCACGTCACGATCAAGACTGTGGAGCCAAGTTGAAGTCAAAGTTGGCCCACGAATCGACTTCTGTCCGAGGCAACGCGCAGTTCGAGCGAAGCCGAGGCGGAATTTTTCTTTTCTGGTCTCGGGGTATAACACTTCCAGATCCGTCCTGAAGGGAAAAAAAGCCCCCTCGTGCGCGTGGATTAAGCAATAAATCTCTGCCAACTCTATAATTGACTAGAAAGCGGAGACGGCTCCTAGTTTTTCTGATAAAAAAACAGAGACACATGCAAGCAATTGAGTTGACCGCTGCCCATCCATGTGCGGCTGAAAAGCAATTTTGAGGCTTTTTTGCTACTCGCACACCATCAAGCTACCAAGGAAGCTTCAAGATCTTTGCTCGGTGCACATGGCAAGACGTACGCGAGAACAACTACACCAGTTACGTCACCCGCCATGACCGCTTGCCTCACGGTCGCACCGGCTCTACATCAATTACGTCGTGCGCCGTGACCTCTCGTCGCCGCGGCAACACCAGCTCCACCTCAACTATGCTGTGTGCCATGACTACTCGTTTTCCGGTCGTAAGGCTCTACATCAACTATGCCGTACGCCGCGGCTCTGCATCGACTACCCGTCACCCGGTTGCACCGGCTCTACTGCACCTATGCCGTGCATCCGGACGCGTCGTCTTGTCGATTCGGTCGCGCTCTCGCTGCACCGGTCCACACGCCTCGCGGCTCGACTACTTGTCGCCCGGTTGCACCAGCTCTACCGCGCTTATGCTGTGCATCCGGATGCATCATCTTCGCCGCTCGACTTCTCCTCAGTCCATCGCACTGGCTCTCACCGTGCGCCCGGTCACTCCGTCTCGCGGCTTGACTACTCCGTGCGTCGCCGCTCGACTTGTTGTCTGGTCGCACTAGCTCTACTTCGGCCACGCCGTGCGTCGCGACTACTTGTCTCACGGTAACCCTGGCTCTACTTGCGACCATTCATCTCGACTAGTTTTCCAAACTAGTAGAGAACGGCAGTCATGCCCCCAACAACTAGTCGGAATCAACTCTGACTGGTCAACTTCAGCAACAACCATCGCAGCTCCATCTCCGACCGCCACGGCTTCATCTACAAGACCGCCCTGGCGGCAACAGCTAAGTCATTTATTTAAATGATTGTTTTTTCTTCTTTGGCTTGTTTTCCGTGTGCAGGACAAACACGCCAAGGACTACCCATCTGTGCATGCTTCTACACAGGAACTACCCTTCAGAACTGCACAATCTCAAGTCCGCTACGGCGGCACAAGTCGACGTCAACGGTCGCAATCTAAAGTCCGCTACGGCGGCACAACTCGACTCCGGTCGCATCAACAGTCTGTCCAGGCAGCAAAGCTAAGTCATTTATTTAAATGATTATTTCTCTTTCCTTGGCTTGTTTTCCTCATCATGCAGGACAACATGCCGACTATTCATCTGTGTATGCTTCTCGACGGGTTTTTTCACGAGAGCTACACTCTGCCGACTACTCTTGGGGTATATCGACCAAACCGCCACGAGCTTGCAACACTGAATCTCGGGGGCTTCGGCCACGAATTTGGTATACTAAGTTTGAGGCTCCGGACGAGTTCTACATTACATCACGGGGGCTCTGGCCACGGCTTTGGGTGTACCGAGTTTCGGAGGTCACAATGGTTGTATCCCAAGGAGGAAACTTCTAAAGTCCGCTCCGGCGGCATACTGCGTGTGTAAGCTTCGATGGAACCTAGCTGTAAGTGGCCCTCGCGTCCTGGCAATGATGGAACTTAGCTGCACGCAGTCTTCACACTCCGTACCATGGGTCTGAAATGCATGGCCCTAAGTACTCACGCTCTGTACCATGGGTCCTAGTACCCTAAGTACGAAAGTCGACGCTAACGGTCGCAACCTCAAGCCCGCTCCGGCGGCACAAGTCGACTTCTACAGTCGCAATCTCAAGTCGACCTCCCGGTGATCGCAATCTCAAGCCCGCCTTTTTCTGATATTTTCATTCGATTTTGCCTTCCGGAAGTGCTTTTCGTTTTTTGCATCTTAAGTCCACCCCGCGTGGCACAAAGTCGACTATTGTAGTTGCATCTAAAGTCTGCTCCGCGCGGCAACTAAAGTCGACTTCGGTTTTCAAGTCGCATCTCAAAGTCCGCTCCGTGCGAAAACTAAAGTCGACCTTAGTTTTCAAGTCGCACCTCAAAGTCCGCTTCGCGCGGCACAAAGTCGACTTCGGTTCTCAAGTCGCATCTCAAAGTTCACTTCATGTGGCAACTAAAGTCGACTTCGGTTTTCAAGTCGCATTCTAAAGTCCGCTCTGCCGGCATCTAAAGTCGACTTCGATCGCATCTAAAGTCCACTCTGACGGCATGACTACTTCTCAAGCTCCATGGCTCGATGCCAAATTACTACTCGGAAACTCTCCAGCTCGGGGGCTGCATTCAAATTACTACTTGAGGATAACTCTAGCAGACTTCGCTCGCTCTCAAGCTCGGGGGCTCTACAACAACAACTACTCAAAGTGGCTCCTATGGATCTCTTATCTCGAGGGCTACACACTGCAAGAGTACTCGGATGATGGCTTTCGCGAAACACTGAAGACCCTTGGATTGATTACCTAATCATTTCAAGGCTCGGGGGCTGCTATACTACACCCATCATTCAATTTTTTCAAAACGGAATATTCAGAAGCAAGATTGACCCTCAGCTAGAGTCTATGACTCAACCCAAGGCTCGGGGGCTACTCCATATGGAGTGCGATTTTGCAAGCGCACTTCCATATAATCTCAACTTCAAGATCGATGAGTGGACCACCTTCCACCTCGGCGCGGTCAAGTACTATTGAAGACTTCTCCAAGCGCACTCGAGGACGCTCAAGAACTACTCGAAGAGGCTTCAAGACTACTCAACTACTACTCTCGACTCCAACGTGCTCGGGGCTTGTCGCATACACCCTGGGTACTCATACAAGGAAGGATGAAGACGGACTCCTACTAGAATTCCCCTGTAATCTTACTAGGACTCATTTTGTGTAATCCTACTAGGACTCCTGCCTTGTAACCGACTAGGAACCCGCCCCCTGGACTATATAAAGGAGGGCTGGGTACCTAGTCGGGCATCTCAACCAACCCAACACCAAGCGTAGGGCGCTATACTTGATCCCCAACAGATTTAGGGTTCGCCACCTTGGCGTCGAACTCAGATAAATCTTGTGTCCGTGTCTTGCGCATACCTTCGAGTTCCAGGTCTGGCAATCCCCACCACAATCATCTACCTCGGGTACCCCCTTGGTAGGTTTGCCGGTCTAAAACACCGACAACTACCACACACATGCTGAAAATAAATAAAAACTAAAGATGCTACGCACACACAATTTGCACATAACTGAAAATAAAGAAAAGGAGAAGGAAAAATCAAACCGAATTTGAGGCATTACTTCTTCTTCCTTCCTTCACTCTTCCTTCAATGGTTGATCCTTCGTCTTTATGATTAAAACTTGCTTGGAGTGCCTCGGAGTATATGGTGGTGGAGCGGATGGACGAGTTGAGCGTCGAGGTCGAACGAGTTGCTCCTCCGTGTGCCCTTGCGGTTCGTCCCACATGGACAAGCTTTGTATACTTTTCATGCCTCCAAGGAGCAACGTGTCGCTCCTCGACGGTGCCACGTCCACCTCCATGCTTCGGGGAGACTCGGAAATAGCGCCTCCGGTGATGGTGATTGTGTCCTCCTTACGAGGATGATGTTCATGGCCTTTTTCATCGTGCCTTGATGCACAAATTCACAAACAACTCTCCTGGGGGTTTCTTGCCAGTAGAAAAATACATAAAAAAGTATATGGAAGGACAAGAATTGTAACAAAGTTTTGGGAGTTTTTAGAGAAGGAAGTGAGGCACGGATTTTTCTGAGTTGTTTGTAAGGTCTCTGGACTATGAACTCGAGAGCATGAACTTGCAAATGAATGGGAGGCTTACTAGGAAGATGGACGTCGGGGCCACGAAGAGAGGCCAGCCGACGGACCAGGCCGGCCGGCCTGGGGTCCCCGCTACCCCATTTGCCTTGATTTTTTCATGAGATGCTCCTTGCTTCCTTGTTGCCTTGTGTTCTCATGCTCCTCAAGAATCCATCGTCCAAAAGTCCTCGGCCACTCCTTCGTTTTTGAATGATGAGATCAATGCCTCCCTCCTTTACCTTGTGTCACTTCTTGTCTTCCCTGGTTCATGTGTTTTCACTTATTTCCTGCAAAAAGTTATGTTGCCCTCCCCCATGCTTGTTCTTTACATGTGCCCAAGATGTTTTGATGATAAAACCTTCCCGTGATTCATCATCGAGCACAAGGTGTTAAATAAACCTCAAATCCTTCCCTTGATCATGTTCAGATGCTAATTACCCCTCTAAATTTCATAAATTAAAGATTAACTCAGAGCTAGCAATGAGTCAAAATATATTATTGGAGGAGTTCTTAAACATCAAAAACAATTTGTAAGTCAAAAACTTTCCGACTACCTTTATTTTGGTTGCAACGAGATCATTTGCTTTCATTAATTGATAGCAAGGTCCTCCGACTTAATAGTGGGGTTATGGGTTTAGGTTCTAAATTTGGCCAAACATGAGAGAGAGAATTTGAATAAATAAAAACAAAAGGGGTTTGGAAAAACTGTAGCTCTAGAGAAACCGGTAGATGTTAAGTGAAATCAAACCAAAAATTGAATTCCTTAGGTTCACGCGAGTCCTAGTATGCGTCAAACGATTTAAAAACATTAAGGAACATAGCGAGGCTCTACTCGTGTGTTTTTAACATGCAAAACAAAATTGAACCTACCATCATGGAGAGGATGGAAGGCTCAAATAGGATCTGAATTTTTGGTTCTAGTTTCTCGAAAAGAGGCAAATAAAACATGGGATGGCTCATGTCATTGGTTTAAGATAGAAAAATTCAAATATAATAACAAATAAAAGGTTATCTAAAAACTTTTCAACCACTTAAGAGTTAACAAAATGTCTTAGCAAATTCTATGACAAACTTACTTGAATTGAAATTTTCCGGGTTGCCCTCCCGGTAGCTTTTATTCTCGATCGGGTTGTCCTCCCGGTAGCTTATTCTTGACTTGACGAACGGGTTGCCTCCTGCCTAGCGCTTCGTTTATAGTCCATAGCTAGACTTCTTCTCTTCTTCACTTCGGATCAATGCTCTTTGTGGGCGTTGCAATCTTGGGTACCCACTTCCGCACCATCTTGAGCGCGGGCTTAATCTTCGGCTTAGTCATTTTTTTGGTCTTCACAGGCTTGCTTTGTTCTTTGGTCTTGACGGATGCAACAACTTCCTTGATCTTTGTCTCCTCCTTCTTCGGCTCTTCCTTCTTCTTTGGCTCTTCCTTGATAAAGCGACGATGAGGTGGAACATATTTTACATTGAATGTGTTGCATACCTCGAAACGTGGTTGAAGCTTGAATGCACTTCTCTCGCCGTAGATGTCGATCTTGATCTCTCCAACTTTTATGGGTGCATCTTCGGCGATTCCCACGGGATAGTGAATAGAATTGTCTCCCAACTCTAGACACATGGCCATAGGCTTGAGCTCCGGTAGGCATAACTTCTCGAACACGTCTCTTGGCATGACTCCCATACATGCTCCAAGGTAGCATAATGTCATCTCGTGCTTGTTGGCAAGCATGTCTCGAAAGTAGCATGGAGGCATCTTCATGTATTGGCTCGGCATCTCAAACTCCAGCCCTTCGGTCATGATCTTCATGGTCTCCTTAGTGTGATCCCAAATGAGTTTGAATAGCCTTTGCCATCTCGGGACCTTGTGGTTGTCTCAGAAATTCTCCTTTGTTACCCATCGGGCGCTCGACAAGTTGTCCCACTTGCGTCTTTAGCATCTTCATCATGATGAACACTTCACGGATAGAGCTTCTGACCTCCGTCACCTTACCATCTAAATCCTCCAATATTTTCTCCATAGCCTCGAACTTAGTGACGGCGTCCTTGTTGATCTTAGCTTGCTCGTCCATGAAGTCCTTCAATTGTGTACAAAGAGGAACCAAATCTTGAATGGACGAACTTGCATTAAATCAGGGTTTACCTTGGACATGGCCGTACTCCTCACACTCCTCGCATGTGGATCTTGCCTCGGCAGCCTTTAGGTCTTGAGCTTCTCTCTCTATCTCCATCTTCTCCATCCTCATAAGTAAACCGATATGCCACTCAAGGAATTCGGCTCGCATGTATTCATTGAAACGCTCTGAAGCTTCTTGGATCGTCTCTGTGGGAAATTGAACAAACGTATCAATCTTGTTGCACAAACTCTGAGTCTTGGCCGGTGAATAATATTCCTTCATGAAGTTCATCATCAACACTTCCCAATCTTGCTTCGACTCTGCTGGTAGAGTGTGGAACCAATGCAAAGCTTTCCCAAGTAGCGAGAATGGAAAAAGCCTTGTCCTCATTTGATCTTGAGTCACCCCATCCTCATCAAAAGTTTGACATAGTTGAACAAATGCTTGGAGGTGAAGGTTTGGATCCTCTTTACTGGTGAAAGGCGAGTGTTGCACCATGCGGATAGTTGAGACCTTGATCTTGAACGGCCTTCCGGCATCTTGAAGGTTTATGATAGGTAGATCAACGATGTCCGGCGTGCATAGCTCCATCTTGCGCTCCGGTTTCGATTGTTCTCCCATCGGTGGTGGTTGATGTTGATCTCTCTTCGGACTTGGAGGTGGTGAATCCTTTGGAGATTCGCAATCCTTGACCTCGGCTTTTGGATCTAGGGTTTCCAATCCTTTAGCTTGTGTTGCACGTCTCCTTTGCCTGTAAAATTTTCCTGGATCATCCACAAAAGAAAGTTTGGGTTTCTTGGAGAGGAAGCCATCCATCTCCGGTTAGGGTTAGCAATAAACAAAAATCTAAAAAAAAGAAAAATTAGGGTCAGTCAAAAGCTAGATTAGATTGATTTTTTTTCTTTTTGAGGATGATCAAAGTTAAGAGATGCAAAAGAAAAATCAAAAGAAAAACTGAAAATATTCACAAAAAAGTGATACTAGATTGGATCTTGATTGCTTGTTCCCCGGCAACGGCGCCAGAAAAAGGGGCTTGTTGACGGTTGATTGTCGTATCAAAGTTCGTTTGGATTTGCAAGCGGACAAATCCCCCGTCGTAGTCAAGGGACCCTTCTTCCCTTAAGTGTGAGAATCCAAGGTATCGAATCCGTGCAACAATGTGCAACGCAAGGATTCAATCTAGTAAAGCAAGGAAACCCTTTCTCTTGAAGAACCAAGTTGCATCTAATCTAAGAAATCATCAAGAAAACACATCTAATAAAATCTACTAAGAGGTAGCAAGAGAAAACATAGAGATAACCGATCTAGAGAGTCTAGATCATGCTTGTGTTGTAGCTCCAAACAAGATAGATGAAGATAGAAAAGCGAATCTCATTAAAAGCATCTTTAAACCGTGGCCTCCGATCCGATTCCGAAGACGCCCACCTTTTGGAGCCATCGTCCTGTCACAACGCACTCCTATTCGTGCGGGTTAGCCTAGTGTGAGTTCAAGAAGAACAAGTTGAAAACACTTGGTCGGTCCGGTATGCACCTCTAGCCACCGCGGCTACAAGAGCACCCTATGCAATCTATCTTAAGTATAGATTGAGGAAGAAGCAAAACCAAGGGAGAACAAAATCATAGAGAAGGCACTTGATCGTTAGAAATCGGATTCACTTAAAGACTTCACCATGAATGATTACATGAACAAGATCACCACCGGGATCCTACCTAGATCTTGATCCTTGCTCGAGCTCAGGCATGGTCTTCCATGCAAGGTTCCCACGTCGGCTAGGGAAACCCTAGACAACTTCACGACCCTCCTCTCAGATGGTGTCCCTCTAGCTTCTCTGCTCCTCGGCGGCGGATGACAAATGAATTGATTTGTGGCTCTTGGCGAGGGGGCTATAAATAGTCCGAATGGCGTCTAGGTCAAGGGGCGCGGGCCCGAATGGCTGGGCCTGGGCTATTTCGGCCCGATTCGGCCCCCTTCCTCTGGTTGCTTCTCGTGTCTGAATTTTCCACTTCCTGCATGTGGGCCCTTGGCGTCAATTTCTCCACAGTTTGGATAGGGCTCCTTGTCGCGCAAGCCTCAGATTTTCTCCAGGTCCTCGGGTTTCATGGCTTCACGCATCCTTGGGCCAATTGGAGTCATGTTCACTTCGTCTTGACTTGTCGCTTCATGATCTTCTCACAAAGTGCTTGATGAACTTTCCTGGGAAGTCACCCTTTTAGCGTTAAAACCCTGGTAAACAATAAACTCCAAATACCACATGCGAGTGCGAACATGACATATCATGAGGGTTAGGATCGTTAGTTAGGATATCAAATCAATACTAACACCGAAGGTAAACTCATGGCTAGGTTGACAGACATTCACTGTCAACAAAGACCTTGTTATCCAAAAAAAGGAAGGGTGACGAAGACAACAGATGGCACAATTGGAGGAAGAAGAGTTTTTTTTTGAGCTCCCTTACTGGTCTTCTTTGCTCATCATGCATAATTTGGACGTCATGCACATTGAGAAAAATATATGCGAGAGCATACTAGGCACTCTGCTTAAATTGGACGGCAAATGTAAGGGCGGGAGAATGCGCTTGACATGGAGCATCTACTGGATACGACCGGATCAGCACCACATGATTAAAGATGATAAGTATACCTTGCCATCATTGTACGAGTTAGATAAGGATGCGGGGAAAGTTTGTGAATTTCTATATGGAGTGAAGATGCATGGGGTTTCCTCAAATATAAGAAGATGTGTTGTTAAAGTCACGTAAGGTGTCGGCTTGAAAACTCATGATTACCATCTAATTCTACTGAAACTTTTACCCTTAGTGGTGCGTAGGATTTTGCGAACTGTTGTCATCGGATTGATTCAGCTTAGTAATTTCTTTGATGCACTATGTTCAAAGGAGCTGGTGGAATTGGACGAGCTAAGGCTGTTCAATTAGGGAGGCTGTTTGTCGACTTGAGATGATATTCCACCTGCATTTTTGATATCATGATCCATTTGCTGTTCATCTAGTGAAGCTAAACTTGGGGGGTGTGTTACAGATGGATGTACCCGGTGGGCGGTACCTACGCATGAAAGGATATGTGAGGAACAAGGCTCACCGTTCAATTCTTGAGGATACATACTCGAAGTGCCTTACATTACGCTCCAAGATTGGGCGTGGACACCAAGAGAATCGTGTTGATCGACATGAAACGATTCTTGTGAATGAGCCACCATCTGGTTTGAGCATTTTTTCAAATGGATTACAAGAGGAGACGGATCCGAAATTCCACGGATGAGTTTTGGAAGATGAGGCACTATATAATTTGCAATTGTGATGAAGCTAGACCATATGTCGAGTAAGATACACTACTCAACATCATTTATTGCTTGTAATTTTGAATTTCAAACTAACGGTAATATTCTTTTTTATGCAGTGCGCATTTGGAAGAACTAAAGGAATATGGAACCAGAAATCTTGATAAGCGACATGAGGATCAACTCGTAAGATGGTTTGAAGGCAAGATCAGGTCTACATGCGAGAGGAAGTAAGTTAGAGTTGTTTGCACTTGCTCAAGGACCGGATCCCGACCTCGTACAATGAATAGATGTCATATCAATAATTGGCTGTTTCGAACCGTTAACATTGAGAAAACCCTCGTGACACAAAACAGTGGTGTGCTTGTCAAGGGTGAGAAAGGAGGCACGAACTGGTATGGGGTGATTAAAGAATGATCTCACTAGAATTTCTGGACAAAAAGAAGTTATTCATTCGATGTGGTAGTTTGATGTGCTGCGCCACAAGTACCAACAGAGGCAAAGGATAGTAAAGATAAATTTGGGGTGATTGACATCGATACAACACGGTATAAGAATGAACCCTATATTCGCAACACGACGGTGTTTTATGTGAATCTGGTGAACAAACCTGGTTGGAGTAGTGTTATTTCATTGAAACCAAGGAACTTGTTTGCCATGCCTGAATTAGATCTTGAGGACTCAATTGTTGTGGGTATCGAAGGTATTAATTTGCTCGGTGAACACGATTTGACAAATTGGTCAAGATCGGACAAGGAAGGCACAACCGGGATGTCTCGTTATTAATCGTGCGGGCCGAGGCGTTGATGAACCGACGATGATGTATTTGATGATGATGATGAACATGATTAGATGATAACGTACATTGATGATGGAGTTGTTGCACCAATTGTTCAAGATGCCCAAGATGATGAATTTTTCGATTGATATTTAGTCGATTTTGTTTGGCGTGTTAAGAGCCAATTTAATCTTGCCATGACAATTGTTTTCAACATTTTTCATTATTATGTCGTACAAAACTAAAGCATGAGGTGTATTTGTGGTCACTATTCCCAATCTATTACATTCTCACTACATTTGAATAATAAGTACTATAATTTTTCATTATTACTTGGGACACATCATGACGAAATAGGAAGTTCTAGCGGATGATACACTTTACACCATTTTAGCCTCTGTAAACATGATTAACACTAAAGAAGAAGGCATCGCATTGAAACGAAGCCTACATTCATCACTACATAAAGGCAAACCCCTCCCGGCTCCCTAGCGAAGGTTCGGCCTACGTGTTGAATGTTGCCTCGCGCCACGCCGGTGGCGTCGGCGGCGCCCCAGGGCGATACTCCTCATTTGCTTTGCAAGATTAACCCCGCGAGTTCGGAAATATTCAGATGCAAGTTGATGATCATCGCGACCTTGAGCCTCGCCCTCAACTTTCATGTACGCCGCAGTGGCGTCGGCGTCGGCCCATTGTAGAACCTAGAAGGCGGCCGCCACATAGGCGCCCTCTTCCCGGCAGCGGTGTAGCTCGTCTGAGGGCGCCGTCCGTTCTACAAGATGTCGTCCATCCCGGTGAGGAAGCCGGCCACGGGTTGCGGCCGGCTCTGACGAAGGCGTCGTAGCCGTCGGGTCGGCGTTCTGCTGCTCGATTGGAACCCGACCTAGTGCCAGTGCCTACCGTCTCTCGCAGGGCCGAGCATGCTCTTGCAGTGTGCACGCTCGGAGGTCCTCCATTGGCGCTTCGATGTCGCCGACTCTGGCGATGATTGCCCGCAACTCAATCGGGAGTTCCACGGCGGGGCGCTCCTCGATGCCATGGAAGGTCGTGCGGAGTGTGAGATGTGGGCGGAGAGGCGGTGTGAGCGTGAGATGTGGGCGAGGGCGGCGGGGCGTGAGATGTGGGCGGAGAGGACTTTCCAAGAAGCGGCGTCTTTCGAGATTCCAATAACGGCCTGGCCTCTCAAGTTATTTCCAAAGAAATTAACAACTAAACATCGAACGGTGTGTCGTGGCGAGTTCGAACTGGCGTGTCATGGCGTGGCGTGACTGCGTGGCTGGTGTCACACCGATTTTCGGCCAAATGCATCTCATATGTTCAAGATCAAGTTTACACATATGATGGCGTGGTGAAATATCATTAAATATACATAAGAGTTAAATCATTACATTATCTTTATTACACTCAAAGCGTTGCACTTTACGAACAACATAACTATACTTGTTCCACCACTACTCGGACTCATCATGTATTGAAGTACTCTTCTATATCTCCTCACAATCGGTGAGCACACTTATGGTTGAGCTCAGCTAGATGCAAAGCTATCAAGGATAGGCTATTTGCATGTTAGCATTTTTAATGTTGGTCAAATTTGTTAGCAAGCACCTATTTACTAGATGTGTTCATACCAACCCACTTAAGCATTTGAAAGCATCATCTCAAACCATGAAACCCGATTTAATTCCATCTTTATGTTTGATTATCATGTGAGGTCAGCTCTTGGCCGTGAGCACATCAATCTTTCACTCGGAGGTTGACTACCCGCTTGAAAGTTTGAACTTTGAACCCAACCATCGATGAAGCATCCCACAGGTGTGATTGCATAGGGGCGCTCTGAAGCCTTTAAAGGTATCGAGAAGACCAACAACCCGCATGTGTTCTGGCGGAGCCACCATAACCCTTAGTGGACAGCACCTTAGCAAAGGCTGCAACCGAGGACGACTATACCCTTAAACCGCTCACTCCCTTTCGGATAAGGCTATCAAAAATTCCACACCTAATTTGGCTAAGCGAGCCATATGGGAGGTTCATTGTTTTCTGGGTGGTTCTCCATGTTCCAATTAAATCATATGATCTTGATTATCCACATCTTTCAAGTTATCATGATCAACATTTTATAAAGATCCATTTAAACCATCTCAAGTTAGCAACTAAGCATTTTCTATCCCCATTTATTTTGGGTTGTTCAAGGTAATAGGATAAAATCTAGTCATGTCCTTAAAAGGTGATTTCCCATCAAATTTATGCATACAATATTTAAATGTAAATTTTAGTTAATGCAATTATCTAGGACAAAGAATATAGGAGGAAGTCCACTTGCCTTCCTTGCTTCGGGGTTCTTCAAAAACTCTTGATCCACTCCAAGCGGTGCTCTTGCTCGATGTCTCGGCCACACATGACATTCAATAAACAAAACAATACACCAAGCATGAAAAGTTTAAAGAGAACAAGGTTTGGCTCTACAACACGAACTCAAAAACACTCGGATCTATCGGAGATTTGGATGATCACATCAAGAGCTAGCTATGCTAGGTATCTTTAATTAGTAAATCATGTGCATAGGCTATTTGAAATACCATAATTAAGCAAGTTATATTTGTATTAAAGGCGATGTAAACTTAGTCAATTTTGTTATAAATATTCAAGTTTGATTTATATTAAACATTTAATTCTAAAAGAAGTAAAAGCATCTAAGAACGTTTTCTTTTTGAGTTATACTAATCAAATTATAATTCAAACACATTTGTTCATATTAATCAAATTAACATTTAATTGAGAAAACTGATATAGCTATGTTGCTTTTATTTAGGAAGCAAATTGCCTTAATCAATTTAAGTTTGATTATGAAAACCAAGCATCTAATTAGCTTTTAATTATAAGAAATATTTAACTAGTATTAATCATATTAACTTTCTTATGAAAACCTTGAACTCTAATTAGATTTTAATTAGAAAAGCATATGTATATAATTTAATCATATTTAATATTTAAATAAATTATAAAAGAACATGTTCAACATTGGTCCTATCACTTTGAGTTGATATGAACCTAAACAACTTGAACGGTGGAAAGTTAGCAGATCGCCAAACAAGGTTCCTGGCGACAGGGCTTCAGCAAAACCAGGCTAAAACATGATTAGTAGATGAAGGTCTATAGCGCAAAAAGATTGGACCTCGGTGGGAAAACTAAAAGTCTAGGGGCTGAGCCTCCAGGACTAACTATAAGGATCTTTGGAGGTGGAAGGCTCTTTGTGATATTCATGCAGTTTTCACAAAAGATGCGATAGGACGAGCCACGTGGATGTGATTAGGCGGCGGTGAGGCGTGGCGGTTGTGATTATATGCGGTGGACCGTCCATGGGTCCATGGTGGCGGCCAAATACTTGTTTTGATCTGGACCACCACGCGAGATCGAGCTCGTGGCGTGTAGGTGATGACAGCGCACCGAGACAGCGCTTCTTGCATGGACCTCGCGAGATTTCTCGAGCTACTTTGGGGCGGTTTGAGCGGAGAGCAGACTTGAGCTCACGAGGCTTGTTGATGGCGGTGGGGTGGCGGAGATGACGTCCTCGCCAAGAGGCGGACAGGCGGACACTCATGAGGTTGCGGCCTCGGTTTCGCTTCGGGCCTGTTTTCCTCGGTGCACTGCGCATCAAGCGAGAGCGGTGAAGGCCGACCTGCTCGATCAGCGGAAGGACCTCGGTCGTGAGGCGCCACAGGACAAGGGCTCGAGTGAGCGTATGCAAAGAAGAGAGGGAGAGGCCATTCACTCGACGAGCCCACGGCCGCAATGGCCCGGAAGACTCAGGCGGCATGCGAGATGGAGAGGGTGCAGGCTTGTGCGGAAGAGAGGGAAAGGGTGGCACTCGGCTTATAGGCAGGAGAAAGGCGGCGGGTGCAATTGATGGCGGGGTAGTGATTTGATAAATTGGGAGGAAAGTCAAGGAGAAATGAAGGAGGAACGGCGGTGCTTCATTACTCCTGATGACAAGTTGAAGGAACCGAGGCGGCCGATTAGGCGGCTCAGATCTTGCCGGGAGGCTTTGAGGTGAGAAGGCGGCGGCCGGTGTCTGGAAAGAGGAGGAAGATCTTTGGGTAGAGTTCAAGGAGGCTGGGTCTGATTCAGAAAGGAGGAGGGAGAGGTTTAGTTTCTCTTCAAAATCAAATTTTAAACACTTTCAAAACTTTTCAAGATTTCAAACAAGTTTAAAAACTTTTAAAACCACACAACACATAAACCATGCACTTCAAATATGATGCACAAGCACTTATTGCTAAAATTATTCAAATGATATTTAAATATTTTAGAGCCAAATTTATTTGATAAATTATTATTTAGAAAACTAAAACTAAAACACCATGTTGCTTATATTTATTTGGTGATGGAATTTTGCTGGCTATATGTTGTGCCATCAATGTGAGGCCGTCTCGTTTGGCATTGCATACGTGGTCATGCTATTGGTGTCATTTCATGTGGTGTCGTGGCAACATATGATACCAAAGTTTCCATTTGACATCATTAAAAGACTTGCACATATATACCAAAGTAGTAGCAATGTACTAGCATTGACTAGATCATGCATTACTAGATACATACAATACTTGTTCTCAAAACCCGAAATGCTACTTGTTACTATGGATTATATTACATTACTAATTCTAACTATATATCATCCGCACAAATTGGTAACCATGCTTGATCTCAAGCTGATTTGCAATCTCAAAGATGTAAATGCATCCTTGGTGGCGACAGCACCGCCACCGCAAACACCTCGAACCCCACAGCCTGTGGTTCACTCTTCTGTTCTTGAACAAAGGTAGGTCTAGTACCACATTTCCAATCTTCTCCGATGACTTGTAACCATTTTGCTGTATTGTGTACTTGTCATCAACCTCGAAACAATCGTTGAAGGTCTCTCCAATTAGAAATCGTGATGCCGCGGCCCCGCTCTAGGCGTTCAACATCAATCGAGATATGCGCCCACAAAGATGTGGCCTTCCTCCGAGAAACTTGCTCAGGACATCAGGTAGCTTGTAGCCGGCAAGAAGCACCTGGTAAATAAGGCAACACGGCCCGACGCACAATTGCAACAATGCGACCTTGTGCTCGCCACTGCGAAGCTCAATGAACTCGGTGTCCAATCCGACGAGCAAACGATCTGGAGGAGGGTTACCTTTGATTTCTTTGATGTACTCGCCACTACTCGCCGCAAATGATTGTGGTCTTGATGATCGGGTACCGCTCCTTGAAGAATTTGACCTCGCAGACCGAAGTTGGGGGCGGTCCCAGAATCGGCGATCGCTGTGGACGGACGACGGCGGGTGCCATTCATCCCAGCCACTGCCTACTCGAACGTCGACAGAATCAGCAGCGGCGTCCCACACATCCATGGCGCGACACTTGCGACCCTACAGTACCAATCCAAGAAAACAGAGCTCGGAATCTTAATCAAACAGTTCAATCTCGCTACAAATCCATGACTACATACACAATGTACATGCTGGTCACGAAGGGATGACCTGGAAATTGACGCGCTCTGCTGACGCAGGGCCGCTTGCTCCGCCTGCAGCACCTTGGTTGGTGTGGGGGCTGGCGGTGGCGGTTGCCCCCACTACATCCCCCTTCCTTTTAGGGGCAGCGCTGCCTTCCGCTTCCTCGCATCGGGTCATCGCGGGTGCCAATCTTGCTTCAGAGCTAGGTGGTGTGGTAATGGCGTCCGAGATTGGAAGCTTGGCGGTCGCCAGCGATGGTGGAAGGCAAGAAAACCCCAAGTTTTGATGTGATGGTTTGGGGGAATAGGGATGAAATAATATTCTCTGCTGTCTGTTCAGCTTCGTCTATAAGCTAAAAGGAAGTGGGGACACAGCTTCATCAACACCACGCGCGCTCGTGCAGTCGTGCGGCTACCTAGTCCCACACGTGGGGAAGATGACGCAAATTGCTTCTGTTATCAAAAACCTTCAAAAATTGATAGAGTTTGAATATGGTTGTCAAACGTTGTCAAATGAAAATTTCTTGAATACCAAACCTGTGCAACTCGTCAAGGCCTACAATCTTTATTTAAGTCATTAATCCATTTGATGAGTTTGAATAGGACAAATTTGAAATTCAAAAATGATATCTACAATTGATATTTTTAAACACCAGATGATGTCAAATGGAAAAGTGGTGAATACCAGAGTTTCATATCTCAACAAGATCTACGAACTTTATTTAGGTCGGATTTTCATTTGACAAAGTGGTACTACACATTGTTCATTAACTTAGGTTCACTCACATAGTTTAAGAAACTTGGTTGGGGACATGTCAATTTTGTACTACATGATAGTACCAATTCGTCAAATGAAAAACCAAAATAAACATTGTTCATCTCGATGAGCTATGAAACTTTGGTGTTCATCACTTTTCCATTTGACATCATCTAGTGTTTGAAAAAATCAATTCTAGATATCAATCTTTGAATTTCGAAAATTTGATGGTTCAAACTTTGAAATTTCGAATTGCATTGGACTCATGAGATAGGTTCTTGTTTTGTAAGAATGTAGGGGAAAAACCACCTGAGTTGGGCATCATACGTGTAATATAAACATGTTTTAAGTTTTGATTATGAATGCAAATACAAAAATAAGTTCATCACTTGCCAATAGGTGGGACCCGCAAGTCAAACGCAAGGATGAAAAAGCACACGCGAGGTACTCGTGGGTCGCATCCCTTTGGTGTGGGGTTTCTGTGTGGGCCCTTCGTGGTGGGCTCCATTTGTCAGCCGCTTGGGGTGGAAAACAACTGGTGTCAACTGCACCCTGTGTGTGCTCGCCAGACGCCCCGCTTCCCCGACGCCGCTTCTTGTCTCGCCTTCCCAAGCGCCTCGCCATGAAACCACCCAACCGCCGCACAACTCCGATTACTTTGCAAAACTCCCCATCGTCGCTGCCGTCGCCCAACTCCGATTACTTTCCAAACCTCTCCACCGCACGCCAAGATGGAGCCGGACTCGCCCGCGGCGTCGAGGGTTTCTCCTCGCCGTTCCTCGCCGAAGGCCGCATTGCCGGCATCCTCGCCGAGCCGGAAGACGGGGTCCTCGAAGTCAAAGGGACCAGCGGCGGAGGAGGCGATGCTGGGGTGGTTTCCTTGCCCTGATGTTCGCGGGGCATGCCTCGGAAGCGGATGCTAAATCCGCTAGGATGCCTCGGAAGTGAAAGGCCGACGATGAGGGTTTTCAGCACCCCAACGCCAAGAAGTCGAAGTCGGTGGAGGAGTCCGGGAGTTGTCCCCGGATAGCGAGGACTTGGATGGGAGCGTCCGGTAATTTTTCTTACTCGTACCAAATTGAATTTCCCCCTTTATTATTCGAGAACTCAGACTTTAATTCCTCTGGTTGCTAAGTACACTGAAGTGATTATTTTTGTGTGATTGCGAAATTGTTTATGAGTCATAATCAATTCTGGGACTTGCAATTTAGGATTTCTTGACTAGGGTACATATGGAAATTTTTGGTAGAAATCATCCAGTTAAGAATCATTAAGCAAATCCATCTCAAAATTTTGTGTAGTAGAATTCGTGGTACACAAGTGTTTATGTGAATTTTATCTTGGACAGTTTGAAACAAATATTTGATCACCTCTGATTGAAACATGATTAATCTTAAGTTCACAAGTGGAATATTGCTATTCATGTCTTGATTTCTTAATTCAGGATCTGCCGAAGGTGACTTATGAGTTCACCTTCCCACGAGTTAGGCTATTCGTCGAATGCCATGACGACAACGACGATGAGCTCTGGCCTCCGGGCCCCTACCAAAAACCTAGTGATGCCGAGGTATTACCTTCATTCCCTATGTTGACTATGTTCAGTTTCATTCAAATTTTGATGTACTTATCACACTGATAATGCATTGTAAAACCATTTCAGATTGAGGCTAAGGTGGAGGACGTCTAGAAGGCACTGCTGGGCAATGATAGATAGCTTTTGTGTAGTGAACTACTCCCTCATTAACATCTAGATTTGATGAATGAGGCTTTTATGTAATGACCTTGTATAATGGCATTACTTTACTGGAAATATTTGGTAGCTAGTGAATGCTAGTATTATTATTACCCTTCATCATCCTTGTGATTGCAGATGTGTTATCCAATTTTTCTCCAACATCACCTCAGACCTTAAACAAGGCTACGAAACCAACAAATACACCCAGAGCTATTTTAGATCTTGAACTAGGCATTTATGATTAAAACCAAGCATAAATCAGGAACAAATATTTCTATCAGTCCTAAAATCATGATCGCATCGATAAAAGGTGCATCTAGGCATTTCAAGACTATACTCAGAAGTGGAGCTCAAAAATCTATTTAATTTTTGCTACAAAAATCACTAAGTCAGAAAATAGCATAAATACAAGATAAATCATATCCAAAGATTTACTTAGTAACTTGGTGCAAATTTTGGTGCAGGGCCTACACATGGAATATACAACAACATATCCAAAGTTCAGCTTGAGATCACAAGAAGATTTTGAAATACAGCAAAAGTAGGCCAAACTGATTTCAATTTTTTGTGCAAAAACTATTAGTCAAAAGTAGGGTCATGCTTTGCAAAAGATGTAGGTATGCTCACGGTGAAACCAACAAAATTGGTTTTACATTTTTCCGATTTTTCTGTGATTTTATATGAATTTTCCAAGATCTGGACCTATGGGTGAAAAGGTTAAGAATCTACTTGCAACCCAGCCCTTACAAAGATTAAACTTTTCACAGATATGCCCTCGACATTTCTACAGGGGTCCCTACAAATCTATGACCTTCACAACTCTACCCTCGGCGGTGGGGGCGAGCTCGCCGCCGGCGAGGTAGGACCGGAGCAGGCAAACAAGCGACGGGAAGGTGCGATTGTGTCCCTAGGGGCGAGCTACGAGGCAGGTTGGTCACGGACATGAGCGGAGGGAAGGTTCACCGGTGGCGGTGCTAATGACGGACGGCGGCAGAGCGGCGTGGAGAGGCGGTTTCGCCCGCCTTCGTCGTCTACAGGGGTCGCGGCATGGTCCTAAGGCGGTGGGTTTTCCGGCGCCTCGGCGTCGCGGGTCAGTCAGGGGGCCAAGGTTGTGGGTCCCACCTGTCGGCACCCAGATTGTGATGTGTTCTTGAGTTTTTCATAGACCTAATTAACTTGATTCTTTGATTAAGTAATCAGCTACAAACTTGTATAGATTTCACAAATGACGTCCAAATCAGGAAATTTTTTTCCTGCATTCTTATAAAACAATAGCTCATGGTGTCCACTGCATCTCATGTTTGTATATTTCAACAATCATAATTAAGAAATAGTACAATTCAAAACTAGAATCAAGATTTTGAAAAAGTAGATGATGTCAAATGGAAAAGTGATGAATACCAAAGTTTTATTGCTCATCGAGATGAACAATCTTTATTTTGGTCGGTCTTGCATTTGACGAATTGGTACTATCATGTAGTGCAAAATTTACATGTCTCCAAGCAAGTTTCTTAAACTTTCTGAGTGAACCTAGGATTAATGAACAATGTGTAGTACCACTTTGTCAAATGAACATCCGACCAAAATAAAGATTGTTTCTTAATTATGATTGTTGAAACATACTAACATGAGATGCAGTGGACACCATGAGCTAGATTATTATTTCATAAGAATGTAGGAAAAAATTTTTCCTGATTTGGACGTCATTTGTGAAATCTAAACAAGTTTGTAGCTATGATTATATGAATCAAAGAATCAAGTTAATTAGGTCCATGAAAAACTCAAGAACACATCACAATCTGGGCGCCGACAGGTGGGACACACAACTCGGTGTTTACGTGTCCTCCCTAAGAAAGCGCAATTTTCTTAAACCCAATATACCCTGGGACCCCCTAATTCAATTAGCAACCTGATCTGGCGGCGGCGGTTCTTCTCCATCTCCCCTGACATCTCGCCTTCATCTTCTACCTCATCCTCGCCATGGAGCACAGCCTCGCACATCCAATCAGCCCAGCGTGACGACGCAATCACTCCATGGAAAAGCTCACCGCGCGCACGAGGTGTCGAGGCTGGTGGAACTGCCGAGCGGCGATTGACATCGTCTCCCGAGTCGCTGCTCAGTCAGAGGACGCCATGCAGGATCTCCGGAACCTGCACGCAACATGCAAGGCAATGTGCGTGGTGTGCAGCGCCGCCACGGTCGGACGACGACTAGCCCTGAAACGTGTCTTGCGGCGTCGATTCAACCTCGGCCAGAATTTTTGCGTGGCGCTCATCACCACACTGGCCACCGTCGGCAACCCGGAGGCCTTGTTCCGCAGCGGGTTGTGCCTCGCAATATTGGGGAACAAGCACGGCGTAATCATGCCATGCCTCGACCAGCTAAGGCGCGCCGCGGAGGCGGGCCACAAGGTATCGATGTACGCCCTCGCCCTCTTCCTCTACAGGCCCAACAGCGGCGATGTTGACGACGATGAGGCCCGGCGGCTCCTGCGCTTGGTCGAGGGACCCGAAGAGGGGGCGACGGTGCTTCCTTGAAAAAACTTGACTTGTACGAAACGCCGCTCCAGGATCATTTCGGCAACACGGCACTTACGGCCATGGGCGGCGGTTGCCGTGCCGCCGCGCCCGTACTCACCGGGCGATTTTCGGTGTGTCGCGGGTGTGCAACCACGCGAGATGGCATGCTTCGTACTCGTGGCGTAGGTTCTGCAGCGAGGAGTGTAGGATCCGGAACGAGTGTGATTGGTTCTTCTTCACAATCAAGGAAGCGTTTAATGTGATCTGATACAAGGTAAAAAGTTTGTGATTGCTAATACATTTTGATTAATTTGTTCCAGACATGATGCACCATAAAAGACATTCAGGATTTCAGTTCACATGTTTGCTTTATTTCTTGTCTACTACTCATCAGGAATTCACTTTACATCTGGAATTCTTATGTTCTGAAACTTCAGCTGACTGCTAAAAATTCTTTAAATTCACGATTTGATTATCGAATTCAATTATTCTGACAGTTCGGTGAATGCTTTCTTTTTTTCAGGAAATTTATCTAGCACTGAGGAGGGATCTTGGGGAGAGCCTTTGGCGTCATTTTAGGCCATACTTTGAAGAAATCCAGCAAATAAACTCGAAGCATGTCTCTGAAGTTGTGTCTTTGGTCGATGTGTCTCTCTACTTGTGTTGATGTGGAGCATGTTTTTGATGATCCTTAGTTGTTGTGGTGTCATCGTGCCTCGGGAAGCCTATGTGTAAACTCAGTCCTCATATATCGACGCACTAATGTTGGTTACTTAATTTGTGTGATGCATGTTATTATGGTACGAAATTGATGTGAGGAATGTTATTCTGCTAAAGTAGGTGGAAAGATGATATTCAAAATTTACTTTGACCACAAAAACTTTTCTATAAGCAATATACAATAACATGTGTCATCTTGTGCAGTTACATAGTAAACAAGAAGTAAACTAAGATAACTTATATAAAATTATATTTATAAAACTTGATTATGTTCAACGCATCGTCTTTACAAATATATATGAAACTGAGTGGGACCCACTCGTGACACGAAAAAGCACCCTAAAATACAAGCGTTCGAAAATTTGGTAGCCAACGATTTGGAATGTGGCGCCGTTTTCCTTCCGAAATAATTAACAAAGGCCCAAACTACCGCTACCATGACTCGGGCCACCACATTGTTGCGAAACACAAGGTTTTTAGAGTAGTAATAAGTCGTGCGTCTTTAGTTTCCCTCCCTAATCCCCTCGCAAAACCAATCTACATCTCGGTCAGTTAGGGGCCGGGTAGTCGACGACGACCGACGCCGCCGCCAAGCTGCTCCTCATCTTACATGAGGATGCCGACGTCCAGCGAGGCGACAAGGGTGACCTTCGCCGTGCCGTGCGACACCGACTCCAATGTTCACACCAACCTCGTATGCGGCGGTGAACCTCCCACAAAGATGTCCACGGGGCTAGGGTGACGCTCTTTGGGTCATCACCTTCATCCCAAATAGCATCACAAGGTTCGGGCAACGCAGAAGCGATCGTCGACGGCCTAGATGCAGACCAAGATGTGGTACCTTCATCTCAGGACGAGACGACCCAGGCCAGGTACGCTGTTTCCGCGTTCGATCTTTCCCCTCGTACTGCCACCTATATTTCATGCATTTGTGCACACACTGGTACCCTAGATTTCATGCATTTGTTCATGCGATTTGCACACCAAATTACTTCAAATTATTGAAATGCCATCGATGAATGCGCAGATCAAAAGATGAGCAGATTTGGACCATGTATATGATTGAAAAGGGTAGAGATGGGGAGGGAGATGAAAAACATACATGTAAACCTCTTGGGAAACAAATCACCCTGGAAACAATAAACAAGTTGAAACAAAAATTGGGGTATCGGAACAAGGACTTGGTTTACTACAAGACTAGAATTCCTGAATCTCCTGCGGAAGCAACACTCACTGAGATCGACTACGAGGTCGATGTAGCAAAAATGAAAAAGATTCACGAGGAGGAGATGGTGATCAGCTTAGTTGTAACCAGAGAGCCAATACCTAAAAACCATACCATGCCCATAACACCATTGAAATCCAAAAGTGTTTCCACACATGATGATGATGATGATGATGATGATGATGATGATGAAGTCGAAGAATCTGAATTAGATGAATACAAAGTTTGGCTAGTGCCGCATAAAGAGAAGAAAGCCTTGGGTAAGATATGGTACAACCCAATATTTGTATATATATACTCATGATTGTCTAGTTCACTCACATGATTGAAATTAATTATGGATCCTTTTCGAATTAAAAGACATATTCAGGGAGGACACAATCGACACATACCAAGAATACCTGAATGTTCTAGGACTACTTGATGACATCGGTAATATCCCTCTCCTAATTGGCAAGCAAATTACCATTCTTTGTCAGACTACAAATTATGCTAGCTCATCATGCCACAAAATTGTCTGCAGAACGGTATGTGGACCCCACCTTTATTTTGCAACACAGGCATGACATGAACCCAACACCTCCAGTGCAGCCTCCATCTCATGCTCGGCGTTGGAAACAGCAGGAGCAAGGAGATGGTAACTTGTGTTTATTAGAAATTACCTGTCTATGCATAGTATGTTTTTTTGTGGGTATTATTACATTTTGTTCCCATGGAATAGGCTCACAAAATGTGAAGAAAAGAGGACGTGGTCCCGTAAGAGCCTTGAAGGTAATTGCCAAGAGAATCAAGGCGGGCAAACAGCAGTTGGACATTCAATTCTCAAAACATGGAGGACCGGTAGGTAGTAACTACCGCTCATTCATTGATGAAGTAGTCATGTATACAAGGAAAAGGATGCCAGTCATTGGAGTGAAATCGTGGAAACATGTCAAGAAAGAAGTCAAAGACGCAATAGCAACTGATGTATTGGTATATAATCATAAACTTTGCTTTTGAATACAATTCAATTTTAAACTAATGTAACAACTCACATAGTATTTGCATGCTATTGTGATTATATAACAGGCAAAGTGGGACATGGAGGATAATGCTGATTCAAGGGAGAAGATATGGAACATTGCTGCGGAGCGTTACAAAGGATGGCGTTCAACTTTCAGTGTGTTGACGGTGCAAAATCGTGCTCAAGTTCACCGCAAGCGTACGGGTGACTTGGTGCCTTTTTCACCAAGGAGGGTCCTCCCTAGATTTGTCAATCCAAGGATCGGAAGCAAACTCCTAAGGCTATCCATCTAATCTAATGATCTAACCTATCATGAAGCGTTGATTGCATAAAGGTAACATACAAACACGAAGGGATGTATGGATCTCATCCACCTAGCCATAAAGGTAAACACAAAAGGGTAACCCTAGCCTATCGTCTTCTTGTCGCCATTCCGGCCAAGGTGACAAACCAATCTAAACCTATACTATGATAAGGAGTACACTCGATATGGACTAACCCGATATGGAGTGGTCCGATACACGTTCGCTCGCCGCTTTCTCCTCCACCGTACTGTCACTACGCAAGGATATTCATCACCGAATGACAATCTCGGTCCGTGCACTACTTCGATGTATCCGCAAGACATAGATTAGATCTATTCCTACTAAGGTCATATGCTAGCTACACACATGAATGAGAGAAGGCATGCATCAAAGTAGATCAAAAGTAAAGACAAGATTAGATTGATATCACCGTCAAAAGTACATGTGCCTTGATGAATCCAAGGCATGGCTCCGGAACTCCACCATGGCTTCACCACGCAGGGCCAACCATGGCGGCTAGGGTCTAGCCTAAGCCATCTCCTAAGCAACTCGAGGACTTGCGGCGGCCGTCGGCTTCCTCCCGGTGCTTCTCCTTGGTGTCGGCGGCTCTCTGATGAATGGATGGATGGATAACCCCCTTGGGGCGCCTAGGGGGTTGTATTTATACCCTAGGGGAGCCTTGGGGCATGCTCCACCTTGCCTTGCACGAGATCTTCCTTGGGAGAGAAGGGAACTTGGTTTCCATAAACTCAGCCTCGTCCAGATTTTCCTGATTCGCAGCCCTTCCTTGCCGGCACCATATCTCCCACGTCTGGACTCCAAATAATGCAAATTCGGTGTCCAGGTTGTGTGCCACAAAATTATCTCCAAGTTTGGTATTTATCGCTTTCCTTGGAAACGAAGATAAGATTCCCAAAACAGCCTCGGAAGATAATCTGTCTGATTTCGGACTTGTCTGCGTAGCTGGCATTTCTGGGGGCATATCTCCTAGCTCCTTGACCCGAATTGGGCCTTCCATATGTCCAAATCGAAGCTATCGTCGAGGCGCACAACTTTGGTAGTCAAACTTTTGCCATTAGAGGCCATTTATGTCTCCGAATCTGCACCGAAAGATCATGCTGTCCTGGGCTGCGAGAATATCTCTCAGGCTAAGTTGATCTCGTTGGTAAACATCCAAGTCCCCGGAGTTTTACGTGTTGATGCTTCGGTCTTTGGGTCATTTAGAGTCGTGTTCACTTCATGTGTTGACTTATGACGGGCTTCATGATCTTCTCATAAAGTTCTTGATGAACTTTACCCGAAAGTACTCCTTTAAGCGCTTAAATCCTGTGTAAACAACATATTCCAAAACCCACATGCGAGTGCGAACTTGTCATATCAAGGGGGTTAGTACCGTTAGTTAGGATATCAAATATGTGCGAATGTTGATGGTAAACTTATAGCTAGGTGTACCAAAATCGACCGTTAACACAGTGCTACGGCCAGGACATACGACAGCTACCACCAGATAATGTTACATAAGTCTAAAGAATTAGATATTGTTGAATGGCACTATCTGCTGAAGTATTTCAGTACTGCTAAATTCAAGGTTTGTTCCACATTATTACTATTACTAAGCAATATATTTTTCATACAAATGGCAAAGTCTGAGTCTTTAAGATTATTGTTCAAATCTTGACATTCTATATAGGAAAGGAGCGCACAAAATTCTGTGATTCGAGGCCAACAAAGGACAAGACATTTGTCAGGTTGTAAGCCTTTTTCTCAACGCAGCTATGAGAAGGTAATAACTGGAGAAGCACATCTCCAAACTGTCTTGCAGGATGAATAACTAATTTGTTATGTTCTTAGCTTAACAGAGAGACCCAGAAACTGGTGACGAGCCCGATGATATGGAACTTTGGTGGTTAACTGACACTAAGCATGGGGAATGGACAGACAAACAATCTAAAAATGTCTATGTGAGTTCTCAATGAATGTGTAGATACATTACTATACATAGTCCATGCAATTATAGAATGCAAGCAATTTCTTGTTCAACTAACTCCTCCATCTGTGCCTTGTAAATGTTAGGACAAAGTAAGCAGCATTATTACTGAGGCGGAATCAAATGCAAAAAACAACTTCGTTTCCCAAAAGAAAAAAGAGATGTTCCGTAAGGCATACAAGGAAGTCACAAAGTGCAAATCAACCAAGTTGCATGGTAATGGGTACCTGGCCAAAACCCAACTAGAAGGTAGGTGCTCAATGCGGGCGCCAGAACAAATTGTGAGGGAAGAGCTACAAAGATCGGGAACACATCGAGCTCATGGACGCATTTGGGTTGCTACAAGAAAAAATGTCAACATGGGAAGATGAAAGGGGAGCAAAAAGGAGAGAACATGCACGACAACTTGAAGAAAGTAACAAGAAAAGGGTGGCTGATCTACAACAGCTTAGGCAAGAGTTCCTATCAATGCCAAGCAGAAATGGACGAGCACAAATTCCACAGGTACTGGTAAGCTAGTTGCATGAATGACTTTCTATCCTTAGGTTCTATATCTAAATGTCTGTATCCTTTCATAGATTGTCCTGCCAAATCATCGCCAAACAACAATGTCACCGCATCTGCAGACATTGCGATGGCGGCCGCATCGATCACGAGAATCGAAGATGTGCGGCAGACTCAGCGAATGTGCTCCGTTCTAGTCAGGTTGTTTTGTGGATTGACAACTTTTTACTTCTATCATCAGATACCGATCAAAATGGCACCTAATTTTTCCCTCCCATATATTTTTTGTTCTCGGGAGAAGCAACTTTGAAGTCAAGCTAAACAAAGGCGGCTACCATTCGCAATACAAGAAGTAATAAATCTGGTACCAATCACAAGCACCTTCCGTCCAGCCCCATGCAAAAATTTCATCTCAATAGCTACAGGCACAAGCAGCAAGTAGGAGACGACAACAAGCCAAAAAAATAGGAGGTGAAATTTTAGTAACTCCTCACTCTCGTGAATGTTCATGTTTCACAAAGTGTTTATAGATGTGTTGATTATTTGATATCATTTTGATAATTTTATGAATGAAAATAAAACTTTGGTTTGGTACATGCTGTTGTTGCACCGTTTCCAATATTACAGTTTACTTGATGCTTACAAATGTTATTCATTCATTTTAGAAAGCTAAGCCGTTTCGAATGGAGCAAACAGGTGATGGGACCTTCTTGAAGTCACACTTTGCTGATCAAGTGATGGGAGCTCCTTCAAGCCACCCAACTCTTTGTTGAAACAATCCTTGGCCGATCAACTGATGTGATCGTCTTCAAGTCAACATCATCTGTGTTGAAACAATGTCCTCTTCAAAACTTAGTAGTATTTCAGTACTTCGTGTGTCATTAAACTTAATTATCAGTGTGGATGGTTGAATGTTCCCAGTGGATGGTTTCATTTATCAGTGTGGTTGCTAATTAGTATTTCACTACTTATTGCACCATGAATTATAAATGCATAATAATTATTATTGAAGATCCTGTATTTTAATGTTTTAAATTATTGCTGCTACAAATAAATGAGCGTGGCAGAATAAACATATGGCGAGCTACAAAACTATGGCATCAACTCCTTTCGTTGCAAAAGAGAAATCACCCTCTCGCAACCAATATTTTTCGGTGTCACAAAGGCTTGTGGCAATAGTAGGTTCCACATGTAGCAACCTTGTATTATGGTGGTAATAGAGGCATGAACTTTTGGCAACTGAATCATTTTCGAAGCAACAAAATAGGAAACATATTACAACCAAGTAAACTAGGTGGCATCAGAGTGCCCCACCTATTGCCTCGAACCTATTTATCTTGGTGGTATTAGAAAGTTGCGCCTATAACAACCATCCCTGATTCGTGGCAATATAGAACACTTCCTATAGCACCGTATTCCACTTCGTTGTAATAAAAGGAAACACATATAGCACTCAAATACGTATTGTGGCAATAGAAAGCAAAAAGGTGGCATTAGAGTGCCCCACCTACGCCGAAACCTATATATTTTGGTTGTAATAGAATGTTGCACCTATAACAACCATCTCGGCTGCGTGGCATTAGAGGACACCGACTATAGCACCCAAATCAACTTTGTGGTAATAGATGGAACCACATATAGCACCCAAAACAAGTTGGTGGCAATAGAGGTGCTTCCCATATTGCACCCACAATAAGAACGTAGCAATAGAATTCTTTGCAACGCAAAAATTTAGGCATTGCAACGCGTTTGGTATGATGCAATTGCACTTATGGCAACCATAGATGCGTCGCAATACTATGACTTGCAACCAACACGAGCGCGAAGTTGCAACGTCTAATTGTGTTGTAATATAACAACTAATGCAACCCCAAAATGACCAGCGTCGCCTCAGGCTATTGCAGTGCGACCTTTTGCAGCTGCTGGTTGACGACACAATTTGGTTGCAATTACAGCTATTGCAACAAAATATGGCATATTGCAACACAATTTTTGCATTGCAACAGTGCCAAAGCAAACGTAGTAGTGAACCCTCCCAACCCTCTCTTTGTGAGATTTGCTTTTCAAGCCATATCCTAGTGTTGGGTTGAGAGTTTAAGCCTTTGTGAGCTTGTGTGAGCTGAGCAAGATCGCCTTAGTCCAAAGGAGGAAAGCGGTTGAAAGAGACCCGGCTTGTTGTGGGAGAACTCCCTTACAAGCTCCTCAACAGACGAGCTTCGTTCCTTAGTGGGCGGTGAACTTCGGGAAACAAATCCTCGTCTCTACTTTGTGGTTTGCCTCACTTGTTTGAATTCTAGCATATTTACTTTGCTTCCGCTCGATCTACTTGGGTGTGCTTGTCTTTGAGTGCAGGGATCATTACCGTGTGATCATCTCAGGAGCCACTCAAGAACTTTGGTTCGTGCTAGAAGTCAAGAGAAGTTTTGAGTTGTGTTTTGCAGGTTCATTGCGTGGAGGCGGTCTAACCGCCCCTAGACCCGGTTGAACTGCCCCCTTTGTGCTGGGTGCACCAGGGGCGGTCTAACCGCCCGTGTCAATGAAGCTCAAGTTTCGGGGAAAAAATTTTATTTGGTCATCTCGCCTATTCACCCCCCCTCTAGGCGGCATCAAGGTCCTTTCATAGTGACATGGCGTGTAGTGGGTTATGACGTGGCGCGTTGAGAGGCAAGAGAAATCGTTAGTGGGTACCGATTATATAGTTTATATAGATTCAAACTATCATATGCATACCTAAGTTCGTGACTTCTTTATTAGATAACAGTAGATGTAGTGATACTGAATGACAGTACTAGTGGTACTAGTTATATTAGGAACCTACATTAGCATGTCCATCACGTTTGTTCATCCTTAATGTTTTTCTTCTTCTTGCCGGACTACTACGCACTAGGCAACTGCAAGTTCACTAAATGGGTGGATCCTCGGCTATCGATCCATATCAAGAGTACACTGCCTACCTCAACTCCACCTCGTCATCGACGGCCTGGAGCGGAAGATCGACAACACTCCTGCTCAAGATGATGAAGACGAGCATGCTCTCCGCTCGACAGATGTCATTTGTAACGATATATTGTTGATTCACATGCCACATAAACAGAAGCCAACCCCCACCCCCACACCTTGTTATCCTCCCTCATGGAACTACAAGCCCTCGCAGAACATAGGTGGTTCTCTCTTCTCATTGAGCGGATATAACTCATTCGAGTAAATAAGATTGTTGAAATCAGCTATCTAAATTTCCTAAGGCATGTTAAGATTAGCAAGGTGTGCTGCACATGCTATTGCAAAACTATGTATACATCTTTTTCATGTAATTTCACTAATGTTGTGATGTAAATAAAATATGGTTCATCAATAGTCACTATTTTAACTCATCATTTCGTGAACAAGATTTTACTTGCAATCCCAGAAAAAATCTTTTCTCTAAAACTTTATGCACAAAAAAGTGAGAAAATCCATGATGATGATGATGTTGATGATGATGATGATGTAGGGACCTTGCTTGTCGCGGGCGAAGAAGATGGCAGCAGCAAGGATGGCTTGGGAAACATTGATGGCCTTAAGATCCGACCGTATGATCTTCTGAAAATTTTCCTAGTGCCTTGTCACAAGAACTGGAACAATACTCGCAAGTAGAGCAAGGTGCAACAGTGGAAATAGTAGAAGTAAGCAAAAGGAGGCATGTCACATGGCATGGCATGGCACGATCAGTTCTTTGAACTGATCATGTGTTTGCTGGAACGTAACATGTTTTTAATTCTACTGGAACCAGTTTATGTCACCTGCCATAGTTTTGAAACTGTGTTTATCACAATGAATCTATAGAAATCAAGAAATGGATTGTATGGCTGATTGGAGAGCTAGTTCTCTTGCCACTTCAAAACCCTAGGTAGTTGGTGTGTGTGTGCGTGTGCGCGCGTGTGTGTGTGATACCAGCCATCAACAGGAATATGATTATAGAGCTACTATGTCTGTTTCTGATGATCTATACATGGACAACACCATACCTCGTTCCCTCATGGCATTTTTCTTGGTGACCTGTACGGTCCCCTCTCCGAGTTCGGCATCATCGTTGATCTAGACTTTCTGCTGGATGGCTTAACTGGCTACGATGCCGCCGCCGCTGCAGATGATGATGATGATGATGCAAGGACCCTTCTTAACACTGGAGAAGAAGGTGGAAGCAGCATGGATGGCTTGGGAAACCTTGATGGCCTTAATCTCGTATGATCTCCTGGAGAATTTTCTAGTCCCTTGTCACAAGAACTAGAAAAATGTCCATGAGTAGCTGTTAAAAGCATTGGACGTAGCAATGTGGAACTAGTAGAAGTAAACAAAAGGTAGGTGAGAGAGGAAGACTCTGAGTTGCATCTTGAATAAATTAGTAGGCATGGAATGTTCTCTGTGTGTGTGAGCTCTCATAGGGCCCTTATCACAAGAACTGAAACAATGTCTGTGGGCGCTGGGTGTTGCAATCTGGCACTAGTAGAAGTAACCAAAAGGCAAGTGAGAGGAGGAAGACTCCGAGTTCCGTCGCATTGCATGTTCGGTGTGTGTGTGTGGGTGGGGGGTGGAGGGGTGTGTGTGTGTGTGAGAGAGAGAGAGAGAGAGAGAGGAGAGGTACCATGTCTCTCAAATATAATAGCAGCCTGTCTGAGTTCGATATCAATTTCTGAATCATCTGATTGAATTTTTGAAGGACCGGAACTGCCGATCGAGAGGGGAGTGAATGGGAGCCGATAAAATTCTTCTCGAGGAGATGGAAACTCCAACAAGATGAACAAGGCTTCCAAAGCACGTCTCCGACTCAACTACCCAAGTTGGCCAAGACCACGTAGCCACTAGAGTGCTACTGATCCTAGGAACCAACAACCACCTACACCTACTCGAGAACGCAGCGGAACTAGCAACTCGAGCAACACGACACTGCACCGGCCGACGTGAGCAAGCACCGGTCGACCCGGTCCCTCTGAGCAACGCAAAATCTGAGAGCTTCCACAGAAGGCCTCTACACCGGTCAGGCCGGTATAGCTCGCCGGTCAGACCGGTCCAAGCCAGGAAATCCCAAATCCACCAAACAGACCTACCGAGCTCCAAAATGGACCAAACTCGAAACAGCAACAACATGAGACAACAGGAACTCACCAAGACATTCACCCGAGCAAAACTCAACCAGAGTCTGCACCGGTCAGGGCCGGTGTGACCTGCTCTCGGGATGAAACAGGCCCATGAGTCAACACCCCCAAATCTAACTCCCGATCTCCCGAATCGCTCCACGGATTTGCGCAAGACTTTGGGGATAGTAGGAACACCTCATGGGCACTCCATAGCCAAGATTTGGTCCACCAAAACCCGCTAAATCGAGAGGAATTGAAGAAATCCCACCAAGAACGCCTCTAACCCTAGAGCCAAGAAAACCCCAAAATCGAGCCCCTTTGCTCACGGATTTGGGAGGGAATCAAAGGAAAAGAACCACGAAGTGTTCAACCATACATCCCACCAAATCCCAAAGAGAAAGGCCTCAAACCGCCACAAGAAATTGGCCAAGAAAGGGCTCCGAAAATCACCAAAAGGAGAAAGCAGGAAAGACACATCCAAGCCTTGAGGAACCACGCCGAATCATCTATACATACCAAAGAGGTTCATACAAGGTCTAGCTTGCCGCCGATCATCCTTCCCTCTCACAAGATCTCACCATGAAGCTCTCAAGCTAGTCCTAGAAATTCCAAAGGAAAAGGAAGAGGAAAATAGCAAAACAAAATGAGCTAGGGTTCCAAGAGATGGCTGCCATCCTCTCACCACTTGGGTTATATGGAGGTGAAAGACTAAAAATACCCCTAAGGCCTAATACTAGGATACACACCCCGAGGGCACTTTGGGAAACTTTGTCTTCGCACCATCGGACGGATGCCCACGCGCAAACTTGCTTAGCCTCGACGCAGCCTTGCGATCCCGACGCGTGTCCTCCGCTTTGAAGTCTCGGACGTCGTTGCTCAGTCGGGGCCGGTGCTCCTCACCGTCGACTACCCACCTCGATCGATGCTGCTACACCTCCGTCTTCGGTCTTGGCTTTGTGGATCAACCAAGGAACCCAATGGTTTTCTGGTGAACCACCGAAAACCCCGAACTCGGTGTAGCCTCCGCCAATCACCACTCATGACTCGGCTCCCACGTAGTCCCGCTCGACCTTGGTTTTGAGGCTCAACCAAGAAACCATCCATGACTTCATCTTGCCGTTCTTGCCACCATGCGGCCCGCCTTGACCCCACTGCCACCGGGTCCCTCGAACCAAGCCTACTTGTCTTCTCCACACTGGAGGCCTCACCAAGAACGACCTTTCACGCTTGTTCTTCACCGCACCAACACCGGTCAAGCGCACTGCCTGCAATACTTAGCCAAGAATTAGTCCACACCGTTGTCAATCACTCATCACACGGAGCGACCTACCACGGTCCTCGAACCACACAGCTCACAATCTCCCCTTGATGAGTGCATTGACAACACACACACATTTTGGTAACCAAAGAGAAAAGTAAAAGAAAAGAAACGACTAAAAGAAAACTCCAACAAGCGATCGAAAGCCAAAGGAAAGGCAAAGAGCAAGATCACTTGAACAAGACAAGTCTCGGACCCCTTAGGCAAGGGCAACTCGACACATCCGAGACAAAACATGCTCAAGCAAAGAGCACAAACCACCAATCCAAAGCTCGAAAACCACAAAGAGCTCCCCCTGCACACATGCAAGCTCCCCCTGAACCAATGCGACTCCCCCTGGACGAATGCATGTAAACCACAACGAGAAACAGAGCAGCTCACCACCGACCGGCCGATCTCAACCTCACCGGCCGATCTGGGCTAGATCACCCAAAGAACTCGACACTCACAGTGTCGGACCGGTGCCTCCCACCCGGGCCGATGACCACCGAAAATCGAACCGTCCGAGCTTAAAACTAGCTCGAAACCACTTGGAAACCTTCTAAATGCATGCAGCAAGTCAAAACATGCTCAAACTTCTCCCCCTTGTTGACAATGCATGAATCATGCCAAAAATACAAAAATGCAACCTAGAGCTTCTCAAATAGACAAAATTCAACATAGCATACACACCTCCAAATGAGCAAGTTAGATACTCTATAGCTTCGTATGGACAAAAACTACAAGATCGCCAAGTTTCACAACCATTGGGCAAAGCTAAAAAGAAATGACTATTTTTGCGAAAAATCACCTCTCGTGAGCAAAATCCTAAACATGATCAAAACATGTCAAAATGGCAAAGCCACACAAACTTCATTCTAGGACAACCATTCTAAGCATAAGACCATCATAAACACCCACAAGCACCTCGTGTCATGTCAAAGCATACCGAGCCATGTGCTTACTTCTATGTATGAGACTTCTCATTGGTAAGCAACATGCAACGGTTTAGCACCCAAAAGCAAGTAAATTAAGCACATATGACATGGGAGCATATTTTCAAGCAATTTACATTTCATTTTCAAATTTAAAATTGGTACATGAAATGTCTTTACATAAAAAGGAACTTATGCCCCTCCACAAGATGAAGCATGGGGGCTAAACATTCATGATGGCAAATGAGCCTTTGGCCCCATATGATCAAAATTAGCCATCCAACCACAAATTAAGCATAGCCAAGCCACAAAAACATGTCAAGATCATATAAAGGCATTTACCACAAGAGAGCATATATATGACATTTTTAAAACATAGCTATCAACCATGGATATAAACCAAGATCATCAAGAGCTAAGCCACACTAAGCCATATCATACCAAACTAGCTCACAAGATCATATATATCATACCATGGTGAACAATGTATATAGGAGAAGCTTTTCCTACACAATGCATATGATACAAAATGCATGCAACCTATCATACAAAGATGACTATACATCATGATACAAATGCAATGCAAAATGCAAGAAGGCATAAAGAAAAGCTATACATATGCTACAAAGGAGCTCCACACACCAACTCAAGAAATCAAACAAACACCAAGCTCCCATAAGCAGTGAAAGTTGCACGATCTAGGGGTTTGGTGAAAATATCGGCTAGCTGGTCATGTGTGGGTACATGGATCAAAGCGATTTTCCCTTTCTCTACATTGTCTCTCAGGAAATGATACCTCACTTCTATGTGCTTGGTTTTGGAATGGAGCACTGGGTTCTTTGCAACGCTTATGGCACTTGTGCTATCACATTGAAGTGGGACATGGGTATACTCCTCACCAAAGTCACTCATGGTGTATGTGATCCAAAGGATCCGAGAGCAACAACTAGTCAGCTGCCACATACTCGCCTCGGTAGTGGATTGAGCAACACTCAACCTGCTTATGGAAGACCAAGACACCAAAGAAGAACCCAAGAACCGGCAAGTCCCAAAAGTGGACTTCCTATCCAACCGACACCCGGCAAAATCCGTCTGAAAATCCATGAAGAGCCAAAGAAGAAGACGCGAGTACCAAAGGTCGAGTCGGGAGTATGACGAAATACGAATATGTGCTTGACCGCTGTCGAGAAGTCCTCGGAGATGCTTGAAAGCGGCGCACGGACATACCGAGAATTGGATGTTCCGCCTCGCCAAGTAGAGGAGTGACCCGATCATGCTTGGTACTCATTCTTCGTCCACGTGTTCACCATCCTCATCCGCCTCAAGAGCTGTAGTCGTACTCATAGGCGTCGCCATGGCCTTGGAGTCCTCCATCTTGAACTTCCTCACAATGTCCTTGGTGTACTTGGCTTGGTGCACGAATGTTCCTTCCTTGGATTGTTTGATCCGGGCCGAGGAAGAGCGCAACTCACCGTCATGCTCATCTCAAATTCCCTACTCATGTCTTGCAAACCTTGCAACAAGAGAGTTAGACGAGCCACCAAAGACAATATCATCCACGTATACCTGCACAATCAGGATATCTTTGCCCTGCCTGAGGAGAAACAAGGTCTGATTGACCTTCCCCATCTCAAACCCTCTCTCAAACAGGAACCCCCTCAACCTACCGTACCAAGCTCTAGGTGCTGCTCTTCACATCGCCTTCCTCAACTTGTACACCACAGGTGTACTTCTCACTCTCAAACCCCGGTGGTTGCCTTACACTACTTCCTCCAAGACACCATTTAGGAAAGCACTCTTGACATCCATCTGGTACAACTTGAACCCTTTAGCCACGGAAAAGGCTAGAAGGATCCTAATCGCCTCCAAACGAGCTACGGGAGCAAAGGTCTCCTCGTAGTCGATCCCCTCTTTCTGTGAGTACCCCTAAGCAACAAGCCTTGACTTGTTCCTCACCACTTCTCCTTTCTCTCCCTCTTTATTTTTCCACACCCATTTTGTCCCAATCGGCTTACACCCTGGTGGAGGATCCACCAACTCCCAAACTTGGTTTCTCTCAAAATTCTCCAACTCCTCATGCATCGAATTAACCCAATTGTGATCAAATAGCACGTGTCCAATGTCTTTGGGCTCAAAAGTAGCAACAAAACCAGCATGAGCAAAGTGAGAATTGTTTTGAACCCTTGACCGTGTAGTGCGTTCATTGATGTCACTGATGATTCTCGAAGCTGGATGATCCACTTGAACTCGCCGGGGAGGTTCTTGCCTTGATGCTACCTCCCCTCAACAGCTTCGCCTTGATCTGGGTTTGTCGTTGTAGATGTGGGAGAAGGGCCATCCACCAACTGTAGTCGAAGTAGTAGGTACATGCTCAGCCGCGGGCACCACACCACCATCTTCATCATCTCCATGTTCATGCTCCTCCTCCTCGAAAATCTCCTCGCCAAGTTCATCGTCACCTGCACACTCAAAAACAAGCTGACTACGTGGCTGTGTCTCGTCGAAAGTAACCTCGCAAGTCTCCACGATTTGGTTAGTTTCAAGATTGAGCACCCGAAAGGCTCTAGAGTGAGACGCATACCCAAAGAAAATGCCATCGACAGACCTAGCCTCGAACTTGTCCAACTTCTTACCTTTCTTCAGGATGAAGCATTTGCACCCAAACACGTGAAAGTGACTCACCTTGGGAGTTCTACTGTGCATTAACTCGTAGCAAGTTTTCTTCTTATGCACCCTAAGGTAAATCTGTTCAACACATAGCACGTGGTATTCACCGCCTCAGCCTAGAACCTCCTCGGAGTCCTATGCTCATCGAGCATCGTCCGAGCCATCTCGCACAAGGTTCTGTTTTTCCTTTCCACCACGCAGTTCTGGGGAGGCGTATACGGACTCAAAAACTGGTGTTCAAGACCCAAGTCATGGCAAAAGGTTTCAAGCGAGAGTTTTTAAATTCGAGCCATTGTCACTGCAGATCGCTCGTATGGCATCTCCGTGCCTCTCGTTTCTCAACCTCAAGACAAGATCTCAAACAAAACCAAACGCGTCTCCCTTTCTCCTCAAGAAAGAAAACCCACGATACCAAGAGTAGTCGTCCACCACAACCAGACGTACCACTTCCCACCCAGATCGCACACGAGCTGGGCCAACAAGTCCATATGGAGCAGCTCGCATGGACACTCCGTCATCACATCGGTGAGGGGTGGATGAGAAGCAGCTACCATCTTAGCATGCCGACACGGCGCACAAACCAACTCTTTTTCAAACCTCAGCCGTGGCAATCCTCGGACCAAATTGAGTTTACTCAAGCGAGACAAAAGGTCAAAGCTTAAGTGACCCAACTTCCTATGCCACTTCCACAACTCACTCGAAGAACCAGCCAAGAAACAACGCTCCACACCAGAAGACTGAGAAAAATCAGCTCGGAACACTTGACCCTCGGGAATGACCATGCAAACTAGGTCCCCTCGAGAATCCAAAATCCGAGAACCACCAGACCGAAACAACACCTCAAAACCCTCATCCAAAAGCTGGGACACCGAAAGCAAATTGAACCCGAGCGATTGAACAAGAGCAACACGCCTGAGAGTGACCTTGTCACTTACCTTAATCTCACCTTCTGAAAGCACACGCCCTCGCCCATTGTCCCCAAAGGTGATGTATGTCTTGGACACCGCCGGGACGAGACTTGAGAACCACCCCTTGTCTCCGATCATATGCCTCGAGCAACCGGAGTCAATCAACCAAATGTTCCTCAAGTCTCCCACCTGAAATTCAAAAACGAGAACGTGAGTGAACAAACGACTGCATCAAGTTAGTACCAAAGAGTAAAACCAAGTGCGAGCCATTTGCTCCAAAGTGGGGTTAGCACAAACCAAATCATCACACCTATCAAAGTTACCACCATGAAAACCACCATGGGAACCACCACTAGGGAACCACCCCTGTCTAGCTGGAGGAGAACGAAAACCACGAAAGGAAGACCGTGGACCGTTCCTCCTCTCCATCTCAAAGCTACGACTCCTCCCACCTCGTATTGAGCACGAGGTGGAGAACGTCTAGCAAACTGACCACCTGCAAACTTGAAGGACCGGATTGGGCGACCAGAGAAGGGGGGGAGTGAATGGGAGCCGATAAAAAATTCTTCTCCAAGAACTCGGCTTATGTCCCAAAGTCACTTAAAGAGGCTGATTGCGTTAAGTCCCTATTTTCGATCAACGGATAAAAGTTACTCCATGAAAGTGTACACCATAGCTATAGGGTTATAATCTAACAAATTCCACGAGCTTTTGTGTATATTCGGTTGCAGGTGCAAACGAGCAATTATAGAATAAAATATGGCATTATCACAAACAGCATCAAATGCCAATTTGGACTACACCATTGCAACGGGCTCGTCGAGACGATCGAAATGGATATATCATTTGCCTACTTTAGAGCTCGGATGCAAAAGATATTAAATGCCCAAGATTATTATAGATGCGACCTCGGATGACGCCGCACACCACCCGTGACGGCGCCCGCTGGAGATCACCGGGCCGGTCCACGTGGCAGGCCGCCACTGGCCAGCGTGCAGCGGCGGCGTGTGCGCCGCGTGCGGACGCAGCAGCAGGTCCAGGGCGTGGGCAGCTTCGCCATAGCCGCGTGACCACGACGGGGCGCCGGCGGCCTTGCAGGTCAACGCCGTCGCGCGCACCCTCCCATGGATCGAGCCGGCCCGGTCGCCTGGGGCACGTGGCGCGATACGGATGGCTGTGGCGAGGTGTTGGCTGGGTTTCCCTCGGCCGGGTTTTCCCATTTTCCAGTTGCGCCGCCGGCGCCTCGACCCCTAAGACTCGCCTTCTGCTCACAACCTTTTGCTGGGGCCGGTTTCTCTGGAAAGATTGGGAGGTCCTCCACTCTCCCAAGTCTCCTCCCCCTATAAATAGAAGCCCCATTCCTCACTTCAAAACACGAAGAAGAGAAGCAAAGATCAAGGCGAAGCTCTACCAAAATTAGTGTTAGAATTAGGAGAGAGTTGAGGTGTGAGTCCGGGAGAAGCCGGAGTTGTCGGCTTCCTCCCTTCCTCTTGCACCTCGGTGGATGCGGTTCCACTTGAGTAACATCCGGGTAACTCTTAGGCATTCCGGATTTATTTAATTAATTAAGTTCAGTTTTATTATTTATGCTTGTGGGCTCCTTGCTTTGATTAGTGTTCTAGTAATTGCAAAGCTAGAATAGTAGTCACTAGAGTAGATGTGGTGTCTAGTCTTGCGATTACCTCGGAGTACACCTAGTGGCACGGATTGTTGTGGTAGCCCCAGGTGGTGACAACGGACCTCACGTAGTCCACCACGTGAGATCCACTCTAGAGCGCAGAGGACCCCGCTGGCTTGCCTAGCCCCTTCTCATCCCTTTCCGTTAGACGGTTGAGCGTCCCAAGCAAGCATCGTAGTGAACGCTGATCTTATCTTTAGTATCCGAAATCCTTCGAAACCCTCTCTACCTCTCCTACACTATTATCATATCTTCTATCGTCCAAGGCCGATCTTGATTCTTCACTAGTACACACACGTTCCCTGTGGATTCGATACCTTGGAATACTCCTGGGTTAAAGCTACACCGGTATCCGTACGCTTGCGGACTTTTCTGCGATCGTTATTTATACCAACAGGCCCTCTGGCGTCGTTGCATTTTTAGTAGCGACACTAGAGAGTGCCAACAAGCTTTCTGGCGCTGTTGCCGGGGATATAAACCTGGTGCGATGCTAGTAAGCGTCAACAAGCTTTCTGGCGCTGTTGCCGGGGAACGGTTGTTGTACTAGTGTCGAGCCGAGTCGTCCGTGTTTCCCCATCCATACCATCATATATCCCCATATGGATTCCAAGCCTATCAATCAGTTTTCGGCTCCAACGGGCGAAGATCTGGAGCCTCCATCCTCATCACTACCCATCCATGCACCTAGCTATGAACTTCGTCCCGCCCTCATAGCTATGGTACGGGAGCAATCTTTTTCTGGAGCAGAAGAGGAAAATCCGTACACCCACCTTCGCGGTTTTGAGGAAGTGTGTTCGTGCCTTGTCATTCGTGGCATGTCACACAAAACACTGAGATGGAAGCTTTTCCCGTTCTCTTTGACGGGGATTGCCAAGAAATGGTACACTCAAACCGTTAGGGGTGTCAAGGGAGATTGGGAAGTTTTGCGAAACAAATTTTGTCTAGCTTTCTTCCCGAATCCGATTGGTCGACCTCCATATGGAAGTCTTAGGCTTTAGACAAAAGGAAAAGAAACCTTAGGAGCAGCCTTGGCACGATTTTGGACCTAAACATGTCCGGTCCCAACCTCGAACTCTCCGAACCGATGCTTTTACAGCATTTTCGTCGAGGCCTTAGCAAGGAGTCTGCCCAGTTTCTCGATATATCTTCGGGAGGTTCTTTCACTCATTTGACACCTAGTGAAGGGAGGAATGTTCTCAACAAAATCCTTGAGAATACCCCCTACACCGGTGTTTTGATGAATTTCCAAGAAGAGGTTGATGAAATCCTTGAGCCAGAAAATGAGGTTTCACCTATCCAGCCTACACCCGTGACCGTTCCTCTCTCTGAGCCAATAAAAGTAGTGCCTCCCGTAGAAAACCTTCATAGTCTAGAAGATGAGGAAACTCATCCAATGGACTTTATCGGCGAAATCGAGGATGATCTTTTCTCAGACTTTGGAAATGCCTCGAATTTTTCGATCCAACCAAAACCTCGAGCGTGCAACTCTCTGTTTCAACAAAATGCTAGCCAACCCGATAAGCCCATTCTCAAAGAAGACCTTAAATGCTTGTTGGCGGCTATGAGTGTGGAATGGTTGAGAGAAGCCGAGACATCACCCGAGGTAGTTAGACTCATCATGCCGTCCACTCTTCTTTCCTATCAAATACAAGGCGTCATGATGGATGTCCAGTATAATCCCACTGTTGGGATAAATATCATCTCAAAATCTCTTGCCCAACAGCTCTATCCCAACACGACCCTATGTTCGTCCTGAAAGATTTTTCAAAATCCTTATGGGACCATGTTGGAATGTTGCGGTGTTGTCAGAACAGTCCCGGTAGTTGCCAATGAGGTCGAGATCTTTCTAGACTTTCATGTCTACGATAATCCGGACATACCTATTCTTATAGGTCGGCCTACCGAGAGACTTTTCCAAGAAATGGCTAATGGTAGCCTAACCATGCAACTAGACGAATCCACACAAACCGTCTCTTTAGCTCGTGCACGGAATGCAATAGCAAAGCTCCATGACCGATTCGAGGATGATCCCACTGAGAATCCCGAAGACACCTTGAATCACTTGGATGCCGAACAAGGGGAGGAGCCCTCTTCTGTCCAAATTCATCCAGCTAGAAACCTTTTGACAGAATCTTCCCCTAGGCCTACGGTCCCTCCTTTGCCTCCTGATCCTCCAACCGAAACATCTATCATGGATGCCATGGAAAAGAAGTGGTCGACTGGAGTGGAACACTTTTCCGAAGCACTTTGGATTTGTTCACCTTCTACGATCCTTCCTTGTTCCATAAAAGGGATTACCATAGAAGCCCATCTTAACCCCGTCATGGAGGTTAATATTATGCCATGGCACTTAGCGTACACTTTATTGGGCAACATGACGCTAAGACCATCCGACAAGCTCCTCAAGAGTTGTCCCTCCGGACACATTCTTGAGTGTCGAGGGGTTGCATGTGCTATGCCACTCCTAGTAGACAAGATTAAGATTAATCTAGACTTCCACATCTTTGATGTCCTCGATCTTGATCTCCTCCTAGGCTCCCCTATAGAAAAACTTCTCGATGCATCTCGAGGAAGCCTAGATAAAAAGCTTAGGGAAGCCGTTTCTGCCACCACTCCCTTGTTCTCAGAAAATTCTATGGTGACACCGCTTCCCAAGCAAAACCCATTCGAGGAGATGATGCATGTATCTCCGCGTCGAGGCCTGCTCATTGAGCTTGTAGAATTTTCTACTTCTTAGGAGTATGACTCGGAAGACTCGCTTCACCTTTGTGAAGACGAACGATCATCATCACCTTTGATCGAGTTTGAGCCTCTTCCCACTGGCTCATATCATGTTGTTTCCGACTGTGGTCGAGAATCAACATTGTACATACATGATGCATCTCTTGAGATGGAGAATTCTTGGGCCATGGAAATCTATAAGGCGCCGACTCTGGGGTCCGAAGGAAAGGATCTCATCGACAAGCATGGTAGCTTTACTCTTGATTTACCTCAGGAACCATGCTTGCACCATGTCTCTTCAGAGTCAGCCACGCTCAGTGCACAGAGCACACATGAGGACTACAACCGCCTTATGGTTCTCCTTTGCAAAAAGTTTAGAAGGATGGTTGTAGACGCATATGTCCACCATAAGTATTGCAGATTTTGTGTATGCACTGTTGCACTAACCTTGCAGCTGAAGCTTCACTGATACATCAACAATTGGTGGTGAGACGGGAATGGCATCACCATGATAGCTGCAGGAAGAAGTTCCCATGGTCGAGCTTATGACCATAAACAAAGCACTACCAGGAGATAGCCTGGATTAGGTTAGTTTTATTTCCCTTTTCAAATAAAAGCAAGAGCATGTTCCTAGGATAAGAGTGTCCTTCAGGTACTTTTGGTTACTAACCTTTCAGGTGGAGACCAAGAAGAATGATGGACAGATGATGCCTACGAACATGTGAGCTACATCAACTACAACACTTTGGTAAGTTTTTGGTGAGAGAACGACTACGAAAGGAAGCTTGATCTCCACACACTTGAGTTTTGTTGCTCAGCAATGCAAACTTCAAGTGTGGGGGAGGTATGTGAGCATCCCAAGTAAAGTTCCTCTCATACCAAAATCTTATCCTGGTCTGGAGATGATGTTAGCTCATGCATCTTGCCTAGCTAAGGTATGTCTTGCTTTTGACTTTAAACAAAGCCCTTCCGGGAGGTTGCCCGATGTTCACCATTAGTCAAATGATGAATAATAAAATAATAAATTTTTGCTTTGATTTGGCTAGTACAATCTATACTAGCCAAATCCATGTATCTCATGTTTGTCTAAAAGTGTGCAAGAAAAGATGCAGCAAAAGATAGTGTGGGGGAGGCACCGAGAGTCGACTTCTCCCGACATTCAAAGGAACAACATGGTTTGAACAATTCTATCCCCCTAATTCTATGATTCATGAGTTATAATTCCTTTCATGAGATAATCATTAAATTAAACTCAATGAATCTTGATGCTCCATTGCTTTACATGTTTTCAATTGATTGGCTTGCATGTTCTTTATTCCTAGAACATACATCTGTTGCTTGTGAACAAATATCATTAGGAAAACATGTTCATCTAAATGGTTGATTGATGAGATATGGCACGATGCGATTAACCTTACTCTCTCTAACAAAGTGCTTGGGATGTTTTATTTGGAAAAAAAGTATAGCCTTACAAGCTCCTCAGTGATGATATATTCCTACCAAACCCATATGTTGTTTACATTAGAAAACCTCACACATATGCTGCTTGTTATTACGTTGAGCTTTGTCAAATTGTTGTGACCCTTGCTAGAAGCTTTTCATACTTTCATGATCAAGATCACGTACACTCCACATTCATATGCTAAACTTCTACACTGGAAGTTAGCAACATCCATCCATCCACAAAAATAAATACTCCATTCAATTTATGAATCTCTCTCCCTATATTTTCCTTCAAAAGAGACATGGGCTAAAGAAAAAAAAAGATAAAAACAAATGCTCAAGAGAAACGCTTCTCAAGCATGATGAAAAAACAAAGAAAAAAAAGAAAAAAAAAAAGATAGCCATGTTCTCAAAATAAAGTTCAAAGGGAGAGAGATCATACAACAAGGAGTACATATTACCATATCATCCCCTTTCCACACACTTGTACATCTTGATCAGATTGTATGACTAGTTTTCTTCTTGGATCCGGTTTTTGACTTTGCAATATTATGTGATACAAGTATGCCTTATATCTCCAACCCTACCTTGACCTCCACATATAGCCATCATTAGAAGTAGGTTGAAGAAAGGCAAGTTTAATGCCTTGGTGAGGAATCATACACACTGAGCGATCCGAGAGCATCATTTGAGGAGTCAAGTAAGGCTAAGTTTTGAAAAAAAACCCAAGCTACTTTACAGAAGGAGTTGAAGTGATTCAAATCCAGTCGTTCCATTCTTCAACCATCCAAGATGGTATGGTAGACACCCCAAAGAGTCACAAGTACAGGTATGTCTAGGAATATCTTACATGCTTGCATCATATCATTTTGGATTCATGTTTTCCACCCCAGTCCTTAACCTTTACTCGAGGACGAGCAAAGGGCTAAGTGTGGGGGAGCTTGTTGACAGTCGTTAAGTCCCTATTTTCGACCGTCAACTTCGGATAAAAGTTACTCCATGAAAGTGTACACCATAGCTATAGGGTTATAATCTAACAAATTCCACGAGCTTTGGTGTATATTCGGTTGCAGGTGCAAATGAGCAATTATAGAATAAAATATGGCATTATCACAAACAGCATCAAATGCAAATTTGGACTACACCATTGCAACGGGCTCGTCGAGACGATCGAAATGGACATATCATTTGCCTACTTTGGAGCTCGGATGCAAAAGATATTAAATGCCCAAGATTATTATAGGATGCTGACCTCAGCATGACGTCAGCACCCACCCCGTACGGCGCCCGCGCGGGAGATCACCGGGCCGGTCCATGTGGCAGGCCGCCACCGCCAAGGTGCAAGGATCGCGGCTGCGCGGCGCGGACGCAGTGAGCGGGTCCGCCGGGCCGCGTGGCAACTCGCCACAGCGCCGCGGCGACCACGACGCGACGGCGCGCCACCGCGGTCAACGCCGCGCGCCCTCCCCCGCATGAGATCGAGCCGGCCCAGCCGCCTGGGGCACGTGGCGCGATACGGATGGCCAGGGCAAGGTCGGTTGGCTGGTTTCCTGCTCGCCTGTGTTTTCCCATTTTCCCGCAGTTGCGCCGTGAAAACACCCGGTTAAACTGTTTTGGCCGGTTCGACCCCCTAAAGACCGGTTCTCGCCCGGTTTTCTGCTCCACCGCCTCAGGCACCTTCCCCGCCGCTACAAAGGTGGGCCGGTTTGGCCTGGAAAGAGGGGGAGATCCTCCACTCTCCCAAGTCTCCTCCCCCTATAAATAGAAGCTTCATTCCTCACTTCAAAACACGAAGAAGAGAAGCAAAGATCAAGGCGAAGCTCTACCAAAATTAGTGTTAGAATTAGGAGAGAGTTGAGGTGCGAGTCCGGGAGAAGCCGGAGTTGTCGGCTTCCTCCCTTCCTCTTGTACCTCGGCGGATGCGGCTCCACTTCGAGTAACATCCGGGTAACTCTTAGGCATTCTGGATTTATTTAATTAATTAAGTTCAGTTTTATTATTTATGCTTGTGGGCTCCTTGCTTTGATTAGTGTTCTAGTAATTGCAAAGCTAGAATAGTAGTCACTAGAGTAGACGTGGTGTCTAGTCTTGCGATTACCTCGGAGTACACCTAGTGGCACGGATTGTTGTGGTAGCCCTGTGGTGGTGACCACGGCCTCGTAGTCCACCACGTGAGATCCACTAGAGCGCGAGGGACCCTGCTTGCCTAGCCCCTTCTCATCCCTTTCCGGGTTAGGACGGTTGAGCGTCCCGAAGCAAGCATCGTAGTGAACGCTGATCTTATCTTTAGTATCCGAAATCCTTCGAAACCCTCTCTACCTCTCCTACACTATTATCATATCTTCTATCGTCCAAGGCCGATCTTGATTCTTCACTAGTGCACACACGTTCCCTGTGGATTCGATACCCTAGAATACTCCTGGGTGAAAGCTACACCGGTATCCGTACGCTTGCGGACTTTTTTGCGATCGTTATTTATACCAATAGGCCCTCTGGCGTCGTTGCATTTTTAGTAGCGACGCTAGAGAGTGCCAACAAGCTTTCTGGCGCCGTTGCCGGTGATATAAACCTGGTGCGATGCTAGTAAGCGTCAACAAAGACCTCTACACAAACTTGCCAAGATCATATAGTCACAACGGACCTACGGACCCTAGGAACAAGTCAGGACAAGCTTAGAAGCAAAGCGGAAGCACAATCGAACAAGCAACTCCATCGAAAGTCCGGAGTCTCCGCACTTTTTCCCGGAGTCTCCAGGGTTTCCGGAGTAAAAGTCCGGAGTAAAAAGTCCGGACTAAAAGTCCGGAGATTCCGGGTCTTTTTCCGAAGTAAAATTTCAGCCTTCGAGAGGGAGAGGGAAAAAGTCAAAACTCAATCAAACGACCTCCAAAAATCACGAGATTTGAAACAGAGCTTCTCAACACCACAAAGAAGCTTTTCCCAAAAGATCTCCCCAAGAGGATCAAGCCATCACCACTAGGAAAAAGATTTAGGCTATGAACCCTAGAGAGAGCGTTTTCCTCAAAATCACCGATCTCCCAATTCACCCAATGGATTGCAGCCAAACTTTAGGGGAAGTAGATTTGCCTCAAGAAGAAGCTATCCCTAAATAAAGAAGGCCTCAAACCCACTCAATCTCGCGGAATCGAGGATTTCGTGATGAACACCAAGAACTAGAGGTAGAGAGGAAGAACTTCAGATCCGAGCCAATTCGTGGGGTTTGTGGGTGAAAGATCACCAGGAGAATGGTCACAAGACCTATAAGTGATCCCCACAAAGAAATCCACACCATAACACACTCAAATCCGATGAACGAAAATTCCTCCAAAAATACCTCTGAAAATCGCAGAAAAAAAAACGCCGGGTGCAAAGGATTTGGCACAAGATTGAGAAGGAAGATTTCACTATGAATATCTTAGCCAAATCTGGTTACAAGCCACTCACAAGAAACACAAATCTTGGATGGCAAAAAGCTCAAGCAAAGAGCCAACTATCTCCTCTCACCTTCTCTCCCAAAGAGCACCCCAAAATGAAAGAGCACTCCCACCACTAGCCAAAGAGATGGCTGAAAATTCAGCCCCCTCCTCCTATATATAGGCCCTCCGGAAAAGACCGAAGTGCCCCTACACTAGGAGATACAATACAAGCCCTCACAGGGGCATTTTGGTCAACACATGAAGTTCTCCATCGGACGGTCGCCCATCCATCGGGCCTTCGCGTCCTCCCAACGCAAGCACCTCGATCATGCCGCGTGTCGCCCGCTTCGAAGTTTCTCGGCACGCCCGGATCCCGTCTCCGCCCGCCGAGCCTCCGGTCTTGGTTTTGTGACTCAACCAAGTAACCCCGATAGTTTTATGGTGAACCGCCGCAAACCCCGCGGACTCGGCGCAGCCTCCACGCCAATCCCACTCATGACTTGGCCGCCACGTCGTCCCGGCTCGGTGTTGGTTTTGTGGAGTAAACCAACCAAACCCCGCGTGCAGACTCCGGTTGTTAGCCGCTACCCAGCACCGGCTCGACCTTGGTTTTGAGGCTCAACCAAAAAACCGTACACGACTTCGTCTTGCTTTTCTTGCCACCATGCGGCCCGCACTTGATCCCGTCGCCACGGGTCCATCGAGCCGAGCCTACTTGTCTCTCCACTCCTCGGAGGCCACACAGGCTAAGACCTTTCGCGCTCGCTCTTCACCTGCACCAACGCAAATCAAGCCGCAACCTGCACCTGCAATACTCAGCCAAGAATCAGTCCACACCACGTTGTCAATCACTTATCACACCAAAGAGCGACCATCCACCGGTCCTCGGACGCTCCGGTCCTCAAAACTCTCCAAGCCAACCACCAGAACCACGACCACCAGAACCTAACTAAGCATCCGTACGAGCACGGAACCCAAACTGTCTGCCCGGACCAGACCGGCCGACCGGTGGATCGCACCGCTCGACCGGTGGCGCCACCAGCAGCACCACCTGCCATCTTTCAATCTCCCCAAGCCGGAACCGTCCTCACAACCGCCTTGGCCCTGGGCATCTGCATACGAGGCTCAGGTACACCATCCAAGGGCTGACTGCCCTGTTAGCCCACTCCTTAGCCATTCTCTCCTCACGCTTCCTCTTGAAGCAAAACTCACCCTTATGACCATCTCTCCCACAATAGTCACAATGAAAGTGTATGGGCTTAGGCTTAGGCTTGGGATGGGGCTGCTCACTTGGTTTCTCCCGGCTTCTCACCCTTCTTCTCTCCAAACTCACTCTCCTTGGAGCTCACAAACTTCACCGGTTTTTGAAAGTCATTTGTTGGGTGAGGAAATATGGGAGGATCTGGGGTTGTGTCAAGTTTGTTTCTCAGTGGGTTGGGTTTAGGAGCATAGGCATTTTTGTGGTAGGTTTTTGGTGGAGCTGGGATATCACCAATTTTCTCTTCTCCCTCACCACTACACTCTCCAACCTTCTCCGAACCAAGCGCTTGCCCATCATAGCGCTTGTATGCCTCTATCATCATCCTAAGTTGTGGTTCATGACCTGACAACCAACCCATCATTTTCCTCAACTCATCATTCTCATCCTGCAAGCGATCCACATAATGTGCAAGTTCCAGATTTTTCAAAGCCTGCACTTCACAAGTAGAGCAAGAAGTGGGAACAGGTTCTTTCAACTTAGCCTCAAGCGAAATAGTGTAAGCATGCATCTCATCAATCTTTCCATGCAAAACAGGGCAAGAAGTGCAAGCACCTAGCAAAGCAGGTCTAGACTTAAGCTCAGCCACTTCAACCCTAAGCACATCTAGTTCATCACAAGTAGAAGCATGCTTATCCTTAAGACTAGTAAGATCTACTAGGTACACAGAGCAATCACAACAATCAATCTCATCAGAAACCACAGGTGAAGCCTTAAGCGAATCTATCTCAAGCTTAGCATCAAGGTTCTGGGTTTCTAGCTCAGCTACTCGGTTCCTAGCATATTCTAGTGAGGCCCTAAGCTCTTTCCTCATCTTCTTTGCCTCTCTAAGCATGTCATCACGATTATCAAGCAACTTGCCAAGACGCTTGCTCTCCTCACACAAGAAGGGAAGCTCGTCATGTACCTCATCCTCGGAGTCAGAGTCCGAGTCGCTCTGGTGACTCTTCTTGCTGCCGAAGCTACGAGCCATGCCGCAGAAGCCATCTCTCACGTAGCAGCTCAGCCCGCTCAAGTTCTTGGATGACTTCTTGTTCTTGCGCCGATCACCTTCATCTTCACTGCTACTCGAGCTCGAGGAAGAGTAGGCGGAGCTGGAGTCGACGTCGTTCGCTCCGACCATCGCTCGGGCCTTCCTTCCGCGGCCGTCCTTCTTCCTCGACCGTCGCTCGTCCTTGTGCTTGTTCTTGTGCTTGTGATCGCGCCTTGATCGGTACTTGCCGTCCATGTTTGACCGGTGCTTGTAGCCGTCCTTGTTCTCCATCTTCTCCGGACAGTCGGCGACGAAGTGTCCTACCTTGCCGCACTGAAAGCATGTCCGTGGATTCCTCCTTGTGTTCACCCGGTTCTCGTGCAACCTCTCGAACCGCCTGGTCAGCAACGCCAGCTCGTCCTCTCCAAGCACGTCGAACTCCTCATCTGGCAAAGACATCAAAGAAGACAGAGAGTACATCCTGGAGGATGCGTTAGCGTTAGACTTAGCTCCTTTGCCACTGACGAGAGTAAGACTATGAGAGTCAGTCGGGCTCTCGATCTTGGCTGTCATACCACGGTCCAACTCAGCCGATTTAGCTTCGAAAATAGCTCATTCACGGTCAGGGTGTCATACTTCTCGGACTCAAGAATAGCCTCGACCTTTCCGTCCCATACAGTGCGATCCAACGAGTGCAAGAGCTTCACGGCTCTATCATGATCATCGTATGGGAGCACGGCCACATTGGCTCTCATGCTATTCACCACAACCGTAAACCGCTGGAAAAGGGCATCGACGGACTCGCTGGGGAGATGAGTGAAGTTCTCGTACTCTCTCCGGTAAGTCGCGTACATCCGAGCCTGAACCTGAGCATTCCCAGCATGAGCATCCTTCAACTGCTCCCAAATTCTACAAGCTAAGTCCTCTGTCTGAACCCGATCGAATTTGGATTGACACAGAGCACGAAACAAGTAGTCGATCGCCTTGTTGTTGGCGTCGAACATGTCCCTTGATCCCAGAGCAAGGAAGTTCATCAGATGAACATAAGCTGTGTTCATGGTGACATCCCAAAGGATCGACCCTTCTGCGGAGGCATAGCCATCGCCTACTCTGCCACACATCGGTAGTTTGCCATCGAAGTCACGGAGGACCCGAACCCCCGTTCACAGTGCATGGGATCTTAGGCGGTTAGAATCAAGATCCGTGGGCTCGATACCACTTGAGGACCGGGCTGGCGACCCGAGAGAGGGGAGTGAATGGGGGCCGATAAAATTCTTCTCGAAGGAGATGGAAACTCCAACAAGATGAATAAGGCTTCCAAAGCATGTCTCGGACTCAACTAAAGTTGGCCAAGACCACGTAGCCACTAGAGTGCTACTGATCCTAGGAACCAACAACCACCTACACCTACTGAGCATGGCACTAGCAACTCGAGCAACACTAACCTGCCGGTCAGGACGGTGGCGACCGCCGGTCGGACCGGTCCTCTTGAGCAACCTAGCAAAATCGAGGCTTCCACAGAAGGCCTCTACACGGTCGGTGGTGTGGCTCGCCCGGTCAGACCGGTCCAAGCGGAAATCCCAAATCCACCAAAGCAGACCTCTGAGCTCCAAAAGCGGACCAAACTCGAAACAACGGACAACACGAGACAATAGGGAACTCACCAAGATATTCACCCGAGCAAAACTCAACCAAGAGTCTCACGGTCGGGGCCGTGAGAGGCACCGGTCGGCGGTGTGACCCTGAGCTCTCGGGATGAACAGCGCCCATGGTCAACACCCCAAATCCAACTCCCGATCTCCCGAATCGCTCCCACAGTTTCTTTGGGGATAGTAGGAACACCTCATGGGCACTCCATAGCCAAGATTTGGTCCACCAAAACCAACTAAATCGAGAGGAATCGAAGAAATCCCACCAAGAATGCCTCTAACCCTAGAGCCAAGAAAACCCCAAAATTGAGCCCTTTGCTCACGTTTGGGAGGGAATCAAAGGGAAAAGAACCACGAAGGGTTCAAGCATACATCCCCCACCAAATCCCAAAGAGAAAGGCCTCGAAACCGCCACAAGAAATTGGCCAAGAAAGGGCTCCGAAAATCACCAAAAAGGAGAAACGGGAAAGACACATCCAAGCCTTGAGGAACCACGCCGAATCATCTATACATACTAAAGAGGTTCATACAAGGTCTAGCTTGCCACCCGATCATCCTTCCCTCTCACAAGATCTCACCATGAAGCTCTCAAGCTAGTCCTAGAAATTCCAAAGGAAAAAGGAAGAGGAAAATAACAAAACAAAATGAGCTAGGGTTCCAAGAGATGGCCGCCATCCTCTCACAACTTGGGTTATATGGAGGCAAGCCGAAAGACTAAAATACCCCTAAGGCCTAATACTAGGATACACACCCCCGAGGGGCACTTTGGGAAACTTTGTCTTCGCACCATCGGACGGATGCCCAGCGACCGCAAACTTGCTTAGCCTCGATGCAAGTCTTGCGATCCCGACGCGTGTCCTCCGCTTCGAAGTCTCCGGACTGCAGTCGTCGACACCGGCCGACTGCGTACCCACCGGTCGACCGGTCCGATGTTGCGCACCTCCGTCTTCGGTCTTCGGTCTTGGCTTTGTGGATCAACCAAGGAACCCTGTGGTTTTCTGGTGAACCACCGAAAACCCCGCGAACTCGGTGTAGCCTCCTCCAATCATGACTCGGCTCCCACGTAGTCCCGGCTCGACCTTGGTTTTGAGGCTCAACCAAGAAACCATCCATGACTTCATCTTGTCGTTCTTGCCACCATGCGGCCCGCACTTGACCCCGCTGGCCACCGGGTCCCTCGAACCAAGCCTACTTGTCTTCTCCACACCTGGAGGCCTCACCAGCAACGACCTTTCGTGCTTGTTCTTCACCTGCACCAACACCAGTCAAGCCGCAACCTGCACCTGCAATACATAGCCAAGAATCAGTCCACACCACGTTGTCAATCACTCATCACACCAGGAAGCGACCTACCACCGGTCCTCGAACCACACAGGCTCTCAATTTTTCTGTGTTTGAGCGTATATATGTTTCTGAACCATTCTATCTGACCCATGCTTGAGCGATGGCTACCATACATGGCCATGGTATGATGATGTCTACACCACAACCGGGGATTGGTTTCTATTAGCTACACCTGAATTTTCCGCCACCCATGCAGGTGTATTTTCATCCTGCCACATGTTTTTCTGAAGTGGAGATTTTCTTAACAAAGACGATGCTGCTGATCTTATGAATATAGGCAAAAAAAATATTCCTATTGTTTTAACTTGAATGAAGTTACCGTGATCAAAGAAGGTAGTAATTGTAGGTGCAATTTCAAGTCTTTGAAAAGCTCAAGACTTCAAGAATATTTTTTGAGGGTGCACGCTGCTCTTTTATCTTGCTAGATCATATCTTTCATGGTCAATATCGATGAATGTAACTTGGACTTTATGGCTAGTGAGTTTTTATGAAAGGTATTTGTAGATGGTTCCTCGTTCTTTTTATATTTCTGTGTTACTTGCTATTGTCAGCCATCTGACTGACTCATCACAGGAATGTGAAGCACGGTCAGAGATCATAGCCTGATGGTCTACCTTATTTTCATCCTGCAACTTTTTTAGAATGTTTACTCGACCATGTAAAGTTTTAACAAAATTATTGTTGTTTGTCCAGAATTGGCCGCCTTCTGTGTCCCAAGTTGCTTCGGATTTGGAAACTGAATGCAAAATGCGTGTTGTGGAGAAGAGGAGAGAGCTGATTGAATCACTCGCTAAGGCTGTCGACACCTGTGACCCGGCACAAAGGGCCCGTGTCATTGAGAAGTACAATGCGGTGAAACAAGCGTCTGAAGAATACCGTGCTTCGAGACAAAAGGATCACAACTCAAGCAATGGTTTGCAAAGGTCAGTACTACGAGTTATAATTCTCTTGTGCAGGGATGTTTCTCAACTTGTCTATTGCCATGATATGCTCATTGTGCATTCTACCTCCTGGCTGACAATGAAGGTCCAAGACAGCTGATGGAGAGAAATCAATGAGCTTTGGGAGCTTCGTTTCCATTACTGCTGGGAGTATCCTTCTCGGTATCACTCTCAGTGATTTGGATACAAAATGGCGTGGAAGAACTTGAAGCGTAGAAACTAGAAAGGGATCCAGAAGCTCTTTCGAAGCTATATTGTCTCCATCTTATCTTATTAAACTTATTATCACTGGTAGGGGGAGGGGCTTTAGTCCCGGTTGGTAAGAGGTATAGGTCTCTCAAGTCCAACCGGGACTAATGATGAGAGACAAAAGGTCCCCCTTTAGTCCCGGGTGAATGAACCGGGACTAAAGGGGTCCTTTCGTCCCGGTGGCATTCCCACCCGGGACTAAAGGGTTTTTTGCCAAAACAAAAAAAAGCAGGCCCAGGAGGCTCTGCCCACCTGGACCAGTTCGCCGACGTTCTCTGCCGCCGGCACTTCCTGCCGGAGCTCCTCCAGCTAGAGCTCCAACTCACTTAATACAGTTTCTTCACCATAAATCCATCTTCTCAAAATCGTACAAGTCAATTTACACAAGATTGACAGCATGCACACAAGTTCAATTTCATTCGTTCGATTCACATAAGATTCAACCAATCATTCGATTCACATAAGATTCAACCAGTCTGTACCTAAATTTGATTCCACAAACAATGAAACAAAGATTAAAAAAACTCTAACACTTGCCGCCGAGAGCCTCGCGCCGCTCGCTAGCCGCCGCCAGGCCGGTGTGCCGCAGGCCGCCGCGCCGCTCACGCGGGCCGCCACGCCCGCGGCGAGGCCTCCCACGCCCGCCCGCGGGGCCTCGCCCGGCCCGCGCGCAGCCAGCGCGTGCCGTGGCCGTCCGCGCCCTCGCTCGGGGGCTCGCGCCGGCAACCGCCCGCGCGCCCTGCGCCGGGGCTCGCGCCCGGCAACCGCCCGCGCCGGCAGGCCGCAGCCGCCCGCGCCGAGGCCTCGCCAGCGCAGATGGAAAGGATAAGAAAGAAGAAAGAGGAGAGGAGGCATTTGTGTGGCTGCGGAAGGAAGATAAAGAGGAGAGAGAGAGGGGCTGTCGGTGGTGAAAATCATTAGTCACGGGTGGTGTTCCCACCCGAGACAAAAAGGTACCCCTTTTGTCTCGGGTGGGAGCACCACCCGGGACTAAAGACTAGCGCCAATAATTAAGCCTGGTGGTTGTTAGGAGCGTGGCATTTAGTCTCGGTTGGTAATACCAACCGGGACTAAAAGGTAGGGGGCGTCCCAGACTATTTCGGAACCGGGACTAAAGGGGCGTACCAAAGGTCCTCACTCTACCAGTGTATGTCGACCTGTATTGTGTCCCTTGGCACCGTATGACTTGAGTTAGCCCACCGGGCTGGCTTTTATTTGTGACCTGTGTTATCAACTTATTGTACCAGTTATCTAAACTACTACATTTCTTTTTAATTTGTTTGAATGTTCGCTTAACAGATTCGGGGCTGAAACCCTACTATGCTATAATATGATGTTGGAGTTAAGAGTTTAATTATAATGATACCTGTTGAGGCTTTGGGGTGGGGCTGGTGATTTTCACAATTTCACACTTCTGCAGTAAGTATAATCTGTTTGCCCTTCAGCTAGTAGGGTTTCATATGAAGAGTGAGTGGATCGACCCTGCCAAACTGAGGATGCCAACATTGTAAGGTATAGTACGTTCCTCGGTAGGTAGGTGCTGTGTGTGCAACAAGAAATATACAGCACATCATGACTATTAAAATGCACGTGTGGCACGCATGTATTTTGAAAAAAAAACTAAAGACTTATGGTGAGATACTCTAATTATTTTTAAAAACTTAAATTATAGTATACACCAGCATTTCACTTGCTTCTATGAAGATCAGTTTAAACAACTTTATTTAGTGAAAAAGATTTCTTTAACAATCAATTGAAAACAATATTTACTTACTAATAAAAAATATCTTTTAATAACAAGCAACAACAGTCGAAGAAAAGGGTAAATGGTAGCTTTTTTGAAATAAAAGTGTTGACGCTTTTCCTGGTCAAACACAGTGCGCTAGATCGCGCGGTCATCGAAAATCACCTCGTCGAGACCTCCAGCACGGGCCGGCCTAACCGCCTGGGGGGCGGTCAAACCACCTTGGACGTACAGAAGCGTCGCCGAAAACCTAAGTTCACTGCATCGGGAGGGACCCCGTCGGGAACAGTGCGCCTAGGTTTGTCCTGAGATCGGCAGGCCACTCAGAACTTCCTCAACCGCCGTAGAGATGAAGGAGGAGAGCAATAGGGGTTGGAAAAGCTAGGGTTTGGAGGAAAATTGTAAAATTGATATATTCGATTGGATGATAGATCTCAATCGGCCACGACCCTTTATATTTATAGGGTGGGAGGTCTTGCCCTACAAGGAACAATTTACATCTCGGAATTAAGCAAAACTCCTAATTCTACTCAAACTCGAGGTGACCCGGTCTGACCACCCCTGGGAGACGGTTAGACCGCCTGGTGGTCTCATGCCGAACTGGCTACAGGGCACCCCGATCAAACCGCCCTAACGACCTGATCTGACCGGCCTACTTAGCCTGACTCGGCTTTTGCTAATTTTGGGTGTCAAAACATGCCCTCCTGTTTTTTAGTAAAGCTTGCATGCTAAAAAATTAATCTAAGGACGACATAATATCTGTTTGTCGGCCATTTTGTGCTAAGGGCGATTTTCATAGAACCGGCCATGTATCTTCAATCATCTTGCCATACACTTGGGTAGAACTTCTTCAAATACCTTCCATTAAGCGCCCTGGGCAGTTGCTGTCCTTGCAATTTCTCTGCCATATATAAGAATTCCCGGAGAAAACTCTCATAATCTTGTATGGACCTTCCCAACTCGAAGACCATTTACCAAACTTGTTGCTCTTGGATCCTATAGGTAGAATAGTCTTCCAAACCAAATCTCATACTTGAAAAGACTTAGCTTTTACCTTCTTGTTGTATGCTCCAGCAACTCATCTTTTGTCCTTCTCAATTGCTTCCAAAGCTTGCAATCGCTTGTCGGTGACTTCATCAATGTTATCCATCATCAAAGCATAATATGTATCAAAATCAAGATCATTTTGCTTTGCAAGTCTATATGCGCCTAGATTCACCTCAACGGGCAAAACGACCTCTTGACCATACACAAGCTCAAAAGGAATAACCTTAGTAGCACCATGTCTAGAAATACGATGAGCCCACAAAGCTTAGATAATACTTCATGCCATCTTTTAGGATTGTCTTCTATCTTCTTCTTAATGAGCTTAATCAAAGTTTTATTTCTAGACTCGGCTTGGCCATTAGCTTGAGCATAGTATGGAGATGAATTGAGCAACTTAATACCATATGAATTAACAAAATCACGCACCTCTTTAGCCACGAATGAAGTACCTTGATCTGTAGTTAAAGTTTGCGAAATACAAAATCTATGTATGATATGCTCTATAATAAACCCAATTACCTCCTTGTGTGTCATATTCTTGAGAGGGATTGCTTCAGTCCACTTAGTAAAATAATCAGTAGCCACAATCACAAAGCAATGCCCTTTGGACGGAGGATGTATCTTGCTAATGAAATCCAATCCCCAACCTCTGAAAGGCCAAGGCTTGATAATCGGATGCATCAACGCAGCAGGTACTAGCTGAACATCTCTGTGCTTTTGACACTCTTCACACCCTTTGTAGTACCGAAAACAATCGGCTATCATAGTAGGCCTATAAAAGCAAGCTCTCCAAAGGAGCCACTTCATCTTGGAGCCGATTGATGGGTACCACAAACTCCTTCATGAACCTCTGCCACAGCCAATCTTGCTTGATCAGGACCTAAACACTTCAGAAGTAGATCATCTGCCATCCGATGATATAACTCATCATTATCTAAAATAAATTTAAGCACCCACCGTCGGACTTTTCTGTCAATTGTACCTTTAGGATCCTACAAATACTCAATCAGAGGCTTTCTCCAATCATCCACTTCATCCTCAACAGTTTTAGAAGAAATGGTGACCGAAGCGGGACTGCCCCCGAGGGGCTGTCTAACCGGCCCGAGGAGGCGGTTTGACCAGGTGACCCGGTCTGACCGGTTGGAGGGGGCGGTTGAACCGGCTCCTCCAGGACATAACCCTCGGCCTCGCTAAACATCAGTTTTCGTTCGTCAAAATTTCTTTTCTAAACATTATAACCAGATGCTTGTTGAGCCAGAGCATTAGCCTTTGGATTCTCCTCTCGTGGTACATGATAAATCACAAATTCATCCATACAAGATATGATGTCTAAACATTTATCAAGATAAGCATTTAAAGAACCATTTAGACATTGGCATACCTTGGATACTTGTTGTACCACAAGCAGAAAATCACCAAAAGCTTCTACATGTTTTACTCCCATGTCATGTAGAATTTGCAATCCAAACAAGAGAACTTCATACTCGATTTGATTATTAGTGCATTTACGATCCAATCGGTTAAGGGCTTCGAAAATAGCTCCATTAGGTGAAATAATAATGATCCCAACACCACAACCACTTCTACAAACCGATCCATGAAAATGCAACTTCCATGGGGTAAAAGTTACATAACCGACATCTAAATCAAGTTGCTTATCAATTCTATATTTAACAATAAAGTCGGCTACAATTTGACCTCTCATTGATTTTATTGGTTCACAATGCAAATCATATTCAACAAGAGCATAAGCCCATTTGCGGCCTACCATAAAATAGGTTTTTGCAACATGTATTTAATTATGTCGGTTTGGCATGCAACATAACAAGTACTAGATAACAAATAATGCCGCAACTTGGTACAAACATAATATAAAGATAAACATAGCTTTTCAATAAAAGTGTACCTCGTCTCGGCATCCAATAATCTTCTACTCTCATAAGCAACAATATACTCCTTGCCATCGGTCTCTTGAGTCAAAATAGCCCCAATCACATTTTGCTCCGCCGCAATATAAAGCCGGAATGGAACACCACTCTTAGGTGCTTGAAGAACAAGCAGCGAAGTCAAGTAGTTTTTAATCTCATCAAAAGCCTCTTGTTGTTTTTCCCCCCAAGTGAACTCAGCTCCACTTTTTAACCGAAGTAAAGGATTAAAAGCATCAACTTTCCCAGACAAGTTACAAATGAATCGCCTCAAGTAATTAACCTTGCCCAAGAATCTCTGCATCTCTTTTTTACAAGTAGGAGCTTGAACCTTTTTAATTGACTCAATCTTTTTAGGATCAATCTCCACACCTTTCTCATACACAATGAAACCCAAAAACTTGACAGCCGACACTCCAAAAGCACATTTGAGTGGATTCATCTTTAAACCATACCGACACATCTTTTCAAATGCAAGCCTCAAATCGGCCAAATGGGAATTTAAACCAGCCGATTTAACAACAGTATCATCGATATAGACTTCTATGATTATCCCCAGCAAGTCATGAAAAATCAAGTTCATAGCCCTTTGATAAGTAGCACCAGCATTTTTCAAACCAAAAGGCATGACTATCCACTCAAACAAGCCTACAAATCCTGAACATATGAAAGCCGTTTGGAAATATCCTCTTCTGCAATAAAGATTTGATTGTAACCATCATTACCATCAAGAAAACTAAGAAATCTATGTCCAGATGTAGCATTAACAAGTCGGCTATAGGCATAGGATATTCATCTTTAGGAGTAGCTTTATTAAGATCTCTTAATTCAATGCAAACGAAGTTTCTTTGTTCTTTTTCTCCAGCACAATATTAGAGATCCAATTAGCATATCGACAAGGCCTAATAAACTTAGCATCAAGCAACCGATTGATTTCTTCTTTCACTTGGTCATAAATATCAGGATTAAGAGGGGCAAATTAATCCATTCTATTTCTTTTGCATCCCGCACAACAGAAACTAGATGGCCCAGGCAAGAAAGCCCAGAATAGCGGCGGCGGTGAAGCGTTCAAGCTGCAATCCAACAAAACAGTCACAATGAATGGTGTGCAGCTCAACTTCTACGTGAATGTTGTTGTGCCACCCTTCGGCAACAACATCCCATCGGCAGCAGTGGCGAAGCCAGAGAAAATTGGAGGGGGTGCGCTTGCCTTGTGGGTGCATAGAGATGTGCCATGGGGGGTGCAAATAAGGTCAAAATCTAAGCATTTTCACTGTTTTACTATTTTTTTGGGGGGCATTTGCACCCCCTAATCAACATGTAGCTTCGCCCCTGATCGGAAGCAGCCCTAACCATTGTTGCTGCTGTCGGACATCCATCCTCTAGTGATGTTCAGGCCATTCCCATACCAGGGCCCATCGTCGCCAGCCGCAGAAGGTGGTCTGTTCAGCGCTGACAGCATGGGTGGTGGCGGCACAGCTGATGGAGCTTCAGCTGCAGCCGCTGCAGGTGCAGAGGCACGAGTGTATGGCAATGATGTCTGCTTCTCATTTCTTCAGCCTCTCTAGACCATGGTGCAGCACAAGATGTCGATGGGGAGCTTGCCGGTCCAGCCATGGTGCCCCAGGCCCCAGCCCTTCTTCAGAGGTGCAATAGACATCACGACAATGGAGTGCTTTCTCAGCGATGATTTTGATGACAAGCCTACAAATATTGATGAGCCAACAGCAACTGCAGGAAGCACCAATGGTGCATCATCCATGGAGCCTCAGTGTAGAATGCCAAAACTCGGTCCTCATAACCGGCAATGGCTCCTAACAGAATTACCAGGTCCTCCGGATCCTGATTGTACTCCTAGAGTTTAGGTAGATAGTGGCCCATGATCGGCTTAGGCCTCCCTGTATAAAAAACTCAAGAGATGCATGAAGGATTGAGTTTTTCCTGCACTTGTTCATCTACATGGTATCAAGGGACTCCACGATCTAAAATCTCTCTTCTGCTACCCTCCCACCCCTCACTCTCATGTCTTCCTCCGATTCTAGCTCCAGCAATCCCTTTGCCGCTCCTGTCCCTAAACCATCGGCGGCCTCTGCTATTGCCAAGACCGCCCGACATCCCTGTCCCTGTGGTCCTCGACCGCCCGACGTCAATATGCCATCACCGGCAAATGGATCTACAAGAACAAGCTGAATCCTAACGGCTCCCTAGAACATTGTAAAGCATCGTGGGTCATTCGGGGGAACACTCAACATGCCAGCGTCGACTTCCACCAAACGTTCTCCTCCCGTCATAATGCCGGCAACCATCCGCACGATTCTGCATGTAGCGGCATCACGCCATTGACCAGTCTACCAGCTCGATGTCAAGAATGTGTTCCACCATGGTGAGCTTGTCAAACGCGTGTATTGTCGTCAACCGGCCGGCTTCATCGACCCTGAGCACCCGGATCATGTTTGCCCCTCGTCAAGTCCCTGTATCGCTTTAAACAAGTGTCACAGGCCTGGTTCAATCATCTGCACACTTACCTGCTCAAGATCGGTTCCGCGCCACTGGGTCTGATGCCTTGTTGTTCGTCCTCCACCACGGCGCCAACACTGCCTACCTCGTCATGTATGTCGATGACATCATTCTCGCTGCATCGACAAATGGACTCCTACATCGCATCATTCAACAACTACGCGACGAGTTCACCATCAAGGACATTGGTACTCTGCACTTCGTCTAGTACGGTAAGCAGTTTGCTCGGGCGTATGGTAAACTCGTCGCGATGGCGTCATTTGATATGGCCGTGCGAATGTTCCAGCAGCTCCAAAGTGGTGGAGCTAGCGGCGCCAGCCATTTTGTTACACTAAGGTGACGATATGGGTGAAAACCGATCATTTTTTTACGGTGTTGATGGTGTCCTTCATGAAGAGATCGGGCATCTCTGGCGCGAAAGTTGATGCCAGGCAATTCCGGTGAGGGCGCTTTTGCTTTGGCGGTGTCTGCTTCTGAAAGACCATTTTATTTCATTTCCTTTCAAAAAAAATATAATGTTATGTGGTTGCTCGCATCGACATTCCAATTCGAATGGACAGAATCATGAAGGCTTGGGTCGATGTCCCATTCAAAATGGATGGAGTTTCGTTGAGGCTCGTATCGATGACCCAATCCAACCGGACAGAGTTGAGAGAGAACCAATAGATGTCCCAATCCAACCAGAGGATGTTGTATGCTTGAGTTAAGTTTGAGTGGTACATTGATGTGATACAACGCGTGAGTTGATATCCCAATCCATCCGACCAATATTATTTTATCTAGTCTAAATTTAATTTTCTTTTTAATATAATCAACAGTTCTCCCTTGTTAAAAAAAGTGTTGGTAGGATGGATTGGGATATCAACTCATCCATAATAATGTAATTTATCTTTCCTCTTATGTCGTTCTCAGTTTTATTACAAATTACACAATGCAGACGTTCACATACACGTATGCACATGGTCTTACGAATACACACACACAACCATACCCCCATGAGCATCTTCAAAGGACTAAGCTAGCAAATCCTCGAGATTGACAAAGTCACTATAGATGTTTTGCTGTCATTGGACGCGTTGCCTACCACTGAAAAAATAGTACTAGTTAAATATTGAAACAAATTAAAAAATACGAGCAACAAACCGAGTACAAATCTCGAAGAAATTAAGAAGGTGGGGTAAACCATTCAAGAACACTCCTCTAAAAACACACACATTGCGTTCAAAGCATATCCCCTAGAGTGGGCCTAACGTGGCCAACATCTCGCGTACTGTGGATATGCTTTGGACCAAGTCCATATGCGAAAATATCAGTGGATTTTCTAGGACCAAGTCTGGGCCCTTGTATATGCGAAGCCCAACCCATTAAGGTTTTTCCATCCTAACATTTTTTCATCCATCATGTTTGTTCATCATCCTTAAGTTTTCTTGTTGCAGGACTATCTACTACTAGACTTGATCATGGGCCACCCGACCCAACCCGCCTGAAAAAACCGACCCGACCGTGCGACGGGTCGGGTGTGGGTCAAAATTTTCACCCGAGCAAAGAAAAACACGACCCAACCCAAAAATTACACATAAAAAACCCGAACCCGACCCAACCCAATCATGGTGCAGGTTGGGCACGGGCTATGAATTTCGACACGACAATCCGACACGACCTAACTAGAAACCAACACAGCCCGACCCATGATCAGGTATATCTACTACGCACTAGGCAACTGCAAGTTCACTAAATAGGCGGATCCCAAATATTGATCCATACCAAGAGTACATTGCCTACCTCGACTGCACCTCGTCATCGACGGCCTTGGAAGATTGACAACAAACCTACTAATGAAGATGAGCCTGCTCTAGATGTTGAAGACGAGCATGCTGCCCGCGGCTCGACGGATCTCATTTGCAATGATCCATATATTGTTGCTTCCCATGACACAAACAAAAGCCAACCCCCACCCCTAGACCTTATCGTCCACCCTTAGGGAACTGCATGCCATCACAGGACTCAAGCAGTTTTGTCTTCTCATTGGGCGGATATAACTCATTCAAGTAGAATCATTTCTATTTTTAGTCATCAGTTCATGCTCAAGATTTTCCTTACAATCCCAGAAAAAAAATCATTTCTCTAAAACTCTATGCATAAAAAAGTGAAAAATCTATGATGATGATCATCATCATCAATCATGATACAGGGACCTCGCTTGTCGCTGGTGAAGAAGGTGGTACCAACATGGATGGCTTGGAACCTTGATGTCCTTAAGATCCGACCGTATGATCTCCTGAAGAATTTTCTTGGTCCCTTGTCACAATAACTGGAACAATGTCCACGAGTAGTTGTTGAAGCACAGGGTGCACCAGTGCAACATGTTTTAAATTCTGTTGGAACCAGTTTATGTCACCAACCATAGTTTGGAAATTGGGTTTATCACAATGAATCGATAGAAATTGATTGGATGGTTGGTTGGAGAGCTAGATCTCTTACCATTTCCAAACCCTAGCTAGTTCATTTGGTAGTTGTATGTACCCCAAAGTGTGTGTGTGTGTGTGTGTGTGTGTGTGTGTGTGTGTGTGTGTGTGTGTGTGTGTGTGTGTGTGTGTGTGTGTGTGTGTGTGTGTGTGTGTGTGTGTGTGTGTGTGTGTGTGTGTGTGTGTGTGTGTGTGTGTGTGTGTGTGTGTGTGTGTGTGTGTGTGTGTGTGTGTGTGTGTGTGTGAGAGAGAGAGAGCCCTTTTTCAAATAAATACTAGCCATTAACAGGAGTATGATTATAGAGCTTCCCTGTATCAGTACATGTCAATACCTTGTTCCCTCATAGGATTCTTCTTGGTGACCTGCACAGTCCCCTGTCTGAGTTTGACATCATCATCGATCTAGACTTCCTGGCGGATGGCTTAATCCGATACAGTTCCGCCGCTGCGGATGATGATGATGCAACGAGGACCTCTCTTAACACTGACTAAGAAGGTGGCAGCAACATGGATGGCTTGGTTGCAGCCTTGATTGCAGCATGGGAGATTTGGAAGATGAGGAACGACAAGATCTTCAATAGATGAGATCCCAACCCCACTAGATAGCTGTCTTGTTTTTTGAAGCAGTGTTTCACTCACTTAGTTAGATTCAAGACAGATCTGCGATCTGCCTTTGGCTTTGGTTAGACACTTTCAGTTAATCTCTTTGTAAGTACTTTTAAAACCCTCTTTTAATGAAAAAGGTTTTTATACTGTGGGGATCTCCCCCACAGTTTTCCTTCAAAAAAAACATGGATGGCTTGGGAAACCTTGATGGCCTTCATCTCCTGGAGAATTTTGTGGTCCCTTGTCCCAAGAATTGGAACAATGTCCGCAAGTAGTAGTTAAAGTGTTGGGCGCAGCAATGCAACACTAGTAGAAGTAAGGAAAACGTAAGTGAGAGGAAGACTCTGAGTTCCGTCTTCGGAATAAAGTTGTAGGCATGGCATGCTCTCTCTCTCTCTCTCTCTCTCTCTCTCTCTCTCACACACACACACACACACACACAGATTCCTTTCTGAAATAAATACCAGCCAACAGGAGTATGATTGTAGAGCTGTGCTATCTCTTTCTGATGATCAGTACATGGACAAAACCTTGTTCCCTCGTAGCATTCTTCTTGGTGACCTGCACAGTCCCCTGTATCAGTTTCACATCATCGTCGATCTAGACTTCCTGCTGGATGCCTTAATGGGCTACGATTCGCTGCCGCAGATGATGATGATGCAAGGCCTCTCTTAACACCAACGAAGAAGGTGGCAGCAGCATGGATGGCTTGGGAAACCTTGATGGCCTTCATCCCGTATGATCTGCCGGAGAATTTCTTGGTCCCTTGTCACAAGAATGAGAACAACGTCCGCAGGTATGTAGTTGTTAAAGCGCTGAGTGTAGCAATGGGGCACTAGTAGAAGTAAGCAAAAGGTAAGTGAGAGAGGAAGACTATGAGTTCTTTCTTCGGAATAAAGTTGTAGGCATAGCATGTTCTGTGTGTGTGTGTGTGTGTGTGTGTGTGTGTGTGTGTGTGTGTGTGTGTGTGTGTGTGTGTGTGTGTGTGTGTGTGTGTGTGTGTGTGTGTGTGTGTGTGTGTGTGTGTGTGTGTGTGTGTGTGTGTGTGTGTGTGTGTGTGTGTGTGTGTGTGTGAGAGAGAGAGAGAGATCCCTTTCTGAAATAAATACCAGCCATCAACATGAGTATGATTATAGAGCTATGTTGTCTCTTCCTGATGATCAGTACATGGACAACACCTTGTTCCCTCTCATAGCGTTCTTCTTGGTGACCTGCACGGTCCCCTGTCTGAGTTTGACATCATCGTCGATCTAGACTTCCTGCTGGATGGCTTAACCAGCTACGGTTCCGCTGCCACAGATGGTGATGATGCAAGGCCTCTCTTAACACCGATGAAGAAGGTGGTAGCAGCATGGATGGCTTGGGAAACCCTGATGGCCTTCATCCTGTATGATCCCCTAGAGAATTTCCTAGTCCTTGGTCACAAGAACTAGAACAATGTCCGTGAGTATGTAGTTGTTAAAGTGCTAGGCGCAGCAATGCGTCACTTTTAGAAGTAAGCAAAAGGTGAGTGAGAGAGCAAGACTGTGAGTTCCGTCTTGAAGTTGCAGGGAGTGTGTGTGTGTGTGTGTGTGTGTGTGTGTGTGTGTGTGTGTGTGTGTGTGTGTGTGTGTGTGTGTGTGTGTGTGTGTGTGTGTGTGTGTGTGTGTGTGAGAGAGAGAGAGAGAGAGAGGAAGGTAAACTTTGTCCAAAATGTTTTCCCTTCATTTTATTTCTATGGAATCCTTCAAACTCATGGCTACTGTACTTAACATATCAAGCTCATTGTATTCCAGAAGTACATGCATACGTGTGTATATACTATGTACAGCTTGGCACACTCATAGAGAGTTGTAGAGGGACCATGGCGGTGTGCTAGGTGGCTCGCTCCGTCCGTAAGAAAGTGGCAGAATTTACCACAATCATGATCATTCATGTACCTTAGAGATGAACGGCAAGTAGTTGACGATCAAATATACGAGAAGAGTTCCCATCAGAGTGTGCGGGTGCTAGCACTGCCCATGTGATATCAGTCGAGCAGCCTGTTAATTTGGCTGGTGGCTGATGGCTGATGCTGATTTATTTTGAGAGAAAAGTATTGCTGGTTGGTGGCTAGTAGCTGCTTTGTTCTGAGAGAAAAGTACTACTGACTGGTGGCTGATAAGCCAGACGAACAGGGCGGAGGACTCGAGATGAAGGTAATAATTTGCATGGTTTAATGAATGAGAATGGGATTGAGAGTGAGGTTATGGAAGTTCTAAAACTTGCATTGGTCATGTTACAACCGTCCAGTGAGTTTCTCGTATATTCTTATCCTGGGATTTCATCCCAGCATGGACTAGATGAAATATATTATTATCCAGGGATCTCATCGCACCATGGACCAGAAGAAACATGTGTTTTTGTGTTTGACATCCTTCTAACAGTTACGGAAAATCCCTATTCACCCTGTTCTATAATTAAAAAATACTTTCTCTATTTAGAATGTAGATATTGCTAGTTTATCATAAGGAAGCTAACCATGAAATGTACAGTCTTAATGTTTGGAAAAGAATCCATTGAAAAGCGTGATTCTATGGATCTGATCTAACTACCTACCTGATTAAGTGGTCAGACCCGCCTTGCATGCAAAAACCAACTACATGTGACAAACAAATTAAGGTATGGGTATTTTACACGCCACTAGCCACCAATTTGTCTGCACAGAGTAGTCTATTGGAAAAAAATAACATTTATGGTATAATACAAATATTATCTATTATAATTTATAATTTTGTTCTCAAGTGAAACTTACCTAACTTTTGACTAAGTTTGTAAAAATATATTGTCGTCTAAAAAAATATTAAATAAATGCACGGCTAAAACATACTCCATATACTATATATTCAAAAACTAATTTAATGCTATAGATGATGATGTATTTTTCTATAAATTATTTCTCATCGTCGATAGACAGTCATGATCAAATCGTGTACAAGGTGACATGGAAATGGAAGGAGACGATCTAGTTGTGGCTGGTTATTTGGGGTTTGAAATTTTAATTACGCCAGGAATTTTGGGTCTCTGATGATTCTACCTTGTGATTGCAAAACAACCCCCCACATAAACCCTTTTCAAGGGGATGAACGAGAGCAGATTAATCAAAGAAACTCAGACAATGCAACAAAGCAACTCATATAAGTGATCGCAACTGAACCAATGCAACCAACACTTTCTAGTGACTTGCGGATTATACAGATCGGAGGTGATATACGTGCACTTAAGCTGTCCTGGTGGCAGACTGACCTCTATATGGATAATTGTTCAGATGCAAGTGTATAAACTCTCACTACAATCAGGTTGGAAATGTCCGGCGCGGCCTTGAACTGTGGATTGTCCGCTTCACAAAAATGAAACCAAACAAAACCAAAACCGATCAACACATTAAATGTCCTCGGACTGTGCGTCTCAGAAACCTCAAATGGACCAGAAATATAATGAAGGTGCCAACAGAATTAATGAAAGGTGAATTGTCCAGAGGTATAAGGAGAAATGTACACCTGAACAACGAGTCCCAATCTTGATCTCATGATTCAAAAGTCATGTAATTTGAGTTGTAGGCCTCAGCAACATGTTGAATAATGTCTCCATCTAATATCTTTAAACATCAATAATTCACCAATGGATTCATTTTTTCAAAAGAGGCGAGGAAACAGGTGATGAGCGCCATAGCAACATCTATAAATCACTCATCACAAAGAGGGTAAATATCCAATTCATTGGTTAATTTCTCAGCAACATGTTGTTAATCGCTTATCACAAAGAGGGTTAATCTCCAATCCATTGGTTTCTAATTTTTACAATATTCATATAAATTATTAGTAAAATAATAAGTGTAAGACCAGGATAATTTGTTAAAAGATGTAGATCAGAAACCAAATCAGTAAAATCAAACTTTTATCAGTAATTCTATGATAATGCATTCTTATTAGTTTATGCAAATGAAAGTATAAATTCCAGTGTAGGAGCAGTCTTGCAAGATTTGAGATAGGAATTTCGATGTCAAAACTAAGAGGCACTATCTTATTGCTTGATTTGGACACACACACACACACACACAGAGAGGAAGTGTACCTTTTTTCCTACAAAACATAGTAGAAAAGCAGACGCCCACGAACATGCACACCACACTCGTCTATCATTGAAAGTAGAGTATCCTTAAATCCTTGAATAAATCAAGGAAAAACATGAGCCCTTGTATCGAGTCAAGGACTCAAATCGGGTGGGCCGATTCCACCACAAGGAATCTAACCTACTTTTAGTTGCAGGGAGTGAGTGTACTTTATATATGACCAATGGTAACACGTGTTTTAACTTTGCCAAACCAAATATGGTTTTACTCAACCAAATATGGTTTTACTCAAATGTATGCCACTTCCAACTCAATTCAAATAGAGTTTTTTTTTTGTAAAACACATGCTAACTAACAAATCTAAAACGAGCTTTATTTCTAAAACCCGATGAAACAAGTTTTTACTAATTGATTTTATATTTTACATATCCATACCACCATGCAGTCTCAAAAAAATGATGCTTACATGTGTACCTGTGATATCAAATCTGAAAACATTGATCTGACCAATGTTAATGAACTCCCTCTGTCCCCAAATGTAAGTACTTCTAGATTTCAAATCTGTTTGAATAAATGTAAGGACTTACTGCCTAGTTCAGCACAATAGGCATGATGTATTGTTGTCATTTTAGTACATACCTGAATAGGAAGGATTTAGGGTTGTTACTTATTATATATTGAATCATTTATCCTAATAGGCAGGATTCCATTGCATCATTGTGATTACTATGTGCTTTACTAAGGGGTGTATCTAATTAATCTGGGTGACTGTGCAGAAGCCACGGCCTGAACTAATTAATACGTAAAATAGATCAGAAACTCTCTTTCATCTACAAGATGGTGTACTAACTAGCTAGTAATGCATGCACTTCTTGTGATAGTTCTATTTACATCGAGCCTTGGGTATTGCAATTTGTATGTCCCAACTATTTGGGAATGAAGCACGACCAATGCATGGCTTCAAGTGATAGAAGTAGCATTTACTTGCTTTGATCACAAATAAAACTTCATTTAGGTTTGTACTCCCTCTGTATTGCAATTAGATGATGTTTTGGACAAGGTTTGGGTCAAACATTGGGAATATAAATCATGAATAACTTTTAAGTCGTTAAGTTTGAAAATGTGAAAATTATATCAATAGGTTTATCTTGAAAAATATTTTCATAATAATATACATATTTAACTTTCCAATAATTATTTTTATAGAAAAGAGAAGTCAATGTTGTACTTTGGAGACCATGTCGGTGTCCTAAACATCATCTAATACCAGTACTAAGTTAGAATATTTTACTTTGACTCACGGTATAATTTAGACGAAAATAACATTTGTATTTTTTAGAAAAAGATGTAGCTTTCATAATAACTCTAATAATACCAGCATTGTTTTTTAACCTATAAAACCTGGTAATTGGTGAAGTACTAATGAATACTCTGTCTTCTTTACAAAATTTTAATGGTTTGTCTCTGGTACTACTATGTACTACGTTACTATCACCTGAGGAAATAGTCATGGTAAAATTTTAAAATAACCATAACTATAAATGGGCAGCCAAATCACAGATATCAAAACGGTCCCTGCACCTTTGGATGTGCCGCCACACCGGGACGCTCCCTCGGCCACACCGGTTATCAATGCTATGGCTACGCTTATGACACTAATAAGAGGAATGGGTCAAATATCACTCTTTGGGCTGCACAGGAACCAAGACTAGCCATAACAGGTACAGTCAATGAATGAGATATGGCTAGAGATAGAATGACATATGTTACTTATTCAATTGCTTATGAGGGAGGCAGATAGAGAGATTGTGCAGGCCATGACGATCAAGCAGTTTCGCCGCCCAGCCAAGCCTTAGGTATTGTACTTTGTATGTCCTAAATCTCTATTTGGGAATGAAGCATGACCGATGGCTTCAAGTGCTAGAAGTAGCATTTACTTGCTTTGATTAAAAAAATAAAGCTTCATTTAGTTTTGTACTCAGTAAGATTTTTTTACTTCGACTGGAGTTATAATTTAAATGAAAATAATATTTGTATTTTGTAGAAAAAGTCTTAGCTAGCTTTCATAATAAATCTAATAATACCAACATTGTGTTTGTTAATCTATAAAATAGTCTAGGTAAACATAAAATAACCATAACTACAAACGGGCAGCCAAATCACATATATCCAAAGCGTGCAAGGCAAGGCCATGCAGTACGTCTTGCCGCCCAGCCAAACCGTGCACATTCCGGGATCCTTGGCCTATACATTCCTGAGTTGCGGCAATGGATGCTGACATGGTCGTCATGTTCCCCAATGGCATCCGAGCCTTGATGATCGACGACAACACCAAGTTCCTGAAATAAGCTACCACGCTACTTTTTGTCCTGAATTGTGATGGTACATACGTACATTCTAATTTCTAAGTAATGCAAGTGTTTGTTGCTGGAATGTTGGAGTCACGTTTGGATGAATTTCTCAATATTTCGCAATTGGTTTTGTGATGAAATTAATTATTTATTTGTTTTGTAGCCTGCACTGCAAAATGATGGCCTAGCCAAGAAATCCCAGAAGCAGAATGGCGGCGGCGAAGCGTACAACCCCCTTTCCCAACCCAACACGACCATGACGAATGGTCAACAACAGCATGTCCAGCACCAGCCAAACTCCGCTCCGAATGCTCGCTGTGCCTCCCAACAACCCCAATAAGTTCTTCACGAATGCTACCGTGCCAACGCCATCCTACAACCCCATGTTCTTCTTGAGCGCTGCCGGGCCGAGCAGCAACGCCGCCACCTTCGGCAACGACACCACCAGCGGCACGCCAGCAGCACCACGTCCTCTGTACTCAACACCACCAGCGATGACGCATCAGCAGGCAAGGCAAAAAATGTTGGATTTACTCTTCAGCGACGACTTTAACGACGCTAGATTGTCAGTCGTCGCACCTGATCCGGTTCCTGGCATGGCTTCCAGTCTGGATGAGCTAACATGATTGGCAGGTGGAGCATTTTTGGCAGCAGAAATGTGGTGTCTTTAATGGCGTCTCAAGGTCAGGGCACTGGCGCAGCGGCGATGGAAGGGGACGACGACGCTGTTGGCCGCAAGGTGGAGCATTTGGCAGCAGAAATGTGGTGTCTTTAATGGCGTCTCAAGGTCAGGGCACTGGCACCGGCGATGGAAGGGGACGACGACGCTGTTGGCGACAAGGAGGCGATGCTTCCTTCTGATCAGTACGAGGATGACGACAACACTTCATTCCCGCTTGACGTTCTTCTTGGTGACCTGCATGGTGCCCTGTTCGAGCTGGAAGACGATGATAATCTAGAAGCCCTGCTGGTGGGTGGCTCAACCGTTGGTGGTGCCGCCACCGCCACCAATGATGCTGCAGGGGGCTCGCTTATCACCAGGGAAAAAGGTGGCTCTGAAATTGGTTTGGCAAACCTTACTGGCATTGACATTCCGCATGATGTCTGACACCTGAATGATTTACCATTCCCGCAGCCCAAGAGCAAGAACAATGTCCGCCATTTGTGAGAGAGACAGAGAGAGCCTTCATGTTGAGAGAGAACATTGTGATCTCATTCATTTAAATATGTACCAGTCCAATCCCTTATGGGTATTCATGGGGATGAGGTGTTTAAAAAGAAAAGAAAAATAATCAAACTTTGACAACCTTCATGTTGAGAAAGGCCCAATAGTACTAAGGTCATTTGATAATAATACTAATTTTATTAAAAAAATTACTCCCTCCGAAATTACCAGTCATATTGACTTTTCTAAGTACAATTGTTTTGTTATGCACCTAAATATGTATTGAGGTGCATGTCAGAGGTTTAGGTCTGAGCAGTCCAAGGGGTCAACCCTGGTGGTTTATTTGTTCGGTGGAGAAGATCGGGAGCTAAGAACGTGATGGTTATGCGAGCGTAGCACACAGAAATCATGGCGAGACACAAGGGACCAGGCGATTTTATACTGGTTCGGGCCTCTAGAGAGTAAAACCCTATGTCCTGTTGTTGGTGTTGTATTGTAGGCGTAGTGAAGTACATGGTCCTCGGAAGGACGCACTTGGCCGCCATATATTGGCCGGCGGACAAGGTCGGTGGACCGTAGTCCAAGTCGGTTACAACAGGGAAACTTATCTCTAGTCGGTTACAATATGAAAGGCTTATCCGAGCTGCCTTAATCCGTCTGGACTACCAAACCAATTCGTCCCCCGCGTCGCCTCCTAGGCGGCACGGGCGGAACCGCCCGTGGGTGCCCTTGCCGCCGCCGCCACCATAGTCCTGGCCCCCCGTCTCCCCTCGTCCCCGGCCTCCTAGCCGGTGGTAAGGGGAGCGGGGATCAATCCCTTTAGTAGATCGAGTCCCAATCGAGTCTGTCTAGGTCTAGGGTTTGCTCGCCGCCGATGCTCGGAGGTGGAGTTAGGTTTTGCCGGTGGAGCGTGGCTCCTCTGCGCTTGGTTTTCCTGGCGGCGTCAGCGATGTGGAAGAGACGGTGTTGCAGAGGAATAATTTCTCCCAACTTCTTCCATTCTCCGATGGCGATCTACTCCGACGTCAACAGAGAGGTTCGGGAGACCTGTCCAGGAGTCGAGGGCATGATCGCCGCATCTCTCCGGTGATGATGTTGTTGACCCTGTTAATCTCGAGAAAGATGATCTTTAGTGAAAATCTGAGCTTTGCTCAGGTTGCCGGTGGTGGAATCGAAGGATACGTCGTGGGTTTCGGAGTTGGCCGATTTGCCTGCGAGGCAGTGTACTCGGCCGATTCGCCTAGAAGTAAGCCCTCCTCTGCGGCCTCCACCTTGTGGAGATTGGCTCTGGTGCCCGGTGATGATTGGGAAGCTGGCGGCGGTGACGAACGGATCTTTGAAGGCTTCGAGGAAGATGAACAGGAATTTTAGACTTCTTTGTAATTTTCCTTTTCTTTGGGGTCTTGTTTGTAAAAGGACTGGTGTAATGCGCAAAGATGAATGCATCTCCCTTCTCAAAAAAATCCGTTTGGACTGCCTTGGCTTGCATGCCAAGCTGTCTTCTCATCTTTGGGCCCGCATATCAGGTCGGGCGGGCCTGCTGATAGGTCGGCGGGTCTTCTGGTGGGCCGGATCCACTTGTCGGGGACAGCCATGAGCCTGGTCGGTGGGGACCCAGGGGTACCCATGTCTCACAAGGTCTCGAGCGATGTGTAGGCGCAGCGGCCAAGAGGGGTCATGAAGAAGTCGTGGAGCCATCGACAGGTCGAATAGCGTGCACGTCGGTCCAAAAGAAAAAAGTAGCCAGCTTAGCAGCCGACATGTTTGAAGTTTGCCGAACGTAGCGAGGTCGAGTGACGACCTATAGGAAGTAGATTTCCAATAGGTCGAAACGACGAAGAAAAATTAGAGGGTGTCAAGGACACACTCGTAGAGTAGTATCCGAGCATCAAAGCGGACAACATGGCCGGTTGGATGATCCAAAGAAGAATAAGAAAAAGTAAGTCGAGTATCGATTTTATGAGAAACAAGGTTTCCCAATAGGTCAATATGACAAAGAAAATTAGAGGGCATCGAAGACGCTCTCGTAGAGTAGTCCTTGAGCATTTAAGCAGGCAGCATGACTGGTTTGAGGCTCAAAAAAAGAGAAGAAAACTAGGTCATGATCTTGATCAAATGGAATGTAGAGACACCCAGACCGCTGAGCATAGCTGCAAGGAGCCTGGCAGAGCCGACTTTAAGAAGGTCTTAAGGCATGCCGACCTCAAGGAGGCCTCAGGTCATCAGCGTCCAGTATCCGGGGATGCCTGGAAGGGCCTTTTTGGCGTGCACCCCTCAGGGAGGCCTTCATCCTATCGCAAACGAAGAAGGGGTGGACATAATAGGCTGGCAGGGCTTAGAAGAGCACACCGACCTCAAGGAGGTCACGCATCTAGGGTGCCCAACTAGGTTGGCAGAGCCGAAGACATACCTCTGTATTGAAAGACCTAGGTATTAAGGCACGCCGACCTCAAGAAGGTCGTTTTGGTGCCCAGACGACCAGCATAGTTGCCAGGCATCCAGAAGAGCCATGGTAACGAGGTATTGTCGGCCAAGGTAGCGAGCACACCGACCTCGGGGGCCCGACGAAAATACAATCTTGATTGATCTAGACTCCAGCGCTCAGACGGATTGGCAGGGCAGCGAGGCACGCCTACCTCATGAAGGTCTTCAATCGAACCTACGACCATTCTACTCAGGAAACAGAAATATAGGCCGATTGGAATAGGTCCGTTCACCCTGTCAGAGCCCAGGGGGTCCAACCAAGACGCAGAGCCTAGCGGGTGCAACTTATCATCGTTGTCCGTAGCTGTAGCACAGCGTAGGGCCATCCGACGTAGAGTCAGACTGACCATCTTAGGTAAACTGCAGGGTCACGGGTCAATAGTGGTTGGAGATTCTCTTACCACCAGACAACTGCACCACCTGATCACAAGTGCAATGTAGCCATGTGATGCTGCCATAGGCATCAATGATGCTAAGGTTTTGTCATATAGGTAGGGGAAAGGCACGCAAGGACGTTCACATGCACACAATGTCCCGAGGCCACGTGGTGGCAGTGTTAAGGATAAAGACGAACTCAGCCAGAGATGGCCTTCGCTATAAATAGCGGCATAACCCTGGGGGCAAGGCATGGAGTCATTGTTGAGCTATGAAGCCGTAGTGTAGAAATTTGTCCATGCCATGGGCATGTGTCCGTCCACCAGAGCATAGGATGAAAAATTGTAGAAGCTTGGAGCTAGAAGAACAAAGTCGCTGTGGGAGGTCTTCCGAACTGGCGAAGGTGACGACGGAGCTGCAGGGAGGTCTAGCGACTTGAAGCCGATGACGATGGAGCTACAAGGAGGTCTAGCGACCTGAAGCCGACGACGACGGAGCCACAGAGAGGTCTAGCGACCTGACGCCAGCAACGACAGAGATGCAAGGAGGTCTAGCGACCTGACAAAGGCAACGACAGAGCCGTAGGGAGGTCTAGCAACCTGACGTAGATGATGACGGGGCCGCAGGGAGGTCTACCAACCTTACGCCAGTGACGACGGAGCCAGGGAGGTCTAGTCACCTGGCGAAGTAAGACTTGTTCCGAGTTAGTTCATTGTAGCCTTTTGTAGGTCGTGATGCGTTGATAGAATGATCTGTGCAGGTCGGATGCAGCTTCGCTGAGCACCTTGAGTGCCCAGCCTTCTGCGGTCAATCGATCGACATCTGAGCCGAAGGTTGGAGCACAAAGCTCGACCGACAACTTGGATCCATCGATCTCTCCGGCCGTCGAGGACCCCAAGCCAATCAACGTGGTACCTACCTCGACAGCTCCGGACCAAGATCAACTTGAGATGCCATTACCGGACCCAGAAACAACCACAAAGGCAAGACCGGGTTCGACGTCAACCGCTGGAGGTCGGGTAGACCGGGAGATCGACTGGAGCGGCACTCCATGGGAGGCTAACATCATCGACGACGACGAAGATTTCATGGCATGCAAGAGTGTCATTTTGACTCTCAGCAGCTCATTTCAGGTAGGTCGCTACTCTTGAAATTACTTCTAACATGTCATCAGTACTTAGCCTAGGATTCTGTTGTTGTAGTCTCTTGCAGATCAGGCCAAGGGCAGGGCCGACCAGTGGAGGGTGCCACGCACAGTGAAGATGCCGAGACCCTACGGGAGGTCTATCGAGCTGGACCAGAAACAAAGTAGATGCGAAGTCGATGTATCAATTTGTAAATATTTAATGAAGGCTTTATCCTGAGATAAGTATGCAAATGTTCAATAATGCTAGCCGGAGCTGAGCATTCTTGTGTTATGTTTCGTTTTAAAAAGGCATTCCCCTTATCGTGCAAGGCACACATTATGCGGACTCGAAAGCTCTGAAGCTGCAAAGTGTTTCACCCCTCGACAATGCTTAGCAGGGAGGCTTAGGTGTAGCCGACGTATGGGGAGGAGTCAGGGACTCAGGTTTTGCAACCACACAACAACGAATACTCATAACGAGAGTCAAGCAGTTAAAGGAAGAACACATAGGAGGGATAGACCCCTCAGGTCTTACGACCCTTAGATTGGCATGCCCAAGCCCCCAAGCATGTCGAGGGGGAGGGGTCGGAAGAGTAGAAAAAGCAGCATGTTGAATAGGTCTACGAAAGAAATTGAAGCCTTAAAAACTAGCACTTAGCTTGCGAGTAGCTGAGGTCGGAACATAGTCATCGGCGCGAGCTGGAGCCAAGCCGATCTTGTCGAGGTAGCCGGGGGTGTGACCCGGAGTCGTGCTGAGGACAGCGATGAGCCATTGAAGGTCGGCGGTGCGCTGACGAACTGTACGCGGCAGGCGCTTGGTACATGGCAAGTTGCCATACGAAAAACCTTGCATGCATCACATAGATGAGAATGAGATACGGATTAGAAGAAATCTTGCCGGCCAAAACAAGATCAGATAATAAAGAAAGAAAATAAATTGAATAAAGTATTCCCTGTTTTGAATACGTCTTGTAGATGGATTTGCCTCCACGTGCACATGGTGGACGTGGATTCACCCGGAACAACGAGGGAATCCGACCGCACTCAAGGTGGCTTCGTGCGACATCGGGCTGCCATAGATGGAATCCTGCATGGCATCTTGGTCGTCACACAACGCTTGAGCAGATGCGTGCCGTTTCGCCGGATCGACGTAGCCCGGATGTGAGCAGATCACATCTCACCGAATTGTTGAATAATCTAGTGACTCAAAGACGTAGAAGCAGCAATAATGACTCCGCCGCTGACGGAGCCGTCATAGGGCGTGGGCAGGTGGGCACAAAAAATCTAGCGCGCCATCCGGAGGAGCAAGACGCCGACCTTGCAATTAGATCGGAGGGTGGCAGCGAGTAGGTCGCCGTGGAGAAATCCTTCGTGTCATCACCGAAGATGACGTCGGGGCGAACTCCCATCAAGCTGCACGAAGAGCTCCCAATCTGCCCCTACCTGGCGTGAAACGATAGAGGTTTAGGTCTGAGCAGTCCATATGGGGTCAACCCCGGTGGTTTATTTCTTCGGTGGAGGAGATCGGGAGCTAAGAACGCGATGGTTATGCTAGCGTAGCACATGGAAATCACAGAGAGACACAAGGGACAAGGCAATTTTGTACTGGTTCGGGTCTCCAGAGAGTAAAACCCTATGTCCAGTTGTTGGTGTTGTATTGCGGGCGTGGTGAAGTTCATGGTCCTCGGAAGGACGAGTTGGCCGCCTTATATTGGGCGGCGGACAAGGTCAGTGGACCGGAGTCCAAGTCGGTTACAACAGGGAAACCTATCTCTAGTCAATTACAATATGGAAGGCTTATCCCAGCTGCCTTAATCCATCTAGACTGCCTTGGCTTGCACCAAGCTGTCTTCTCGTCTTTGGGCCCGCATGTCAGGTCGGGCAGGGCTACTGACAGGTCGGCGGGTCTTCTTGTGGGCCGGACCCACTTGTCGGGAACGGCCATGAGCCTGGTCGGTGGGGACCTAGGGGTACCCATGTCTCACAGTGCATAACAAACCGAATGTGTTAGAAAACCAAAAACGACTGGTAATTTAGGAGGGAATAGTACCATATCAATTGTACCTTGGCCATATCATGTTCACCTAGCAAAATCATGACCATTCATGTACTTTGGTGATTAATGGCAAGTAAGGTGTCCATCAAATATACCATGTGTCACAATCTCTGTGTGAATGGGCTTGTGTTGCAGCTGCACAGCAAGCCGCTCGCTTGCAGGTGGTGCTGCACCAGCTAGATATCGTGCTGGCTGGCTGCAGCTACAAAAATGTTGGATTTACTCTTCAGGGACGACTTCAATGACGCTACCTGCACTACGGGAAACCTGAAAGACACCGAGTGCCTACGGCTCTCGGCGAAGCCCATCAAACACTTAGGGAAAGTATTTGTCATGTGTTGCACTCGACGAAGAGCACTCGGTGACCAAAGACTCGGCGAAGATAACTTTGCCGGGTGTTGAACATCATGCACTCGGGAAACCTTCGCCGAGTGCTAGAAGTGACACTCGGGGAACACTTTTAAAAAAACAACAGAAATGACTGCAGCCACCACGCTGCCGCCGTCACGGCGTCACCCGCTGCCGCCATCACAACATCCCAAGGAGCTGCCACCACCATCACGCCTCTTGTGCCACCACCACCACGCCGTGCCGGAGCTGCCACCACTGTGCTGCGCCAACACCGCCGTCGAGAGCAGCCCGCACGCAATCGCTCCACTGTGGCCGCCGCCAGTCTTCCACATAGCTTCGCGCCGGCCACCGCATCTGCTCCAGTCGTCGTAGATCCGGTGAGAGATGGAGGAGAGGGTGCTGGACCCGACTACTGGTGGAGATCCGGAGATGGAGGTGTTTGCACCCAAAATTGGCACAAAGCCAATCAGGCTAACGCCACCGGTCAGACCGGTGTCCATGGGCGGTCTGACCGGTCGGGTCCTGTAGCCGATCTGGCAACGCCACACCGGGCCCCGACCGGTGGGCCGGCTCTAACCGGTGGACCCCAAGTCCGAGTAGAATTGAGGAATTCTGGTGAATTTCTACTTGTAAAGAGTTTCCTTGCGGGGCAAGACCTCCCTACCCTATAAATATAAAGGGCCACGGCCGGTTGAGGCTATCACCCAATCGATCAAATACTTTTCTTCAATTTTTATCTCCAAACCCTAGCTTTTCCAACCCTTTGCTTTCCTTGCCTGTCTCGACGGCGATCAAGGACGTTCTGAGTGGCCTTGCCGACCTCAGAGCAACCCTAGGCGCACCACCTCCGACGGGGTCCCTACCGAGGCGGTGTTCGTAGGTCTTCACCACACTCCTGCACGCACCGGTCAGACCGGTCAGGACAGAGGCTTGGCGAGTTCGTGTTTTCGACTACTGCGCGATCTAGCGCTCGTGTGTGTTGACTAGAAAAGCGTCAATAGGAGGGACGGTGCGGCGCTGACGGGGATGGAGGGGACCAATGGCAACGGTGGAAGAGGAGGGGAGGGCACCGCGATGACCGGAGACGGAGGGGAGGGCGCGGCGCTGAGCGGTGACGGAGGGGACGGGGTGGTGCCGGAGACGGAGTTGAGGAAGCGATGTCGGCCGGGACTTGTGAGTTCTAGTTACAACAAGCCAGGAGTGTATAGTTCCTATGCTCTAAATGTCTATTTGGAAATGAAGCAACCAGTGGCTTCAAGTGGTACAAGTATCATTTACTTACTCTAAACACAAATATATATAGATTCATTTATGTTTATCCTAAATTAGAATTTTTTACTTTGATTAGCAGTATCTTTAATTTAAAATGAAAATATTTATGTTTTATAAAAAAACATAGCTTTCATGATTAGTTTAATAATGTTGGGATCTCGTTTTGAAAGCAATATATTAAGTGTCAAACATTGATGGACAAGCTAGAAAAGTTTGATTTATGTCGAAGTTAAGATAGTACTAGTAATTACCATCTTTTATTTACAAATATGTAATGCTTTGTATACGGTACTTCAATATACCCTTATACCTTTGACAGTTTGTGTCCATGTTACTATACCACTTTGATACGTAATGATGTAATATTTGATAAAAAAAAGTTTGGCAGGCTACCTTCAGGGGACTTATTGGTTGCACTTTTGAGCACTATTGCAGCCTGAGGACAGAAGGTAGACAGTCCATTCGGCGAGCAGCGCATTGGAGATTGTTGCTTTGTACATGTTGGGGTAAATGTTTCGTTACTAACCCCCTCCCTTCAAATCGGCTCACTGAAGAGGAGCGGATATCGTGTTTGTCTCTGCGATGATGCTTTCAGGAGCAAGGCCGAAGAGTGGCGAGCGGAGGTCCAGTGATCCTCGGCCGAAGATGAGTAAAGCGCCGGGCGTATTCTTCATAGGTGGGCGCACGCGAAGACATTGAAGTAATGTCAACTGCCTCTTCAGACTAAACAGCAGCAGGAGCACCGCCACTGGTGCTAGATCTAAGATCAGCGTTAGGGAAGTTTGGCCTTGTGTCTTGTTCATCAGTCTTCGCTTCGCCTAACTCTTCGGGTCTCGAAGACGCGACTTCATAAGTGGCAGCAGGGGCAGTTCTCTAACACTTGGCAGTTTCGCGACCTGAGCCACGGGCGCGACGCTTCCGGATAGCCTTCTTGCCGGTAGAGGGAGCAGCAGCTTGGGAGCTCTCTGAGTCACCCCTCTTAGCCACGTGCTTAGCTTGTGCTTCGCAGCGGGCAATAGTAACAACTCGATCATCGACATGAACTTCAAAGAAGAAGAAGAGACGGTTGTCTCGAGCACCACCAAGGTGGGATTCAATTTCAGCATCTTCTTTAAAAGAGATGGGACCGAGAATCTTGTTGGCCCTTGCTTCAATTTCAGAAACGTTGATATCTGCAAAAGACAAAAAGTGGATATAGAATTCAGAAAAGAAACCAAAGAAGATAAAAGAAACCAACACACCTTTAGCCTCTAGCTGAAAGCTTCAGGCGAAGTCAGGAATCTTAATAGGAGATGCGAAGTCTCTCCAAGCAACCACGAACCACCCAGCACGAACAGGAAAAACCTTGGCTCCGCAAAACTCTTCGACGAGATCATGAGTGGCATAAGTCTCTAGCTGAAAGCTTCGGGCGAAGTTAGTAATCTTAATAGGAGATGTCAAATCTCTCCAAGCAACCACGGACCACCTAGCACGAACAGGAAAAACTTCGCTCTGCAAAACTCTCCGACGAGAGTGGCATAAGTCTTCGCTAGTTCTTCAAAGCAAACAAGAAAAAGGCGATTTGTATCACCATCTTTGTATGCAGTACCAACACCTTTGGGCAGGTTTTCAATCTCAGTACAGATGAGAGGCATTTCATCAGTTCCCACAGAGTGATGAAACAAGTAGTGGTTCCAGTTATCTTCCCACTTGTTCTTGTAGCACACAATGGGCACGTCAACATCAGTGTGGTACTTGAAATTCAGCAAAGCAAACTGAGCTTCTTCGCGAATATAAGCACCATCAGCAAGCCGCTCTAGCTTCAGGGCTGGTGGATGAACAGTATGAACCCTAACAAAGTTGGCCACACCAGGTGCAACCCCATCGTCTTAGAACCCCACATGTATAAGCTTAAACGAAGAATGGCCTTGGGTGTGAGGTGGTGAAGATACATCCCGAAGTTGCGTAGAATAGCTACCACGACAGTATCCAAAGGGAAACGAAGACCGGTCGTAAAAAGGTCGCGAAAAACAACCACTTCATTGGAATGGGGCGTGGGAACAGTTTCAGAGCCAGTTGCTCTACCTTCCCCTTCTCAAAGTAGCCCAAGGTCTCATATTCTGCAATAAGACCTTCGGAAACCTTACTTCTCCTGAAGATGTTAGTAGCAGGCAGCTTATCAGGCTTGAGCCATGTCTTCATAGCAACAAGTTTACAAGTAGAAAAGAAAAGACCTACATAAATACGAATATGAAGATAATGAAGAGCACAAGAAGAGCAATGCAAAGAGCAGGAAGAAGAAGAAAGAATAAGGGAGTACCAGGAGCCGAGGAGCGCAATGGCAAGCCGCGAAGAGAGGACAGTCGAAGGAATGAAATCCAAGGCGGTAAAGAAAAGTTACAGGGGCAGGGGTTAGGTTATATAGACCTCAAGCGGCGAGAATCTCGGAGATCATGTGCCGTAGATAACGTGGCGAAAATCCCGGCATCAAGAAGAGGTGGCGAAAATCGCGGAGCTTCGTAGATAGACACGCGAAAATCTCAGAAAACGTGTTTCAAAAAAAACCTAGACGAGCTGAAGAAGGGACGCGCTTCGTGGCGAAACATTTTCACCCTTCCTTGAAAAGTTTTGCTAGTTCGGCTCGTCCTCGGTTCAACCGTCACTAGCAAGGGGCTGAATGTTGGGGTAAATGTTTCGTTACTAACCCCCTCCCTTCAACTCGGCTCACCAAAGAGGAGCGGATATCGTGTTTGTCTCTACGATGATGGTTTCAGGAGCAAGGCCGAAGAGTGGCGAGCGGAGGTCCAGTGATCCTCGGCCGAAGATGAGTAAAGGCACAAGCATATTCTTCATAGGTGGGCGCACGCGAAGACGCAGAGCACGTGAAGACACAGAGTAGGGACGCGATGATGCGGGATCGGGGCGTGTGGCTGAGAGGAGAAGCTTGGGCCAGAAGGACCAAAGAAGACCGAGCTCGTGATGCGAAGAGTGGTTCTTTGTCCAAAGACAAGTCCGGCGGAACCAAGACCCGCACCTGAAGACATGTGGCGTGCATTGACCGAAGAGAGGGGTAGCGGCCTCAAGGCGGCGGACCAAAGATCGATGCTCCACGTAGATGGACACTTAGATTTACGATGTGTAAAGTGCTGAGTTGTAAAGTGTGTTTGTACGGGCCTTGCAAGGTTACCGAAATAGCCTCGAGATGCTTCGCATAATGTGAAAAAGCAGGGGCATGTGTTGTAAAGTGAAATTGTTACGGGGCTATAAAAGGAGCCCGAAAGGAATGAAAAAGGGGCGGTTGGACTGAGGTTGAGTTTCTTCACTCTCGGCCGAAGTTAAGTTTCTTAGTTCATCTTCGGTGTTCTTTACTTTCTTGCATTCTAGTCTTCATAGTTGTTGGCCCCTCTTCGGGGAAGGTTCTCACCCCAACATTACATTTTCGTCAAGAATGGATGGTGAAGTAATAATAAATTTTCCTTTAGATTTTTTCATGATTCTTTTGTGCTCTTTTTCCCTTACTTGTATGTTGTGATTAGCAATACAACTGCGAGACTGTAGAACCATAACGATGTGTCCTTTTTTGCAAAGATTACCTAACATACACCACTTGGGTGAAACAATTACAATAAATTATTTAAAAAATCCTAACTATAAATATGTTGATGCAAAACTACAGCCAAACCCTTGTTGAGCCATCACGATACACCGCCACTCCGATCTCTAAGAGACCCAGATTATTGCTCACAACACTACAAGGAAGATTGGGTCAAAGATACCATCTGGGCTGCACGAGAACCGAAGCCAGCCAAAACAGGTAGGTGGGAGATGTTTTGGTCAATGAAAGAGAAATCCGTAAAGATATAGTGTGATGTTACTCATTGAAAACTTCATGATAGAGGAAGAGAGTGAGAGACCATTGGAACGAGATCCTCTGCCGTTGGATCTCTGTTGTGTGGACATTGGTCCACATGTCGTGACTAATGGCGGAGGGACCAACGGTAGAGGAATTCTGAGACCATGCAGGCCATGTGCAGCCTCGCCATCCAGCCAAATATTAAATGGCCGAGAATCCTGGTCTATAAATAAAGCCTCTCGGTCCCTTTCCTTCCATCAGTCGTCTACCACTAAAAAACCAAAAACATCTTTGTGTCGTGGCAATGGAGGATGGCATGGCCGCAATGTTCCCCAATAGCATCCGGACCTTGCTTGTCGACAATGACGCCAAGTTCCTGAGATCGGCTAACAAGCTGCTCTCTTTGCTGAATTTCGACGGTATGTGTGCATTCTGGTGCTAGCTCGACCAATCTAGTAATGTTTTACTTGGCAGCAAGTTGTTTTGGTACTAGATTTGCATGAGTTGCAAACTTGCAATCATGTTATTTTGAACCAAAACACAACCCCTTTATGTTACAAACTTGCAAACGTGTGTTTTTCAATAGTAGTTTTTACCATAGTTAATTTTGCATGTACAAATGTTGTTTCTGGAGACTTAGATCACACCATTGGACAACTTTCTTCTAACGGAAACAAATTTTGTCCTAACTTAAGGTGTGCGGGTGTTCTCTTTAACACCATGTCACTGACTTGCCACTTCTTGAGCTTGCAGTGGTGACATGCAGCAACGTCGATCATGCCCTTAAGATCCTCATGAATGGCGACCACCATGGCTTCGACGTCATCCTAGTTCACGCTGCCAAGGCCGCCGCCAGCGGCTTCGACTTCCGTGCCATCATCGAGTCGAACCTGCTGATCCCCGTCATCTACTGTACGTGTTAATTAGTTTTATGCATGGGATCTCGACCATGGAATCATGGATCTTGCTTGTCATATTGATGCTTTGTCTGGCAGTCCTCCCTCAGGGCCACAAGGCCACGGGTGACATGGGGGACAAGCTGATGCGTGCGCTGCGGGCGGGGACCTATGTCATCAAGAAGTCGATGGACGCCAAAGAGGTGCGGAGCCTCCTGTGCAAGGTCATCACGTCCCGCAAGAGCGGGCTGGAGACCAAGGAGAGAAGGGGTGTTCAGCAAGGGGCTGTGAAGGGAGGATGTCGGAAGAGGAAGTGCAGCGGCAGCAACCCCACCGGTCGCTCCTTCTTCGCCGGCACCAACGCGGCTGCAGGTTGATCCATCTCATGATGATGAGAACTAGCTAGAAACACCAAATGACATTAATATCCTGAATATCCTGCTAGTACATAACTCCAAGAAACCTTTTTAATATATTGTTAATGCATTTATGTTGATTTCAACTAGCAGGAGGCCACCCGGCGGCCAAGGGAAAGGAAAAGGACAACGTGGCTAGCCTGCAGCAGGTGCCAAAATTACTTCTTCCTGCTGGGGTTCTCTACCATTTTCATATTTTGTTAAACTAGTGGTGCATTTTGGAATGAGTATGATGTTTTGACAGTACTGCGAAAATCTCTACAACGTAGCTGCAGTATAACGACTTCATTTTGGCCTCCTGCATAGGTTACTGCTTACTGCTACCCAAGGCACATATGCATGGTTTGGGAAGCTCTTTGGGCAGTGATGCAAGACTATCTCAATGCAAAATTGTCATATTACTAGCAAAGTTTTTAATTCGGTGCACCCGGGTACCCCGTTGGTTCTTGACTGGGCTGTCTCAACCTTTTTTGGGGTTTTTTTGGTTTTGGGTCAGAATTATATGGGTTCGAGCCTGGCATGGTACCTTTTCAAAAAAAAAAGGCTGTCACAGTAATTAAATAGTATGGTCAGATTATTGGGCTATTTTGAATCGAGATTATTTTGTCGGGTAGCCCGTGATCAAATCTACATACTTAGCCTTGTTCATCTAGTAAACTTGTGTCAAGCTATAAGAAAGTGATTTTAGACTTGTGTCAAGACTGGCAGTGGGGTTTGGAGCTAGTGCCTCGTGCGATGAGTTTTTATGTTTTGTACTTTTGTTCAATCACTTGCAGTGAACATAAACGATATTTGTGATATTTGTGGTAATTGCCTCTTTTAAAAGACATATTGTACTACCTAGTTTGGAGTTACCTTCTCTTCTTAATATTTTTTTCATCATAAAGTAAGTTTATAATATAAAATTATATTTTGCATCAATCGTTGGGTAAACTCTAACGTAGGCCGTGAAGCAAAGAGACTCTCCAGCAGTTGCGGAGCTAGGATAGGAAAAGAGAGGGAGCCAATAATAAGACATCAAATTCCAATCAAGAGAGGGGTGGATTAAAACATTACAATTTAACACTTCATTAAGAAATCTTCAAGCTTATAACTCATCACAACCAAACTTATCACCGGCCGGGTGTCATCCAGGTCCCAAAACTCTCAGAATATATTTTCAAATATTAAAACTTGTCACATGATGACGATGATGGCAATACCTCCTCATTGCCAACCTTCACAACCATCTTATGCTAGATCAGACATGTGCTGCTTGGTGCTTGATTGGGGTCATAATAAAATGCATTTTGAGAGTTTAATGACTCGGATGACACCCTAAGACAAGTTGGGGATCTGAAAATGTGTTTTGAGAGTATACGAATTTAGTTGACACCTTATGACAAGTTCAGGGACCCTAAGATTCTAATTTTTCATGGTACATGGTTTTGTGACTTGTGAAATTTATGTCCAAAATCAATTGGTCAAAATTGTGTGTTTGGATACTTGCATTGGTTCAAAAACGCCAATCCTTTATGTAGGGTCACAAGTCTCACACCAGATCGTGAGAACTTCAGCACTCTTTTTGCAAATGTTTGTCTGGATAGTTCCTCTTTTTTTTTAACGGTCACGGGGGGAGAGCATCCCCACCTGAATTTCATTAATGGCCTTTTAGGCAAGACAATGTGCTACAACACCACATGAGTTTCAGCAAGTTTACTACAGCCCATACACAACACATCACCTAGAACAGGGGGTGCAATACTTGAGACAAAGCTAGGACACCAATTAGAGAGATGACCACCGATCATCGTTGAGAGCCACACACCGAACAACATACTCGCCGGATGCACCACAACCATTGCCCCTCCGCACAACCACTCATAGATACACTGCTCCGTTGTCACCCTCCATATGAGGGTCAGGCCAACGGAATGGGGACTAAAGGCTGCTGGAGCGGCAACAAACCAAAGTTCACCGAAAACAACAATCTTCCTTTCGATGCTGATGGAAGCACCTTTCAAAGCACATCTGGGCTCCCACACGCCCACATCCAACGCCGTGCCAAGGGAGGAAACCTCACAGGGGATGGTGGAAGAGTGGAAACACCTCTCGGTGTAAAATTTGATGATACCACCAGCTAGAAGAGTGCCGACGAAGTAGAGGCGCCAAATGGTGGACACCCGCATGGCTCACGATGGAAATCCATAACTTGTGTCTGCCTTGCTCTAGAATCAACACCGGGGAGAGAAGCGAGCGCACCGGCTTCATGGAAGAGCAACCAACAGCAACACTTGGGTGGGAGTGGATCTCAACGTCGCCTCCAAGGAAGGAGTGGCACACATAGGTGTCACCGACGTCGACAAGACCAGCACAATGCCAGACTAAAGATTTCACTCACGGTTTCCCGCACCCACCCATCACCGTTCATCCAATCTCATGCTACAACATGCCTCGGAAGAAGTTGAACTAACACAGACCTGCAAGGGGAGCACTGCGAAAAAGCCTCCAACAAGGGAAGCGGTAGTGCAGGTGTCACCATTTTCGGGTGGCGTGAAGCCAGGCCGGGATTTCTCCCAATACTCCCACAAACATGGCCGCAGGCAACTCAATGGATCCAGCTCAGGAGGCGGAGTAGCACAGGATGGCGACATGGCTCACCACAAGGGGTTCGCCGGCCGCCGTGGAGGGGCTTCTGCCCGCCGGACGAGGTTGAGCAGGGTGTTCGGCCAACCAGGGCTGCACGACCTCCGCCCAACATCCCTCGAAGTGAGTGGTCGGGGATGGCCTAGATCCGGTCATCGGACCGCTCCTGGCCGCGCAGCGGGAGACAACACAGGCCCACCATGCGCCTGCCCAGCAGCCCTCCTCGAGTCGGTGGCCGAATTTGGCCACCGGCGACCCACCGAGCCTACCCTGCGGTGGAGCTGGGGAGGCTAGATCTGGCCGAGGAGGGACCGGATCTGGCCGTCAGTGACCTCTCCCGCGCGAAGCTTGCCTAGCCATGGTGCTTGAACTTTGTTGGGGTAGGGTAACTCGGTGAGGGAGGTGGATGTGCGGGCGGAGGCCTCGCCGCCACCGTCCTTGCACCCGCGCGGACTTCCGACGGCGCACTCCAGCAGCGGCGAGGTGGATGGTGGAGGAGGGGGGAGGGTTGGGTGGGGGTGGCGGCAGTCTGCCTGTGCCGCCCCTGGGGACGACGCGAGCTGGGGTGGGGGCGGTTCGACCTGGTTCTGAATGTTATTAGATCCTCTTTTTTTTCTTTGGCACATGTAGTTACTTGGTATTGTAGTACTTCATCATGTTACCAGGAATTCCTTAGTACTCCATTATTAACAATTAATTTAAATCTTTACAAATTACTGATGTCCATCATGTTTCCAGGAGCCACAGGACGTCCATCCTCTACTGATGTTCGGGCCGTTCCCATACAAGGGCCCGTCCCCGTCGCGGCCGGCAGCAGAAGGTGGTCTTTTCACCGCCGGCATGGCTGGTGGCGGCACGGCTGGTGGAGCTTCAGCTGTAGCTGCTGCAGGTGCAGAGGCACGAGCGTACGGCAACGATGTCAGCTTCTCATTTCTTCAGACTCAGAACCATGGTGCAGCACAAGATGCCGACGGCGAGCTTGCCGATCCAGCCATGGTGCCCCAGCCCTTCTTCAGAGATGCAATAGACAGCGCAACAATGGAGTGGTTGCTCAGCGATGATTTTGATGACTACGTCGGTGGAGCACCACCACTGGTTGCGCCTAATTATAATCAGGTCCTTGGTAAGGCTTCAAATGTTGATCAGCCTACAGCAACTGCAAGAAGCACCATTGGTGCATCGTCCATGGCGCCTCAGGAGGATCTCGCAGGGAACAATGGCGTTCAGGTAGCACAGGAAGACGTCATCCATGGGTCGCTCGTGGGGTCTCACCAAGGCGAGGGTGCCGGCACGGCGATGGACAGTTTTCACGCTGGTGTCACGGCGATGGCGATGGCTCCTTCTGATGATCAGGACGAGGAAAACACATGGTTCTCCCATGACACACTTCTTCGTGACCTGCACGGTCCCCTGACTGAGTTCGACGACATCGTCGACGTGAACCTCCTGCTGGGTGGCTTAATCGGTGGCGGTGCCACCGTTGCCGATGATGGTGAGGATGCAGCAGGGACCTCGCTTGTCGCTGGCGAAGAAGGTGACAGCAACATGGATGGATTGGGAAACCTCGATGGCCTTCAGATTCCGTATGATCTTTTGGAGACTTTCGTGGTTCCTTGTCACAACAACTGGAACAATATCTGCCGCGAGTAGTAGAAAGTGCAGGGCGCAACAGTGCGGCACTAGTAGAAAGTAAGCTATAGTAAATGAAAGAGAGGAAGAATCTGAGTAACCAAAAGAACTTGTTTATGTCACCTGTTTATGTTTTTTTTCTTTTGCTTCATTTGAGTTGATGTTTTTTAACCATGGTATTCTGAATTTCATCCATTCTCGCCCATGTATCAACGATGGCTTCCATTGTGGTGCAAATAAAGTAAGCATGGCAAAAATGCTGGATGCATAGTGTGAGTCTAGTACTGTCAGCAGTTTGTACCTTGAGCTCCACATAAGCCATGTTTAGGAATAGGATGAGTTTAAGGCAGGTCAATGCCTTGGTGAGGACAAATACACATTGAGCGATCCGAGAGAATCAAATAGGGAAGCGGAGCAAAGTTTTTCTAAAAAATTTTTCAGAAAACCCAAGTACTTACCATCAGGTGCTAAAGTGACTTGATTCATGGCCGTTCATCTTGTCAACTACCCAAGGTAACATGGTAGCCAATCCACAGAGTTCACAAGAGCAAGGTATGACCTGGAATAACTCTTATGTTTGTCTCGTACCTTTGGTTTAACCCGCTTGATGTCTTCCCTTTTGCTCGGGACGAGCAAAGGTCAAGTGTGGGGGAGTTGTTGACAGTTGTTAAGTGCCTATTTTAAGGCCGTCAGTAGAATAAGAGCTTATACTGACAAATTCCACTAGTGGCAATGCAAAGATGAATGCAGGTATTTAGCACAAGAAAATAGAAGAAAACACACCTCCATGATCCAAGCAATTCAGGCTCAGCCAATGAGGGGCTGTCATGCAAGCATCCCCTGGATCCATGACGTCATCAATCCATGGGAAGAAGACCCGATGAATCAGAAGCCGCCACATGTGCATCACATGGATCCTATGGCCCACCTACGCGCCCAAACCGCCTCAAAACCACGTGGGCACCTGGAACTGCCTTGAAGACCCACCTAATAGCCACCTGGAGAAAGCACAAGGCAGGAGGGCCCATCCAGGGGTTGGCTGACCCCATAGGTCGGCCAAACCACCTCTGGCTCAGCTCATCCTGGCCTTCCACGTGTGGGCTCCTGGTTGGCTCCTTAACACATTCTGGGGGTGCTCGAGGTGTCTCACGAAATTGGTCAGCCCCTATAAGTAGAAGAGAGGAGGGGTAAGAAGAGGACAACACACTTGAAGGCAACTTCTCACCTTTGCCTCTTTCTCCCCTCTCATCCTCTCTTGGTTGAGGTGAAACCTCACCTCACCATGGGTGTGTGTGTGGAGGATCTAGCCTAGGTCGTGCTAGGCAGAGAGGAAGTGTGTGAGTGAGTAGAGGTGAGATGGTGATGATCCGTTCATCATCCATCATCCCCTTGTACCTCGTGGATGATGTCGTTCTTCATTTATACTAAAGTGAGTATTCAAGATATTCCAATTAGACTAAAGTATCATTCATGCATAGGTGATATGTTCTTGTGTTCTTCGTCCGTTCTTGATCCTAGGCTTGGGTTCTAGTTGAACCATTCCTTATGATCCTGTGGAGAAGCTGCATAAGTTGTTTATCCGTTTGTGTGATTGTTCGTCTATTAGAATGTAGTGGATGCTCATGCATATCTGAATTAGATCAAAGTATCATTCATATCTCCTGTCACCTATTTGATTCCATGATGAGTGAGGCCTAGCCCGTACTCGTGGGTTCGCGCTCCGTATTTATACGGAGTGCTATAGTGTTGCTACAGGATGCTAGACATAGTCGTGCTATGGTAGTGATCGGTAGTGTAGATGTGGTGTCTAGACTGCGGGTTATCCTTCGTTTGCCTCGGATCCCATGGATTGTCTTGAGGTAGGCCGCGGTAGTGACAGCCATTGTACTCCTCCACGTTCGGATACAGCGTAGAGCTTTCGGCCAGAACCAACTGTTATAGCCAGGAGGGAACTGGTGCCCGAAGCGAGTGTTCTTATCACGAGCTTGCGCCCTTCTAGAATCAATACCCATAGGAGACTCCTCATCTCCCGATCCACCTCAGCAGGGATCTTGTGTCCTTGGATAGTCATTCAGAGCTCCCTTCATTCTTAGGATTCGATACCCTTTGGAATAATCCTTAGGTGAAGTGCTACAATGGTATATCCGTGCGCTTGCAGATTCGTTTGTACCCATAGGTATACCCAGGTGATTCTTACGCTCACGCTATCCCGGCGTTGTAGTAGTGACGTTAAGAAATACCAACAGAGTGGACTTTTAGAGATGCGACTAGAGTAGTCGACTTTAGGTTGCCACGGAGCGGACTTTAGATGCGACAAAAGTCGACTTTGTGCCACGCGGAGTGGACTTTAGATGCGACAAAAGTTGACTTTGTGCCACGCGGAGCGGACTTTAGATATCCGACTAGAGTAGTTGACTTTGTGCTGTGCGGAGCGGACTTTGAGATGCGACTTTAGATTGTCGCGTGGAGCAGACTTTCGAACGCGACTTGAAATCCGAAGTCGACTTTGTGCCACACAGAGCTGACTTTGAGATGCGACTAGAGTAGTCAACTTGAGTACTTAAGGCCAAGATGAAACCCAAAATACAAAACTGGAAAGCGAAAAGCATTTCTGGAAACCGAAAACAAATGGAAAACCAGAAAAAATGAGTTGTTTTGCCGCCATAGCGGGCTTAGAGATTGTGACCGTTGAAGTCACTTGAGATTGCTACTGCATAAGTTGACTTGTGCTGTCAGAACAGGCTTAGTTGCGACCGTTGAACTCGACTTGTGCTGTCGGAACGGGCTTAGGTGCGACCATTGAAGTCGACTTGTGCTGCCGGAGTCGACTTGAGATTGCGACCATTGAAGTCGATTTTTGTCGCAGGAGCGGGCTTGAGGTTGCGACTGTTAGAGTCGATTTGTGCCACTAGAGTGGACTTGAGGTTGCGTCGGTTGAAGTCGACTTGTGTCGCCGGAGCGGACTTGAGGTTGCGACCGTTAGAGTCGACTTGTACCGCTAGAGCGGACTTGAGGTTGCGACCGTTGAAGTCGACTTGTGCCGCGGGAGTGCACTTGAGGTTGTGACTGTTAGAGTCGACTTGTGCTGCTAGAGCGGACTTGAGGTTGTGACCGTTGAACTCGACTTGTGCCACAGGAGCGGACCTGAGGTTGCGACTGTTGAAGTCAACTTGTGCCGCCAGAGCGGGCTTGAGATTTGCCTCCATGGGATATAGCCATTGTGACCTCCAAACTCTTTACACCCAAAGTCGTGCCAGAGCCCCTGTGATGTAATGTACCGAAGTCGTGGTGGAGCCTCCGAAACTTGTATACCAAATTCATGGCCGGTGCCCCGGAGATTCAGTGTTGTAAGCCCGTGGCGGTTTGGTCAATATACCCCAAGAGTAGTCGGCAGAGTGTAGCTCTCGTGAAAACTAGTCGAGAAGCGTACACGAATGAACAGTCGGCATGTTGTCCTGCATGATGAGGAAAACAAGCCAAGGAAAGAAAAAAGTAACCATTTAAAAAATGACTTAGTTGTTGCCACCGAGCAGACTGTAGATACGACTGGAGTCGTGTTATGCCGCTAGAGCGGACTTGAAATTGCGACAGTTGTAGTCGACTTGTGCCGCCATAGCGGACTTGAGATTGCGACTTGTGCAGCTCTGGAGGGTAGTTCCGTGTAGAAGCGTGCACAGATGAGTAGTTGTCCTTGGCGTGTTTGACCTGCGCACGGAAAACAAGCCAAAGAAGAAAAAAGCAATCATTTAAATAAATGACTTAGCTTTTCCCGCATGGGCGGACTTGTAGATGAAGCCGTGGCAGTCGGCGATGGAGCCGCGACGGTTTTTGCTGAAGTTGACTAGTCAGAGTTGATTCTGACCAGTTGTTTGGGGCGTGACAGTCTTTCTTGACTAGTTTGGAAAACTAGTCGAGATGAGTAGTCGACGCGATGCAGCCGGAAAACGATGTCACGACGGCGCATGGTGTAGTCGAGGTAGAGCAGGTGCAGCCGCAATATGATGTTGCGGCGGTGCACGACATAGTTGAGGTAGAGCCGATACGACCGGGAAGACCGATGGTCGCGGCGCCGCGACATAGTTGAAGTGGAGCTTGTGTACATCTTGTCGTTGAGCGAAGATCTTGAAGCTTTTCTTGATAGAGAGATCACGTGGCAGCTTGGACTTGATTACGAGAAAACGGAGTTGGGTCCTCCGCTTCGATCTTGATGTCTGTATCAGCACAATTTTCATGATTCACAGCTGGATTTCCTAGTCCTCTCAGATAGCGTACTCCATCTCCAATTCGAATTGGACGAGAACATAGTCAAGCTCGCCTCAAACTCAAGATGAAGTAGGACAATGTTAATCCTCATTTGGTGCATAAACTTGACAGTTCTTGATTCGAAGTAAGAAAACCATACAGTCGCCGAGTTGGTTGATTTTGATACTGATGAGGTCCTTCGAATTTGCCGGTGATCATGACGATCACCCCTACCTGGCATGCTAGCTGTCGGTGTTTTAACCCGGCAACCTACCAAGGGGCGGGGTTACCCGAGGTAGATGATTGTGGTGGGGATCTTGGACACGGAACTCGAAGGTAAAGGTAGGAACACGGGACACAGTTGATCTGAGTTCGGGCCGCCAGAGTAGCGGACCCTACGTCCTGTTTGGGGTATCATGTATGGCACCCTACGCTTGGTGTTGGGTTGAGTTGTCCTCCTAGGTACCCGGCCCTCCTTTATATAGTCCAGGGGGCGGGTTCCTAGTCTATTACAAGGTAAGAGTCCTAGTAGGATTACATGGTATGAGTCCTTATAGGACTACGGAATTCTAGTAGGAGTCCGTCTTCATCCTTCCTTGTATGGGTACCCGAGGGTGTATGCCCACACCCGACTTTTGTCAAAATCTCCCTTGTGATGCAAAAGCAGTGGAAGGTGGAGTTGGGGCCAAGTAGCATGTTGGTGATAGAATATGCGCCAATTTACGAACCGCAAGCGCACAAATTGGTTGAAGCATTTCCCTTAGAGTGTCTCCCAAGGTAATTCAATCCGTGGAACAAGTGGATTGCTACGCCCAACTAAGCACTAATATCATTTATTTAAAGCTCTTTATCAAATGATGGTATGTATAAGTAAAGAACTAATATAATCTAATCTAGGTTAAAGAGATCAACGTAGAGAGCAATGGTATGGAGATCACAAGATATGTAGAATGCTTGTCCAAGGGATCTAGGATCACTTAGAGATGTAACCACCTAGCAAGAACAAACCGATCTAATCTATCAAAGGTAGAGGTGCACCGAGTCCAACCCTTTCCCTCTCGCGTACTAGTCACTACACGAGGGTAATCTGTGATCGAAAAACAAGAGCACAAGATGTTGATGTATTTTAGGTATGGAATACTAAGTGTGTAGTTCAATATGCTTTCCCTCCCGCCTACTGTCACTACACGACAGTAATCAAATAAGGAACAAAAGGAACACGATACATGAAGCTATGAGCGATGCATCCCCAAAGCAAGCTAGACGGCCATTAAGATTAAAGCACCATCAATATGAATATGATAGCAAAAAGCTCCAAAACATAGGTTCGGTGATTACAACTCAAGATCTCCCATCAACCCCAATGACAAACAAGGACTTTACCCCATAATGTTACACATTGTAGCGCTGAACATGGTGTAGAATCCTCTGAAGTAGATGTAGACCGACGAGGAAGATGATCGAGCTCCGCCTTGCTTCCTCCCTTGTGGATCTAATCTCCTCCTTGTGGCGGCGCTAGAGGGACCTTGCTAGGACTACCGGACGTCGCTCTCCTCTTCTCTATGTGGCTCTCTCTCCTTGTTTGATCTTTGAATTTTGAATGCCTTGATCTGGTCAACCTCGGGGGCTTTTATCGGCGTTTCTGGCGAATGGCAGCTGGGGTACAGATAGGGTTTCATCCAAGATTCGCACACAAGAACCGGGGGGGCGAACCAACCAAGAAACAGGCCAGGCCGACCGGCCTAGGCCCATTTGGGCCCGTCGGCTACGGTTTCCTCCATGTGGCTTCTTTCGTCGATTGGGGCCTTATGCGCCTTTGCATGTGGGCTTTAGACATCATTATCCCCGCGATAAAGATAAGGGTACTTGTCACATGAACTTTGGTCTTTTATCTCGGTCCTCGGAATATCTTGCAATTGCATCTTGGTCCTTGCCACCTTTGGAAGCATGTTCGTCTTGTACTTGTACACGATCGGGGCTTCATGATCCTCTTGCATTGCATGCCCCGAACTTAGTCCAAATATGCTCATATGATTCTCGATTTCTGCATAAAACAATATTCTTCCAAAACACATGCAAACATGAACTTGTTACATCATTAGTATGCCTAGTGGCGGGTTAGTTCCAAATCAAAGTCGAAACTAAAGTGTAACAAGTGCCTTAGGGTGTCATAAATGAGCGCTAACAAAGCCACAGGAACCGCCTCTACCACCCCTTTATAAGGAGGCCTCTACCCCCCTTCACAACACACACCACAACAAGGCTCTCTCTCCATCTCCCATTGTATTCTATAGCTTAGTACTAGGGTAGTGGAGCTTAGGCCTAGAGCTTTCTCGCTAGTAGTGTGGAGCTTTCGCCTCGGGTTGGTTGGATCCTACCTCCCCTACTGTGGCTTTGTACTCTAGTTGTATCTTTCGTATTTATACAGAGCTAAGTATTCATGCTATTCATATAATATGTTACACTTTCTTATACGCTTACATGTGCTATACTAGTATGTTTAGTATAGGTTTACCTTATTGTAATGGTGGGGTGTGCCATCGGGCTTGCTCTAGCCTTAAGCCTATGGGTCATCATGGCTCAGGTGCCGGAGGGGCTAGAGTAGTGATCATGGACGTGAGCATGGTGCTCAGGTGCTGTAGGATCCACAACAGATGATCATATTCCACGGTCTGAGGGGTAGGTGTACAGGTGGTGACAGCCCCGTACATCCCTTGTATCCCCCCACGTGAATCTATGGTGTCGGAGTTCTGAAAGACATTCTCTCCTAGCAGACCAGGGGAGGTGTTCTCCTCGGTGCAATAGGATAGATCTAGACTAACTTATGATGTATATGCTTGCTAGTAGATACGGAAGTAAGGACCTTTTATCGTGCCTGCTCCTACTAAGCCTAGTTGTTTCTTTATTTCTTTTACCTTTTTCATTATGAGATGATTCCCTATTTGTGTGTCACATTACCCTCATATATATACATCTATTATCACTTACCCCTGTTATAATACTTTGGTATGCTTTACTTATTCATATTGTCCTGGATATGTACCTGATAATCCATATGATGAAATCCATATGACGCACTCTATGGTAAAAAAATAAATACTGATACCCTTGGGAATACTCATGGGTGAAATGCTACAACTTGGTAAAACCAACAAAAACATGTATATGTGCGCTTGCAGATACACCTTCACCCACCACCTTGATAAGGTTGTCGAGTTCTGACCCGGTAGCAATATCAAGGACGCCCACTCATCTTTTTAATTAAATAACTTCCTCAGGCACCATCCTAGAGGTGGTTGCTGTTTACCAAATCGCGTTTCTAGCGCCATTACCAAGGGTAACCTTTGGTGATGTCGTTAGAAATGCCAACACTCGATCGCGAGCAGATAAGCCTGTTGGCGGGGTGGGGCTGTGGGGGTTGATGGGGGCTCTCGACTGAACACTATCGGGAGAGCCCCCTCCGTGTAGTTGCGTCCTTTCAGATATTGAACCCACACCTCAAAACTAGATTTCAATTTAGTACTTATTTTCTTCACAGATATAAATTGCCAAGCCAAAATTCCACAAGAAAATTTATCCTACTTCTCTGCCTTCTATAGAAAATCAAAATTAGCAACATACATCTCTACCCAAATTGTATCCATGCCATAACTACTACAAGAAATGGAGTACTCCCACAACCATAATGTGACCTGCTAACATTGATGGCCTCCTTGACATCAACACAACACAAACACAATTTCACCTAATGGGCAAGATGCCGAGCCAAAATGTGTAATAGACACCAATGATCAATTATGAAACTACAACATAATTAGACCCATATAGAAAAAATCTATCCCCCATCTGGCCATCTGGTCATCCACGGCAACACCGCAAGCATTTCTAGTCTCTGAACTAATCATGTGTTTTCTGGAAGATGTTTTAAATTCTGCTGAACCTATTTATGCATGCCATCATAATTTGTAAACTGGCTGCTTGTGTCTGAGTTGATATCAATTTTGGAATCATCTGATAAATTTTTGCTGTTTGAGTATGTTTCTGTACCATTTTATTTGACCCAAGTTTGAACGATGGCTACCAATACCTATTCAAGTGCAAGTAAAGTGGCCATGGTAAGATGATGTTTGGATGGCCTAGTCCAGCAGAATAGACATGATTTAATGTTGTCAGTTTAGTGCAGGCCTGAATAGGAGGGATTTAAGGTTGTTACTTATTATACATTGAATCATTTATCCTAACTAGCATAGATGCACGTGAAAGACAAGCCTGTTTCTTCAAAAATAAAATCGATACTTCAACTATTCTCCTTTTCAAAACAGACAAACAAATTGTAGAAATTACATTGAAAAATAAAACCTGTGCAAATATCCAAACTGAAATATTATGGAAGTATCTATAAATTAAGAAAAGATAAAATAGTACATAGTCAAAGAACAACTCACACGATTTGTGAATAGCAATCCAGTGGTGGCCTTAGACTACTTTGAGCTAAACCATCCTTACTTTTTTCCTAAAAAATTGATAAATGTTGGCTAATGCTTCAAGCCTGAAAAAACTTAAGTCACAGTAAACTAAATTACCGTATATTATATTACCTAATAACTCAAGTTTAATAAATAAAATTCATAAAACAGTTTTATCTCAATAATTGGCTACCTACGAGGCTACGATGATACTTTTAGCTAGGCACAATGATGAAAACCATGAATAAAGAGTTCATGGATTGAATTCGTTTTCACTCACCTGCTAATCAGTTCTCGTAAAACCATAGTTATTAGGACCGGATCGGACCGGCGGTTCGACCAAGAAAGACCGAACAGCCTCCAACGGTCCGGTTTGCTTAAAAGACCGTACATACAATCGAATCGGAAAACCGGTGAAACCAACCGGTTTATTAAGGAACCGGCGAACCGGGCGGTTCCACACGAACCGGACGGTTTTTTCATCCTACCCTCGATCTGCTGTTTTTCTCCCACGATGGCCCAACTAAAGGTCCAGCCCAAGCACCAAACTCCCACTCTTTCTCGCAGACGCCTATGGCGGCGGCGACGATCGAACAGGGCGGGCACATCCTGATTCGCGATCAGCATCAGCACATCACGAGCTGGCGGCGGCAGCCGTTTCTCCTGCGCCCTGCCTGTTCTTCGCTGGTCGTGACCTCCTCAGCACCTCATCTCGGGATATTTAATTATTTGCCATCCTAAGAAAGGTCACACCTTCAAAAGCCACTTTTAGAATTTAGCTTATAGATTGCCATCGAGAGATGTTTTACCTACACATTTGCGCCCTTTTGCGGCATGCCAAGTCACGGTTACTGCTGGAACGGTGGTGAAATGACTCCGTGCCCCGATCTTTCCCTCTCAAGCGGCGATGTGGGACCCACACGGGTCCATCTTCAACCTCCGAGCGGCCGGTCATAGGCTACCTTGTTTCACAGGCGGTGAAGACAATAGTGCCGTGTCATCCCGACAAGGCACTTGATGCGCTGGCGTGGGAGGAAGAGGCAGGCGCCCGGCCTGGCCGGGGGACGCTCGACCCGGCCTAGCCGTCGGCCTAGGGGGCACCCCACCGCCGCCCGCGGCCTGGGAGCTCGACCATCGGCTGCGCCGCCGCCGACCTCAGGGGAGCTCTACCCCAGTGGCGCCCGCCGATGCGAGCTCGAGCCACCACCTGCATCCGGCTCACCTCGACCGGACTTCTCCCGCCTCCAAGTCGCCGCCGTCGGGAGGGAGAAGGGCAGGAGGAAGGCGGCGCCTCGCCGAGCACCTGCTGCTCCCGGTGTACGGATGGTTGAAGAAGATGACCCTGACATGTGGGCCTCACACGTCAGTTGTAGGAGAAAGGAGAAGAGGTGGCTGCAACAGGGAAAGAAGGGGCACATGGGTCATTTCGCATTGTGAATCCAGTGTGGATGGATGATTTGGAGTGCCACGTCAAAATGGCAAATGTGTAGGTAAATCATCTCTCCAATGGCAAATCTGTAAGCTAAATTCTAAAAGTGACTTTTGAAGGTGTGACCTTTCTTACGATGGTAAATAATTAAATATCCTCCTCATCTCCTGGCGGCCTGACCTGTTGTTCGTTCTTCGCCGGCAGAGGCCTCACGTCCCTGAGACGACCCTGACTCTTCCCGTTCTTCACCAGAAGCACTGCAGGTCTGCAGCAGGGTCAGGGAAAGACGCAGGCAAGCCGGCCAGGGCTCCCCTTGGCAGGGCCGCTTGTGTGGATTCGATCTGTATGTTGTTGTCTGTACTTGCTGCTCAGTATCCAATGTCCATACATAAATGATTTGATTTGTATATTGTTAAGCTGCTTGTGTAGGTTGAACACTGAAATGGAGATTTAGCCAGAGTAGGATCTTGGCAAGATGATTTTTTTTAATTAGCTATGATATTCTAGTCATCTAGTGATACATTCGGTATGCTTATTTGAACTCCAAACTCTGAAGAAAGGCAATTGTATATGTGTCTACTTGAAATTTGAATTGAATGGAACTGTTGGGGCCATATATTTGTATTATTTATGTAGATTATATATTATTAATTACTAAATGTATATGTGATTATGGCTCGGTTCAAAGTTCTTGTGGCGGTTCAATTGAACGGTTCGAAAATGAACCGGCGGTTCAACCGGTCTAACGTTGAACCAATGAATGAACCGATGACCTCACCGGTTCGATGACCGGTCCGGTCCGGTCCTAATAACTATGCGTAAAACTCCACACACATGTGTACATCTCACTCTGTTGCCCGTCCTTTTACTATTGTCACCCTGGCCTTGATCGACAAACACAAGCATATTATCAAGAGATTACAGAGATAATCTGAGGAAGATGTTGTTTACTTGATCACTTAATTGTCTGCATGTAGATGGTGAAGTAGAGTACGTATGGGTAATAAACTGGTTGCTGGCAGCATCGACAACAGCCGCACAACGTAGGTGAGGTGCAGGAGAAAGGTTTCTCGTGAAGTGCTAGAGGATGATGCAAGAGGGCACTAAATACTTATCGGGCGAAGCCGTCAATCACGCATGAGTGAAGGAAAGAAGCACTACAAGGAATGTGCCGACTAGTGACGTAAAAAAGTGTTTCTCATCATAGATGATATATGGCGAAAACTCTCCGCCGTTAATCGAAAGTGTCATAAACCACGATTAATGGCGAGATTTCGGCGCCATGAGTTTCATGAGTTTAATGAAAATCGTCAATACAAATCGTCATAACTCTCCTGCAGCTTTGCCACGCTGACATAATGTAGCATCCGATGTGGCATGCCAATTGTGACAAATCATTTGCGTCATAAAACGAGTTTGGCCCGTTTGTAGCTTGGTTGAGCCCAACACTATTCTCTGTAGCTAGCGTTGTTCATATAATTTTAATAATTTGATCTGATTGGAAAATAGTAATCAACATATTTCTTTATACAATAAAGCAAACTGTTGTTACTATCAAGCAACCATATTGTTCATCACATATCACAAACTATTACAAAGATATGAGTCTCACAAGGAACATAGATTAACAAAGCTAAATCCAGTCATAATCACAAGAGACGTGGATATTTGATCTAATGATCTTAACCTCTTCATCTTTTTTCTGCTAAGCAGAGCGAAGGAGGTCTTCACCGTCTTGGTTCTGCAACCTCTTAATCTCACCGCATTTTCAAAGTTAATTCGATTCTTCGGTCTTCTTCTTCAAGCTACATAACTCTTTCGGTGAGCAACAAACCGTTGTCGTTGTACCCCATCCTTATCGGGAGCGTCTCGCTCTTCATCAACACTACTACATAAGGATTTGGTTTTCATTCTTGAGTACTCCTGCTTTAATTTGTTCAGAAGAAGCATCATTGACTTGGTAGCTTCCATCTAGCAACAAAGTGGATCCCAAGTCGATTAGGACCTTGTAATTGATTTGAACTAAGGAAACAAAGGTGTTAAGTTTGTTGCCTTGGAGCAGGTCCAACACGAGCAACTTCAGATGTTAACCCTTTGCCCACTAAACAAGTACAAGAACAATGTGTAAGGGTTGAGATCATTCGCAATCGGAAACAAAGAAGGTTTTAAGTTTGTTACTTTGGGCAGTGCGAGCAGGAGCGACTACGGATGTTGACCTTTGGCTGTTGAAACAAGTACATGATGATTAAGAGTTCGTTGTCTTGGACTCAAATGGGTATTAATAGGCAAGGGTACCCGTTTACGACAACGAACTTTGAACATTTAAAGAACAGACTAGCTAAACAAACTTAATGCTCTACCCATTTATTGACGCATTTATTCCAATGTCTTTAGCCTTTAGAGCCAGCTCTGCCCTTAGTTTTCTTTTTGTTAGGTGAGTACTGAAGCCCTTCCTCTTTCATAGCTAACTGAGATATTATGTTTTAAATTTCCCTAGAGATCTTAACAGAGTCCTCCCCTGGGACGAGACATACAGATCTTCTCAAAACACATTAAGATGTTCTTGGAGAAATAAACTCATCCTTGGAGAAAACTCATCTTGATGTGAAAACTAAACTCATCTCAGTCGTAAAAATACCCAATTATATGAGTACAGTAAAACAACCACCAAACGCCACAAAATCGGTTGTTGCTACCTACATAAACTCAGCAAGTGCATTGGTTGTCCTAGCATACCATTCAGCATCATGAGGCCCCGATCTACCGCTACCAGTACCTTTAAGCACATCCAGAAGCTACTAAAATATAACCTACCAGTAAACGCTGCAAATTGAAAACCAACTGAATCTAACATGAATTGTCTATAGCCTATCAACTTCTAACACCAATCGAAGTGCAAATGTAAAGGTACAATAATGAAATACATATATGCTCATCAATCCTCCCAAATCTAGATATCTCCAACCCTAAGAAGATAGAGGAAAATATAGCGGCTCAAACCAGAGGACCCGACCTGGTCAGGTTGTCTCATCCTCTTGTTGCCGGAGGTGGCGCAACCATCTTCCCCTCGCCGCTAGGATCCACCATTGCTACCACGAGTCATTGCAGATCTGCTTAGCGGAAGTCGAAAGTCTTTGCTAAGTCTGAGTGAAGCGTCTCGCCAGCCATTCGATACGTAAATAAAGATAGACTCACCTGAAACTTACATGTGGGACCTAGTCACTGTAAAAGAATTTGCATGAAACTATTAGATGTGTTTTCCATATAATTCACACGAAGAAGTGCGAGTGGTAAACATCAGCCTTGTTCCCTGTAGGTCTCGGTTCAACTCTTGCGATGGCAAATTGTTTTTGCAACATTTCGCGACCTGGCGTGTCCAGTGACCTTGGCGGGGTGCCGGCCACGTGGCATTCGTGGCCAGGTGACTTGGCGTGGGCCAGGTGGCCTACTGAATTTTATGACAACTTGGAACACTTTATTTTTAAAATAATGCTTACATGTGGGACCAAAGTTGATTTATGACGCTGTTGCAGAGCTTATGGCGTCACAAAACTAGCTTGGAACAGGAAATGCTCGGCTACAGTACCAACCGTTATGACGAAAGTTTTTTTTGTCACTAAATTTGCTCGGAAGTGAAATATTTTGACGAGATCAGCCAGAAACATCACAAATCAATGACGCTAAAATGTGATTGCGTCACTAGTCAACGATTTTCTTGTAGTGAAGGAAGGCAACAAATAAAAGGAAGCAAAAATCCTTTGCATGCACCGATCACGCTTGACTAATGGACATGTGAGGCCGTGATTAAGGCAATCAAAAAGAAAAAAATAGTAGGAAACAAAAATCTCCTGCCTGATTACCAACGGGTCAATAGAAGGATTAGTTATTACTCCGTCCCACAAAAGAGTGCAATTCTGAGATTCGAAAAAAATCCCACAAAAGAATGCAATCCTAGAAAATAAATCTAATTACCTTCCTAATTAAGTGGTCAGATCTTATTTGCACGGCAAAACTTACTGCATTTGGCAAACAAATGAGGGTATTAGAGTCTTTTCATTCCTCCACTAATCAGTCTCAAAAAAAACTAAAATTACACTCTTTTATGGGACGGAGGGAGTAGATTAATTAGAAAATGGTAATGGACAATATGAATCAATCGGGAAAGAAAGGAGTAGTGCACACATGCATAGATGGAAGGATTAGAAAAATTAGCGAGATTACCATAGATGGAAGGATTATTGAGATTAGAGGATGTTGATGGGCAAAGTGAACTAATCACGTGCATTGTCATGATTAGAGGATGGTAATTGGAAACATGAAACAATCAGGAAAAAAGGAGTGAGGCATGCGTGCATAGATGGAAGGATAGTGAAATTAGTGAGATTACCATTTACTACCTACAGCGCAGGCATAGATGGTAGGATTAGTGAGATTAGAGGATAGTGATGACCAAAGTGAATTAAATCATATAGTAGGTGGACATGGTGAGATTGTAAGAGTGGACGTCGTGACAAGAGACCCAGGTTATTGCGGCTCACGACACTACGAGGAAGAATGGGCCAAAGATACCCTCTGGGCTGCACGAGAACCGAAGCTAGCCAAAATAGGTAGGTGGGAGATGTTTTGGTCAATGAAAAAGAAATCCGTAAAGATATAGTGTGATGCTACTCATTGAAAAGTTCATGAGGAAGGAAGAGAATGATACACCAAGGGAACGAGATCCTCTGCCGTTGAATCTCTATTGTGTGGGCCCTGGTCCACACATCAGTGACTAATGGCTAAGGGACTAACGATAGAGGAATTTTGAAACCGTGCAGGCCATGTGCAGCCTCTTTGGTCGGCCAAATATTAAATGGCCGAGAATCCCTGGCCTATAAATACAGCCTCTCAGTCCCTTTTCTTCCATCAGTCGTCTACCACTAAAAACCAAAGACATTTGTGTGTCGTGGCAATGGAGGATGGCATGGCCACGATGATGTTCCCCAATGGCATCAGGACCTTCCTTGTCGACGACGATGCCAAGTTCCTGAAATCGGCTAACGAGCTGCTCTCTTTCCTGAATTTCGAGGGTATGCGTACGTGCATTCTAGTGCTAGCCTGCTAGGTCAATCTAGCAATGTTTCAGTTGTCAACAAGTTGTTTTGGTACTAGATCTGCACGAGTTGCAAACTTGCAATCATGCCTTTCTGAACCAAACCACAACCCCTTTTTTTACAAATGTTGGAAATATGTGTTTTACGTGAGCATTTGTTATGAAAGATAACTTTGCATGTAAAAGTTTTGTTTCTGGAGACATAGATCACACCGTTGGATAATTTTTCTCAGTGTCTTGCAGCAGCTTCTAATGGAAACAATTTTGCTCAAAATTAACATGTGCGGGTGTTCTCTCTAACTTTTTTGCCACTTCTTGCGCTTGTAGTGGTGACATGCAGCAATGTCGCCCATGCCCTTAAGACCCTCATGAGCGGCGAACACCAAGGCTTCGACGTCATCCTCGTTCACGCCGCCAAGGCCGCCGCCAGCGGCTTCGACTTCCGTGCCATCATCGAGGCCAATCTGCACATTCCCGTCATCTACTGTATGTGTTAATTAGTTCCTTGCATGGGCCTCGACCATGGAATCATGGATCTTGCCATCTTGATGCTTTGTCTGGCAGTCCTCCCTCAGGGCCACGTGGCCACCGGCAGCGAGGGCGACAAGCTGCTGCGCGCGCGGCAGGCGGGGGCCTACATCATCAAAAAGCCGGTGGATGCCAACGAGGTGCGCAGCCTCCTGTGGAAGGTCATCGCGTTCCGCAAGTGCGAGCTTGAGACCAAGGCGAGAAGGGGCATCCAACAAGGGGCGGAGGACGAAGGCCGTGGCCACGAGGTTGTGATGGGAGGATACCGGAAGATGAAGTGCAGCGGCAGCAACCCTGCCGGCGGCTCCTTCTTCGCAGGCACTGCCGCAACCGCAGCCGCAGGTTGATCCATCTCATCATGAGCACCAGCTAGAAACACCAGATGACTTTAATTTCCTGAATATCCTGCTAGGACAATAACTCCAAGAATCATTTTTTTGTTATAGATTGTTAATGCATTTATGTTGATTTCAAACTAGCAGGAGGCCACCCGGCGGCCAAGGGAAAGGAAAAGGACAACGTGGCTAGCCTGCAGGTGCCAAAATTTCTTCTTCCTGCTGGGTTCTCTATCATTTGCCTATGTTACCAATTTCACAGTCGTGCGTTTTGGAATGAGTATGATGTTTTGACAGTACTGCAAAAATCTCTAGAACGTAGTTGCAGTAACAATTTCATTTTGGCCTCCACGATGGAGACTACTGCATAAGTTACTGCTTACTACTGCTACCGAAGGCACATATGCATGGTTTGGGAAGCTGCTGTTTGGGCAATGATGCAATACTACGAGCAAAGTTTTGAATTTGGTGCACCCTTGTTTTTTTTTTTTTTGACAACATGGTGCACCCTTGGTTGGTTCTTGACTTGGGGGTTTCATTGGTTTTGGGTCAGAATTATGGGTTCGAGCCTAGCACAGTCATTAAATAGTATGGTCTGGGTTATTTGGCTATTTTGTTTTCAGGTTGAATCGAGTTTATTTTGTCGGGTAGCCTGTGATCAGATTTACTTAGACTGACTGCAGCAAGCATGCGGATCTGCATCCTCAACAATCCTTGATGTGTACGGAGAGAGAAGGAAACGGTCGTGCTAAAGATGAGCACAAAACTAAGCTGGGGGTAAGACCGTCCCCACGTTTTTCATTAAGAAGAAGAAATCTTCTCCCGGCTTAGAAAACCCCCGAACCCGGTTTCACCGGCGAGGGGATTTTTTTAAAATCAACCCCATAATTCGCTCCAACTCGCTCCAACGAGGAATCGAACCTGGATGATTACGACCATACCTCAGCTCCACTAACCAACTAGGACTAGAGGGCTTTGGTAAAAAGATGAGCACTCCGGCATGTGCATCCTTGTGCATCTGCTCGCATTGGCTCCATGCGCCTGGATCCCACCGCGCCGACAGGGTCACCCTCGCGCCACACCGAGGGGAGCTGCCGTCGTGGGCCCTGAATCCCGCCGCACCGAGGTGAGCTACCACGGTGGGCCCTGGATCCCGCCGCGGCGAGGGGAGTCACTGCCGCGGGCTCTGCACTGAGGAGGTCGTCACGCACTCCAAGGAGGCCATTGCTTCTCCGCCCCGCCTCCGCTCGGGAGCAGATCCTGGCGTCACGGAGGTGGTGGATCGGAGGAGGCTGTCGCACCACCACTCCCGAGGGGTGGAAGAGCCATGAGGGTGGAGGAGGAGGCCGACGGGATGGAGGAGGTGGTGGGGGTCAAGGACGCGGCGAAGGGTGGAGTTGCAACCTCAACAATATAACCGCGCGAAATGGTCGGCGTGGAGCTCGCGCCTCCCAAGTGGAGTCTCAGCAGCTGGTGCCGGATCTAGCCACTGCGGTCCCTGCCTCGCCTCGACGGGTAGGGAGACGCTGACCTCACCTCCACCGACCGATCATCGCCACCGGAGCAGCCTCAACGAGGGTGGATGAAGCCGCCGGTAGGAGGCAGCAGGGTGGTAGAGGAGGCGGCAAGGTGGTGGAGCGTTGGGATGAGGAGAAGAGAGAATCCCGCAGGGATGGAGGTGCGTGGGCTTGCAGTGCAAAATGGGGACGGATGATGAGGTAACGGTTGTAGGCGCCACGGTGGTGATTTTTCCTCATTTTGAGGATGCGAGTGGGGATGAGTAAGGTGATGGAGTCAGTCTTAGCTTTGTTCATCTAGTAAACTTGTGTCAAACTATAAAAAAATATTTTAGACTTGTGTCAAGACTATAGCAGTGGTTTGGAGCTAGTGCCTCGTGCAATGAGTGTTGTCTTTGTTCAATCACTAAATGGTACTAGTAAATGCATGTGCGCACCATGTCTAAAAGGACATAATAAACAAAAAAATATTTTGAAAACAAAGATACATGAACATATTCAATAACAAAAATATAATCCTATACCACAATAATTTTAATAATTTTATCACCAAGGCAACAATCCCAATGTCCGGAGAACAGGCCCAAGAACATCTTGGATCGAACATCATAGACACCCAAGCTTCACAAATAAACAAAATTACTTTTGTTTTTTAGACATGCACTTGAGGCACGGTGTCTAAAAAATCACAATAATTAAAATTTTGTTTTTTATAGTAAAGCATTTTTAAGAACACTCGATACGAAAAATAAGATATATTTTAAATGAAGGTACATGTGTATATGTGCCTTATTCGTTTGGCTTATCATCCACCAATCAACAATATTTTTCTCTTACAACAAATTAGCACCACCACCTAGCACCAACCTGCCGAAGATTTTTCTTTCACAATAAATCAACACCAGTCAATTGAACAAGATTTATAACAAAGAAATCTAATCTCATACCATAATAATTTTATTACCATAGGTAACAATTCCATCGTCAGGAGAACAGAAAGTTTCAGCAACTATTTGTGGTGGCACAACCCAAGAACGAGACACTCTTCACTCGCAGTCAAGCTGTTGTGTCCTTCCCCACCCCGCCTCCCACGTTATCTACCCAATTGACGACCTATCTTCTGCCTTGACCAGCGGTACCACTGAAATCTTCTCTCCCCGCTCGTATGTCCATCACCGCAAGACCAACTTGCTATTGACATCCTCTCTACAAAAGAAATATGCATGCTTAGTGTTCACATCGGAACTCTGCTACCATCTTCTTGAAGGATCTTGTCGCGGGAAGTGGCTGTTGCATGAGGATTCTCCTAGAGAGTCCGGATCGCTCACCTGCAGCGTAATACCAAGCCAAACAAAACAACAATTTAGGTCCCAATCACATTGCAAGCCCTAATGCATCACTCAAATGATCCATGACAATCATGAGTCTGGCCAGTTGCTCCAGCTTCATAAACTTTGCTAGCAATACATTGAAATCTATTATTATTTATTTGGAAAGGAGTTAAAAGCTACTATAGTTTGCATTACTTGAGTAGGAAATTCGAGAGATGCAATTACTATCAGTTATCTCGAAACGTAATATTAATCAATTAGAGAAATAATTACTCCCAGGTATATAAAAAATGTAATTTAAAACCTACCTGGTTTGCGTAGGAGTAATTTATGTGAGTCATTTTGATTAGAACAAATGAAAGCTCACAACTGAAGTCAGATTTGGATTTATTTTTGTCTCGCTTCAGTTAACGCAGCAAGTAAACCACAATTGAAGTCATCATCATTAGCATTCAGATAGCTTATATACGGAAATGAAATCAGCTTAAAGAACGAAAGAACAACAAAAGCAAGATACCTGTATGTGATTGCCCTTTGTAAATTATTACCGGATGTAGAATTTCAGAATCTGAGTAGAAATCATACATGAGTTCAGTTTGGTTCAGAAGAAATCTGATCTGCAGCAAGAAATCTGATCGATCCCTTTGATCGATACTTCCCTATATAAATAAGAAAGAAATCTTATATGAAGCACAGAGAAGAAATCAAATAATCATTTACAAGGTCATATAAGAAAACCAGCTTACAAAGTATATTAATAACAAAGGACAGGGGATTCTCAACAGACCTTGGCTGAATCCTATAGGAACAGATTTAGGACATATTGTCCTGAATGAGAAATAACAGTCCTCCATTCTCTGATTCTCTCCATCCAAGCTATCCCAAAAAATGATATGTCAGTAATTAAATAAGATGCGCAATTAATTGACACAAGAACCAACTCTACCAAGGCACCTAATTAATATACCTCTACGGACATCACCTCCTTTTCAATCTTTTCTTTAATCTTCATAAACCTGTACCAAAGCAAGCAAGCACTCACTTCAACCGAATAAATGCAATCCTTTGCGTAGGAAGCATGCTGTCAGCTTCCATTATCTGTAAGTTCTCTTAGCATTTTGAGAGAAAAATTAAGATCCTGGGAAAAAGTACATCAAGTGATAGATATAATTGCACTAAGCTCTTGAAAATATTTCTCTGTAATATAGCATGTCCATAACAAAAATCACAGACAATACTCCCAATACGAATATTGGTGCAACACCATGAGAAAGTTTCCTTGCAATTTGCCTTACCGGCAATTTATCATCAAACACCTAAGAGACATTGAGAGGTCAGGACCATCTAGGTAATTGCCTTGACGCAGCAGGCCATTAGATTCGCAAGCAAACTCACATTCAGAATGGAAAACGGAACAAAAGGCAAACATAAAAAACAAATGTCACATAAATCATGCCTAGGATTAATGTGCAAAGGAAGGAGTGGGAGGAGAAGGTACCTCTACCAGGTGCTTGCTGGACAGAGATGCATGACCGATCAATGGATGGCGACGATGCAAGGGTGCTGCTGATTAAATTCGCGGCGGCCGGCGGCCCATTGCGATCTACCTCCTGCAGCCCCACCACCTAGGAGCGTTGGCTCCACCTGTTGCCCAGAAATTACTGAAGAGAGATGCACTATTGCACTGCCACTCAAACCCTAGCAAAAACAACAAGCAAAGGGGATGAACTGATGAAGCGCACCTGTATCTCGTAATATTTGACGGACCTTGAGTGCTTCTTGGACTCGTCAGACCCAAGGCAAAAATATGACGGCGCCCGAGGAGAAGATACGTCCATTGGCATTGAAGAAGCCGAAACGAGCACAAGGCATGGCGGCAATGGCACACTGGCCGGCCCTCGTGCCGATTCAGGTCGACGGCGCTTGGGTTCGCAGTGGCCTGACCTAGGTCCGCCGCGGTCGGATTTGTCGTCGGCCACCGTTCTGCACCCGCGCGCTGCCACAGTACAGGGAAGAGGCATGTGCATACGAATACGCGATTCGTCGTCGCCGTGGAGACGCGGTAGAGCACGGCGTCGAAGTGGTCGGTGGACGCGTCGGACGAGGACATGACGTGGTCGGTGGACGCGTCGGACGAGGACATGAGCACGGCTTGCGAGGACCGAGGAGTCGTCGTCGGTGAGGCGCGCTCGCCAGCTTCCCCTCCACGGGCTCGTCGGCCGGACAAGCACGGCGCTCCCGCCAGTCCACTCTCCTCAGATCCCACCATGCCACCACCATCGCGGCCACCACGCGGATGGGAATGGAAGCGGAGGCGGATTATTAGGGTGCGATGAGGGAAATTAAAGGATGGAAGGAACCGGCGGCTGAAGGCTGATTCTCCTCTTCCCTCTCCACGATCCCGCGGGGCGGGAGGGCGGCGGTGGCGGCGGCGGCGCGGGGAGGACCCGCGGCGGCCACACCTCGGTCTGCGCGTGGAGATGATGAGCAGTGGCGGATCCGGCCGCACTATTCCGCCCCAGGGGCACCATGCCATTTGCCATCTTCCCCTTCTTCTCCGGTGTGGTGGTGGACGATGGCGGTGTCTTCCCTGCTCTGGCGGCGAGCAGGTGCAACGGGCGCCCACGCAGACGAGGAGGAGGCGTGGAGGTAGGGATGGGGATTGGGGAGCCAGAATGGAAAGGAAAGAAAAAGCGATGGTGGCGCAATTTTGCGGCGTGACTGCCCGTGGGTACGCCAGACGGGTAGAAAGCCGCGCAATTTGGAAGGTTTTGTGTGGGATTTGGTGAGATTTAGTGGAATTTTTTCTGACCGGTGGGACCTCCTGTGAGGGTAAAAGTAGATTTTCAGGTGTGAGCCTATTTTCAAAAGAACTCGTTCTTTATAGTATAGATTGGTGGTATTTATAATAATTGCCTCTTTTGGAAGACATATTGTACTACATACCTAGATGGAGTTAGAGCAACTCCAAGAGACTAGCTATCTTGACTTGACTATGTAAAAAATGGAAAAAATCAACAAAAACGACATTCCAACAGACTAGCCAAACACTCCGCTAGCTATCCTCGCTAAACTTATGCCTTCTTAGCTAACCAAAGATGGCTAGCGCCCTAGCTATCCTTCATGGCCACCACCACCTCTCTGGGTCCCCCATGCTCCCACCTCCTCGCGCTGACACGTGGGCATGGTTGTGAGATGGCTAGTCATTTTAACTAATCTGTTGGACGAAGAAAATAGAAAATATAGAGGAAATTTAGCTAGTCTAGTTTAGTGAGTCTTTTGGAGTTGCTTTTACTACTTTCTCTTCTTAATATAGTGGACAGTTGTTAATATATAATTTTTCATCATAAAGTAAGTTCATAATATAAAATTATATTTTTACATGAACATTGGGTAAACTTAACGTAGGCACACAGCAGCAGCATCTTCGGCAACAACATGACACCGGTGGCAGCACCAACCATGGCCGCCACCGCCGCCTCTGCCACATACGAGCCACAGTTCTCCCAAGTTATTGGCAACCAGCAGCCGCAAGACGTCCATCCTCCTCTACTGATGTTCGGGTCGTTCCCATACCAGGGCCCGTCGCCGCCGGCAGCAGAAGGTGGTCTTTTCACCGCCGGCAGCATGGCTGGTGGAGCTTCAGCTGCAGCTGCTGCAGGTGCAGAGGCACGAGCGTACGGCAACGATGTCAGCTTGTCATTTCTTCAGCCTCTGAACCTTCGTGCAGCACAAGATGCCGACGGGGAGCTTGCCGATCCAGCCGTGCTGCCCCAGCCCTTCTTCAGAGATGCAATAGACAGGGCGACAATGGAGTGGTTGCTCAGCGATGACTTCGACGACTACGTCAGTGGAGCACCACCACTGGTCGCGCCTAATAATAATCAGGTCGTTGGCAAGGATTCAAATGTTGAGGAGCCAACAGCAACTGCAGGAAACACCAATGTTGGCTTCACGGCGGTGGCGATGCCTCCTTCTGATGATCAGTGCGAGGACAACACCTCCTTCCCTCTTCGTGACCTGCACGGTCCCCTCTCCGAATTCGACGACTTCCAGTTGGGTGGCTTTACCGGCGGTGGTTCCGCCGCCGCAGATGATGACGACGACGATGCAGGGACCTCACTTAACGCCAGCGAAGAAGGTGGCAGCAACATCGATGGCTTGGGAAACCTCGATGGACTTCCGATCCCGTACGACCTTCTGGAAAATTTCATGGCAGGTAAGTGAGAGAAAGGGAGGAAGACTCTGAGTTCGTCCTTGTCTGGAATAAATTGAAACTGAACTGATTATGTATGTGTTTGCTTGCTGAACCTGTTTATTATGTCACCAGTCCTAGTTTGGGAACTGGTGTTGCTGTATTTCAGACTTCTCGGCCTAGAAGTGATGTGGCTCAATCTCAGCAATGTGATGCCCTGTTTGTTTACAAAAATTACTTGGTGAGCATAGGGGCAGGTGCGCACTCTCAGCCATCCGGTCAGCATCCGATAGCGAGAGTGCACCACATCATAGGGTGAGCACCTGCCCCTATATATGCTCATAAAATCCACTCTCCACATGTTTATGTTTCTTTTTTGCTGCATTTGAGTTGATGTTTTCTTTAACCATTGTATTCTGAATTTCTTTTTGCCCATGCATCAACGATGGCTTCCATTTTAGTGCAAATAAAGTAAGCATGGCAAGATGCTAGATGCATAGTGTGACTGTGTGAGTCTAGTCACTACGTGAAACCCATAGACACCGAGCGTTAAAAAAGACGTCGAGTGTTTTACATCAAACACTCGGTGAATAGTCTCTTTGTAGAGTGCCGACACAAAAAAAAAACACTCGGCGAAGCATTGACACTCGGCGTTAGTTATTTGCCGAGTGTCATTGGCCCGACACTCGGCATCTACCAGCTATTCGCCGAGTGTCTTGGGCCCGACACTCGGCATACACTTGTTTGCCGATTATCTTGCAGGGACACTCAGTATAATTTGAATTTTTTCCTTCCTCTTGGTTTCAAACTTTTTCGTTGGTTCTCATACAGTACTTGGTACTCCATACTCAATTTTGATATATTTTTTGGTCTGTTTGCGATATTTAAGATATTAATTTCATTTAAAGGAATTTCTAGGAATAAGTCAAATTTGAACTGGAAGTGATTACAATAATATTATAAAATTAGTAAGAAAAGTGTTAATCATGGTACTTACTTCATTTTGAGGCTTTGATCCATAAATCAAAGCTAATTTTGCACGTCTTGTTCAGTAAACACGATCATGTGCTTGTAGTCAAATTGTTTTTTAATTCTAAAAAATGCAAACTAAGTCAAAAAATTATGAGATTTGTCAAGATGTCATGATATTGTATGTGGAGATTGTGGTAAATAGTTGGGAAGGTTTCGCATAATTCATCACGTCCGGTGCTTACAAACCGAAGGATCTCTGGAGAAGTTTCAGAAAGTTGAGAAGGATTCAGTTAGATTTTGGAATAACAATGGTAGTCCAATTAGAGTTTGACTTTGAAAATTTTTCTACAGGCAGTGGTCAACCTAGATGGTAGCCTGTGAAATTTTGGTGAATTTTCGGAATCATTTCATAATTTTAATTCATTAATTGCAATTAGTTGATACAAATAGAAATTTAGTAAAGTAATGAAATAATGGACTAACATTCGTAAAAAGCATGTTCTATGCATTGTTTGGTGAAGTTAACTAGATATGTAATGTACATTGAAGCAAAATTTAAAAATTGACGAAATTTGAATGTTTTTTCAAAGAGTAGATAGAAATAACGAGGGAAAAATAAAAAATGGTGCTTCGCCGAGTGTCTCGACACTTGGCAACCATTATCTTTGTCGAGTGTCAGGTCTGGGACACTCGGCGAAGTTAAGGTGTCCACGTCACCGATCCTTCCCATTCAAATAGTGCCTTGCCATTGGTCCAAATTCTTCACCTGGATCCCCTCTCTCTAACCTCCCTCCCCCATGGCCCCATCCCCATCGGATAAGGCTGGCACGCCTCCCTCCCTCCCTCACCCTCTCCTTCTGACGGCACGGCACGACGCGACGGCGGGGGGATCTACGCCTCCCCCGCCCTCCACCGCCGCCGACGCCCTGCCACCACCTCCCACTCCCGGCGGCCACCTCCCCGCCTCCGGCGGCTCTCCGCCGCAGAGGCCACCGCCTCCTCTCCCTCCTCCTCTCCTCCGGCGCAGGAGGCCACCGCTCTTCCCCTCCTCTGCTCCGGAGCACGCAGAGCAAGAGGCAGCTGTCGCCGCCGCCGCCCGGCGCAACGCAGTACCCACGAGAGACATGGCAAGGCCACCTGCGGCGGCGACGCGGCACCCACGGGAGGTGCGACCACCATGGGCGGCGTGGCCACCAGCAGCGGCGGCACGACACGACGCAACTATGACACATGGAGCGACACGGCCACGCCACCCGCGGCTGGCGCGCCGCACCGGGCGGGCAATTTTTTATTTTTCAGAAAATGTTCGTCAAGTGTCGAAGCACTTACACTCGGTGAAAGCTTAAAAAAGGCGTCGGGTGCTATGTAGGACACTCGACGTCTTCCTCTTTGCCGAGTCTTTGATCCCCGAGTGCTTGTCGTCGAGTGCGACACTCGGCGAATAACGCCGAGTGTTTTATAGCCGAGTGCCCGGGCACTCGGCGTCTTTAGGGATTCTCGTAGCCATTTGCTCAACGTCGTGGTGGTGGCATCGTTCGTTTTACTATGGTCGTGCCCGTGCGAAGGCTACCCATGGTGTTGTTTCCTTCATGAAGGGGGATGTGTGACATCTATGCTGCGGAAGTTGATGTCGCAATTCCGGCGAGAGCGCTTTGCTTCGGCGGTGGCTGCTTCCGAAAGGACCTTTTTCTTTCTTTCATTTCATTTAAAAATACAAACAAAAAGTGTTATGTGGTGTCATTTAAAAATACAAACTCCATTGGTAAAGCTTCGTTAAGACTGATATCGATGTTCAAATTCAAACAGACGATGTTGTATATTTGAGTGGTACATTGGTGTGATGTGGCGCGGGTTGATGTCCCAACCGACCAATGTTTTTTATTTTATTTTACCTAAGTTTATTCTTTTTTATATATATAATTAGCAACCCTCACTAGCATCACTTGTTACCACGGCCGTAACAATTGTAATTATCATTCCTCTTATTGCTCTTATGTCGTTCTCGTTCTAAGTTTATTTATATCTTTGTTGCCAAAACCGAGCACAAATCTCAAAAAAATTAAGAAGTTGAGCTCTAAACCAATCAAAAACACTCCTCCAAAAGCACATTGCAGGCCGCTTGAAAAGCATATCCCCAGGTATGGGCCTAACGTGGCCTACAGCCAGCCCATCCGTTACGGGCCTCCCTATGCGAAAATCTCAGCGGATTTTTTTGGACCAAATCTGGGCCTTGTAGTAGTATATGCGAAGTCAGCCCATTAAGAGTTGGCATCTTCACCACTGCTCTCTTCCTCCACCATTGCGGCGAATCAGCGCCGCTCCTCCCACCACCGGCCGGCGCTATGGCCTCCCCGTCCCCTCCCGCCGCCCGCCGCCGCAAGCAAACCATCTACCACGGCCACCGTCGCGCCTCGCCGCACCGCCCCACCGTTCGGGGCGGCCTCTTCACCGACCTCAGCTCCCCTTCCCCGAGACCCCGCGCCTCCTCCCCCTCCCCATCCACTGCCGCCTCCCCATTCCGCCTCCAAGACTGGGATCCGCACTCGCCCTCGTCGTCTTCGTCGTCGTCCGCTCCCTCCCCGTCGTCGCCTTCCGCCTCCTCATCCGTCTCCGCGTCCGCGCGCCGCCTCTCCCCGCTTGCGCGCTTCCTCCTCGACGCGCTCCGGCGCCACCAGCGCTGGGGCCCGCCCGTCGTCGCCGACCTCACCAAGCTCCGCCGCGTGCCGCCCTCGCTCGTCGCAGAGGTCCTCACCGCTCGCCCGCCCCTGTCGCCGCCGCTCGCGCTCCCGTTCTTCCACTGGGCCGGCCGCCAGAAGGGCTTCCGCCACTGCTTCCCGGCATTCCACGCCCTCGCATCGCTGCTCTCCGCCGCGGGCCTCCCCGCCGCCGCCGACCAGCTCCCCGACCTCATGCGCGCCCACGGAAGGCCCGTCTCGCAACCGCAGCTCACGCTCCTCGTCCGGCTCCACACCGCCGCGCGCCGCCCGCTCCGCGCCCTCCGCCGATTCCGCCACGAGTTCGACGTCAAGCCCGAGATCCACGCGTGCAACCGCGTCCTTGGTGCGTTGGCTGCAGCGGGGCACGTCGACGACGCGCTCAAGCTGTTTGATGAAATGTCGGAGGCTGGAACACGGCCTATGCCAGTGACGTTTGCGATCATGGTGTGTGCGCTAGCACGCGCCGGGATGATGGAGCGGCTTCTGGAGATGATTGGGAGGATGCGAGATGAGGTGTGCCGACGTGACATCTTTGTGTACACCGCACTGGTGAAGACAATGGTGCGGAGGGGGTATATGGATGGTTGCATCAGGGTGTGGAAGGAAATGGAGAAGGATGGGGTGGAGCTGGACCCGATGGCATATGCTACGATGATTGGGGGGCTGTGCAAGGCAGGGATGGTGGAGGAGGCAGCAGAATTGTTCAAGGAGATGAGGAGCAAGGGGTTACTGGTGGACAGGATGGTGTACGCGTCGCTCATTGATGGGTACGTTTCCACTGGGAGTGTTGGTGGTGGGTGTAGGGTGTTGAAGGAGATGGTCGATGGTGGCTACCGGGCTGACCTGGAGATCTATAACACACTTATTAGTGGTCTGTGTGGCATTGGTAGGGAGGATAAGGCTCATAAGATGTTTCAGATTGTTCTTCAGGAGGAGCTTGTGCCAAATTCTGATACCGTTTCACCATTGCTAGTTTGTTATGCTGAAAAGGGTGAACTGGTTATGTTTTTGGATTGGTCAACAAACTGGCCGAGCTGGACTTGCCTGTTGTTGAATTTGTTAGTGGACTTTATGAAGCTATTTGCAGGCAAGGATGGTAGGGAAGTAAAGGCTCTGGAAGTGTTTGATGCCTTGAAACAAAAACAGTATTGTAGTGTGGGCATTTATAACATTGTTATAGAAAATCTGCTGAAGATTAAGGACAGGAAGAAAGCACTTTTGTTGTTTGAAGAAATGCAAAGTTCAGTTCACTTCAAGCCAGACTCTTGTACATATAGTCATATGATCCCATGTTTTGTAGATGAAGGAAATGTTGAAGAGGCCTGCTCATGCTACAACTCCATGATGAAGGAAAGCTGGATACCAAGTGTGCCAGCCTATTGTTCTCTTGTGAAAGGCCTTTGCAAGATTGGGGAAATCAATGCAGCTATTTCACTTGTTAAAGATTGCCTTGGAAATGTAGAAAACGGGCCATCTGAATTCAAATACACCTTGACTATTCTGGAAGCTTGCAGGTCAAAAAGTCCAGAGACATCAGTGTGGTGGAAGAGATTATTGAAGTGGGCTGTTCAATGGAAGAAATTATCTATTCTGCTATCATGTATGGCTTCTGCAAGTATGCAAGTTCAACTGAGGTGAGACAGGTTTTCACTATTATGAGAGATCGAAATATCCTGTCAGAAGCCAATTTTATTTTCTATGAGGACATGCTGAACGAGCACTTGAAGAAGGTCACTGCAGACCTGGTGATATCTGGATTGAAGCTTTTCAACCTTGAATCAAAATTGAAATGGAGAAGCAGAATTGATTGAAGAAATACTTATGGAGTTACTCGGTACAATCTACTTATCTTAACTTCTAATTTCAAATTTAAACGTTAGATCCACATCTATGTTTTCAACTTAATTCTTCTTCTACAAGTGAATCTGTGATTGCTTGCCAATTTTAAAAAATTTCCAATCTATTTGTACCCATAGGATGTCCATATCTGAGGTATTGACCTGCTCCTAATAACACAAGTCAATGATATTTAGGAAACATGAATGGTTAGATAATTTTGGATGTTCACTTGCAAGAACTCTACAACGTATTAACTTGACTTTAGTTACCTCATCTGCTTGGTTGTGTCCTGTACAGTCTGTGATTACATAACTATGTTAAAGGGAATATGCATTTCATCAGTATTTTGTGTTTGCCATGGACATTTCATAATCACTTGAAACATTGAAGCCATTATAGGGTGTTGCATACATGGTGGTGAAAGTATTTACTGATATTTTTTCATTCATATGAAGATGTTAGATATGTTGCTAAACATAAATTAACGTTAACAAATGGATGAGATCACATATATAATGGTGAATTAATGTGTGTGATGCTATTTAATTGAAATTATCATAGCTATGATAATGATATGATCTTTTCATTAATTTTGTTAAATGATTCCTAGTGTTCACTTTAATAATTAGGTTCTAATAGGAAAGTGCCCGTGCGTTGCTACGGGCATCTCAAATTTTAATGAAAATAATAACTATTTTTAAAAGCATTATTATGCAAAACAATAAAACATGTTACAAAAGTTCAGTAGATACAAATGAAAATAAGATACTGATCAATTAGATTAAAAAGTGCGCACACACACTTAACTGGCACAAAGTGTATCGGCAGATCGAACCCTCCATGATGTGATGTATAGCATCCACAATTTTCAATACTTCTTGTAGTTGGTGTTTCTAAGGAGAAAATCTCCTGTGCTGGTGAGGAAATCACAACGGAGTTAGACCTCAAGATCGTTAGGACTAAATCTCCGACAGAGGTAGCTCATGCTAACACTAATTATTAACAATAGTATGAGGATATCTTCTAAACATAATAAAAAATGCTGCAACAATTGTGTGTATCACTTGCCAGTTAAGAAGAAAATATAAGTAACATTGACCATTACTCACTCCATTGTGATTTTCTTTATCTGCTTAGTTACAAGCCACAACACAATATATAGCTAAATATGATCCCATGTACTTTTTAACAAAATTTAGATCGAACTATCCAGATAAACTGGTTATTATATACTAATATGTAGACTCTTTTATTAAGAAATAATTAAATAACAAACTTGAATGAATAAAATGGCATCGACTGACAATATTAAAATGGTATGTTGTCTTGCAGATAAATTAGCATAAGTAATTATTTATACAATTCTGCCATTTTCATTCAGTACCCAGACTTTCTTGTAACATAGATCAACAATGGTCTACAACACCAAATACAGCTTCTAGCTACTCTCTCGGTTTGCTTAATTATGTCAGCAGATCAAAACTGAAAACTCATAATAAAATGGTCTACAAATGTGTATAAATCCTCTTGCTGCCTCAGCCATTGCCTCCAAAGCATCGCCCACCTTGAGATGTTGTGGTGCGAACACATGCAGCAACATCAGCCCAGCAACTATCATCATAGCAGAAAGTTTATTGCCTTGCCAGTCCTAAGAATTTGCTGTGCTAGGAGAAATTAAAGTTGGAGACATATTGGATCAAATAAGGTAGCCCCCACCATAAAGATTCTTCGTTCACTGGCTGCCCGACAATGGACTAATTAAATACATCCTCCAATTCCCCTTCTGTTCCTTTATTCTAGTTAAAGCACGCAAAATGGCTAAGTGTACACTGCAGGTTGTAATAGAATGGTTAATTTTGCCCAGTATTCTCTAAAGTTAAAGGAAAGCATATAGGGAACCTTACAATACAAAACTGGATAACTTGCTCAAGGTAGAAGTGCAGTGCAGAGTATTCCATTTTGAATGCAATAAGCATACCTCCAGAGCAACCCCGAATTTACATCAATCATCAATGCCTTTCTTGTCTCCTCACTACTGTCACATGAATGTTGTCATAAATCATTAGCGAATTTAGAAAATCAACAGCCAGTAGTGAAAACAAAAGCACTGAAATTCTAACCTCTTTGGAGATCAGAAAGCATACTTATGGGAAGGTATGGTAGGTCTTGTGCCGTCTCCATCAAAGCATACCTGTAATAGAAGATAAGAAGAACCAGATTTAGATGATCCTCCCAAGAGATAGAGAGAAGGAAATTAAACTAAAGTATTGCATTTGTCTACATGATTTCTCTAAGAAACATAATTGTTTCACAAGAAAAGAAACAACTGGATCAAGCCTGCAATGTGCTGCTGCAGTTCCCAACGTGTTGCGCCCATCAATCCCAACATCCTGCCACAAGATGCATATCTCCCTTTATTCTGCCAAAGGGTGGAAAAACACATTGTAAAGTTTTAATCAACAAATCATTCACCATATCAAACACAACTATTTTCAATTCAACTTAACTGAGCTAAATTAGTGCTAAACAAAAGCTTAAAAAGATCATATAGAAAAAAATATAAATAAATTCAGTTCTGGGTCTCTACAGGGCCGGTCCTGAGTTTTGAGGGGCCCAGGGCAAAACTTAATTAAGGGGCCCTTATTTAAGAGATAATTTCTATGCACTCGGAAGACAGAAGAAGAATCTACTATTGTTGTTTGCTTGTTTCATTCTTGAGCTAAATTTGCCACTTGTTTTCAGCAATTGGACTTGATTTGTAGCAACTTTGCAAGCTTTGAGCTTTAGTATATACACTTGATACTTGTATGTGTACACTAGTTGGGGGCCCTTGGCATTTGGGGCTCAAGCCGTATGCTAACACTACTGGACCGGCCCTGGGTCTCTAGCATCAAGACTGCACACTGCAGCTTAGAACACAATTGCTTGCATCAGTAAAGTTGAACATGTTTGACTCGACTTGTACCACCCTATATATCATTTTCCTGATCAAATAGATATTTGCCATTGTGAGTGTTATAATTAGGTTGGTTTTCAAATCTGTACCAGAACAACTTCAAACAATTTTTCTCATGAAGGACATACCTGTTGTCACACCCAATGGTCTTATGATATTATTTTTATGATTCAGAGTTGAACCAAAACTCAGTTTATAGGTTTTAATTCCTGCAAAGGAAACCAACAAATAGCTTATTATTCAGAACATTTTTCCAGAAATACATAGGCCGACAGTCAGAGTACATGGAATTGAGCAACTACAAAGAGAAGGTAAATGATGACCACAATGTCCCAGCAAGGATGATGCAAGCGTTGCAATTCTGCGAAAATTCTCTACAACTGCAAGAAGTATTTATCACTGGAATTGCAACATGATGTTTCGAATTGATTGAAATTGAAATGAAACTGAAAATAGAAATAGCAAGGGGATCCGTAAGACCCCAGGAGGCAAATTGCTGATTATTATCTTACCAAGCATCATTTTCCCACTACTGACCATGCCATGCTATTATCCAACCAGCACACTGATCCAATGCCATCATCATGGTTACCTGCAACTGATGCTTGCCATTTTTCAGAAGTACCCAAGACAAAGAACTGCCTCACCTGCTAGCAGCCAATGAACCTCAGGCCAAAGATATTTCCATTTGATCCCCACATTTTTTGCAGAACTTTAATCCTGAAAGAACAGCAAAACACATTCACATCCAGTGGGACCACATGCTAAAAAGAATTTTTTGACTAAAGAAATAGTAACAATACAAATCAATCAAAGGAAACCTGAATAATCACGTAGAAGTTGCAGCACTATAACACATCATCCGTAGCTCAAGTAAAATAATCAGATGAAAAAATGTGGAACAATCCAATGGAGAAACATTACTCTGTGTAGCCATCGAGGAAAATCTGTGAATCTCCTATATTCAGATGTAATGGATTCAACCCAGGCTGAAATTTGGGGTGAAAGAAAAGGCCTGAATAGTAGTTGTTCTCGGCAATGGAATCATATTTCGATGCATCAGAGTCATCATCGTCCTCATCGGGGACGCGGAGGTGGTTGTCGGTGAGGGCGGAGGTGGACGGGATGGGCCCTACCTTTGTCGTTTGCCATGCCGGCACGGGTGCACGGGCGGGGGCAAGGCCGCTAGCATGGGGGCGGCGAGGGACGGCAACGAGCCGCTGGCGCAGGGTAGTGTATCCGGCGGGGACGACCATGGCGGGGAGTCAACGACGAAGGCGGTGGCGGCGGGAGGGGGAGGGAGGGAGGATCCCGCCACAGCAGCGAAGGGTGGCGGCGGCATGGCCCCAGCGACGTCTGAGAGGCACGGCGATGGCATGCACTCGGGGCAGTGCGACAGCGGGGTCAAGTGGTGAACCCAGCGGCAGAGGGAAAGACAGAGAGGGCGCGAGGCGGAGGCGGTGTGCGAAGGGAAAGACTGAGAGGGAGAGGGCGGCGGGATAGATGGCGACGATGGGGAGGCGGGCGCCGGCCAGGATGATGGGGAGGAGGCGCGAGGACGGCGACGATGGGGAGGAGGCGCGGGAAGGAGGGCGGCGGCCGGCTGTGTAGTGCGCGAGGGTAGGGTTCAAGGAAATAAAGGAACGGAGAGGGCGCCGCGACACGCACAGACATGCGAGAGGGGGAGCGCTCAACGTACCATTTTTTTCCGCCATTCCACACTTTTTAGGAGTATAGATACCATATCATTGTTGGCAGATATTAGGAAAATCATACATGGGCAAGGTTGTGGGACAAGCAAGGTTCCAAACTGTTAGTCAGAATCCTGTTCTTGTACGGCTTAGAGCCAGGCGTCCAGCCGGCCAGCCATGTTTAGTATGTTGATTAGAGATACGGGGTGGAGTCCTAGTCCTATATGAGGTTTCCTTTTGCCTCACGGTCCTCCTCCCCTGTATATGTAATTGTATTGTGTCCCAATTAATCAATCTACTATTCTGCAACTCTTTCGCAAACCCAGTGTGCTGATTACTAGATACTGGGGACGCAGATGGATGGACCTTATTGGAAGGTAAGCCAAAGGCTTAGATTGCTTAATCAATACCAGAGTACAAGGGGATTACATTTATAGGAGAAAAGAGGGAGCCCAAAGGGCTAAGCCAGCCTGGAATACAGGTGGGCAGTAGAGGATAGCAGTAAAAGATCTAGGAGAGAAATATCTAGTCTAACAGACCTGATCATGTTATTTTATTATTTGCCAAACTGCATAACACCCTTTCCCAGAACGTATAGCAGTATAGCAACAAAGTAAGTAACATGAGTATTTAAATTCTTTAATATGGAGTGTAGGTGAATAAAACTTAGCTTATGTTAGTGTGTTGTGTACACTGTTTCCTGCCTTCTTTGCCCCTTCTTCCTTACTCTGTTTGGTATTCACTTAACCACATAGCAAGTATTATAAGGTAGGCTGAATTGTTGTGGCGTTAAACATTTGTAAGATATGATGAGAACTGGAGTTTGTCTGAGCTATTGGTTCCCCAATCACTTGGTAATAATCTATGATCAGAAGCAATTTATCATCCCTTCAGTTGCCATTCGTAGAGAACACACTGAAATAGTTGAAAATTGAAAATATATGTACAAACTCTTTGCAATGGAAAAGGTATGTCTATCTACATCCACAATTGAGATTTTAGTCTTGTAAAACCAATTTTATGAGTGTTTGTATAACCTCTTTAGTAAAATCAGATTTGATTAGATCAAATATCTGCCTCATCATTGTTTGGAGCTTCATGTATAACCTCTCTCAACAAAAAAAAAAGAGAGAGAGAAACACTTCTGTTATGGGTCTCTTCATTAGAAAAATTGAACTGACCCTTTCTTGTAGTCAATGATACCTTTAGGTTTAAACTTGGAGATAGCTAATTATTGTATTAATAGCTAGAATCACCATTGAAAAATGTAGGAGTGCATGAAGAAAAATATCCGAATAAAAATGAACTACTTTAGGGACTATAGTGATTAAAATTTTGGAATTCATAGGAGTAGCTCAGCAATTTTAAGAACCTTTTTTGCAATAGTGCCTCTATAGTTTAACCATGTCTGGCAATGTACTGTTTATCATATTGACATTTGTACTCACAGTGCTTTAGGCACACATAACATATATTGTATTATGTAGCAGAAACAGAAAACTGCTTCCTTGATCCTGGTCCCTATTCTGCCTTGTACTGTTGTACTAGGCATGCATTCCTAATTGCCTTAAGCTCAATATCTTTCAATTATACTACAGGAGAGGTGAACTACAGCTCATTCTCAAGATCTTTCAGGATGCTAGTGGAAGTGTATTATACTAGACAACATCACGGCTGTGTCCTTTGGTGAGGTTGGCATTGCAAAGGAGGGACATCAAAATTAAATGATTTCGATAACACACGGGTAAAGGTATACACTACTAATCAATGAATGCATAGTTGTTGTAGTCTTTGCTACAGCTTCATGCCACCACCCACCCACTGGTTCTGCGTTGTCACATCTTCTGCAAATCTATGCCAAGTTTCTTATTCATAACAATCTCTGGAGTTTGAGCATCCCCTGGATGATACTATGAAAGCAGCATTTCTGGCTGGTTGACTCTCGACAGCAAAGTGAGATCTGTGTTGTGCAACCTACAAGGCCGATGTAGAGGTAATCTGGATATTTCTTAGACCAGATGTTGAACCCATCGATTTGTTTTCTCATTCGCACTCTGTTGCCCTTGAACTGATTCAAAAATAAAATATTTGATTCTGGTGAAGGCTTTAGAACTCTTATGGTTTAATCCAGTCTCTGTAAAGAGGCCTTGCTTTCCCTCATCATATAACAGTTGATGTGATAACATTATATGCTTAAGGGCACTAATTAGATACTAAACATCTGCCATCTTCTCTTGCAGAAGTGTGATTTCTCTGCCCATTCCGAAGTGTTGGGGATAATCTACTGCACGCCAGACGTGGGCATGACTGTTAGCACATAGCGTTAGGTATAACCGTTAATGCATCCTGATGCTGATGGGTTGCTGTGGACGTTTGCATATATTCCTCTTGATTGTTCCAATAATTTGCGAGCATGGGCTTTGCGATGGGAGTCGCTGATCGTTAGTGGGGCCCAGCTTCTCCCTGGGACAAATTTGTATTGTATGGATTTGTTCGATATTTCTTTTGTTTTCTTAACCTCAGTCCATCAAGAGTTGATGATAATTTTCGGAGGTGATAGGATGATGCTACCTGTACTCTTGAGAACAAATGCAGAGCGCGCAGCAGTGCAGGCAATTTTAAAGAATCCAGATGGTTATTTAGCTTACTCTGTTTTACTTGAATTTTGCAGATCACCATACATTCAGTGTTACTCCTTGAAGTATGGTGATCACCACTGAATGTACTCCTTGAAGTTTGTAGGAACTGAAATGGGCAAAACTTTACGGCACTTGGAGGAACACCTTGTATGCATGTGGCACGTCACTGCTTCAATATCTACCAACATGGAGCTGCAAGCTCCCCATCAAGCATTGGGAACACAGAGACACGGCCGATTGAATGTGCTCATGTGCCTTAGCTTAAGCAGCAGGAATGCATGGACACTGTTTGATGAGGACCTTTGATGATTGATCTATCATCCTATCATTATAGATTATTTATGAGCATATCATTGTCGCTGTTGAGGAGATACCAACTGAATAGGGAGTCTATGGAACAGGAACTGATATGAGACCTCTTGAAAACTTGGATTCAGATAAAGCTCCCTCTGAAATTTGGATTGCTTCTGAACTGTGTGTAGACACCGTTTTTTGGAAAAACAGGTGAAAAGAGATAAGGAAGAGTAGCCGATGAGAGCAGAGTACAATCGGCCGATTGAGGGAAGAGAAAGATAGTCAACAGGACTCGCCGATGGTCAAGAGGGCTCAAGTCTGTCAGTGCACCAGCGAGTGAAACCAATCGGCCGATGGTCAAATAGGAGGATCGGCCGATGGAAAGGAGAAGGCGGTAATCGAGAAGGTACGTCAGAAGGAAAGCATGATGGAGGCAGGTCAATCCACGATTGGCAAAGGGTCAAGAGTCAGTTTTTAGGAAGATTTTGACTCCTGCGAGAGTCCTTTTCTATTTTTAGAAGTTTTTGTATTTCTTTAGATACAAGTAAACAGTGCCATGATCGGCTAGGAGTTGGGTTGTCCTCAGAACATAAATAGCGACCCTGCGTGGTCGGAAAAACTGTACACACCAATATTAAACAAACCGCCTCCGGGCAAACCCTTTACTTTACAGCATCTACTTTACAACATTTACCTTTACAGCATCTACTTTTCGACGACTTCGCCATTGCGTTTTTCTTCTTTTCTACAACGCCGTCCTTCAAGTTCGTCGGGCTGCATCGATCGATCTCGAAGCTTGTGAGTACCGTTTTACCGAATAACCCTAGGCTTTAACCTCCGGGCGCATCGCTGAGGTTTCGTCTAGTTCTTTATTCACCCCTTTACCGGTATTAGCTAGATCTACAAGTTTTCGTACCAATTCTTGTGGTTTTAGCTATTATCGCAATTATCCCACTCGATCTAGATTCTATCGGCTTCTAACACCGCAGCGATTCGACCCTAGTTGAGTGTCTTGGCGCCACGATCTGCCGATCCAGCTGATCTATCTACTCACGCACCCGCGCTTCGGTCCTCTCGAGCCGGCCGATCCCGCTTTACTTGTATCGGCCGATTGGCTGGCACACGTGTCGCTACAAGGACATCGGTTCTCTAGCCGATCCCTAATCTTTTTCCATTGTCAATCAACAGGTCAGATTGGCTAGCACGCCTCGCTACAGACCGGGGAGTCACGTGTGCTGCGCGCGGAGGTGACGTCCTATTTTCGCGTCAACACTGTGAAAAACTGAAATAGCCCTAGCTAGTAGTGATGAAGTAAGAAAAACAATTGAACTTGGTAAAAGGCAGCACCAAGGCCACCACTTGGCTGTAACCGGCAAGTATGCTTCGTTCTCTTAAGGTGTGCCGAACAAATCGATTGATAGAGTAAGTGTGGCAATCAACTTAATACTTCACCTTGAGCAAATGGCTTGTGTGTGAAAGCTGCTTGGTTTTAAGTTAAGAGTGAGGAGTGTAGAAGTTTCAATTCCAAAAAATGAAATAAGTTTCTAGCTTTTATATATTATATTGTGCATAAAACAGATGGAATTAATATCTCAATCAGCTTAGGTCAATAGCTATTCTGTCCATGAGGCTTAATGGCAGGCAAAGACTAAACACACGCATTGCTGATTGCCGCAAAGTGAGAGGGATTTGTTAATAGATAGAACATTCTTGCTTGCTTGACTGGGTTACATATATGCTTAGGGATGAATGTCGCCGTAAACAGAAGGATGGAGCATAGGGGAAAAGGTTAGGTTCCAATATTGGGAAAAAAGGTCAAGCAAGGCATGCTTGCTCATGCTACAAAGTAAGCTGGACTCTTGTGTCACGATGAAAGCGACAACAAAATTAAGTGGATCTGGCCCCATACAAAGTCTTTTTGGGACACCATAGATATGGTTGTAAAGTTTTACAACTTATTAAAAATATGCTAATGATCATTTTTGCTATTGATGATGATGATATGTCTGGGCCTGGTAAATTTTTTTCCTAGAAATCCTGAAACAGATGTTCTAAAGAAGATACTAATTAAGAGAACAAATGCAAACTCTAGAATTTACAAGTTAATTAAAAAAGAATAAACAGCAACCATTAGAGTCACTGGTATTATTTTCTCAAAAAATATAGAGATCGGTCAATAATGCAAAGTAGGAATACTGTGTACTGGCAGTATTCTCATGTATTTTTCTCATTAAATTTAGTATAAAAAGATTAAGGTGCATGGGCAATCATTTTCTTGACTTGGCCGATAAAAATAATTGCAAGTAAGGTAGTACTCGTATGTGTATGTGAGCCACGGTTACCGCAATATTTCTTCATGCATACTTTAATTTCCTAGATCACCTAAAGGCCTGTTCAAAATGTGGTAATTTCAGAAAACATATAAACTCCACTATAAATCTGATTTTATTTTCAAAATGATATTACTACTTAATTTAGGAAAGAATTAACCACAACCAGTAAAATTATCCGCTGCCCTTTCGATCTCTAGTAGTAGAAGATAGAGATTGGACAAGGAGAAAAGTACGGTGCAATGGCAACACTCCCATGTGTTGTTTCTCTTCAAATTTAATGCAAATTGAAAGATTAAGGCGCATATACGCAATCATTTACTCGACTTGGACGATGATTAGGACGCTACATACAAAATAATTGCAATGAGTTATTAGCAGCAGCCGTATGCAGTACGTGAGCTACCGTTGCCACAATAATTTGATTTCGATTTCCCCTTCGATATCTTCTCATCACCAATCAGCTGTGCTTCCGTCGATCTCCTCTCCATTTATATCTTTAATTAATCTTCTACGCTACCAATCAGTCACGGATCTCCTTCACATGCCAGTGAGTAGGACTGGCATTAAGAGTACACCAAACTTTCGGCTGTAGTAGAAAGGGACAGAGAATCTAATGTTGTACACACACCAATAATCAACCGCCTAATCAATCAACCTCAATTGCAATTTAATTACTAGATAGATCCTCTATTAAATTCAAAAATGGGCTGAATTGTTATATTTGTGACATTTAAATTAGTGATGCCAGTGATAAAAGAAGGAGAAAGGTACATAGATTCAGGTAGCTACCAGCTTACACAATCAAATTTGCAGGTGTGTACTATATAGGTATATACAAAGTTACAAGTTCATTTACATCACAATTCACAAGTATATATATGTATGCAAAATTTTGAGTGACACATACAAATTGAAAAGTATGTATATGACGTGCTGAAAAGAAATACTTCTTCATCTTGAGTCATTTCACTTCTCTCAATTGAGTACCATTCCATGCATCAGAGAATCAGGGGTACTCCAAGAACAGGTTTTACTCCAATTAATGATCCCATGTATAGCGTCTTCTGAACAATCTAATGCACAACAAGATGTATTGATTCCCAAGAAAAAAGCACAATAAGACCACTACAAAGGCGAATCAAGAAATTAAAGTAGCTCGGGAAACTAATCACGCATCAACAATGCAAAGCCATGCATGGGAGGAGGAATTCGGAATTGGAAAAGAAGCTAGCAGCTGTCCATTTTGGTGCTCTGATTGATGCTTCGCTGACATCATGCATGGAGCTTCAAGAAACTACGGAAAAGCACGAATTGAAAGAATCATATGCATGTTACGATGAATGTGTGAATTAACCTTGTAAACCGACGAAATATATATCTTCTGTGCATCCACGAGCAGATGAAACTGCACAGCATGATCTGACTGTTAGTAGTTCCGATCATTGCCTTAATTGGTCAACTAGCTGAACACTCGTCAGATCATGCTGGCAGCTTCAGCTCCTAGAGGACACACAACAATTGTAGTGAGATCGAGCTAGAGAGAGAGATTGTAGAGAGAGAGAGAGGGAGAGAGAGAGAGAGAGAGAGAGAGAGGATGCGAGGAGGTGAAGGCTGAGAAGAGGGCCGCATATATAGCAGCGGCACCAACTCATGTGATTGGCCAATCTTTGATATTGGTGGTGGTTATGTAGGAGCAAAGGCCAGATTGTTGCTTAGCTCTAGCTAGATTGATGTAACAACTAACTAATGTGGTGGTCCAACGGCAGCATATACTACATACATTGTGTCACTCTCAACCCCCCACCCCACCCCATACGTAACCACCACCTTTAATTTCTGTTAGGCTTTGTGAAAAAGTATTTAATTAACTTGCTGCACATGATAATCAACTTAACCTACACAAATACATTAAATTAAAAATAGTGTTCACATTAACAATAGCTGCCTATAGCTCTATGATCCTAGCTAGCATATACTATGCACATAGGGCATCATAACCTGACTTATGGACAGCCTTTTGAGTCTCCAATCAGTTTCCAACCAACAACTACCTATACTCATGCATGTATATTTTATAATTCTCCCCAAAAAATGCCTTTTGTAATTTTGTTGCCTGTTGCCTTGTGGATTAATTGCTGCTAAGCTGGGCATTGTGTGGTGTGTGCATATGGTTCTTATGAAAGGCCTTTTGTTGATATCTCTAAATAAAAAAGGCCTTATTAATTTGTTGAAAGAAATGAACTTACGTAGCTTTTCAATTCCGAAAGAAATGAAATTATTAACACAAACGAAGGTCAAGGGGTAAGTAGGATTATGGGGAGGTGTTGGTGATCTTTTCCTTATCCTTTTTCACGCAAAGTAGTCGCGGTAGTTTTGGTCACAAGCAAACCATTCTGGAGAAAGCGAGATGCACGCTTGTGTATTGAATTCTGTCATCTGTACAATAGCTGGCGTTGTACGTACGTATGATCTGTGATGATACATACATATGTATAAAAATACTATATATATCATGCATGTATGTTGCAAAAGGTAATGTGGACATCTTTGTTTGTTGTGTATAGCTGTGGCATGCAGTACTGATGCTGGAGAGAGAGAGAGAGAGTAACAATACATGCATGCGCATGTGAGATGTACACGTACATGGTCTGAAAAGTCCACAAAAATCTTGATCTTGGTTACACAAATCATTGAAAAGTGATGTACTATATAGCTAGGAGGACAAAAGAAAGTCATCAACAACCAAATGTAGGGTTAATTAATTTTTGTATTCTATCATAAGCTAATGATGCTATTTGCTTTGCAAATTCTAAATTGTACTACTGTGTACGCATGTAGTCTGTGGGAGAGATTATTATTGACAGTGCAATTAAGTTAATTTGATTAATGTGCACTGATGGGACCAAATTTGATGCCACAATTATCATGACATGTGCTTTGTGAGCCTGTCCTTGTTAGATATTTGTTGTCCTTCGTACGTATATACTAATATAACCACACAAAAGTTTCAATATCACCATGCATGCCTGGATGCATGCTACACAATTTCTTGTGATAAAGGGCCGGCCAATGCACATGCATGATACACCTCGATCTAATAAGTTGTTTTCTTCAACCAAATTATCCCTAGCTAGCTAGATCAGATGCAACCAACCATACCCTGTTAGTATCAGATCATATAATCTGAACATTAACCCTTCTCACATTAATTACCCAATACCCACACTCCACAAAATAAGGGGATGCCACGTTCACCAAAGATATCGCCCTTATTTTTCAACTTCCAGGGCTATAATGTTGACTGATCAGCTAGCATTTGCCTATATATGTTGTCTTGATCACAGCTTGAAATCAGGTAGTAGCTAATTCAGCTTCATACATGTGCATGTGCATGGCACGTTGGCAACAGTAGGCGAGAACACAACATACTTGGAAGAAGAAAAAGCAAAAGCAAAAAGTTGCCAAGAAGAGTGAGGTAGGCTTGCAGCCACAGCGCTCAGCGCATGCATGGCGACCTAGCTACCGCGTGTCGTGAAACCCTACGAAACCGCAGCCTGCCACATGACGACCTTAATCACAGTTCATATTAGCTGGTGGGCAGTGAGAGCTGCCGAGATCATGCGTGCGTGCTGGCGTTGAGGGAGAAAGAAAACTAATAAATAATACTTCTTTCGTATCAAAATATTTAATTTGTGGTATTCATCTTATTCAAAAAAATCATTTAAGTATCATCTACTTTATTTGTGATATGATTTACTATTATAAGTAATTTAAGCATGATTTAATTTTTTATGTTTATTTGTAATAATTTTTTGAATAAGACGAATGATCAAAGTTGTAAGAAAAAAAATCAACGGGGACAAATATTTTGATACAGATGGAGTATATAGATAGATAGATAGATAGATAGATAAATAGATAGATAATGATGGAATGATGCATGTGCAATGCGTGACACTAACAAATGCTAGTTTTGATTTTTTTTTTTACGGAAATGTTAGTTATGATTTTTTTTACGGAAATCATTCACAGGACAAAAGGCATATATACTTACATAATTCTGAAAACACAGCTCAATCTAAATTACAAGTACAACACAAGGTGACTTTGTCAATCTCGAGAATTTACCGGGTGAGTCTCGAATTTACTTTTGAGATTTCATAATAGGGGTTGGTCCGGGTTGGTCAGCTCAGTTAGAGTGGAGCTTAACAACCTGGGTTCGAATCCCGTCGGACGCATCTTCGCTAGAGTAGAAGATGGTCCGGCCGAGGCTTGAACCTTGGTAGGCGTCCGGTGTGTGAGGGGCTACTCTAGTCGCTGGCCCCTAATATTGAAAAATAATAATAATAGGCCTGGCATAGATGGATGGTGGAAGTAATACTCATTAGTCTGCTAATATAATCAGGGGCCTAAATAATAGCATAAATTCGCAGAATATCGCCAGCTTAGCTTGAGATGCTCTTGTTTGTAGTGGCGGAGCCACCAGTATGGCTAGCCCCGGCGACTGCCACTCCTAGTCGCCGGGCAACTCCCTCACCCCCCGGTTGTCCTTGCTGACTCACGAGTTGCTACCTGTTGCAGCCCCCTGCGCTCGATACTGCCTCCGTTGTAGGGTTGAAAACGGACAGTTTGTATCCCGTTCCGTTCCGACCGTTTTTCTACATTATGACTTTGTTCCCGCTTTTACCGAATTATGAAAAGTTGTCAGATTTAATTAATTTTAATGTCATTCTTCATTATTTTGTAGTAGTTTACTTTCATAAATGTAGAAAACCCGTCTGCTCCGACCGTTTTTCTACATTTACGATTTCGTGTTCGACCTTTTTCGACCGTTTTCAACCCTACTCCGTTGTGCCACCATTGCTGGGAAGAAGACAATACTCCTCGATATCTTAGGCATTTGCCCTTTGGGCTTTTACAATTGTGTCATCCGTTGGCCCAATAGAAATGCAGACCGATGCACGCAGTGTCGCAACTTACTAAAGACGGCAGTTGTTGTCGTCTTCTGCCCTTTGTTGCCCGCCTGCCGTCTACCCTCACCCTTTCAAGTCTTAAACATCGAAGAATGAATCTTCCTTAGACATTTTGTCTCTCTTAGTGCTTCTATATTACTCCCTCCATTCTATGAAACTCACGTTTCACTACGTGAAAATGGCTATTGGTAACGGCATTGCGCTTACCGATCGTTATAAATAACTCAACATTGGTAACGGGCATATGCCGTTACCAATTATTAGCACATGTAACGGGCATTAAGGTAAGCCCGTTACCAATCTGCGCTACGGTGACTGGGCGACTCTATCGGTAACGAGCCTCAACAACGCCTGCTACTAATGTCAAACAAAGGTAATGGGCATTATGATAATGCCCGTTACCAATGTGAAATAAAAAAACAAAAAAAGAAATTAAAAATACCTTCTATTCTTTATTTTTAAACATACAAGCATTCACAAATATACAATTATATGCATACTTGCTTAGTTACATCCATACATGCTCAGTTTCATCCATACACACTATAGCACAACAGACATAAGAGTTAATAGGTGACACCAAATCAAACTGAGTATCAGAAAGTAGAATGATAACTATTCCAACATATTGCTCATGTCAACCTGCAAGTGAAGAGAGAATAAATTATTAGTACTCTCAAATTCTGTAAATGACTCTTCCAACATAAAGTGAGGACCACTAACTACAAAGGTGCATATCTACACAGAAAGCATTTCAATTTCAGAATTGCAATATGAAAGAATGTATGATGTACCATTCTTGGTGCAGACACTAAGTTCATGCAGATCAGATCACAACAATTTGGTAAAAGCATTTTAAAAGTGATGTTGCTTCAAGTAATTAAAGGACAAATATACAATGCTTGGCTAAGCAATGTAGTAGCAGATATGATTCAATTTCAGGTTGATGCACACTGAATGCTTGGCTAAGTTTCACTTTAAGTATAACACATGCAGTTATTTATGCAATGTCCATTAACATTCAGTGTCATAAAGTACAAGAAGTTGTAGCACATATATATCACACTGAAATTAAAAATGAGCCTTCACCTGAAGCATGCATTTTACCCCCAATAATAGCACTCAAGTAGACACGGGCTTCCTAAATAAGCTTACACTAAACTCATAGTCAGATGATCAAGACCTACCTGTTTCCGATCATTAAGATAAAAATGGAAGATTCAACTTTGGCAAGAGCATTTCAGTTGGAATGTTTATAATATATATGAAAGCGCTTATTATTTAACAGCAGTTAGTCCATTCCTAAGAAGTTCAGAATCCAATTACTACACTGCATACTATCAACATAATTGGGTACAGAGAACAGAGAATAAATTTAGTAATCCATATAATGCAGCAGAAGAGAAGGCATACTAGCTAGAATATCCACAACCTAGAAATAAAGCAAGATAAGGTCGATGTTACCCTGAATTACCAAGAATCTCCTCATTATAAATTTCTGAAGAACAGACCAGTACCTAGAGAAGTTACACCACATGCGCTTTGAGATGTGTACACAGAAACTATAACTAAAGCAGAAAAACAGAGTTGTGCAAGAAAAGTGTACCTTTAGATTACTTAGCATTTTCACAGTTGCAGGATTGAAGTACAACTGCATAATTGGCTCAACAATCAGCTAATCCGCATGCAGAAAATCAAACTTAGTTCAAATATAGAATGCCAAAGCAAGATCTCTCCACATTTGAAAGGGCATTATCGGCTAAAAGGTGACCTAGTAACTATCTCATTTTCCATTTCCTTTTATATGCAAATAGTTTTGGTCCTATAATCCTTACTCTAGGTCCAAAGAGGCAAAGAGTGCTTCTAGTGGGCTATTTATTAGGAGTTAGTAGATGTTGATCACTAATCAGACTCAACTGAGAAAAGAGCTCATGCAAAAAAGATTTGGACTTACCCATATGCAACATATGGCTCCACTCTGCAAGATCTTGAGGGTTTTGGGGTGTAGGCATTGATACTGCAGTTAGCATGAAATTAGCATAGCGAATCAAGCAACTAATATGAGATGAGACAGTGCCATACCCATGGAACACGAGACCCGCACAATCAAAGAACGCAAATCAAGTGAGGATCTACATACTTGAGATGATACAATTAGTGAATCGATGGTTTTCACAAAATCTAGGGTTAGGTAAACAAGAACTCGAGAAGGGGGATTACTTGCCTTGCAGCACAGACTCGCCAAGAAATCTCCACTGCAAATCAAAGAATAGAGGGATTACTTGCTTGAGGATGAAGAGGAAAAGGGAGAAGATGAATCAGAGAGGACAAAGAAGATGGGCGGCAACTAGCCGTCGAGCACGACGGGACCCGCGACTGCGCTCGTCGCACTCCGCGGCTGCGGCGGCGTCGAAGAGCACCCTCACCTGTGGCGGCCACGCGTGCTCCTCCTCGCCGCTGCTGCAGAGGCTAAGCGAGGCGGATCTGGGGCGGCAGAGGCGATGGCGCTGCCGCCGTGCAGCATGGAGGACGACCCCAGATCCGGTGGGGAAGTGGGCTGGGGGAGGGAGAGGGTGGCCGAAGGGGGAGAGGGAGGGCTGGCGGAGGCCTCCTCGGGGAGGGAGGGTGGCGGTGGGGGCAAGCGAGAGGAGAGACGCGAGGGTGGGAGAGGCAGTGGAGGATAGAGAGGGAGAGAGAGGGCGGACGCGAGGCGGATAGGGTTGGCGGACGCGGCAGACTTAACCAATTTGGATCTTTTGGGTCCGGGGCACGATTGAGTAACGTGCCTTCTTAAAGCCCGTTACAAACCAACATTGGTAACGGGTTTTGATGATGCCCGTTACTACTGCAACGTATTGGTAACGGACATTATCTCTGCTGAAGTTGGGCTATGATCTGGATGCTTCATTGGTAACGGACTTTAATGAAGTCCGTTACTAATGTTGTGTTACCTATTTGAGGTTTTCACATAGTGTTTAGGACAAGGTTTGGGTCAAACATTGGAAATATAAATCATCAATAACATGTACAAATTATATGAATAGATTTGTTTTGAAAAATACTTTCATAAAGGTAAGATTTTTTCAAAATGGCCCCTCGCGAAAATTATTTTTTACAAATGGACCCTTGGGGAAACTATTTTTGAAAATGGACCCGAAGCTTGACGTGAGGGGGATGAGCGCCGAGGTCGGTTCTCGGCGCTAAGGGCTCTAGCATGAGCCTCCACCACGCCGCCAGGGCATCTCCGCCTGGTAGGTGCTCGGCGGCCGGCCTTTAGCGAGCCATGACCTCGACGCCGCCGCCTCTAGCCGAGGTATGGGGACTTAGGGCCTCGAACTGAGCTACGGGGCCTCGGCGCTCCAGCCTTTAACGCCGAGGCTCAATGACTTGGCGCTAAAGCCTTTAGCGCCGAGGCTAGCCACCTAACTGAAAAAACAGAAACTACCACCTTAACAGAAAATGCAAATCCATACATAAAGATTTCATCCAAGTCCATAACATGCAATTCCATGCATAGAGATAGTTCACAAATCCAAACATCCACACCAAAACTAGGACTAGCATATCAAATAACATGGTATTCTTTCCAATCCTGAGCTATTAGCTGTTAAATTGTACATAAGCATTGAAGAAATGTTTTCACAACTGAGGCAGCCAGTGAAGCCCATCAACTGAGTATTTTCCAAAAGAAAAAGGATGACACAAACTAGTCGCATTTTCCACAGTGAATCAAGCTACCAGCCCCCAAGAAAAGCCCAAAAATTGCTGCACCTGCCAACAGTGGTTTGTCCAATGTATCTGATCTTTAGCAACCCAGGGATCTGAGAAACAGAATAGCACACTGATTAGCCCTAGAAATAACTACAAAGTAGCATTCAGATATATTTTATCTTGTCAGTTAAACTATCAAAAGCTATATAATGTCATGAATTTGATAGAGTAAATCTATGCGTTAATTGAATGGACAATCTAGGCTAATGGTAGAATATCAGTAGCACCATGATAAGTAGCATCTTTTGCGTCTAAAAAGATGTGATACCAATTTAGTTAATTCTACTGTTTTGATCATCAACATATAACAATTTATTAGTGTTGTTCATCAAGAATGCCACAAAACTGAATACTGAAAGGGGAATCAAATAAAAGCATTACCACAAAGCAATGTTGAGCTACGAAAGCAAGTAGTGTATGCATACCTTGTCCAACATAGAGATAGTTCACCACCTCTTCGCCTTGCGCTTGCCCTTGCCCTTGCCCAACGCATTTGTACCTGGTGTGTGGGGGTTCCGAGCTCTCTTGGGGCGGCTGCTGCGACGAGGTTGAGTGCGTGGGCTTCGTGCCCAGCGGTGCATCATCCATCTAGGACATGCCAATCTCGTCGTAGTCCCGGGACTCCCCGTGCTCCTCCTCATGCTCCTCCGTGTCACCCTCCTTGTCCTCCTATTAGCCAGAAATGACTTTCTCAATTAACCACACACATAGTAGTAGGGGTATTAAGGGAAATAGGAAATATTAACCATCACCTCCTCTTCTTCGTCGTCGTCCTCATCCCCATCCTCGTCCTCTTGGCTGGCCATGTGGGTGCTCTCGAAGAAGAACCCCCAGCCACACACGCAGAAGTTGTGGCGGCTCTACGAGACACCTGCGAACTCCTCGAGATAGACCTAGGAGCGGTAGATGGTACCTGGGCCACGTCAATCGCGCCTCGTGCATGACAACTAAAGCGAGCAGCTGGCTTCCGCATCCGAGTGTTGCAATGCTGCGTGCAGAGAAGAGGAATGTTATACAGGTGCACCAATGAAATATATAAGATCGTTAGCACAAGTAGGCGTGGTACCTGAATGCAACGCCTGAGGATCGCTCTCACGCTGCGTGGCTACGTGTTATCGAGCAACATTCGCTGCTGACCGTCCTCATGAGCTCATCAGCCTAATCAAAGAGCGGATTAGTGATTTCTAGATGCGTGAACTATAATAAATGAGTTCATTAGTCGAACGTACCACACGAGCAAAGACTGGAGCAGCCTGCACCTGGTGCCCCTCGCGGGTCTGTCGGTCATACTCATTATCGCCCTCATCGGAGGAAGCTACGTCGGTGTAGTCCTGCTGCATCCACGCTAGCCTCAGACGGAGCCGAGCACGCTCCTGGAACCAGGTCAAGTACCGGGCGAAGGGGTGTCACTGTGGACGCCCTACAACTGCACGACGTTCTGCTCGTACCGTACCACCTCTCGATATGTGTGAGGTGCTCAGCGGCGAAGTCGGTGATCCTCTTCTGCCTCCGACGGTCAATGCTACAAGGAAGAACCAAGTGACATCCAGAGTAAGGCTAACTCTAAGTTTCGATAAAAGAGATTAAGTGGTTCAAAACTCACTTGTGCAGCTCCCAGCTGGTGGAGATAGGTTGCGGAGGGCAAGGTTGCTCCCTACCAAACTGCCTGGCAACCCTGTGCGGCAAATGGTACTCCACTGCATAGAAGCAAATCAAGGGGCGCCTCATGAGCCACAAGCCCTCATCGGCTCTACAGATCGTGCTCAGCTGTAGGTCCTCGACCTCGTCACGCACATATGGTTGCCACCTCACCTGCACCAACAATTAACATGAGTATCCACAATGCTCGCACAGTTGTCAAATCATGAAACGAGAAAAAACTTACATGTTGCGGGGTAAGGAGGTCAAGCTCGTTCGTGTACTGGATGTACGCGCTGCGCATGAGAGCATAGGCGCCCGCTGCTCCCTCGTACAAATGGCCAACTGTGGGGGCAACGACCTCGTTGTTAAGTGGAAACCAAGGTGTCGGGGAACAGATAGTTTAGGGCCTCCCCACTGGAAGCCTCTCCCACATCCACAAAAGTTAGAAACATACTTAGTGCAAACAAATAAAAAACATACATACTTACCTACAATAAAAGTTGACAGTAGCCTCATCGGCGGGTGGGCAATGTGCAAACTGCCCTCGGAGCCACCTCAAAGGGACACCACTGGAACGCCACCTAGTCCCCGGCTGTGGCTCCGGCAAAGGCACACCAAGAAACTCCTGGACTCGGTCCTCCCAGCTGGCGGACACCACGACTCTAGTCACCGGCTTTCCTCTGATCTGAAGGCCCATGATCATGACAGCGTCCTCAAGGGTGATCGTCATCTCACCATAGGGAAGGTGGAAGGAGTGGGTCTCTGATCACCACCGGTCGATCAGCGCGGTGAGAGCGGCAGGGCTGAACGGTGGTATGCCACGACCGACAAGCCTCGCAACAGTGGCAAGTCCCGCACAGCGCAACAGGGGGGTGTAGCGCTCGTCGTACCGCAAAACGGTACTGCCGTCGTGGGTCATCGGCCGGAGCGTGTGCAAAACTTGAAACAAGAACACTTTGTGTGAACGGAAGAAATCAAAAGTTAGAAATGAACCCAATATAAAATGCATCGACGCTTTCATCGTCACCGAGCTCCTATGCGACATCGTACCGCTCGTCAAGAAGCTTGTACCTGGCCACCATCCTGCAAAACAAACATAACTAAGGTTGGAAACGATGGAAACGGAGAACACTATCAGACCAATCCAACTTCCCCTTCACTCTATCAAAATTTTTAAATTAGATTCCTTTTTTCCTTAGGCCTAATAAAAATCCTATGCTCTTTCTATACTTCATCCTATGTTCTTCCTCATCCCCTTTATCACTGATTTGCTTGCCGGAGGACAATGGTATAAGTATGGTACCTACAGTAGTTTTTTTAGGATGAAGTGAGCATTTGCTTGTTTGTATATTTCATTTTCCTCGGTGGTGTAAGTGTAATCCTTTTAGGCATTGGGGGATATACATTCAGATAGAATCAGTACTGTTTTCCTCATAAATGCTAAGTGGCAATACACTGGTTACACTTATACCTGAGCATTTTTGGCCCGGCCCGGCCCGCGCCAGGCCCGCCCATGAACCTTACTGGACGGGCGTGGCAGAGATCTTGAAGCCCGCGAATGTTTTTGGCCCGAGTACTGAAATGCTGTTTTAGTTATTTTACAAGCCCGGGCCCGGTCCAAGCCCGGCCCGAAAACTGAGGCCCGACACGTCTCATGGGACGAGCATGGGCAGGATTTTCTCGGCCCGGAAAACCCGGGTTTTGGCCCGGCCCGAACCCGGCCCGGCCCGTGGAATGCTCAGGTCTAGTTACACTGGTTACATTCAGTCACATATAGAGTCTTGGTTAGTTGTTCAATTTTCATGGATAATACACTGGTTAGTTCCTGATTAATTATCTTACAATTTAAATACTCAACACGTGATAAAAATTCCAAGCAATTCCTACTTATTTTAAAATATTTGATGTAGGGTACAGGCCTTTCTAAAAAAATGTTAAGATGACATATTGTTTAACCAATAAGTGTTGTTCCAGATTAGCCAAAATGATATGTATAATATCACCGATGCTGACGGCATCTAGTGCTAAGGTGTAGTAATCTACTAAGCTCATCCAAACTCTCGATAAGTGTACTGGAGTATTTACTGGAAAAAGAATATAAGTATCAAATTGAAAATAAAAACAGATAGGTTCCTACACTCATTCAACCAGGCAGGCCACTGTTTGTTGATTCCATCTAATAAACACAGGTTCCTAAGCAAGGAACTGGTTTTCAGTAGTACTGAAACCTACAAGCTAAATTAAGAAGGATTGCTATAATTTGTCATACCTTGAGGCTACTCCAATGGCCGCCCGGGCTGCCGGCGTTGGCGCGAGCCCACCGGCCAGGGGCACGAGGTCCCCCCGGCGGCCGCCCGCAGCTAGCTCCCGGCCCGTCGCAGGTCGCCGCAGCTAGCACCTGGCCTGCTTTTGGTCGCCCGGTAGCCGCCGCGACCTCACGCCGCCCCGCCCTCACCTCGCGCCACGCCACAGGTTAGCGTTTCCCCCATGCCATCCCCACCTCGCCGCCCCCGGTCTCCTTGCGCGCCGACACCCGGGGTGCTCACGCCGCCGCCTATTGTTTCGCCCGCGCTGGATGGAGGGAGGGAGGAGAAGGAATGGGAGGGAGGAAAAGGAAGAAGGGGGGCTCGACGGGTGTTAAGTGTGCACTGAACCTCGCTAGAGGTCAGCTGCCGAGGTCTTTGACTCGGAGCTAAAGGGTCAAGCGCCGAGGTCCCCGCCATGCAGCCAGGAGGTGCCAACTCGTGACGTGGCAGGGGCTCGGCGCTAAGGGGTCTAGCGTCGAGTCACTGACCTCGGCGCTCGTCCCCCTAGCGTCGAGCTTCGGATCCATTTTCAGAAATAGTTTCCCCAGGTGTCCATTTGTAAAAAATACTTTTCGCGAGGGACCATTTGAAAAAAATCTTACTTCATAAAAATATACATGTATCACTCTTTGATAAATATTTTATAATAACAAGAGGTCAAAGTTGTGTTTTGGAGACCGTGGTTGTCCTAAATGTTAGGTTTTATGGAATGGAGGGAGTATGTTCACCCAACAATCCAGTTATCAATGTTTGAAATTTTCATATAATTGTGATTCACATGATGACCTTTAGTATATTTATGCATATTTAATAATTATATCTATAATTAGTACGAGTAACTTCACCATAAGTAGATTTTGACTCTGGCTCCGCCACTGCTGTTTGCAAGTAGTCTTTGATGGATTAATGCTTTGTTTTTCAGACGTTGATCGATGAAGATGTCCTTGATATTACCATATATACACGATCGAATGCAGTTCTTATACTGGTTCAGGCCTTCGGAGAGTAAAACCCTACGTTTAGTTCTTGATTGTATTGATTTGATCATGGAGAAGGTGGAGGTGGTCTGTCCCCAGGAGCGCGCCCTTGCCCGCCTTATATTGGGCGATGGACAAGGTCGGTGGACCGGAGTCCGGGTCGGTTACAACAGGGAAATCTATCTATAGTCAGTTTACAATATGGAAGGATTATCCGAGCTGCCTTAATCCGTTTGAACTGCCTTGACTTGCACACCAAGCTGTCTCCTCGTCTCAGCCCACATGTCGGTGGGCAGCCCATCGGCAGTCGGGTCAGTGGACGGACCCAATTGTCGGGGACGGCCGTGAGCATGGTCGGTGGGGACCCAGCAGTACCCATGTCTCACAAGCCCCCGAGCGATGTGTAGGCGCAGCGACCTCGAGAGGTCATGACGAAGTCTTGAAGCCATCAACAGGTCGAATAGCGTGCACGTCGGTCCAAAAGAAAAAAGTAGCTAGCTTAGTAGCCGACATTTGTAGTCTCTCGAGAGTAGCGAGGTCGAGCGCCGACCTAAAAGAAGTAGCCTTCTAATAGGTCGAAGCGATGAAGAAAACAAAAGGGCGTCGAAGACGCTCTCGTAGAGTAGTCCCCAAGCATTGAAGCAGGCAACATGACTGGTTTGATGATCCAAAAAAAGAGAAAAAAGATAGGCGGCGACGGAGTTGCCGAGAGGTCTAACGACCTGACGAAGGCGACGATGGAGCCATAGGAAGGTCTAGCGATATGACGAAGGCGACGACGGAGCCGTAGGGAGGTCTAGCGACCTGACGAAGGTGACGACGGAGCCAGAGGGAGGTCTAGCGACCTGACGAAGGCGATGATGGAGCCGGAGGAAGGTCTAGCGACTTGACGAAGATGACGATGGAACCGGAGGAAGGTCTAGCGACCTGGCGAAGATGACGATGGAGCCGAAGGAAGGTCTAGCGACCTGACGAAGACGACGATGGAGCCGGAGGAAGGTCTAGCGACCTGATTAAGACGACGATGGAGCCGGAGGGAGGTCTAGCGACCTGACGAATGCGACGACAGAGCCGCAGGGAGGTCCACCGACCTCAATCCAACGACGACGGAGCCACCAGGAAGGTTCGCCAAAGGCGACGCCGGAGCTAAAGAGAGATCTAGCGACCTGACGAAGACGACACCGGAGCAAAGAGCTGGTCCTGTAAGATAAAATAAACACCAGGTCGAAGTATCAATCTGTCGAATATGATGAAAACTTAGCCTGAGCTAAACAAGTAGATGTTGAGTAATGCTAGCCGGAGCTGAACATTCTTGTGCTATGTTTCGTTTTAAAAAGGGCATTCCACTTATCATGCCAGACACGCATTATGCGGACTCGAAAGCTCTGAGGCTGCAAAGTGTTTCACTCCGCTAACCACAGCTCACGGAGAGGACGACTTACCGACCACACGGCTCAGCGGGGAGACTTACGTGTAGCCGGCGCGCGGGAGGGGCCTAGGACCCAGGTTTTGCAACCACACAACATCGAATGCTCATAACGAGTGTCAAACAGTTAAAGGAAAATCATACAGAAGAGTAGGACCCCTCAGGTCTTGCGACCCTTAGATTGGCCTCCTCATTGCCGAGTGTCGAGATCAGTAGAGGAAAATCATACAGTAGAGCAGATCTACGAAATAAATTGAAGCCGTAAATTATTTAATTAAAATAGACACTTAGCTTGTGCGTGTTGACGTAGTGGTCGAGGTCATAGTCATCACGGAGAGCTCTGGGCACCCAAGTGATCGACAGTGTATTGCAGCAGGTCGGCGGTGTGAGCCGGAGCTACACCGAACTGTCGGACCGGCAACACAAACTGTAGTTGTGCCGAGCCGAAGAGACCTGATCCATAGCTTGATAGACTTGTGATTGTATTATTTTTTAAGCAAAATACAGAAGAAGCCGTATTGGTTAGGAATAGAAAAGAATAGATTAGAGAAAGAAAAGGAAGGTCACGATGACTTCCGTGTTCACGTAGCCAACTTGGAAATCGATTCGGCCTTGATGACGTGCACATGGTGGACACGAAGCGAACGCAAGGCCTGCGGCCGACCTTGATTCACGCTGCAGATGTATTCTTCCTGGGCGCACAGATGTGGCAAGACATTGAGAACGCCACCGCAGATTGTCAGGTGGGTGGTTGGACACGAGAAAATTTTTGGCGCGCCATCCGTGGAACGAAGATGCCGACCTCACGATTAGATCGGAGGGTGGCAGCGAGCAGGTCTCTCATCTTTTCTAAGAGTGAAAACCCTAGAAAATTCATTAGAAAAACCTATTTCAGCCTAGTTGTAGCTTATCCTTGCTTTCCCAGCCTTTACGGGTCAACTGCCTGAGTGGCGGCGACGACGGCTGGAGAGAGCCGGGTGACCCGGCCACCCGTGCCGGTTGACCCAGCCGTGGAGAGCCACATAACGGCTAGCTCGGGGCTCGGGTATTTATACCCCTTCTTCCTCCTCTCTAGGGTTCCGCCTCCCCTTCCATTGAAACACCTCCAAAGCTTCATCCTCTCTCCAACTCCTTCCAAGCACTCCAAGCAAGGATTCCTCCTAGGGTTTGGGTGTGAGAGGCCTTTGAGGTGTAGGATTTAGCCCCTTTGTGAGAGCTCTTCACTCCTTCCTCTCAAGAAGCACTTGTGGTGGCTTTGATTGATTGATTCGCGTTTGTTACTCTTGAAGCTTGCTTCTAGACGGTTAGGCGTCGCCCGTTGAGTGCCCTCTCCATGTGGAGCACCCGGGATCGTTTGTATTGCCCATCCTTTGTGGATTTTTCTTAGTGAGCACTAATTTTCCTTTGTGGAAATTGGATGAGGAAAAGCGGCTCTTGGTGATAGCCCTCCCTTCATGGGATCCTCAACGGAGACGTAGCTCCCTTTGTGGGAGTGAACTTCGGATTAATTCTCTTGTCTCTTGCTTGCTTGAGTTCATCCCCTCCTCTAACCCTAGAAGCTATATTTGGATTGATCTCCATATTTGTGTTGTTGCTTGTAAAATCTTTGGTTGCAGGTGGTATCGACATTGTATACGCAAAGTTTGATTCATTTACTTTCTGCAAATTCAAGTTTTTCATAGCTTATTGTACTCTACCTTCGTGCGCTGGTTGATCCGGCACAAGTGCCAGGGTGACCCGGACCCCTCGGGTCATCCGGTCGATCGTCGGGTCTTGGTCCCCGATCATGCTAAGTTTTTGCAGAATTTTTAAAGTGATCCTATTCACCCCCCCCTCTAGGCATCACAAGGTCCTTTCAATTGGTATCAGAGCCTTATCCATTGATTTAGGCTTAACCGCTAAGGGATCAAGATGTCGGGGAGTGAAGACAACCAATCCGCCGAAGAAATCGCCGCCAAGGAAGCTCAAGAAAGAGAGCTTAAGGCAGCCCAAGACATCACCGGGAAAGCTCCAAGCCGTTCCAACGGAGAGAGCTCCGATGACTCTTCATCCGACTCCGACTCGGACTCCGACTCAAGTGATGAAGACGTTAAGGATGGTGATGATGCGGCAAGGAAGGCGGCGAAGAAGAGAAGAAAGGCTAAGAAGAAGAAGAAGGCCAAGAAGATGACCAAGAAGCTCCTCAAGAAGATGATCAAGAAGGAGCAAGCCAAGTACACTCACTCCAGCTTCCATGAAGTGCCCCACAACTACGCACAATTTCCGGGCAATCATCCTAACGAAAAATTCTATTCTGTGCATTTGGGAAAGCCTCCTCATTTCGATGGGAAGGACTATCCCAAATGAGCTTATGATATGCAAATGCACCTTTACGGGCTTCACCCTTCTCTTTGGAAGATTGTGATTGTATGTAGGTGTAACAATCCCCGCCGAAGGAGAAGCCCTCACACTTGAGCATGAGCAAGACCTGCATAAGCAACAAGAGTCATCACGGGGTCCTTGTGTGCTCAAGAGTTCAACAAGGTTCAAAACATTCAAATTGCCAAGGTGATTTGGGACACACATAAGGAAGCACATGAGGGGACCGAACATGTGAGGCAAGGAAAGATGGACTTGATCAACGGAGAGCTTGAGCTATTCTTCATGAAGGATGGAGAGATCGTGAGAGAAATGTATGATAGGCTCATGCTCCTTGTCTCGGACATTAGGGCTCTTGGAAGTGAAGATTGGAAAGACTCAAAGGTCACAAAGAAGTTGCTAAGAGCTTTTGCCCCAAAGGACAAAAATCTAGCGGCCATGATAAGAAGGGATCCAAACTACTACAAGATGACCCCCAATCAACTCCTTGGAGAGATCTTGCATCAAGAGCTAGTTGATCAAGATGTGGAGAAGTCTCTAAGCTTGAAGATGAACAAGAGCTTAGCCCTCAATGCTAGCTCTAGTGAAGTGGTGGAAGTGAAGCCAAAGACTTCGAAGACCAAGAAGGAAGATACTAGTGATGAAGGAAGCACGGATGAAGAAACTGCCTTTACCATAAGAAAGTACAAGAAATTCTTGAAGTCAAGAGCACCAAGGAAAGGCGGTGACGAAAGGAAGAAGAAGTCTCAACGGAAGTGCTATGAGTGTGGAGAGTATGGACACTTCATTGCCGAGTGTCCCAAGAACAAGAACAAGAATGAGGAAGAGAAGAAATACAAAGAGAAGAGCAAAGAATACAAGAACAAGTACCAAGGGCGTGCTCACGTGGGTCAACAATGGGACTCAAGTGACGAAGATGAAGAACCGAAGAAGCAAGGCATGGCAACTATCGCCATGGCACAAGGGTCATCTTCACCACGCCTCTTGAACAACTTCTCCGATGATGAGGACCACTCTCACTTTTGCCTCATGGCAAGGGGGAGCAAGGTACAAGAAACTACCACCTCATCATCTCTCACCTCTTCTTCATCTACACCTAGTGACATAGCTGATCTAGATGATGAAAAAGAAATTGAGGCCAACATGATAAAGCAATTTAGCAAAAAGGGCTATAAAGAAATTAAAAGGCTTTTGGAGAAATTAGAGGAAAAAAAAGTGTCTCTCCATGAGTAAGAAGACTTGCTTATCCTTGAGAAGGAAAGAAACCTTGCTCTTGAGGCGCCTTGTCAAGAGGCGGCTAAGGTGGAGAAGTTGACCACGGACTTGTCCTTGGCTAATAACTCCAACAAGAGGATGTCAAAGGATTACACTTTGGCAAATGAAACTCTAGCTTCCCTAAAGGCTACTCATAGTGAGCTTCAATCAAGCTTTTCATGCTTGATGGATAAATTTAAAAATCTTGAGGCAAACTATAGTACCCTTTGGGAAAGCACCAAAGCCAATTCTAAGGTAACACTTGACTCTAGTGCCTCCACTAGCAAATGTTGTTCTATTTGCTCTAATATTGATATAAATGCTCTCAAGACTAACCATGCAAGGCTTGAGTAGACAATCAAGAGCAAAGACAAAAAGATAGCCTGATTGAACATGTTGATCACTCAAGGCAAGAACGGTGCCAAGTCCATCCCCAAGGTGGTTGACAAACAAGGACTTGGGCACTACAAGAACAACAAGGTCAATGGTAGGGTGGTTAAAGGGCATGAGATCCCTTGTGGAACAAGGGAGGCTACCTCAACACTATCATGGATATTGCCCATGGAGTCACCACCTCTACCACAACAAAAGACAAGCCAAAAGTTGTGAACACCACAAAAGGAAATGGTGGGGTCAATTCTCCATCTAAGGCATCGAAGAATGTGGTTGAACACAAGCCCTCTCCCAACTACACGTGTGACTATGTTGTGACCTTGGACCACAATGGTAAAATGGTGGTCAAGTATGTTGGGGCCTACACCAAGAAGGCTATGAGGAAGAGTGTGTGGGTTCCAAAAGTTTATACTTCTAACCTCCAAGGATCCAAATCTTTTTGGGTACCTAAACCAAAAGCTTAAACTTGTTTTGTAGGCCTACTCCTCCGGTGGAAGCGCATGGTTGATTGATAGTGATGTCACTAATCATATGACCGGAGATGAAGGCTTATTTGCATCCCTTGATCATTATGACACCCCAACGGAAACTATCATCTATGGAGATAATGGTCAAGGAGATGTGGTCAGTCTAGGTAAAATTGCTATCTCAACAACTAATTCAATTGAAGATGTTTATCATGTTCAAGGGTTAGGATACAACTTGTTGTCTTTCACAACTTTGTGAGAAAGGCTACAATTGTCTCTTTACCCATGAGGGTGTGACCGTCTCTAGAAGGGAGGATTCCTCTATTGTCTTTGCGGGTCATTTATGGGAAAAACTTTACTATGTGGATTTCACAAAAGTGAAGGTGGACCCTAAGGCTTGCTTAGTGGCAAAATCCGACTTGGGTTGGCTATGGCATCGCCGACTAGCCCATGTTGGCATGAGGAACTTGGCCAAACTTCAAAAGGACGAGCACATCATAGGACTAACAAATGTTGTTTTTGAGAAAGATAGGTTATGTAGTGCTTGTCAAGCCGGGAAGCAAGTTGGAGCACATCATCCCGCCAAGAACATCCTATCTTCATCAATACCGTTGAAGCTACTACACATGGATTTATTTGGACCAATTGCCTACATAAGCATCGGTGGTAACAAATATGGTCTAGTAATTGTTGATGACTTTTCCCGTTTCACTTGGGTATTCTTTTTGCAAGATAAAAGTGAAGCAAAGGGAGTGGTCAAGAAGTTCATTAGAAGAGTTCAAAATGAGTTCGAGCTCAAGGTCAAGAACATAAGAAGTGACAACAGCTCGGAGTTTAGGAACACTCAAGTTGAGGAGTTCCTAGATGAAGAAGGCATCAAGCATAAACTTTCCGCTCCATACACTTCTCAACAAAATGGCATCGTTGAGAGGAAGAACCGTACGTTGATTGAAGCGGCAAGAACAATGCTTGATGAATACAAGACTCCGGACTCATTTTGGTGAAGCCATCAACACCGCATGCCATGCCGCCAACCGCCTCTACCTCCACAAGTACTTGAACAAGACTCCCTACGAGATCATCACCGGTAAGAAGCCTAGTGTGCACTACTTTAGAGTCTTTGGGTGTAAATGTTTCATACTTAACAAGAAACCCAAAGACTCAAAGTTTGCATCCAAGGTTGATGAAGGTTTTCTCATTGGTTATGGAACTAACGAACATGTCTATCGTGTTTTCAACAAAACCACCGGTTGTGTTGAGACCACGGTAGACATGAAATTTGATGAATCCAATGGCTCTCAACGAGAGCAAGTTAGTGAAAACCTTGTAGATGATGAAGAACCCCCAAGTGTATAAATCTTTAGAATGGGGACCGATGAAGTGATGCCTCGTGAGGTTCAAGTTCAAGCTCCGGGTGACACAAGCAATCAAGACCCATCATCATCAACAAGAGTGGAACCACCAAGTTCTCAAGTTCATCAAGATGAAAGTCAAGTTCATGGTGACGATCATGAACGGGGTTTTGATCAAGGGGGAGAACAAGGTGGTGAAGCTCAAGAAGTAACTCCACAAGTTGAAGATGATGATGATGGACCCATTTAACGTCAATCTCAAGCACCACACCCAAGAGTACATCAAATGGTTCAACGGGATCATCCCGTCGACAACGTACTTGGGAGTATCCAAGAGGGTAACAACTCGCTCAAGATTGTCAAATTTTTGTGCATTGCATTTTCGTTTGTTTCTTCTTTGGAACCTCTTGAGTGATGAACAAGCTCTTGAGGACACGGGATTGGATTATTGCCATGGAGGAAGAGTTGAACAACTTCAAGAGAAATGAAGTTTGGGAGTTGGTGCTAAGACCCAAGCAAAATGTGATCGGCACCAAATGGATTTTTAGGAACAAGCAAGATGAATTTGGTGTCGTCACAAAGAACAAGGCAAGGCTCGTTGGCAAAGGGTACACTCAAGTTGAAGGCTTGGACTTTGGAGAGACTTATGCTCCGGTAGCAAGGCTTGAATCAATTCGTATCCTTTTGGCCTATGCTACTAATCATGATCTCAAGCTTCATCAAATGGATGTGAAGAGTGCATTCTTGAATGGACCTCTCCAAGAAGAAGTTTATGTTGAGCAACCACCGGGCTTTGAAGATCCAAAACTTCCTAACCATGTGTACAAGCTCCATAAGGAGCTCTATGGGCTTAAGCAAGCTCCTAGAGCATGGTATGAATGTCTTAAGGATTTTCTTCTCAAGAATGGTTTTGAGATAGGCAAAGCCGATTCTACTCTCTTCATTCAAAGAAATGGAAAAGATATCTTTATTTGCCAAATTTATGTTGATGATATTATATTTGGGTCTACTAATAATAAATTTTGTGAAGAGTTTAGTAGGATCATGACCAAGAGATTCGAGATGTCTATGATGGGTGAATTGAAGTTCTTCCTTGGTTTTCAAATTAAGCAATTGAAGGAAGGGACTTTCTTGTGTCAAACCAAGTATGTGAAGGATATGCTCAAGAGGTTTGACATGGCCGATTCCTAGCCCATCAAGACTCCCATGGCATTGAATGGACATCTTGATCTCAATGAAGAAGGGAAGTCGGTCGATCAAAAGGTATTTCGCTCCATGATTGGCTCCCTCCTTTACCTTTGTGCATCTAGGCCCGATATAATACTTAGTGTGTGCATGTGTGCAAGATTTCAAGCTAATCCTAAGGAGTGTCATCTAATGGCCGTTAAGAGAATCTTTAGATATTTGATACACACTCCTAACCTAGGCTTATGGTATCCCAAGGGCTCCACTTTTGATTTACTTGGCTATTCCGATTCGGACTATGCCGGTTGCAAAGTAGATCGGAAGAGTACTACCGGGACTTGCCAATTTCTTGGTAGGTCTTTGGTGTCATGGAGTTCAAAGAAGCAAAATTCGGTTGCTTTATCCACGGCTGAAGCCGAATATGTGGCGGCCGGTGCTTGTTGTGCACAACTTTTGTGGATGAAGCAAACGTTGAGTGATTACGGTTGTGAGTTTAGTAAGATTCCACTCTTGTGTGACAATGAGAGTGCCATCAAGCTAGCAAACAATCCGGTTCAACACTCTAGAACAAAGCACATAGATATTCGACATCATTTCTTAAGGGATCATAAGGCTAAGGGAGATATTGCTTTACGTCATGTGAGAACCGAGAGGCAACTTGCCGATATCTTCACTAAGCCTCTAGATGAGCAAAGGTTTTGTGCTTTGAGAAGTGAGCTAAATATCTTGGATTCTCGTAACTTGGCTTGACTTATTGCACATACTTGATTGTTGCCTAGATAGGTTGAAAATGATTTATTTTTCCTTATTTGTGTGAGTTTTTCAAAAAGTTTGGATTTTGAGATCTTTGGATCACATACTTGGCTCAAGTGACTATTGTTATGATTGTTGATTGTGGCTAGTCACTTGTTGTCAAGAGTTTATTATATGTCCACTAGCTAAATTCTATTATCCATCTCAAATCTTGAAAAATCTCTCATCTATCCATAAAGCTTTATCTATCTCATATCTTGGAAGTTTATCTACCCTCAATTCATCTATTTACATATATTTCTTTTCTTGAAAACAATCTATCTCAATATATATCTTGATCTACCTTTTTGGGCTGATCCTGCGCGAGGCGGGTCAACCGGCACCGGTGGCCGGTTCACCCGGAGCGGCTCGAGATCGCCGGTCGCCTTACCACCCGGGGCTATAAAATCTTGAAGGTTTATCTTCCCTCAATCTCTTCATCTATATATATCTCAATGGTTGAAAAGAATCCTATCTAAATCTGCTTGTTTGGTAAATCTGGGTGGGAGGCGGGTCAAGCACACGATGAATCTGACGTGCTCTGGAGGTTGCCGGGTCGCCCGACCACCCGTGCCGGGTCGCCCGGCCCCTGCGCGTGGACTATAAAAGGCCCGCTGCCGGCGGACTCAAACCCTAAAACACTCACTCTCTCCATAGAACCCGCCGCCCCATTCGCCCCTAGGTGATTTTGCTGCCCCTCCAAGGGATTTGCCCGGTGTGGGGGATTGGAGTCTCCTTCCCCTCAAGAGCTTCTCTCCTCGGGTTTTCCGGAAACTTGGGAATCCAACGGTAAAATCGATTCAAACTCCGGATTTTCCGATCTCTCAATGTAGTTCTTTCTAGTTGATTTCCCTCAGTCAATAGCTTCTATTTATGCTCTAGAACAACTCTCTACAATCTTGTTTCAATCCCACAAACATATCTTTCGCTCCTTCGATTCTAGCGTTCTAGGGTTCATCCCGACCCGCCGGTTGACCCGGCCACCCGTGCCGGTTGACCCGGCTAGGGTCGGGGTGACCCAAAGAGCTCTGTTTCAAGTGTTTCTTGTTTCCAATCTTAACTTCCTTCCATATCTTGTCATTATATAGATGGGTAGAGAGAAAGCAAGCACTCGTGGCAAGGAGATTCGCTCGGAATCAAGTGAGGAGAAGGAGGAACATTCATCCGGGGAGGAGTATGGTATTCATGTGCATGAAAAGAGGACCAAGCCTCAAGCTCCTCCTTCCCGTGCTCAAGGCCGTGGTCGTGGTCAAGACGGCAATCCCATTCTCAAGAAAAGGACCATCACCATTGGTGCTCGGACCAAGAGGGCAAGTACCGCCGATGAAGTTGGAGATCGATATGATGAAGACATGGACTTGTCTCTCTATGTGTAGATGGCTGTTCCCGTTCATCCTCCAGAGCGCACAAGGCGTGACCCTCCTTTGGTGAACTACATGAAGGCCGGGACCGACATGAGGCCACTTCATTTTCAAGACCCGAGTAGGCTCCAAAGGTCTTTCTTCAGTGATGATCGGTTTTGGCTTGCTCATCAAGCGGATTGGTATGAGTCAACCATCCTACCCAAGGGACGTATCACAACCGAGATGAAGTGGATTGATTGGCCTTTCTTGCTTGATCTTCCTCCACCTATTGAAGAGGCTATGCAGGCTGTCCACACTCGTTGTCAGTTCATGGGGATTGCTTATCTCATGGGCTTACGCTCGGACTACTCTCAGGAGGTGGTGGCACAGTTCTATGCCACACTTTATGTTGATCGAGATGAGAATGCCATGCACTTCACCCTTGGTGGTAAGAGATTCTCAATCACTGTTAGTGAGTTTGCTATGCTTTTCAAACTTAGAGGTGCAACCACAACAAACCAATTCTCTAGTGATCTTGTCAAACTTCATAGTGGAGATGAGCTAGAAGTGACTAAAATGAGATTTATGTATGATCGTGCCTATGGAAATATCAACTATGGTCATACAAGTGGACTCACCCCCTACTACAAGATGCTCAACCTCTTGTTTAGGTATACTCTTTGTCCTCGAGGTGGTGCTTCCGACAACATTTCTCATAGAGCTAGAAATTTGCTTTATCAAATGGCTCCCGGTCAACCTAAGTTCAATGCTTGTCACTTCCTTTGGAATGAGATTATCATTTGCTCACACACTTCTTCTAGTGGCTGTCACTATGCACCGTATATCTTTATGATGGTTAAGCATGCCACTAAACTTGATCTTAAGACGGATGTTGTTCATGAGCACTACAAGACTAGCAAAGGCTAGCTTGTTCAAACTTTTAGACTTGGCAAGCATCAGACTGGTATTGATGCTAGAGGTCGCTATCTGGGCATGTATCCCATTGATGGACCTATTGATGCGGGTGCCTCCTCCTCTCAAGCTCCACCATCAAGGGGTCCATATGATCCCCTTCCAATGGAAGGTGCCTCTCACTCTCGTGGGGCTCCTAGAGGTAAGAAGGGGAAGTTCAATTTTCTTGCCAAGGGATTGTTTGCTTGCTTCAACATGCTCCGCAAAGATGCTAGAGAGCGTGAGGACCGACTTGGTTGGCTCAAGAGCTACATAGGCAAGAAAAGAATCAAAAGGACATGGCCGCTCGGCTCAATCTTCCACATTCTCCAGTGCATGAGATGAGAACATTTGATCCTCCATCTCCCGTTCCAAATCCGTGGGAGGACATTGGATCTTGGGTCCCGGTTGATGATGAAGAAGAAGAAGAGGACTATGGAGGTGAGGAGGAGTACGACGAGGAGTAGCTCCCTTTTTTGGTGCTTGTTGCCAAAGGGGGAGTGAATTTGGAGGATGGAAGCCCCTATCTATCTTTATCTATCTTTTATCGCTATTTATGTAATAGAACTAGTGGACATGTAATGAACTATATGTGGTGTGATGGATGATGATGTGCCAAGTGCAAACTTTTATTTGTAAGACTTATTTGTGGTACTTTTATCTATGCTAGTGTGATGTAAGGATCTTAATGGTTATGTGTGATGCATGTGTTGGTTGATGTCATGTTATTTTCTCACTTTATTGTTGTGATATACTTGTCATATGCATCACGGATTATTGATTATCACACCGTTGCACCTTGTATTGTATGCAATAATTTAGGGGGAGTTCTATCTAAATATGTGCTATTGGCATTTGAGGTCATTTTAATTGAAAAGGCACACATTTAGGGGGAGTTGTCATCTAAATTATTGGACACAACATTTCATTTTATTCCTCTCTTATGAGCTCAAATTATAGTTCTCATCAATCACCAAAAAGGGGGAGATTGAAAGAGCATCTAGGCCCCTAATTATTTTGGTGATAATGACAAATATAATTTGGGTATTTGATGGTTCAAATAAGTGTGTGCAGGGATAAAGAGAAATAAATGTGAACTTTCAAAGGAAGGCCCTCAATTTCTTATGAATGGTGTTGAAGCTCAATCGGCAATTTAATTTTTATTTTCAGTTTGAATTTGAGTTTAGGAAACACCGTACTATAAAGAGTGACGTGGTCGGTTGATCGAGGTTCGCTACAAGTGCTCTTCTTGATTTTCTCTCATCTTTTCTAAGAGTGAAAACCCTAGAAAATTCATTAGAAAAACCTATTTCAGCCTAGTTGTAGCTTATCCTTGCTTTCCCGCTTTTAGGGTCAAACTGAGTGGCTCGAGTGGCCGGGCGACCTGACTCTGAGAGCCGGGTGACCCGCCACCCGTGGGCTCGGTATTTATACCCCTTCTTCCTCCTCTCTAGGGTTCCGCCTCCTTCCATTGAAACACCTCCAAAGCTTCATCCTCTCTCCCAACTCCTTCCAAGCACTCCAAGCAAGGATTCCTCCTAGGGTTTGGGTGTGAGAGGCCTTTGAGGTGTAATTTAGCCCCTTTGTGAGAGCTCTTCACTCCTTCCTCTCAAGAAGCACTTGTGGTGGTTTTGGTTGATTAATTCGCGTTTGTTACTCTTGAAGCTTGCTTCTAGACGGTTAGGCGTCGCCCGTTGAGTGCCCTCTCCGTGTGGAGCACCCGGATCGCTTTGTATTGCCCATCCTTTGTGGATTTCTCTTAGTGAGCACCAATTTTCCTTTGTGGAAATTGGATGAAGAAAAACGGCTCTTGGTGATAGCCCTCCCTTCGTGGGATCCTCAACGGAGACGTAGCTCCCTTTGTGGGAGTGAACTTGGATTAATTCTCTTGTCTCTTGCTTGAGCTCATCCCTCCTCTAACCCTAGAAGCTATATTTGGATCGATCTCCATATTTGTGTTGTTGCTTGTAAAATCTTTGGTTGCAGGTGGTATCTATATTGTATACGCAAAGTTTGATTCATTTACTTTCTGCAAATTCAAATTTTCCATAGCTTATTGAACTCTACCTTCACTGGTTGATCCAAGACAAGTGCTGGTGACCCGGACCCCGGGTCATCCCAACCGTGTCTTGGTCTTCGATCCCCGATCCTGCTAAATTTTTGCACAATTTTTAAAGTGATCCTATTCACCCCCTCTAGGCATCACAAGGTCCTTTCACCATGCCCTTCTTTTCCTTTCACAATGTTTATTTTTGCATATCCAGACCATGGGTGACATGTTGTGCTGCATACTGATTAGCCATTAACTTTCGTTTTCAGCTGTTTGCTGATGTCGTTCCGAAGACTGCAGAGAACTTCCGAGCTCTTTGCACAAACACATACAATGTCAAAATATTTTATTTATTAAATCCACCATAAAAATATCTTGCTAATGTGTTTATATGGTATATATATTGTACATGTTAGGGCTTGTTTGGGACTGCTCTACTCCAGGTTTTACAGCTCTGCTTTAACTTTGTCCAACCAAACACCTCCGACTCTTGAAACTCTGCTCCTCAAAAAATGTGGAGTTCAAGGCCAACTCCACGTTTTTCTTAGAGCACCTCAAAAGTTACTCCCGAAATCCAAGTTTTGAACCTCCTCACGGAGTTGTGGGAAAATTACCCACCAATGTCACTGGTTATGTAAAAAATGGTTCTTTTTTTTCTTTCCATCGGTGTCTTCCTCCGTCGCGCTCCTTCCTCCCTCGTCCCTCCCCATCATTCCGTGTCGCCATCGGCCCCGCTCGACCCCACCGCCACCGGTTGCGCGCCAACCTCGCCACCTTGGATCCGCCGCGACCGGACCGCCATCACCACCGGGGACGTCATGACGGAGCTCCCCGACCAACACCTCGTCCACACTGCGCGAAGGTGCCCCTCGACGGGGGCGCGACGTCCCCGTTCGAGTACATCATGGGCACATGGATCTCGCTACCGGAGAGGAGGAGCGCATCTGCGCATGGATCTCGCCGCCGTGGGAAGTGGTCGAGCGGCGCGAGGAAATCGATCTCGTTGTGAGCTCAGCGTAGCAGGAGGAAGGAGCTCAACGTCGTTGTCCCCTCCGCGCACCTCACGCCGTCGAGCTCGGCCATCACGTCGTGCACCACCCTTCCTGGTCGCGTCGGCTGCCGGTGCCGTGTGGGCGGCCGCCCATCAGAGCGCACGATTGAAGGGGCACGATGTGGCGGCATGGGTGCGGCCTCCGTGCCGCCGACAAAGGTGCGGCGTGCGTGGCCTCTGAGCTGCGGCATCTGCGCCTGTTGCGCAAGCGGAGGAGGCGTGGAGCTATCATTCGAGGGGATGAAGAGGAGAAAAGAATGAGAGACTGACATGTTGGCCCATCATTCAGGGGTATATTGGACTTTTCTCAAAGAAACCTTGTGTTCCTGGATGTGGAGCTAGCTGCGTGCCAAACTAAATCATTGCTCCAGAAACTCCGCAGTAGAGCTACTCCTTGGTGGAGCAGAGTTGAAAAAATCAGAGTAGAGCAGTCCCAAATAGGCCCTTAGTATATATGTATTTCTCTAAATTTGGTAAAAGTTAGAAAAATGTCTAGAACAAACAAAAACAAAATACAATTTGGAATATAGGTAATACTCTCTCTGTCCACTGGCTTGGGGGCTCACAAAAACAACATAGTACTCTCTTCGTCAAAGGGCTTGGAGTGGTAATAAAGGCCAGCTGGTGGCTCCCACCCAGCGTTCAAATCCTGGACGCAACATCGTTTCTTTGAAATTTGCGCTGTGAGGTACTCTACATTTTTTAAAAAAAAACTCTCTCTGTCCCACTCTGTCCCAAATTACTATTCATTTTAGCTTTCCTTTCTAGATGTGTGTTTTTGCGGTGGTTTGCAGGAGTTTTCATGAAAGTTGTAGTTTGCACCAGATATGTTCCCTCATAGATTTTGCTACGTATCTAGACATATGTCTAGATCCATAGCAAATACTATCTATTGAAAAAATATCTCCTTTTGTAAAAATTACACTATATTTCAACAATGATCCTAGATCATAGGGATTCTAGACAATTCATTCTGGAACTAATTATTTCCCATGCAAATCAAGTATTCCAAACAAGATCATATAAGAAATCGTGGTCACTTATTTTCTTGGAGAATTTGGAATTTGATCGATGCCATTACGAAGAGATCCATACCATTATTATTTTGCGTGTCCTATTTGAAGAACATCTTCATTTTTTTTGAAACGTGCCACTAGCATTCGTCTCGGTAGCAATGGATGGGTGATGAGGCAAAGAGATGCTAATAGCCTAGTGGCAGCCACGGAGGACGGACAAAACAATTGAGAACGGGAGGCGGCAATGCTGTCCAAACTATCATGCATAATGACAATGTTTCAAATTAGAGGTATTTTGTACTCTCTCCGTTCTAAATTGTAGATCGTCTTATTTTTCTAAATTTGCAGTTAGACGATATTATATTTAGATGTATAATAATATTTATGGATTTAAAAGTTAAAATATTTTTTATTAGAGGAGTAGGCTACTGATTTTTTAAGAACCAGGGAGTAGGCTACTGGTGCGGTTCAAATTTTACAACCCAGATCTAATTGGGGGCTCCTATATGCCTTCCTAAGATGGTTAAACCTATGAACTTCTAACTCACCAAAACCCATCTAAATGATGTTTTATTTTTCACCAGCTCACTTCATGATACTAAATTAAAAATGTCAATATTTTAAAAAATGTTACAACATTTTTCTTTAACATTTATAGTAATTTTTGTTGCAAATATTTTTCCGAAATGTTCCAATATTTTTAAGAAATGTTGGTTTCGTCAACTATTTTTCGTCAACATTTTGTAAAGGGATTTTGGTGCTCTTACCCTTACTTTGAAAGGAAATGGTGATTTTACCCCTATTTTCTCAACTTTGCGATTTTGCCTGTTTTTGAAACTGAAGACTGAGTTTGCCCTTGATCCGTTGTAAGGACTTAACGGAGTCAATTTGAATGTGAAATGGCAATTTTGCCCATACAAATTAGCTATGCACGCCATATGTTGAGCTGGCCCACCACATGCTCGTCCTCCTTCCTCGCGGACCCAACAGCCCCAGCGGTGTGGCCCATGTCGGCCACGGAACAACGGCGGCGCTACCGGTTACCACTACGGCGCGACGGGGAGCCTATTCGGCGGCACGGCCTCGGACCTGGCGGTGTGCCCCCCGTGAGCAAACCAGAAATCGGGGGCTCGGGTTACGCCGCTGGGCAAAGTCTGTTTTGCAAGACGGCGCCCGTCCAGGCCCTTTGCGCAGGGAGGAAGGTCGGGCACCAACGCTGGTTTAGGGGCAGCCGGTGCGGCGGCCGGAGTTCGCGAAGAAGATAGCGAGGCAGCCAGGCGACCATCGGTGCTCGTCGCGGCCGGAGTTCGCGAAGAAGATGGAAGGTAGCCGGTGCGGGGGCCGGATTTCGCGGAGAACGCATACCCACCTCGACAGAGCCTGATAGAGCGCAGCACGGGAGCCCGACGCTCCAATTTCCACCGCCGCCGCCTCAATTTTTGCCTCCTCTGCCTCTATTCCTGCCTGCTCGCCTCGATTTTGCCCTCGATTTTCGTCGGTGCACTCGATTTGGCCCTGCTCCGTGGAACAAGTCTGCTCGATTTGGCCCTCCGCAGTGGAACGAGTCTGCTCGATTTGGCCCTCCGCTGTGGAACGAACTGGGGTGCAGAGATTCATGCAGAAGACGGCTTCACAGGATGACGGGTGTGATTGGATAAGGGAGGGGCACTTAGATCTTTTCCTATCCTGTAAATGTTTTCTTTTTTTTAATTTGCTTAATCCAACTACATCTAACGACGTCTAAATCAGGGGCAAACGACTGCTTCAATCGAAAAAAGTAAGGGTAAAATCACAAAGTTAGAAAAAGAGGGGCAAAATCACCATTGAGCTTCAACACAAGAGTAGAATCACCAATCTCCCTTTTGTAAAATGTCCCAACATTTTTTAAAATGTTGAACAACACAACATGTTTCTCCAATTTTTTAAGTCCAACATTTTTAAGAAATGTTGGTTTCGTTAACTATTTTTTGTCAACATCTTTTTAGAAATGTTGGAAAAAATTAACCCTTTTTCCACCGGGCGCGTGGCCGCGCCGGCCGCAGCGACGCGGTGCGGAACCCCAGCGGCGGAACCCGGCGGAGCCCGCGACGGCGCGGCAGCGCGAGGCCGACCGCGGTCGCAGGCGCCCGGGAGGGCGCGGTGAGGCTGCGAGGCGGCGGGGAGGCAGCCGCGGTCGGCGGAGCCGGCGGGCGCGGGCGTGCAGGGACCGCCAGCCAGCGCGCAGGGGTGGACAGGAGGTAGAAGAAGATAATGTTAGCTTTCGTCGGCCTTCGCAAGCTGTTAGTTAGGCTGCTGGTGGATTTATAGTTTGTTCGCGAAAAATCTTCCGAAAGACGTATATGATGTCCTGATCTAATTAATCGTGAGCGCACGAGAGGCCTGGGGCGGAGTTGTTTAGGCCCATGGGCTATGATCGGCCCAAATGAGCCCATCTGCAGACCTCCAGCGCCGGTCCGCCGTCATCAAACCCTCCCTGGCCTCATGCTGCACCCGACCACCCCGCACCTGCACGCGCCGCCGAGCTCCCCGCCCGCCCATAGCTGCCGGTGACCCAGCGTTCTCGTCCTCCCGCCGCATCCTCCTTCAACAGCGCCGGGCGGAGATCCATCCCAACTCGCCGGTAAGCTCTCCCGCCTTTCTTATACCCTTCTTAGATTGCTCGAGACCAAATCCGAGCCCGGGACCGAAATTTCCTGCTGTCTACAGTGTTCCCAATCCATCCGGGGACTGCCTCGGATGGATTCGCTCGCTCGGCTTGCGTAGTGCCAACCCACCCGACCAATCCGTGTTTCGATTCGGTTCTGATTTTCGCCAGCGCAGGGTGGAGATTCTTACCCTAACCTTTAGCTACAGCTGGATAGCAGCTGATTTACTTCAAGCTGCTTCCTGGGGGCTTAAGCGCCACTGAACTGAGGCGTGATTTGGGAAGCTCACGTCTTCATAAATTCCTTATAGGAGTGGTACTCCATGCCTCGCTTTAGGGATGCTGCTGAGTTGCTGAAGATTTCTTTTTGTCACACCTGCAGGTCACCCAAAGGGGTTGGGGCAACCATGCCCAAAGCTAAGAATCCTCATGTTTTCATGGACATATCGATCGGCGAAGGCAGCGCTGAGAGAATCACTTTCGAGGTTGTAAAGCTTCAGCAGCATGCTTGGTCTTGCTTTTCACATAATGGCTGGCTGTTTTGACTGTCGACGACATGGTGGCATGCACTGTATTAACTTTTGGTTTTTGTTTGCAGCTATTTGCAAATGTAGTCCCGAAGACCGCGGAGAACTTCCGAGCACTTTGTACCGGTAATTCTGATTCCTTTCTGTGAAATAGCGTGCACGCCTCTGTGGACTTTTTTGTACAGCATATGTTAAAACTAGTGATACAATATTTCACTTAGTGTTTGATTACCCTAAGTTTCTTTTTCTTTTGACACGTTCACCAAGTTTATTGGTAGGCACAAAATTCACAATGTTGAGTGGCTGAAATTCACGTACTTTAAATGATTCAGTGTTATGGAGTTGCACGCTGTGATAACATTTTATAGCTCAAGTACTGAGTATTAACTTCTGACCAATAGGTGAAAGAGGCCTTGGAGCATCTACACAGAAACCACTCTATTATAAGGGAACGAACATCCATCGCATAGTTAAAGGATTTGTTGCTCAGGTATTAAAAGATTGCTACTGAGTACTGACCTGGCTCCTGCATATTTCTTAGCTAGTGATGGTATATTTGAATCTTTTGTGGGATTTCAAATACTAGACTATATGCAATACTTGTTATTGTTCTTGTATTCATGCACCCTGATCCCAGAATTCTCATTCTGATAGATATCTTTATTCTAGCACTTTAGCTCCTGTTTTCGTCAAACTAATTTTGTCAAATCTCTTTCCTGCAGGGTGGTGATTTTTCAAGGGGAGATGGTATTGCTTCATTAGCCCAGGCTTCTTCTTTCAACTGACTTCTTGCTGTAGTGTACTTTATGACATTGCATGCTATTTCCAGGACGTGGTGGAGAGAGCATTTATGGTGGAAAATTTCCAGGTTACTAGCTATATTGAAACTTGTGGGCAGTCATAAAATTAGTTTGTTGTATCAGTGACTGTCCTGTTAAGCCTTTGCTGAAGTTTTCTTGCATTCCATCATTTGTTGTACAGATGAAAACTTCAGGCTAATTCATGATGAGCCTGGTGTGCTGTCCATGGCAAATGCTGGACCTGACACCAATGGGTCCCAGTTTTTTATAACATTCAAGCCTTTACCTCATCTTAATGGGTATTGCTTCTTTTTCTTCATTCACTTGGCTTTATTAGATTTTCAGTTCTCTGTCACAACAAAAAACTAATATTTTCTGAGAAGATTTTATGGGGACATTGTGACAAGTAATGATTCAAAGTATGATGTATGTGATGATGACCTCAACCTGTATCATTTTTTTTTGTCTTTTTTCATCGACTTGATATGCTCAAGAGCTGCATATCATTGTATTAAGAAGAAAATTTAGAAATGCAAGTACACAACCCATAACACTCAGATAGTATATTGTATTAACATTACTTAATGTCATCAATTCCTAACTTCCTGTGATGTCTTCCTTTGTCCTATATTCCCTACCTATTCTCCATGGTCTAGCAACCTAATGAATTCAAATTGTAATATCTGTAGCAAGCATGTGGTTTTTGGGAAGGTGGTCAGTGGAATAGCTTTGCTTAAGAAGATTGAAGCAGTTGGCGGTGAAAATGGAACTCCTTCTCGTCAAGTGAAAATTGTAGACTGTGGTGAAGTCTCCAACATAAATACTCAAGATCAGCTACAGGGAGAGAAAGGTATAAAGAAATGAATAAAATGTAGATCTGCAACGTATTGTACTCTGCTAATATTCTTTGTTACCTCTTTCTGCAGACAAGAAGCTGAGAAAAGCAGATGGCAACTCCATTGTTGAAGGGAAAGCCAAATCCAAAAAATCATCGAATAATGATAAACACAAAAAGAAGAGAAAACACTATTCATCAGATTCATATAGCTCAGATACTTCAGACTCAAGATCCTATACCTCAGAAAGTGGCTCTGAGTCAGATTCATACTCGTCGTCATCATTGGATACTAGCTCATCCAGTGATCATAGGCGTAAGAGAAGAAAAGGTTCTAAGAAAGATAAGCGTAAGCCTACAAAGAGGAAGGGTAAACATACAAAGAGTAAGAAAAGGAGTAGAGGATCGAAAAGGAGATCCAGACGGTACAATTCTAATCTGCATAATTAGTACTTTGCTAGCATTGGATGCCTGTTAGCTGAAATTCCTCCTTTTTGGTGCTGTTTTATCTAATAGGAGCTATGGGAGTTCAAGTGATGATTCGACAGGTAGCAGCAGTTCTGACAGTGAAAGTGGGGCCATCGTGCCAAGCATTCCGTGCGGAAAGGTAGTAGGTCTAATTCCCATTAGATTTACTTTGTGTTTTCTAATCTGCTATTGACTTATTTTAGTGGACTTCAGTTCGAATGTGTATTTCTGTCCTGCTAAAACCTGCTGAATTCTCCTGTGCTGCACAATTTCTGCTTGTGAGGTTTCCGTGTCTAGTTTCCCTAAAAAGAATACTGTGCCCAATAATTTCTGCTACTTTTTGGTTGATTATGTCGAGCATACTTCTATAAAAGAAGAAACTTCTGACTTTAATGCTTGTTCTCATCCCTTCAAAGTTTCCTTTTCATCCCATCACATTCATCACATCTTTTCTCAGAAGAAACACTATTCCAGCACTATTCATATACCACTTTTCACCCCCTTTTCACTAAAGTGAATGGGGCCATTTATGCTACTATTGCCTAAGGTTCTCTAGCTGACTTGGTTAGGGGGCTGAGTGGCACCTCCCTAGGTTGGACTCCCTGTGGGAGCAAAATTCAGGCTGGGTTAAAAAAACCCTCATCTGTCCCACACCAAAGCATGCTGCAAGGCACAGCCTAGGCTCCCGCGGACGCAGGTGCCACCATGCAAGGGTTTTCTAGAAATGCGTGAGAAGGTCATCTTAAGCAAATGGTCGGAGGTCACAACCCCCACCCACCCATGTAGTGGAGTGCTTTGACATTGATAACGAAATTACATTTTTCTAACTGAAGCAACTGTTTCTAATAATCATGTACTGTCCTTTCTCTGAACTGAAAGCAACTATGTATAACATGTATATAACTTACCATGGCACACACTAAAATATCTGATCAGCTTGAAGTATCATATATTGTATTACAGTAGTTTACCTTATTATTCTGGATGGTTTGCAATTTTCTTGGTTTATGGTTTTGATTGAATCGTTACATGTTTACTTCATGCAGACAAAGGAAGTACCAAAATGACAATTTCAGAAGGAAGAACTTTTGAAGATGTAGACAAGGGCAAACAAATGGTTGCGGTTGTCCACCAATCACATGATGGGAGTAAACCCTCAAGAAAAGATCAAAATGGGGCTGATGACAGATCAGGAAATTATAATCCAGAAGATAGGTATGCCTATTTATTGGTTTATCAAACACACTTTCCTTTTGGGATCCTATCACTACCATGCTAGAGAGCAAATGTCATATTCAATTTTGAGATGACTAGTCACCGTTTGAGTGGTTAATACAGATCTCCTTGTTTCTAAATGCAGGAATGATAGCTCCAGGGTCAACCCCACCCAGGCTGACACTGCAGATGGTAACGGTGGTGCTGATACTGCAGAGGCTGGTGTGTCTAGAGCTGGTACAGAAAGGCACCCGCCGAGCAATGAACCTGTGGCTACAAATGGTAAAGATTTGGCTGTGGGCTCTGCAGACAATGGACAGCCTCAGCGAATCAGGAAAGGACGTGGTTTTACACAGAAGTATGGATATGCACGGCGATACAGGACACCATCTCCAGAGCGCCCTCCTGTCCGGCCCCGCTATGATGGAGGAAGAGATGACAGATGGAACAGTTTCAATAGGTAAAATTGGGATTAGACTATTCATCAAACTTCAACAGTTTGATATTTGTACTGATTTCCCATTTTGACCAGGTACGGAAGGAATGGTCCTTACAGTAGACGCTCACCAGTAAGAAGATACAATGGCTCCCCAAGAGCCAGTAGCCCATCCAGGTTGGTGTTAATTATGTATTAAAGAGGTTTGCAGGGCTTTACTAATTTCATTAGACTTTAAAGTAACTTCCCACCCAACTGTTGTTTATCTTGTTTCCAGCATGTTGTAATAATAAGTTTATTTCTAGAACCAGCCTGCTCATCGTAAATACCAGATAGAAGCCATTGCTAATTTCTTGTAATGCTTAAATTATGCAAATACTATTATTCTTCATGGTTAAAAAGAATAGCACCAGGAAATAAAGAACATGTCATTAAATATTTTATCATATTCAATTTAGATGGATCTGGCATTACTTTAAGTTGAGATGTCTCATCTTTCTCAACTTCTGATTGAAACTGTCAAGAAAATTTGTGCTTGGTAAAAAAATATTTGGTTCTGCTAGTTCAACACTTCCAGAGTTTATTTGGTTTGATTAAAGCCATAAGTTTGTTGGTATTGTGCATACGAACACATGCCATGTGTGACTGTCAATTTTGTCTTCAGATATTATGTAGATCGCATGTGCAAGCATCCTGATACTACTTATAGATTAAGCAGCTTGTATATAGATCAGAGTTTACTTGTAGCTTTTCCACTGCTAACAAAATTGCTTTCTTTCCCATTGGCTTGATATTTTCTGTACTATCTTGTGCAATGCCATGTTACTTTAGCAAAGAGCTCAGGTTTGAACTCCATGACTAGGTACCCGAGGAGAGACCGAAGCAGGAGTAGGTCACGCAGTCCAGCGAGACGTCGTGACCGTGGAGGGTATCGTCGCCCCAGCCCAAGACGCAGCCGCAGCCCAGCAGAACAAACAAGGCGGGATGCGAGCAACAGGCCTCCTCGATCAGGCCATGGAGGGGGCCCCGACCACCGTGGCAGCAGCCCCCCTGTCAACAGAGGACGGTCAAGGTCCAGATCTAAGAGTGACCCCTCGAGGTCGAAATCTCCCGAAGCTGCCCCAGCCAAGAGGGAGAGCTCGAGATACAACCGCAGGCGCAGCAGCAGCTCCAGATCCAGCAGCCCTGATGGAAACAAAGGCCTGGTTTCTTACTGAGATGCACAATTTCCAGGCGCCTAGAACTCATGTTTAGTATTCTGTACGCCTTTGTAATGACTTTCTGAACTCAAATTGCCTTCCATGTAGTTGTACATTTGGTTGTACCGTTTGACTTAAAACGTTTCATATATCAGTTCTTTGGACTACCTTTTAGTCTGTGTGCGGCTAAGATTTCTCAAGAGCTATTTGTGTCGCCAGAAAATAAGGCCCTGCACGGGTCAATTTGTTTGTGTAGCCTGGCACATTGTTGTAGTTGATTTGACCGTTTGGTTGGGATTATTTGGATCGTATCCTCCGATTCCCAATCAGCCGGCCGGCATTCACAGTCACTTGCCGAGTTTGAAATCCGTAGTGATGCGAACAAATGAACAAGGATTACACGATCACAACTCCACTTGCATTCTGAATTCTTATACGTGCTTATTCAGCCCCTGTTGCATCTGCTAGTGTTCGTCTGAAGATCACCCTTTTATTTGTGTGTCTGCATTCTCTACTCTGGGCACATCACTTGGCTTCACGTTGTCACCATATCTCTTTATTTGAAAATTTCGTTTTTGGGAATTAACATCCTAGACATGTCTTCCTGGCAGATGGTGTATGTTTCTGTTTCTTCTTTGAGTTAAATACACCGTTGGCTCTTGAACTTGTCACCGTGTGCCACTTAGGTCCACGAACTTGCAAAATCGAAATTCGGCACCATGAACTTGCTAAGTTGTGCCACTTAGGTCCATATCCCTTCGCTGGATATGTTAGATCCGATGTGGCGTGCTGATGTGGCGCCACATAGATGCATATATGCAGAAAAACCCTTGACTTTTATCATCTTCTCAGTCCATCTCCCTCCCCTCTCTCTCCTAGGCACCCGTTCCCGCACGCCAAGAGCCGACCGCAGGGCGCATGGGGCTGGGCCTTCCTTCTGGCCGTCCCTCGCTGCAGTGTGCCAGCCGCGCAGAGCACCCACTCCTTGCCGGTGTTGAGGGAAGCGAGGACCACCACCGCGGTGGTGGCGGCGAGAGTGTCATTTGCGGGCCTCGGGAGGAGGCGCGAGCGAGCAGATCGAAAGTGCGGCGTGGCGGCACGCTGAGCGGTAGGCAAGGAACTCGTTGATGCCCTCACGGAGAGGGGTCGCTACTGGCGGCCATGCGGGAGCGAGAGAGGGCGGCCAGGGAGTGGCGGTGGGGAGGAACTCGGCCTCGGTGAACATCACCACCACCGTGGTTGTCGCGTTGTCTTGCTGCCTCCCATGGCGGTACCGAGGACACGTCTTGCAGGCCGACCTCTCCCTCGGGGGAGCCGCACTCGTCGGGGAGGCGGTGCCTGCACCCAGCCTGCTCGCTCCGGCCCGGTGGCCAGGCATGGCATGACCACGCCGTCGTTGACGGAGCGGCGGCACGCCACGCCACCGGCTTGGGTGGTGAGGGCGCGGCGCGCATCTCGCGATCCACGCGGCGGCGGGTGGCACACGTCATCTTCTTCTTCAACCCCTCTCCGACTCCTACCTGTCTCCATCCCCACCACCTCTGCCCGCCCGCGCCCACCATGGGAGCCCTGCCGGTCGGGAGAGAGGCTCCTCCCACACGCGCCCATGAGGCCGCGACGGAGCTCATGCTCGCGCCCGCGTGGTAGCGGCGGAGCACACGCGCGCCCGCGAGGCCGTAGCGGAGCTCGTGCCTATGCTTGCGCCCGCGCCCGCGTGGTAGCGGCGGAATACGTGCGCGCCTGCGAGGCCGTAGCGGAGCTTGCGCCTGTGCCTGCACCCGCGTGGTCTGGGGCTCCCATGGTGGGCGGCGGGGCAGGAGCAGACGGTGGATGGAGAGAGGCGTGGGAGATGGGAGGGATGGAGTGATGAGAAGATGATAGAAGTCAAGGGTTTTTCTCGCAATATGCATCTATGTGGCGCCACATCGACGCCACATCGGATCTAACTGTATCTAGCGAAGGGTATGACCTAAATGACACAACTTAGCAAGTCTGTGTGTCGGATTTCGATTTTGCAAGTTCGTGACCCAACATGCAGCTCAAGAGCCAACGATTTAACTCTTCTTTTTTCTAACCCATCTTCCTCCCATATCCCTCGGAGGAGGTGGGGGAGGCAGAGGACGGCATTTCTAGTGCTCTGGTGTTTTCTGTTTCTTCCCTTTTTCTTGAGAAAGTCATCTAAACATTTTAGAAAAATAACACTGCAAAATTATAAATAACTTTGTTTCAAAAAGTTTTTGAAAAGCCTTTCAAGGATAAGTTTATAATAAAATTTCAAATTTCCATGGGAGATTTGAATAGTAAAAAAACAAAAATCAAAGTAGAGGGTGACAATTAATCACACCAGTTTTCTCGGGCACGTGTTTAGATAACTGTCACACTGTGATATTCATGGGGTTATACCGTTATACTACTTGATATGCTACGCACTTAACCAAACTGGCCTTTAACAACCAAATTTTTTGCTGCAAATATTTCCCCCCCGAAATGAAATCACCATGCTTCTCCACTCTTCTTGGCCCCATCCACGAGTTTCTGTGGGAGGAGTGAGCTTTCCTTCTCTAGTTCTCTTGTTTTTTTCGCTGGTATATGATTCGCCTCGAGAAGCGGCTGCGAGCTCCGGGCGGCGGTGCCGCCGGAGATGGCGGCCATTCCTCCGGGTTTCGGGGAGAGGTATGCGCGCGGCTCGCTCCTCTCGCTTCCGTCGAAACATGCGGCCCAAAGCTTTGAATATCTTTATCGCCATTTCGTGGCAGGAGCAGGGCGGAGTTCCCCCGGCGAGGCGGGGACGCGGATGTCACTGCGCCGGCGGTGAAGGCGGAGCCGGTTGATGAGCCGGAGGCCGGAGGCAGCGGTGGGGGCGCGGGTGCGGATGTGGATGCGGTGCAGGGCGGCGGCCCGGCTAGCGGCGGCGCGGGTACGGGGGTGGCGCGCGACGGCGGCCCAGCCAGCGGCAGCGCTGAGAGCGGAGGAGCGGTGGACGGCGCTGCCCAACCCTGTGGCTGGGTGAGGAGGTGAAAACTCTGTCTTCTTCCTATCCTGTCTCTTGTGCAGTTCTTCTGGCGGTGGGGATTTAGTGGACGAATTTGATGCGGATTGGAGCAAAACTCGGGTAAAAAGGGAAAGATTGGGATGCCACTGTGTGAAAAGTTGGGGGCTTCGGGGCCGGCTTATGGTGGGTCTTCTGTTGCTACTGGTTGAAGGGTTTATTGGGTTTAACCTTTATAAGGTTTATTACTGTATTTGCTAACAGTCCTGAATGTGCACTGAGCATCTCTGCATTGGCAGGCCCCGCTTAGGTTCTATTCCAGATGAGAGGGTGCCAATGCCTGGCCGTGTTAGTGCTTATGAGCAAACACTGAGGAATTATGCCGAGAAGAAGTCGGGTGTTGTTATCAATCCAGCAGTAGGCACATCTTTCGACTCCCGTGCTGAAGCATACGAGTTCTATAACTTGTACTCGTGGGAGGTGGGTTTTGGAGTTCGATGGGGCCCGAACAAAAAGAATGCTGCTAAAAGTGTGACAAGGCAAGACATTGTCTGCAGCTGTGTGGTGAGTTGTAGTTCCACTTATATTTTCTGTGAGTGTACACTTCAATCAGAAAGTTTAGGGTAGCTTAGTTGACACTCATTGTTGTATTTTAGGGAAATCCGGACAAGGTCAACTGCTCAACTCAGCGAAGTGGCTGCAAGGCTATGATCAAGCTACTCAGGTCCAACGATAGCGGTTGGCACATCGGGGAATTTATAGCTGAACACACTCATCCTCTCACTGGGGCTTGCAGTGATAAGTCAGATTGGCCTTCTCACAGGCATCTTGATCCATACACTAAGGATCTAGTGCTCCACCTTAGGAACAACAACATTGATCTCAGTAAGATAAACGACATCATTGCTGGCTTCTTCGGGGCCATGGAGAATGTACTGTTCAATAAGAGGGCTTTGAAATCACTGTGTGCGAGAATATCAAAGGAAAACTCCGATGATGACGTTTGCAAGGCTCTTGAGTTGTTTCATTCTTTCAGAAGGGATGACCCAAGCTTCATGTATAGTGTTGAGGTGGACAATGAGAGCCGGATAAAGGCGTTGTTATGGACGAATGGTTGTAGCAGGATGAAATATGCACACTTTGGTGACGCAATAACATTCGATACGACATATAGGACTACTCTGTATGACATGCCCTTTGGCTTGTTTATTGGTACCAATAATCATTATCAAAGTGTCATACTAGGAGGAGTGCTGATGAGATATGAGACAGAGGAAAGTTTCAAATGGGTGTTCAACGAGTTTGTTACATTAATGGGTCAAGCTCCACGAACTATTCTGACAGGTAACACCCCCTCCCTTTCTCTTCATTTCTTTTTTCACAAAATTTATTATGCTTTTGGTTCTGGGTATCTGCTGCCACAATTTTCAACTTAATCAATTGTGTGGGCTGTGTTAAATGTAGACCAATGCCATGAGATGGAGTTGGCAATCCAGGAGGTGCTACCTGAAACGACTCATAGGTGGTGTAAGTTGCATGTGCTGAGAAGGGAGGATGAATGCCTTGGGCCAATTTATTTGAAGAATAGTGGGTTTAAGGATGACTTTCATAAGGTCATTGATGCCATGTTATTAACAGTGACAGAGTTTGAGTCTGCTTGGCAGCAGCTTTTAGAGAAGTATAACTTGCATGGAGATGCATTCCTTTCTCAGATTTATGATTCTCGACATAGATGGGCAAAGCCCTACTTCAAAGAGAAATTCTGTGGCAAACAGACTAGTATGCAAAAAAGAGAGACCGCGAACCACATGCTCAAGGGTTATGTACCACCAGATAGCTCTATCTACATGTTCGTGCAGCAATACAACCAACTTCAATCTGATCTAGAGTCGAAGGACATTTTTGAGGACAATAAGAGTAAGAAGGTAATGGGTCATACATGCTGGTTGCTGTTTGTGTTTTGCCGGTAATTTCCATTTGTTATTTATCTTTGTCTGTCCTGCAGAAATCAAGGGTTCTGAGCAAAGGAGTTCCGATTGAGGAGCATGCTGCAAAGGTCTATACGAGGGCTATGTTTGAAAAGTTTGGTGAAATAATGTTCGAATCTGGTTCGTACGTGGTGGATGAGAAGGAAAAAGGGAAGGCATATATAACACGACACATTAGGAGTGACCGATGGGAGACATGGTCACAAGTGGAGTTTGAGGTTACGATCCGGGCTGAAGATGGTACAGTTGTTTGTGAGTGCGGACTTGGAGAGCACATGGGAATGCCGTGCTGCCATGCTGTAAAGGTAAGATTTCCATGGTGTTTTCAGACTGCAATCTGAAGCATTCTATGTTGAATGGATTGTTGGTAAGTTTCAGAATTCTGATATAACCAGCGTACATCTATGCTGATGCAGGTGATGACACACTTGGGAATGCAGGAGATACCTGCTGGAAACATTGTGAAACGCTGGACGAGGAGCGCAAGGGATATTTCACCGGATAATCTGACCGAGTACCCAAAGGATATAACATCAGGGATGCAGCAAGCATATAGATACTCGGCACTATATGTTGCAGCCATCGAGCTTGTAGATCTTGGTGCCTCGAACGATGAGGCATTTGCAATCGCGACAGCAGCTCTGGCGCAAGCGAAGCAGAAGCTTTTGGAGGCCAGTAGGTCTAAGAATGGTGCCAGGTCAGCTGAGCAGCCCCCCACCCATTCAACCACTGAGGCGCAGGGCTCCGATGCTCAGGTGTCTGCTGTGACCACAGATGACACTACCTCGGCAGCAGGGGAACAGATGTTGGGAAAGAAGGCAGCGTCTGGGCACAAGCGTAAGGTCTCGCATCATTTTCCAGCGGAAGAAGCGTCACAGCCCACAGTTGCAGCTCACATGTGAACCAGCTGCTACCTGGTGGGTGTTCTGGGCTTTTGGCGTCAGCTTTTGTAATTTGCACTAGGAATGGTTGTAGTAGTTCTGATAGGTAATCGTAGGCTGATGGCTGAATTGTACTAGGAGTGTAGTGAGAAGATATGCAGGCTAGTAGCTTCTTGTGATGCTGGAATAGGAATGTGGTAGTATTTCCCAGTTGCAGTGGCGCTGCCACGCTTTGGTCACTTCTGTAAGAACAATCCTTTGCTGATGCAAGCATGAAGCATGTGATTATGTGAATTTGTGCTTTATAGTCTCCTTAGCTGTGGTTGACGCACTTGGAGGAGAGATGGACGGCATCACAGCATGATGCTTTTGATTTTTGGCCTGTTGAATCTTGTGATGAACAGACAATCGAATTTCCCGTCATTTTTCCACGGAATGCCTTCTTCCAGCCATCCTAATTATGCCAGACTCACAAAAAATCTGTGAAAAGGGAAGGGACCCCACGCTGTCAGATACCGAATAAGTTTTTTTCTTCGGAGCTGCTAGCGCCCGGACGTCCGATCCGGGTGCTAGCATCGGACACCTTCCCGGCCACACGATTCGAGTAAGGAAGCGTATCAGCCGTCGGATCGTTTTGCAACGTATGTTGATGTTACGAAGTATGTTGCGAACACTTTTTCCATGTTGCGAACACTTTTTCCATGTTGCGAACCGTGATGCTTCCAACATTCATGAACGATGTTGCGAGCATGTTGCGAGCCATTACGAGCCATGTTGCGAGCATGTTGCGTGCAACATCCAAACATCAGCGGGCCTCCTCCCTCCTCCCCCATGTTGCGACCATGTTGCGACTATATTTCGATCATGTTGCGACCCGTGTTGCGTGCAACATCCAACATCAGGAGCTCTCCCCCCTCCTCCTTGACACAAATCGCAACATCACATGTCTGCAACATCGAAAATCAACATCCGCAACATTAAAATTCAATGTTTGCAACATCTAACATCAGGGGCACTCCTCCCCCTCCTCCTCGACGCAACACTCAACATCACATGTCTGCAATATCGAAACGCAACATCCGCAACATCGAAAATTAATATTTGCAACATCAAAATTATTTAGATCTAATTTTGAAACATTCACATGGACCACTCGCAACATATAAGAACACGGATGCAACATGTTCACACCGATTGCAACATGAAGACAAACGATTGCGTCATGAAGGCGACCAATTGCAACATGCCAAGAACACTAGTGCAACATCATATGAAACACTACGAAACATGTCGAGAACACATGTGCAACATCGATTGGTAGTGATTACGACATCTGTAGACAAACATTTGCAACATCCTAAAAAATTCAAGCTCTGGGGCATTAGAAACATCAACGTGAAAAAGATCATTTATCGCAACATCAATATACACTGATTGCAACATCTCAAGACAGATTGCAACACCGAGGCGAGGGCGAAGGCCGGTCCGTGCTCACTCGTCGCGAGGAGAAAGCGGCTCGCCGGCGGTGGCGGGCGGGGAGGGTCGGCGTGGCTCGCCATGAGTGGAGCGAGGGAGGGCTGCAGACGACGGGCCGACGACTCGTCGGCGGGTGGAGCAGGCAACACGCGGAATGGCGAGCTCCGCCCGCCTTAGAGGTGGGTGCTCACACCACCGCGACTCACCCCCGCTCGGCCGAGCTCCTCCGACCGCGTCTCGGCGTTGACCGGCGCTGCTCGATCCGTGTCGCGCGCCCTAGTCGGGCGCTCCGCCGGATCGACACCGCCGCCGCTCCTCACGCGCCACCCTTCCCAGCCGCCTCCTCTACCTCCCGACCTCCCAACACCGCCCCTAACCACCGCCTGCACACCCGCCCCGTCGATCGCCTACACGAGCCATCCCGGCCCAGGGGTGAGAATGGGAATTGGTCATTCTCGACCTCCTCTCTCAGTTCCCCACCTCCACAGGCGCCGCTGGTGCCGGGAAGGCTGCCGCCCACCACGATTAGAGCCGCCCCGTTCCCCTGTTCCTCTGTTCTGAGTCGAGGGAGGAAGAAGGCAGTTTTGCTTTGAGCTCCCTCCTCCTTTTTCCTTGCTACACCGAGACCCTTCCACTCTCTCTAATCTGTTTTGCCCGTCCGGACGCCCGTAGGGAAGCATTACCGTTTTTTCTTTCTTTCTTTCTGTGAGCAATCTGCGTTTTCTTTTTCTGTTGGGCATTGTGAACATGGTAGACTTGCTTGGTAGACTTGCTTGCTTGGGATTGGCCTAGCTTCAAATGGAATTGGAACAACTAACTAGCCGTTAGGGCCCAAACAGCCGAAAGATAAGTTTGGGCCAGGCCCAACTACTCCTTCTCTCTCAATATCCGAAATACACTTTTCTTTTATTTGGAACCCCAAAATCCTGAGAGCCGCGGCCAAAAGTTTCCGAAATCGAATCGGCTGCGGCAGCGAGCAGGAGCAGCCGGACCTCACCACGCCCCCACGGGCCCACCCGACCCCGCTCCCCCTTCCGTCGTCGTCGACCTCGCCGTCGCTGGCGCCCGGCGCGTCGGGACGCAGGGAGCAACGCGCGCCCGCGGCCCGCGGCTTTCTCCCGTCGTCAAGAGGCGCGCGGTCCTCTCCTGCTCGTTTTTGGTGGTGAGTAATCTCTCTAGCTTGCTTGGGCGGATTTACCTTGTGCTGAGAACTAGTGGCTGGTTCCGCCTCCCCCATTCCCAAATGGAATGCCATCCCCTGCTCCCCGTTGAGTTGGATGCCGATTTGATTTGTTTGCTTCGTGCGTGATGCTCTCCTATTGCTAATCTGACCAAAATCCCCCATTCGCTCATCCATCAGGTTGATCCCCTGAGCCCCCGATCGCGGCAAGCCGGCAAGGGTTTGGTTCCGTGAGGCTGGTGGGAGATGGGGGTAGAGGATTACCACGTGATCGGACTCATCGGGGAGGGCTCCTTCGGGAAGGTCTACAAGGGGAGGCGCAAGTACACTCGCCAGGTTTGGCTCCGCTGGCCTCGTCTCGTTTGCAGTTTTCTCGAACGGTTTCATTACACTACTCATCACTCATCATTCATCAGCGCCCCCATGGCATGAGACTGTCAGATTTGATTTTGGGTCATCAGTAATTATTGAGTGTGCACTTTTTCTGTCTGATTTTGGTCCAGACGGTGGCGATGAAGTTTATTCTGAAGCTCGGGAAGACAGATAAGGACTTGCACAACCTTAGGCAGGAGATTGAGGTAATAGACTGTTGCTGCTTATTGATCCATTTGCACTTTAAATTTCGGTATGTTTGCCATACAAATGAAGGGTTAGAGGTTGGGGATGGTTGCAGTGTGGGAGAGGGAGACATTGCCCCCGAAGCAAATGGTTGGATCTTTGTATGGAGGAACCACTGACCATATATATAGCTTACTATGGTGCCTCTTGTCTCATGATATCACAATTTTTGTAGATTCTCAGGAAACTCAAACACGAGAACATAATTGAAATGATTGATGCTTTTGAAACCCCTCAGGAGTTTTGTGTTGTCACAGAGTTTGCTCAGGTACACATGAACCTGGTTTGATTACTGTGGGCTATCTCAGCAACTATTGGCTTCATGGGTTTTGGTTGGCTAACTCTAAGTGATAATGCTTCTCCCAGGGTGAATTGTTTGAGGTACTCGAGGACGATGGATCCCTTCCTGAAGAACAAGTTCAGGCGATTGCTAAGCAGCTGGTATGATTGTATGAATGTCGCTCATGTTTTGTGTTTTTCACACATGATAGCAGCCCAGACTTTGTTTAGGTTGCCTTCATGGTTCCAAGCACCATTATTTTCAGGTAAAAGCATTGCACTACTTGCATTCAAATCGTATTATCCACCGGGATATGAAACCTCAGAACATTCTTATCGGGAAAGGATCTGTTATAAAGGTGCATTCTATTCCATATTGGCAATGATTGATTATTTTTCTATGTAAGTTTTAATAATTGACCAACACGAGTTTTCCTTTGGTGTGCATTATATGCTTGAAAGTAAGTTATCTTTCATGATCTTGCTCTCAAGATTCTGCCATCAGCATTTTTGTTATGCTCAGTAATTGTATACATATACAGTGTTCGCAGTTCTATATTCCTATGCAATTTTTTGATTCCATCTATTGTGTTTTTGTTTCCTGTTTAGTTTCTTATGGTATGGTATTTACTAGCTGTAGCCAATCATATTGCTTTAATGGCTATTCGTCTCAGCAATCATAGTGTTTGCTTTGTAAGCCTTGTTTATGAAATGATAGAAGTTCAATCGATGTTATTTACACTTGATACTTCTCTAGTTATAATTCTCATCCGTCACACTGCAAGGTTTGAGATTCCATTTCTAATTTTCTATTCTTCCTGCCTTCCACAGCTTTGTGACTTCGGGTTTGCTCGTGCCATGTCAGCCAATACTGTTGTATTACGCTCCATAAAAGGTATTCTATTTTGATCTTTACATGCTATTTGAGATTCACTTCCTGTCTTGCATTCTCTTTTTAAAAAATGGTGCTAGGTGGAGAAGCACCACTTCGCCTAGCACCTATTCTGTTTTTCTCTAGCCACTTGGTTCCTCTTAGCTGAAATTATTAACATTTTAAATCCTAAACTAAAGTTAATCTCAAACTTCAAAAATGTGTTATGTGATAGTGCTGTGCTGTCATGATGTTCATACACTTTTGAAGTTAAATTATTGCTGTAGATAGCTCACCTATCAATAGATTTGTCCCAACTACGCTTGTATCTGCTTAAATTTTGGAGTTGTATTAGTGTATTACAGTTCTTACAGTTGATTTCACTATACTTGCTTTTCCTATGTAGGTACACCTTTATATATGGCTCCTGAACTGGTGCGGGAACAACCATATAACCACACTGTGGATTTGTGGTCCCTTGGGGTTATCTTGTATGTACACTCATTCGTTTTTTTTCTATGTATATTTTTTTTACTTTTAAATTCTTCTCTTTCTAGTGGTATCTCCATATCATCGTGTCATATTTATTTTCTTGTATCTTGCTTGAGGACCAGGTATGAACTGTTTGTTGGACAGCCCCATTTTATACAAACTCAGTCTATGCCCTTATACAAGGTTACCATGCTTATTTTAGATACATCACTTGCTGTCATTTCTTTTCTAAATATCAAAACTGACTATCCTCTTGAATATGACAGGATCCTGTGAAATATCCAGATAATATGAGTGCAAACTTTAGGAGCTTTCTGAAGGGATTACTAAACAAGGTCACTAATGGAATTTGCCTTCAGAGGACATCTGTTGAATTAATTCATTTCTCCTTTTCGTGTGTAATGTTGTTGTTTGATGGAACAGGAGCCTCAAAGTAGATTAACCTGGTCGGCATTGTTGGAACATCCATTTGTCAAAGATGATTCAATGGAATCAGCAGCTGTAAGTATTTTGAGTTACATAATACAATAAATAAAGGAATTCTTGTTTCCCCCCTAAAAATTAGTAGTTTGAGTACCACAAGAATTCAAATAGTAACTAAATGTTATCATTTATCTTTTACCCAGGATATACGAACTGCACCTTTTGAAGCTAAATGTTCTGTGAATAACTGTAAAGCTGAAGAAATCCAAACTTCAAAGATTCAAGCTGCTCCTGCTGATCCACGAAGTACAAAATATTTAAATACCCAACCTATTTTCAAGTGCTTAGACATTCTTTTTCCAAATTCTATATGCTGAACCAATTATAATATTATGCAGGTCAGAATACTGTTACCAACAGGGAAAATGCTTCAGAGAAACTAAAAGATAACAAAAACGTAGACCACCATGCCTCATCTACTGGCACTGTTCTTGAAAGCAGCACTCCCTCAGGCATGTTACTATCCAGACTAAAGATTATATTGAGGTTTCTGAATAGCATTTGAGGTGGCAGTGGTGTGTTTCAGAAAAAAAGTTATGTTTTATTTTTCCAGTAGTATGCAGTTAGGGGTGTTTTTCAAGAGTTGTTTCCCGCAATACTCAGAATTGCAAAGTAGGATTTTAGGCGGGGTGTTTGTCTGTTCCTGGATGTTGAGTTCTTTGAACCTTTAATGATGTATTTGTTCCCAATATAGGATAAATTTGAGTCTCATAGTATGGTAGATGTTTTTATGCATACTGGAGCTCATTATTCATGTGCACTTCATCATTTCAGAGTGTACAGCTTTAGATAAGCTGGAAAAAACTTCACAAACAGTTACAGGTGCAAACAGCATTCTTGAAGATAGAGAAGCACTGTTGAACATTCTCAGCCCCATCAGAATTTGGTTGCATAATCCTCCAAACTCACCCAGGTAGATTTGTAACTTATTGTTTGCCATTCCACATGTGCTATGCAGATGCTCTTTCTTTTTATTTATTTCTAGGAATCAGGAAGAAAGAAAATAGTAAACCCATAGTAATATGGTATTGTTAAAGTTGCTACCCACCATCCACATACTTCCTCAACAGATGTGTCCACACTGCATTGTGTTGGCTGTATCCATATGATCACTTTTCATTTATGTGTTCTCTAAATTTGACATGCAGTGGTATTTAGTAATATATAATAATGCACTTGCTGTCTAGAGACACCACATTAAATAGAATATTAACATGAGAACACTGTTAAGTCTAAAATCCACTCAGAGAAAAGGTTGTAACTGTTGTTTCTTTTAGTTTCCTCATGAGAATTTATCAATTGTAACATATACTTGTTCAACTTTAACAGGGAACTGAACTTTGATGGAGTATATCAGTCACTTCGAATTGTTAAAAATTTAATTGATGCTGGGTCATGTGCAGCGACTGATGGCATCATCTCTACATTTCTTGATTTTTCAAGTCTCATTATCAGAATTAATCATTCAGATGCTTACGACCCTGCAGTTAAGGTATTTACATGGACATGCTGTACTTTTCAACTCTTTGTTCAATATAAATATTGGTTCATCTAGTAAAATAACATATCAAAGGAAGCAACCTATGTTCTAAAATTTTCAGTTTTGGAAACATAAAAGTAATTCTTACATTCTCTTGGCTTCTTTGATGGCGTAATTTGTTTTGTATAACCAAGTTTTTTATTTGCAGTGCCTAGCAATTGTACAAAAGCTACTTGGTATAAGTGGAGATGTTATTTTAAGTTCTTATTACAGATACTGGTCCTCCCTGTATGAGCTTTATTCTCAGGTCACACTGTGCTACCCACTTCAGGTTTTATCATCAACTATGTTTACTCTCTTCTTGTGATCGTTAGGGTTTTGACTTTTGATATGCAGATTATTGTATCTACTGTTGATCCATCTGGAAGAATATTTCGTGAGTCAACTGCATGCCTTGCACTGATGTTATTTCGGGTCATTTCTGGGCTGAAAGCAAGTATGTCATCTGAAGGCCCAAAGCCAGTTGAAGAAAGTCTCCTCAAGATCATTGATCATGCAAGGAGGTCTCACTTACTAGAGCTCTTGTGCAAGTGCCTAATAGCTTCAGGTTCAGGCATAGTATCAGGTTCTACTAACATGGTACCTGCAGCTTGTGAGGCATGCAAGGCTATTTGGTATCTAGCTCATGCTGTTGACATTATGTCCATTACTGCGCAACATTTCTCATTTCCATTAGCTAACTCAAGGCAACGTGTTGATTTGAAGCTGGACGATAAATTGCAAGGTTCAATAGCAGATTCAAACTCTACTGATATTATAAATAGATTTTCCAAATCATTTCTAGGTTCTCAGCCAATGCAGGTTGCAGTTTATCACTGCTTGCATAATGGTCTAGAATCGACTATTCATGCCTCCCTTCAGGTAATCCTCCAATGCTTGTTGATCTATGAACCATAATTTCTCTTTTCACACATCACTTTTCACTTTCCAGTGCTGTTAGATACAACTTTTTAGGTCTACAACAACAACAACAACAACAACATAGTATTTTGTCCCAAGCAAGTTGGGTAGGCTAGAAATGAAACCCAATAGAAACATACAACTTTTTAGGTCTAATAGACAAAAAAATTAAGAAGATAAGTGGATTGTTTCTACCTGTAACAGACCCAAGCAGCATTGCAGTATCATTGCTGTTCTCTAGTCTATTCTAGTCTAGTGTGCCTTCATGGCTTCATGCCCCAGCTACTTTTCATCTCCATAAAAAACAGGTTGCACTGTGAAATACTGAAATATCAGTCAGTGAGTGAACAGTAATTGACATTGCATGGTTCTTCCCCTTCAGTTCACAACTTCACATACCATACCACGTTAGGTGGTGCTTGGAAAAAAAGATTGAAATGATTATTCCTGTTAGTGTATATATGTATGAGTGACCCATATGGCCTGTGTAGCCCATAGAGGCCCATGTATAGCTAACTCTATATACCCACCCTTCTAGGGTTGGAAGAATACACAGGGAAATTATTCCCCAAACATGGTATCAGCTAGGTCTTCTTCCTCCCATCTTTCCGGCCGCCTCCTTCCTGCTGCCACCCGCCTCCCCTGGCCATGGCTGGCCGCGCCCCTCCTTTCTCCTCCTTCCCCCCACCCTCCTATGCCTCCATGGTGGCCGGCGGACTCGCGCCTGGCGCGGTCGCGCATGGACTCGTCGCCCACCCACGCCGCCCCTTCCGACCCTGCGACGTCGATTCGCCGCCGTACTCCCTGCGGCGCACTAGGCGCGGACTGGGACCTCTGCCCAGGCGCGGCGCTGGGACCTCCCCGGCGGGGCGGCGTCCGGCCTCGATTCGTCCGCCGGCCACGATTCCGCCCCTTAGCGCTCACACAGGCGCGGCGGCGCCAGGGCCAGCGCGCCATGGCCGGCCTCGACGCCGGAGCTGCCGGGGACGCGCCGTGGCAGCCTCCATGCCCTGCTGCTCATGGCCTCTCACCCACGATTACGTGATTTCTGCTGGGCATCTGGTGCCGCCCTCGCTCTTGGGCGCGCGCCAAGACAGCGGTTTGACTCACTGCAGCCGCCTGCCCCCTCTTCGCCGACTCTCGCTGCGCCGCAGCTGGCCCGCCTCCACTTTGGCCGCGTGCCGTCTCGTTGGGCCTTCTCCGGCATGGGTGCTCCTCCCGCCACGCAGTGTCGGTCTTGTGGCGCGGGTGGCGCCTTCGCGGCGGACCGGGCGCCCGCTCTTCCTGTGGCTCTCACTCTCGGCTCATGCCACCGCCTCTTCCGCCGCCGCCTCCCGGTGTCGCTCCCTCCACCGTCACCGCGCCGTGCCCTTCTGCTCTTGAGATCGCAGGCCGAGGAGGCGTCGTGTGCTGCCCTCGCCGGGAGCACGAGCGCTACGGTTGACGACGCTGCTGCCCAGTCGCCGAGGCGAGCGCTTCCACGCCTCTGGGGAGCGCGTCGCTCTTCTCCGCAGCTTCGCCCTGCAGCGCCCCCGAGTCTTTGGACCCCGAGTGGCACGGGCGACCCCATGGTCGCCTACCCACCTTCAGCCACGTCCGCGCATCAAGAACTGGTCACCGTCTCTCCTCGACTCCACCTCCACCTCCTACGCTCGATGGAGGGACCAGATTCTCCTCGTGCTCGTTGCTACGCCTCGACGGCCACGCCACGTCCTCTCGACACTCCCTCGTGCTCGCGACGTGGCGGCGCCGCGTGACATCGCCATGTCTGGATCTCGGGACCATCGATCTCCGTGACATCGTGACTCCGGATCCCGCCGCGTGATGTGGCTTGCCCTCGAGACTCCGGTTTCGGGAGTGCACGACACGCGCCCTCCGGCTCGGCGCGCCGCCGCCGGCAGGTGACTGTCCGTGAGACTCACGGAAGATGAAGAGCACGGCAGATGGGCTTCAGCGACCTCACACGGTCCGAGCACGTCTTGGTCCTCGGCGTTCAAGGGCCTTCCCCAGCCTACGAGGCGCGGACGTTGCTCACTCACCGCGCCACCCACCTTCCCGCAGTCCGTGATGCCCTCACCCGGAGGAGCTCACCCGGGCCTCCACACACCTACCTCGACTACGTCTTCCTCCACCTCTCACGCCTCGCCTGCCCCACCGTCCTCCGCCTCGCTCCCGCCTCTCCTTGGTGCTCCTCCCAGGCGGGCGGTGGCGGCCGCGGCCATGGGCGTGGTGGTGGGGGTCGTGGGGCCACCAGATCCGACCCAGCCTCGCTTCTTCCCGAGTGCGCCTGGCCGACCTTCTCCCGTGGTCGCGTATCTCCATGTGGCCCCACCAGGTCGGGGAGGGCCTCGTCCGCACGCGGGCACCGTGTCATGAGTCGCCTCCACGTCGACTGGACTCCACCTCCTCCGCCACCCACCCGTGGTGGCGGGGTGGGATCAGTGTAGTGCTTCACCTTGACCTTTTGACTGCTTGGCACCGAGTGGATCGCCGACTCGGGTGCCTCTTACCACACTACTCCGGATGCGGGTATCCTTTCTTTTGTCCGACCTCCTCACCCCTCTTGTCCTCTTCCATCATGGTCGTGATGGTTCTTGTCTTCCGGTCACTTCTGTGGGTTCTGCTCATGGTCCTTTCCGTCTCTCTAATGTCCTTGTTGCTTCTCAGATGGTTCACAATCTCCTTTCTATTCGTCAATTCTTGACAATTCTTGTTACGTGGAGTTTGACACTTCGGTCTTTCTGTGAAGGATTTGGTCTAGGCGCCCACTCTCCCATTGTGATAGCACCGGCCCCTTTACACCTTTCGGCTTCCTACCTCCGCTGCCTCTACTTCACCTTCGTCCTCCTCGTCAGCTGCTCTCGCCGCGACTCCGTCTTCCACCACCTGGCACCGCCGCCTTGGTCATCCGTGTGATGTTTTGGCCTCGGATTAGTCGTAGTAGCGATGTCTCTTGTACTAGGACCATGAGCACCTCATCATGCATGCCAACTTGGTCGACATGTCCAGCTTCCTTTTTCTACTTCTTCTTCGCATGCTGTGCATGCTTTTGATCTTATCCACTGCGATTTGTGGACTTCTCCTGTACTCAACATTTCTGGCTATAAGTATTATCTGGTGATCATTGATGATTTTTCTCACTACTCCTGGACCTTCCCTTTGCGTGCCAAGTCTGACACCTTTCCCACCCTCCTTCACTTCTTTGCACAGGTGTCACTCGTTCGGCCTCACCGTTAAGGCCGTCCAGTGCGACAACGGTCGTGAGTTCGATAACTCCACCTCTCGCTCCTTCTTTCTCTCCCGAGGTGTTCAATTGCGTATGTCTTGTCCGTATACTTCCCCACAAACGACAAGGCGGGCGCGCTGATTCGGACCACGAGAGCGTCATGCGCGACTCTTCTCGATCCGAGCCTCCCCGCCCGCTTACGGGCGAGAGCTTTCACCGCCACCTACCTTATCAACCGTCTTCCTTCCACCGCTTCTCCCGCCCGACTCTCACGCGCTCTTCTGCACCCCTCCCACTTACGCCACCTTCGTGTCTTGATGCGCTTGCTGCGAACCTGCTCTTCTTTCCTCACAAGCTCCTCGCTCGACACGTTGTGTGTTCCTTGGTTACTCCACGACCATAAGGGGTACCATGCCTGATCTCGCCTCGTGGGTTCTTATCTCCCGACATGTTGTGTTTGACGTCGGACTTCCCTTTCCTCCTCCTCCACACCCTCCGATCGACATTGAGTCCATGTTCTCGACCCGGTGGTGCCGCCCACTGTTTACATTTTCCTTTTCCAAGGGTCCTTCTGCACCACTCGGCTCCTCAGTAGTGCCCTGCGCCTGAGCCTCCTCTTGCACCACGCAGGTTCGGTGCCATTCTCGCACGACGTGGGCTTTGGTGCCTTCGGCGCCCTGCCCGGCGCCTCGACGCCTCGCCGCCACACGCGCCCCGGTGCCCTCGCCGCGCCACACGTGGCTCCGGGCGCCCCCGCCGCACGCCCGCCGCCACCACCTGCGCTACGCCGCGCTCGTGCGGTGTGCAGCGCCGTCCGGTGCCTCCGCCGCACGCCTTCTCGGCTCCTCCACCGGCGGTGCCGTGGACTATGCTGCCTGCGCTATGTCTACGGCGCCGCTCCACTCCGCCTCCTCCACCACTCACCGAGCTGCCTCCGCCTCTCCACCGGCGCCCACACCACCTCCGCCGCCACCACCACGCCGCCTCGGGTGGAGTAGGTACCACCACGGCCATCCATCGGGATCCTCACCACACCCATCCCATGGTGACCGGCGCGGGGTTCTTCGCCGCTGCTCTCTCCGCCACCGAGGGGAGCGCGGCTTTCTCGATCCGGCGTCGGTTCGTGAGGCTCGCGGATCCGAGTGGCGTCGTGTGATGGAAGAGAGACGGAGCTCTTCTTGCCAACGCACTTGGGACCTTGTCGCGTCCGTCGGGTTTGCAATGTGGTGACCGGCAAGTGGATTTGGACAATCAAGCGCCGTGCTGATGGTACTCTGGAGCGCTACAAGGCGCGTTGGGTCCTTCGGGGGTTCACTCAGCGTCCCGGTGTGGACTATGACGAGACTTTCATCCGGTGGTGAAGCACCTGACATCGCCGTTCTCTCTTTGGCTCTCTCTCGGTCTTGGCTGCAGCTCGATGTCAAGAATGCATTTCTTCATGGCACTGAGAGAGATAGTCTCACCCAACCAACGCGAGGTTTGTGGACTCCGGTTGTCCGGATTTGGTCTGCTGGCTGAACAAGTCTCTCTAAGGTTTGAAGCAGGCTCCTCGGGCATGATACTCTCGGTTTGCCACCTTCTTGCTGACACTGGGGTTTGTTGAGGCCAAGTCAGATACTTCGTTGTTCATATATCACCATGTTGATGGGGTTGCCTACCTCCTCCTCGTTGATGACATTGCCTCGATCCCAGCCCACTACTTCAGGATTATCACCTCACCGGCAGGAGTTTGCCATGAAGGATCCGGGTCACCTTCACCACTTCTTGGGCGTGATGTTGAGCCCTGTCGACGGGTCTTCTCCTTCACCGCCGTGATGCCCTAGATATCCCGGAGCGTGTCGGGATGACGATTGCAAGCCTTGCTCCTCCTTGACACTCAGCGGCTGCTACTCGGGTGATCCTGTGGCGATCCTACGCGCTCCATCTTCTTTGAGCTTTACTGACTCACTTTCACCCGACCGGATCTCACCTATCTGTCACGGATCCGCCTCCATATGCATGATCCGCGGAGTCACACCTTGCTGCGTGGCGCCTTCGCCGCTACGTCAGGGGCCGCTGACTACGGCTTGGTCCTCCACCGGTCTCCGTTCTTGAGCCGGTCGCCTACATGACGCCGATCGGGTGCGGGACACGCGCCGCTCTACCTCGAGTTATGCCGTTTTCCTCGGCAACCTGATCTCTGATCGTCAAACGACGGTAGGTTGTCTCCCCGAGTCTTTGAGAGGCGGAGTACCGTTGCTAACGGCGTGGTGAGGCGTCTTGGCTCGGCTCTTGGTACACTGCCCGCTCACCAAGAGCACGCCTGCTTGCGACAACGCTGCCGTGTACCTCTCCACCAACCCGGTTCAGCATCAGCGGACGAAGCATGTGGAGATTGACTTGCATTTCGTTCGTGACCGGGTGGCCATTGGCGATGTTCGGGTTCTCCATGTACCACCATCTCCCATTCGACATCTTCACCAAGGGTCTTCCTCCTCGACCTTCTCGAATTCGGTCCAGCCTCAACGTAGCGGTGGCTGGTTGTGGCTGCGCCTGTGTGAGTTTCTTTCTTTGTTGGCCAGTCTTGTACACCGCTGCGCCGGTAGTCCAGACTGCGGGGGGGTGTTAGTGTATATATGTATGAGTGGCCCATATGGCCTGTGTAGCCCATAGAGGCCCATGTATAGCTAACTCTATATACCCACCCTTCTAGGGTTGGAAGAATACACAGGGAAATTATTCCCCAAACAATTCCTAACTCATGTCAAAACAAAAGGAATGCATTTTCTGATGCAATAATAGAATTGATTTAGTGTCTTATAGCTGAACTTACTCTATTTCATTGATTCTCATGCATCTATATGTTGCTCTTCAGCTTATTTCAAGGGCTTGTCTGTTGAATGTGCCTTTCTGTGAGATAATTTGTTGCCCATTGAGTTCATCATCAGTCAATGAAGCAGAATATGGTGGAGACGGCACAATAGTATCTGATATGTTTTCTTTGTTATCACTGTGTGGGTCATATTTAAATAAGGAATCCAAGGGGAACAGCAATCAGAAAAGCAAATTATCCAACCCTCATGCTCTAGTAGTTCACTGCTGCCTTGCATTAGCAGTAATTGCGACAAGTCTGAAGTTAGAGGGGAAAACTTCAGCTTCAGTTATCCTTACAAGCTCTCAGAAGAAACAGCGATCTAGGCTTTCAGTCATTGCACACCTTTCTTCAGTTGATGATACAGTTAAAAGTTGTCTGCAGCCACATTGTGCATCTGCAATGCTTGCATTGTCATCACTTATCTCGCTTGAAAATGGAGCGCAAAGCAGATCTTCTGTTTGTGAAACAGCCCTTGCATTGTTTCCTCGTGGCAACACTTCACACACAATTGAAACTTTGGTTATCTGATGGAAGTGAGGCACTCTGTAGATATAATGCTGGTCTGCTGAATTTGTTTGGCCTCCGTGATGGAAGTATTGGGCTGTTGGAGACAAGATTGAAATGGGTGGGCCATTGGCCATTGAGCAGGCCTGTTCAGTTGGCATTCCACGGCTTCTAATTCAATTGCTTACTGATGGATACTCAAAAGAGACCTTTGAAGTGAAAGATAGTCCAGTACATCGCAGTGGATTGTCACCATTGGGAGTTGTATGGACCCTTTCTGCTTTATCTCATTGCCTTCCTGGTGGAATTTTCCGAACTTTTGTACAGCAGGGAACAGTTAAAGCTTTTAACTGACTTGTTATCTGATATACACCTGAAGGCATTGGCAGCTTGGACAGGTCTTGGTGGTGGAAAGAGGGGAGTTCGGGAACTGATAAACTCTGTGATTGATATTTTGGCATTTCCATTTGTTGCAGTGGAGAGTTCTCCAAATGTACCCTCAACATCTGCGTCCATCAATAGTGGCTTCCTTCTCAATGTTGCATCTCCTGGTAGAAGAATTGGTATTGAGAATAAGGAAATGCTCAAAATTATCGAGCATAACATGCCTCAATACCTTCAAGTTCTGTTAGAGGTCTGATTCATTGACTCTACCCTTTTCTTATTTACCGGTGAACATTCCCATAGGTTTTCTTTCTTTTTCCAGGTTGGTGTTCCTGGGTATATACTTCAAAGTCTTGATTATGTTGACGTGGAAGATCTAGCAAGACCCTTGGCCATTGTAGCCAAAATGGTGCGCTACCGTCCTCTAGCTTTGCAGCTTCTTAAAGAAGGTCTTCTAAATCCAAGTAGAGTAGCAGCATTACTTGAGGGTCCTACTGCAAAGGACACTTTGCTCGACCTCCTCATGATAATTTCTGATCTTGCTCGGATGTCCAAGGTTTGTTGTTTCTTGGCTTATTGGCACTTGTCTTATATGACCTGGGAAGATGTCAAAACTTGGTCAGATATATATATTGACAGTTTTGCACATTGTGTTTGTGATTGTGCCCAGGACTTTTATGAACCCATTAACAAAGCTGGGGTCGTTGGATTTTTAAAGAACTTTTTATCAAATGAAGACCCTGATATAAGAGCAAAAGCCTGCAGTGCCATTGGCAACATGTGTCGTCACAACTCCTATTTCTATAGTGCACTTGTAAGAAAACAAAATCTATTTCTTTGCAGACAGAAACTGTATGCAATTGTCTTGGACAAAATATTGAACTCTGCTGTTGTTTTGGTAACAGGCGGCAAACAAGGTAGTTCAGCTCGTGGTTGACAGATGCTCTGATCCTGACAAGCGCACTCGGAAATTTGCATGTTTCGCTGTAAGTTTATAAAACACCTTCAAATTCAAGAGTCTTTGGAATTTGTATCCTTCAAGTTTCAAGACAGAACAGAATCCTTCCTATCCTATCCATGCAGATTTGATTTGATTGCTTTTGCTGTTTCAGGTTGGCAATGCTGCTTATCATAATGACAAGCTATATGAGGAACTCAGGCCTTCCATACCGCAGCTCACCAAGCTGCTTGTTGCTCCTGAGGAGGATAAAACCAAAGGCAACGCTGCAGGGGCGCTCAGTAATCTAGTGAGGAACTCCGATCTACTCTGCCAAGACATCATCTCCCAAGGCGCAATTCAGGTTTCCCAACTCTTGACTGTCTTTCTGTTCACTGAAAAATGTCTGACTGAAGGAAACATTGCACTTTGCCCATGACTTGACCTCTCATCTCCCGACTCCCTGATCTCTGTCGTGCAGGCCCTGCTGAAGACGGTCAGTAGCTACTCCACAGTTGCCCTGAGCCCCAGCAGAGAAGCTGTCACTGAATCACCCCTGCGAGTCGTGCTCTTCGCCCTCCGCAAGATGTGCGACCACGCCGTCTGCCGGAACTACATCCGATCCTCAGAGCTCCTCCCGGTCATTGCTCACCTCCGGCAATCACCTGATCCGACGATCTCCGAGTACGCTTCTGACATCGCCAGTAAAGCTTACAAAGCTTGAAGCTTCATTCTCTGGGCTGGCGCAGTACGCGCGGGTGTCACGTTCTTTCTACACACGGCATGATCGTGCCACCGTACCCAGGAGTCTGCAATCCATTTGTGGATGTGTATGCTTTGGCCCAAAGGGAAACGAAGTCCCAGTTTCTTGTACAATGCTGTACATCACAAAGTCTCTCCGATCAGTCACATGTCGTGGTTACACGACGTTGTATGCTTCTAGGTGTTTGGTGCACATTAGTGGAGTTCTATGCTTCTAGGTGTCCTTTTATGCTTTTTGATGATTGAGGCTTGGTAAATGTCACGACATAAAACGAATCGGTGTCTTATCTGTCACGATGAATCTAACAGGGAATTTCTATCAAGTAGTATAGAGGGAGGGAAAAAATGAAAATGAAAAATCGGCCACGTCGCCTCCAGTCAGCGAAGCGGGGCAAGCGCGCTCGTATTGGGCGTCAAAATGGCGGAAAAACTGCCTCAACTTGCCGTTACGGTGGAAGCGGAACGTGGTTTCGTGTTCCTCGTCCCATCTTTTCATTTCGAACGGAAAGGAAGCCCCGGTAACCATTCTGCTGCGCTTTGGAGCGGGAAACGGCGGCGGCGCTGGAGATGGCGGGCGTTCCGGGCGCGGGCGGCGGCGGCGGGCACCCAAAGAGGTACGTACGTGCGCGGCGGCTCGCTCTCCATCCCGTCGTCTCCGCGAGCGGCGGGGCCCCCGATGGTTTGATCCTTGCCGGTAACGCATTTCGTTCGCAGGGTCGAGCGTCCCAGGCGAGGCGCGGTTGCGGGCGGCACGATGGCAGCGCCGCCGGGCGTTGGGTTCGGGAGGAGCGGCTGCGCGGGTGCGGAGGCGGCGCAGGACGGAGGTCCCGCGGCGGGTGGCCGCGTGGGGAGGTAAGGAACCCTTTTTTGGGGAGTAAGGTTTAGGGGGGGATAAATTTTGCTAGGACTTTGTTACAGTCGGCATTCCCTTGCGTTTAAAGGAAAGCTACACGCGAATAAATTGGTACAATTGTTGATTCAGTAGGCGGGCATTCGCCGCCTTGCGACTTCTTGCTTTGGTAATTGGTATTATCTTACAGCAACTCCAGTTTGGCAAACCAACTTGGCATCCATCTAATTTTGGCAAAACAAGAAAAATTGGTCTCCAACAGTTTGACAAACCAACTTGGCAAAACTCACCTCCCCACGCGCATATATGCCCGCGCGGATCGTGGTTGCCATTGTCGTTTTCCTGTAGGTGGAGGGTGAAAAAAGAAATAAAGAATAGAGAAGGATTCCTGATATAAGTTTTCAAGAGGTGGAAATACATAAACATAATTTTGTTTCTCTTAGGATTCCTGATGTAAGTTAGATCTGGGTTTGACAAGTGAATTATGCCAAATTATTGGAGATGAACTCTTTTTTTACTTGGTATATCTTTTTAGAAGTTGGCAAAACACAAAATTTGTCAAGTAAAATTTGACAAACTCTTGGAGATGCTCTTAGGCATTGTTTGGCAGGGGAGGGAAAAAATTTCGTCTTAGGAAATCTTGCATGCATGAAGTATTAAATGAAGTCTATTTCCAAAAACTTTTTCACAGATAAGTGCAACTCTGCGCGACGAATCTAACGATTTTACCCGGGGTTGTGGAGGTAGTTTTGAAAACTGACTTTATTTAGTACCCTTAATAAGTGGTCAAAGAGAGTGGAAAATTTTCTCTCTCTCCAACCAAACTCTGCCTTTTTTGGATTTATTGTCAGGGGTTTTGCTCTGCTGCAGCAAATGTTGATAGCTGCCTTGGGTGTTGACTTACAGTCTCTGCATTTATTTGGTGTAGGTGTCACCGGGAGATAAGGGAGCCAAAACTAGGCCGTGTGAGTGCTTATGAGCAGTCGTTGAAACAATATGTTGATAAAAAGTCCAATATTGTTATCAATCCGGCAATAGGCATGTCCTTCGATTCCCAAGCTGATGCATTTGAGTTCTACAACTTGTATTCCTGGGAAGTGGGGTTTGGAATACAATGGAATGACAGGTCTAAGAATGCAGACAAAGGTGTTATGGTGCAAGAGATAGTCTGCAGCTGTGAGGTGAGTACATGTTCTGCTTATGCTTCCATTGGTATGTATAGTTCAAATTTCAATCACGAGAATGTGAGCATCTTAGTTGTGAAAATGTCTGTGTGTTTTAGGGCAAAGCAGAGCCGTCCAGCTCTGCATCTGTGAGAACTGATTGCAAGGCGAAGATCCAGCTACACAAATTTAATGACGATGGATGGTACATCCTACAGTTCCGAGGCGATCACAATCATCCCCTCTGGCATATGCAGTGAAAACTTGATTTGGCCTTCTCACAAACATCTCGAGCCCTACACTAAGGACATGGTACGCCGTCTTAGGGATAACAATGTTGATCTGCATAGGATGCGGTACCTCATTTATAGCTTTTTTGGGGCCATAAAGAAAGTCATGTTCAATAAGTGGGCTTTGAAGTCGTTGTGTGAGTCTATATCCAGGGAGGACCCAGACGAAGATGAGGAGGAATGTAAGATAATTGAGTTGTTTGATGACTTCAGTTCGTTGAGAAGGGATGATCCAAGCTTCCAGTTTCGTGTTGAGTTGGATGATACTAAGTTACAGTTTAAGTCTGTGTTATGGACGAATGGGCGTAGCAGGATGCAATATGCACATTTCGGTGATGTGATAACATTTGATACAACATATAGAAGTAAGCTGTATGACATGCCTTTTGGCTTGTTTGTTGGTGTTAATAATCACTACCAAAGTGTCATACTAGGAGGAGTGCTGATGCAATATGAGACAATGGAAACTTTCAAATGGGTGTTCCGTGAGTTCATTACATTAATGGGGGGTAAAGCTCCAAGTACTATTCTCACAGGTACATTCTTTTTCCAAACTTGATCGTGTTTTTCAGTTCTGATTTGCTGCTTCACAGTTTTCCAGCTGACATTAACTCCATTGATTATGCTAAATCTAGGCCAATGCCATGCGATGGAAGTTGCAATCCAGGAGGTGTTACCAGATACGACTCACAAATGGTGTAAGGTGCAGGTGCTGAGCAAGGAGAATGAGTTCCTTGGGCCAATTTGTTCAAAGAAGACTGGATTTAAGGATGACTTCCAAAAGATCACTGATAGCATGTTGACTGTTAGAGAGTTCGAGTCTGCTTGGCAGCACCTTCTAGATAAGTACACCTTGCATGGCAATGTATTCCTTTCTCAGATTTACGATTCTCGACATAAATGGGCGAAGTCCTACTTCAAAGAGAAGTTTTGTGCCAAACAGACTAGTATTCAAAGAAATGAGTGCGCAAACTATTTATTTAAGGGTTATGTGCCACTGGATTTATCTATCAACATGTTTGTGCGACACTACAACAAAATCCAATCTGATCTTGATTCAAAGGAAAGCTTCGAGGAGAATAGGAGTAGGAAGGTAATATGTCCTGCATTACCAATATGTTGGCTGCCATTTTTTTCTCCGCTGGTGAGTTCTGATATGAATTTCTTTCCCTGCAGAGGTCCAGAGTTATGAACAAGGGAGTTCCAGTTGAAGAGCATGCTGCAAAGATCTACACAAGGGCTATGTTTGAAAAGTTTGATGAAATAATTTTCCAGTCTGGTTTGTATATGGTGGATGAAAAGGTGAGGGGGAAGGCATATCTGGCAAGGCACATTAGGAGTGACTGCCGGGAGAGTTGGTCTCAGGTGGAGTTTGAGGTTACCATTTGGGATGAAGATGGTGCAGTTGTTTGTGAGTGTGGATTGGGGGATCACATGGGGATGCCTTGCTGCCATGCAGTGAAGGTAAGGTTTCCACGGTGCCTGAGATTGTGACATGGGATTTTGTTTTCTTAATGCAATGGTGCCTGATTTCAGAGTGACATTTGTGTCAATGCAGGTGATGATACACTTGGGAATGTTAGAGATTCCAGCTGGAAATATTGTGAAGCGCTGGACGATGGATGCTAGGGATATTTTGCCGGCTCATATGATTGAATTTGACAATGATAAGTTGGCAGAGAACTCACAGTCCTATAGACTGTCGGGTTCGTTCATCCTTGCCTTGGAGTGTGCAAAGTCTGGTTCCAGGAGTGATCAGACTTATGAAGCAGCGTTGGCAGGTCTGCTTCAATTGGAGCAGGATCTTTTGGAGCTCAACGAAGTCACCGATGATTCTGTGTTGTCCGAGAAACGCAGCTGTTGTGCTGCCCAGGGTTCTGATGTGCAGGGCATGTCTGCTGCAGCTACATATGATGCTACCTTGGCAGCCCAGGAACGGAGAACTGAAGTAGAGGCGCCTGGTCCTAAATGCAAGATTGTTCAGCATCATACCCAGGCAAAAGGATCACAATAGATGTGTACGTGCCAAAGCGTGTGGGGTGGTTGTTCTGTACTCATCGAGGAACATGTGAGTGGCGGAGTTTGGTTGGTATTTAGTCCGGTCAGTAGGAATTTAGTGGGACGCTGGACCCGGGACCTTTTTCTTTTGCTAAGTATTGTAAACTTTCAGTGACGCTGAGACTCAAGACAGTTCCAAGCTGCATGGCATGCGAAACTTACAATGTTATATTTGTCATGCTTATAATCTGTGCAAGGTGCCATCCACTTTCGATATGCGCATATGGTGTGTGCTGGCTCCTATTAAGAGGTTGAGTTCCTATTGATACTTGGGCCAGTCACGTCTCAGGAACTTGACGGTTTTCCCAAGAAATTTCTGTAAAAATCACAACATTTTGTTGGCGTTGCACCTTTGCCTTGTTTGCAGTTGAGCAGTTGTAAATAACAACCTCTCAACATAGAAAAGCAAAATTTAACACAGGTTTCCGCAGGGACTATTGTTGTTGGGGCGTAGCTTTTATTTTTTTTAAAAGGTAATGGCCTAAGTAACCACAAGGACAAGGGAAATTATAAATGTGGAAACAAATGTGGCATAATCAGCAGTGTCATTCTTGAGCTCATGGGCCGTAGCCATAGAGTTCAGTTGGCCCACTGGCCCGGTGCGTCGTCCCTCGTGTCCTCTTCAGTCCATGTATGTGTACCTGTGCGAGAGATTGTTTTCTCGCGTGCTGCAACAAAACGCTTTGATGACTCAGTTGGTACCAATCCATTAGGCCACAATGATGAATAGGAAATTTGCCACCCCATCAAAGTACTACACCTTGCTCATTGGATTTATGCTGCCTAAACAACTATACTCTTTCTGCTTTTCTAAGGTTCATCTGATTTGTTTAAATGTATATACATTCTTTATACAAGTCTTACTAGTATAAACACCAACACAATCTGTTTCAGCCATATTTTTCAGTTCTGTAATTCAGTATTCGATAAAGAAAACACATCTACTAACTCCAGTAAGGAAGTAAGGTTAACACCAATTTAGAAAGGCCATTTGTGTCCAGATTTTTCAGTATCTGTACTAGGCTGAATTCACCAACTACTCGAAAACAACAGTGTTGTAGAGCACAGTTTGACTTCTCGAAATCTGATCCACCTAACAAAATTTCTGTGCAATTATACGCAGTCTTTAATTTTATGGTTTTACAGTGATGAACAACCCGAGTCTTGAATAACTAATGTGCATAACCAGTATGTAGTAGGGGGACCAAGAGTATAATGATTTTTTTTTTAATTTTGCATGAGTTCTTGTGAAGTAGACACCACATGAGTACATAAGGCAAACAATATTCATCTGTAGTTTTGCCACCATTGTTGACAACAGTGTACAACACCCAAGGGGATTTCCCTTTTACATTCAGAAGGCAATGCTGAGTCAAAATCTGTAATTTTGGTCAGTAGAAAGAGTACATGTTGCCAGGTTGATTTCATAAGGTTAGACAGTTAGAGTAAAACTGTTACAGGGTCATGGGCATTGCTTCTGAATGTAACCAAACTGTCAGCTCTTATTATTTTTTTGTTGACAGTGAGCTTCATTTATGCATTCATCTAATCAAATTCATGTATTTTTTGCCACCCTAAGAAGCTTCATGGATAGCAGTTTTTGCTTTGCTTTGTTCAGCTTGCTCTGCCTCTAGCTTCCTCAAGGCAGACGAACTCAGTTTCTCACCTTCCACACCTCCAGAAAGTAGATCAACAACCTCAACCTGCAATTTAGGCCATCCACATTTGGATCTGTTACATAGTCCATCGAGTCGTAGACTGATATTTTAATTAAAAGAAATATAAAAGCAAGCGTTCATACACCTTCAACAGTGGCAACCCTTTCTCTTCTCTTTTTCTGTTTACAGCAAGTCCACCATTTAGTGTCTCCTTACTGAACATAAGCAGCATTGCTACATCAAACATGGCACAATAGAAATAGATGCTTAAAAAAACATGAACTGTTTACAGATTAGTAGACCACATATTAGAAGTTTCATATTTTGAAGTAGTAGTTAGAGTATTGCTTTTTTTACATTTTGTAGTAGTTAGAGTATTACTTTTTTACATTTAGGTATGGTCACATGCATAACATGAAGAACAAATGGAATTCTAATGTACAACTAAATGCCTGAAAAGGGATGATGCTATTGTTGATACCTGACAGTAATGGCATCCAACTTCTCATCTGTAATGGAAGGTCCATAAGGATCCTCAATAGGCTCGACTTGTACCATCAGTTCCGGCTTTATAGACTGCATATAGTGACAGACCAATCATGAACTATTTGTCAAACATCAAACACTAGATGGAATACAGAAACATGGACATTTTCACTTTTTTCACCAGCTATTGCTTACTGCAGAGAGCCTTGTAAGAACATGCAGAATTAAAGATATGGAACTGATAACCCCTACACATTCAAAAGCATGGGCCTCCAAAAATTAAGGCACCGCTAATTTCCATTCCAGAAAGTACACCATACTAAAGCTTTTTTTTTTTTGTAACAGGCAACTAGGAACAAATATTCAGTTTCCGGATCAAGGTTCGCTAGTCATACCATTCAAAAAACTCATTGCTCAGGTGGAACCGTGGAAGTATCTGGCCACATAAGACGAACTAATGAGCATGTGAAGACACTCATACTAGCGTCTCTGTCCAACCGATGAGCTTCTGTATGCAAACCACTAAAACTTTATGCTCATGCACCTTTTTACTCTACACATTCCTCTGCTCATGCATCATACCATGAACCAATGAAAAACATCTTTGATGGACATAACACCACATGAATGGCAACAGCAACAAACCAAGCCAATCTCTGTGGCCAATTTCAGACACATCCCCCAAATCCTCACCAGCAGAAATTACACAAAAACAAGGAGATAGGGAGAGCGCAACCTTGATGTAATCCTCCACGGCCTTGATCCGCTTCTCCATGGGCTCAATCAGCTCGGCATACTACAAACCACAGAACCGCGAACCATTAGAAGCCCCAACAGCAACAATTGCTGAGAGAAGGAAAAGGAAAAGGCGAGATTCTTGCCTCCTTCTTGGCGAGCATAGGGCCCGTGCAGACGCCCACCACGATCCGTTCCCTCGCCAAATCCGCCGACGCCTGCCGCCCACCAATCCCCAGGCCCCAGAGAGACAAAATTCAAGGGTAAGTCGTCGTAATTTCGAGGATGACCAAAAATCTGCTCTACTCTGTTTTTCTTTCGCAGAACCTTGAGAAGGCAGCGGTGGCCGTCGTGGAGGCGGTCGAAAGTGCCGCCGAGGACCACAGAGCCGTAAGGCGGGGTCGCCTCCTCCTCCGAAGTCTGCGGCGGCGGCGGCGGCGGCGGTGTGCCGCCGGCTGGTGGTGTGCCGCCGGCAACCATTTCTTTCCCTCTCTCTGTGGCTTGTTTCCTTAAAAATGGGCTATGGGCCGGAAGAAGACTGTACGGCTTCTTCTTCTTCTAGTAGATGAAGGGCCCAGATTGGCTGACGTGGCACTTGGACGGGAACTGATTCCTGCCTCTTGGTGATTTTTTTTTTGAAATTGATTCTGAAATTGACCTTTTCGAAATCCACCTAAGTTTCTAGTTGTTTGATTTTCTCCACCTACATTTTCAGTTATCGAGTTTTCTCAGACTTGGTGTACACTAGGAATTTTAAGGTAAAATTAGCTGCGACGAACTGTGGAAATACTATTTTTCACAATACTTTGTTCAAGAAACGAGCCATAATATTTTCTGACAATTGAGCAACTCACGTCAAATCCGATAGCAAAAACTTTATGTACATTTTCAACCAATTTTGAGAACTTGGTCCCCGCAGGGGTATATATACAAAATTTGAACTTCAAGAGGATATAGATGCATTTACTACATGATGAATTGATGATGCACTTAATCTTATCACGATTCATGAAAAGGCGACAGTGCCGTGGACCACCGCTACAATTTAGAAGCTATTGAAATCCAGACGTGTCTTTCGTATGATGGGAGAGAAAAGGACCCAACTGCATCTGGGTTTTAGGCTTCAGTGCACTGTCTCTTGCAGCAATCTCTTTCTCATGAAGTGGTAGTCATCCACTGGTAAGAAATCTTTGTGTTCACAACATATGAGGTTGAAACATCAGCAGCACCAATACACAACTAGTAACATACTCTTCCAATACACTTTATACTCTTTAAGGGATTTTTTTCTTGTTGCTTCTGACTTAGGGCATACCTGAAGCAAGGCAAATCAATGGTGAATCATTACAGATACCAATATAAAGAATGATACCACAGAGAAGGTGGAATGGGTGAAATCAGTAACTGCAACTAATATTTCAACTCCCTCAAAAGAAAAAAAGAAACTAGTATTTGAACCTTGATTGTTCGAAAAAAGTATTTGAACCTTGACTATCAAAATGATAGCTCTGCATTTCCCTGAAAGCACTAATTTCATTTACTCACTCCTGACAACAAATTTGTTGAAGTACAACTACTATAGGTAAATTTCTCTTTACTCCTTTATATATACACTTCCATAAAAGTAGAAAGCAAAGCTCTACGAAGCTGTGGAGATCTCTACAAGTTGGGGGTAATCCAGAGATAGACAATGAGCATATTCGTTTTGAAATTTTCAAAGAGATAAGAGATGCCTCAGCTGAAGCAAGTGCTCCTCATTTGAGATGTTCAGTGAGAGGCGCAGGTTTGTCAGTAGTGATTCTTGCTCCCATGTCAATGGTCCCTTGATGGAAAGCTCTGACTGTTGATTGGTATGCTTGCAGCTCCAGCTCATGAACATTCATATAACCAGAGCCATTGACATTGTTATTCTCCTGGGCAGACATAGATGGACATGTAGACATAGCATCATCAGGGAAGCAACCGTGGATTCCGACTGACTGTTCGTCATCATTGGTACAGTATTCCAAGTAATTTACGCTGCAGCTAGCCACTGAGCACTCGTTCTCTTCTCTTGCGTGCAACGGTATTTCAGAGGAAGGAAGAACTTTGCAATCTGGTTTTCTCTTGGCATTGTTGCTCTTGGCAAGGTCATTGCATCTGCCACTTAAAGGCCTAGAAAAGCGATTGCCACCAATGTCATTTGTAGCAGTTATCTTCAGAGGCGATGCATTCTTGGTTACCTGCCGAAGTTCATATGCAGCTACTTTCTGTTTCTTGCCTGTTCTTCTAACTAAATCGTTAGGTGGCATCCTACTTGCTTCTAGTTTTCTCTTCAGAGTTCTAGCACTAGTGGAAGCACAAACATTGTCTGTTTTCCTCTTAGTATTGTGATCATCCTCTTCATAAGCTCGATGATCCTGTTCCATCACAAATTTCGAGTGATGAGAGGAGTGATTTACAAGTTGGACTGGTTTACTCAGCTCAGAGACCTGAAAAGGGGAATGATGTCGTTGAATTAATTTCTAAAGGAAAAAATGAAAATTACACTGGTAATGAGAAGACAATACAGTGATGTGTTATGTCAGATACTGAAGTCAAGCAAGTGCTCAAGATGAGAGGTGCAACCAATTCATCACTGCTCACCTCATATGTCACAAAATTACTATGGTAAGAAATGTTTAGTATAACATAAGTGAAAGATTATTTCAACAAGCCTTAATGCTTCACAGTAGATGGAGCCAAGCTGTATAGTGCAGAATGCTGAAATATCTGCATCCTAATTCCTAACTAATAAATTGGAAATGGAGAATATTCAGTTATTCCCTTATGAAGTACTTCTGCTGTCAAAAACGTGTTTTCCTCTCATGTGGCAATAAAAACTTCAAAGCTTTTTTTTTGCGGCAAAAAACTTCAAAGCTTTCACTTCGAGACAAAAGTAGTTTGGTGGTTCGGAGCTCAAACACATGCAATGGTACTGTTTTCATATAGATAATAACCAGAATCAGAAATAATATACCTTGCAAATATTAACTAGAAATTAAATTCTAAAGAACAGCTCACCCTGTCTACTACACTCAGCTGCTTGCCATGATAAGCATGCGGAATCCTCAAGCAAGATATGTGGAATTCCCTCGGTTGGATTAAATCCACTAGCCTGATGACAAAGTAATCATTCTTCAGCACCTCTGTAATCTTCCCAAGCCTCCATGAATTATGATGCAACACCTCGGTTACATCACCAAGAACCCATCTACTTCTTCTGAGTTGAACTGGTTGATGATGCTTAACATCTTCCTTCATGTTCTTGGCTGTAGACTTTACTTGAGCAACCAAATGTGGATGATCATCCTTATAAAATGGAAGCTTTCTACTTTTTAGCTTCACCATATTCCACTATTAACCTGAGCCTGATATGTATATGCAAATAAAATGCAGACCATCAAGAAGAGTCAAAAGAAGCACTAGCACACAGGGAAGAATATGAAAATAAGAAAACAAAGATCTCGTTTGCTAAGAGCCTAGATTATTGTGTTTCTAGGTAAAGTGTACAAGTGGAGTATAAAGTTCACTCTCAATAAATGAGTTGACAGAAGAAAGTCTAGGATATCACAAAGTCATCAGGCTAAACCAACTATCCTATCTCTATAGTGCTATGCCTAATCAGATTAAAAGTAACAGGTTACCGCAACACTGGATTGTAACAAGCGTTTGCTAACAAAATAACAACAAAACAAATTAGTAAGACACAAAGGTCGCTGAAGGCACATTGATGGACCAGGAACACAGTAAAGAGCTGAAGGCAGAGGCCTATAATCTGGATGAGCAAATAAATGAAGGCAGAGTTCATTGTGCCCAACATCCAAGGCTTCCCACATGAGCCATGGAATGTTTGGTAAATATGATTCGGGAGCATTCATAGTGACATTAGAAGCAAATTTTTGTCCCTCAATCTAAGATACCTTCCTGAAACTACTAGCTTACTTCAAAGATAATCAAGGACAAAAGAAACATCAGAACTTGAAGCTTAATAGTTAATAACTTAATATACCCAGAGATTTGAAGGGACAAGTTTGAGTAGTGAGTAGTGACATGTACCATATAAAGCACCACAAGCTCAGGCACAGTAATCACCTGACCTTACTGTTTTCAGGTTGTGAGCAGGAATCAAACACTCATGGAGGGGGGAAATAACTAAAGTTAATGAGCCTTAAAGGTAGGTGAATAAACTAAAAAAATTCATCATAAGATTCAATTTCCAACATATTATTATATATAAGAATCAAAATTACCTAAACAGGACAAAAATCAATTCAGTGGAAGCGCCTCTTGCTCTGGTTTCAGGCTAAGAGGCTGTACTAGGAGTAACTCTTCAGATATCCAGATCCCAGAAACAGAGCAATCCCTACATGTTGGAAACTGTTGTCCTTGGAAAAGTCAAACCACTTGTAACCTATCAGATAGAACAGATAGCACATCACTTCATCTGAAAGCATTTGTCCATTCCTGAATATTCATAAGCTCAAGCAAGATTTCTAGTAGGAAAAGAAGAAAAGAAAAGAGGCTCAAACTGGAATTGTGGATGCAAGAACCAAACATAGATCTGCCACATTGGAAAAGCTAAAACAGGAACTGAGGTGAAAGAAGAAATAAACAAAGACTGAAAGGAGTTGTCTTGTTCTAATCTTCGATCCAAAAATGTTTACCAATTGTCTTGTAGGCATGATTTAATCCTAATCAAACCAAACTTGTTCGTGGAAGGAGATTCAAACAAACAGCGAACTGTTACGACCTTAAGCAAACAAAACATTGGGCCCTGCAGATCTGTGAGCACCCACTCTAAAAAAATCACCAAAGTAACTCTGCTTTTACATCGATTTGGAGAAAACAAATCTCATGTCTGACTAAAGAAGACAGTCATCAGCTCAAATCGAATTCAGGACACAGAGAACATACAGGATTTTTAAAGCAAACGTTGAAGTCAATGAATCCAAGAAATCTGCTCTCAGCAGTCTCACCTGAAGCAAAACCAACCCAACCAACTCGTCTTCTTGACCCAGGAACTCGAAAAAATTAAAACGATTTACTTCTGACGGACGCCCAAATACGGCTGTTCTTCCAACAAATCTGGAAAGGATAACGAGGTCAGAATCTGAGAACGGCAGCCAAGAAACGGAGAACTATTTTCCCCACCTCAAAACTCGTGAAATAGAAATCAAAATCCGGCGAGAAGAAATTTCAGAAATCTAGAGCATCGAAGGCGACCAACCTGAGGGGGGAGGGAATGATTAATCCAGCGGCCGGGAAGCAATCGAGGCACGCCGAATTCCAGGGCCAGCCGTATGAGAAAACGGTGTGCTGGCTTGCCCTGTAGATTGGCTGTTTCTTCCAGTTCTTGCTTTCCTGTTCATTGCGTTTTAGTCATGGGAGTTTTGTTTTTATTTAATTTTATTATTTAAACCTGGCATATTCTTGTAGTGAAAACATTTTTTTTGAGGGCATTGTAGTGAAAACATTGATTGACATCACCTAGTGTTCTTACTTCGAATGCGTATGTTAAGTTGAATACTCGAATTATGTAGTTTCTTTTTTTTTTGTATTTTTGTAGTTTTTTTTCACATTTAGTTTTGGAGATGTATGTTGTCAAGAAATTAGATACTATAACGAATTCAATGTAATTTTATTTATAAAATTAATTCAATAATGTAAAAGGTAGTCAAATCTACATATAGAAAGCTTTAATATATTCATGGGCATATCAAAGGGGTTCACTCGATTTTTAGCAATAGAATTATGGTGGGTAGCTACATTCCAAAGTTGGAAGCAATACAGTGAGGTGCAAAATGCCACGAGACTACGTAGGTCACAAATTGCATACTACTCCCAGTGAGTATCAATTATCACTATGCCGAAACTGAACTTCAAATAAATATGTTGACACTACTGCAAATAACAATAGCATGTTACAGTGATTCAAATTAGGGTGAGATCAAATATATTCAATATCTCTATGTTTGTTTAGCTTCTCAATTTTATTATTTTTTCCAGAAATGTAACTTAGAGTTTATTACTATTATTTTTACTCTAATTAAGATGTTGTTTGGACCAAGATAACTAAAAATATTAAAACTGGAAAGATTAGGCCCACCATGTGGTGCTATAAAAAGCAAGCTCACTAATATTACCGGTTTGGACTTTGGACTGAGATCATAAGTAATGAAGGCTGGAAAGATTAGGCCCATTGAGCTCGGCCAGACATTGTTTTTATTTTTATATTTTAGTATTTTTCAGAAGTACATGTTCTGATAAGAAATTGCAATTTTATAGTTTGAAACGGCAATATATGGTTTTTTTTTACAATGAAACAGCGGAATTTAACTTGGACTCACCAGTTCAAAAGGCGGAGTTTCCTTTCTTAGGGCTATCTTAAAAAAAATGATAACCTTTTCATATGAACTCGGATGAGGGTAAACTTTACGCGAAAATTAAATATGTTAACATAATCTACAACTTTGTTGTTTAAACCCTTTTGATTTGGAACTATCTTGGTGCTAAAATAATCAATACAATGTTCATATCCAAAATTTGAATTTGTGTGGTTTGTTTGTAATTCTTGTCACCCATGCATTTTAATAAAGAGGAGCGATCAGTTAAAAGACTTGTTTGTATATCACTACATCAGGAGTGTATATAAAGTAGAGTCCAAATCCTTTTCATATCATTCCTTTTTTTCTTCAGGATCCCTGGACATGTGCTTCTTCATTTGAAAGAGCAAAGAAAATTAGAGAGCATGGAGCCATTTCAAGTGCAGGACAAGCAGCATGGGTTTGGGTGACATCAAGAAAGTTAGTTCTCTTTCATCTCCATGAACTCCCAGGGAGAATCGACAAGCTGGGCAGGGTTCTTGCGTCCGGCGTCCCAGCCCCCATGTTAAGAAGATCCACCCTGGGCAGGGAAGCATATGTTGGAATTTGATTGTTCACAACGATTTATGTAGACTAGTAAGGTGCACGTGCGACACACACACGTGTTTTTAGGAAATTATTATTGAGTACTTGTTATTTTTCACAGAACATGTATAGTAGTATCATTCTCTTTTTTCAACTAAAATTTATGAAGTACTCCCTTTGTCCAAAATAAGTGTCTACTTAAGTTTGTCGTAAGTTAAACTATTTAAGTTTGTCCAACTTTACAACAAAGAGTATCAATATTTACAGGTATGCTATATTTCAAAATGAACCTGTCATAAATTGATATAATGGAACAATTATTTTCATACTCGAGATACAATATCAATAATAACCTTGGATCCAAAGACATAAAGGTTCAATCTTATATCTTAGCTATGCTATCAAGATAAAGTTTTCATGGTCGATAAAGACATGATCCGTGATATATGTAATCAAACACGTACTTTATGGAAGAACATGAAGACTTCAATTAGACTCTGCGTATGTTGTATTAAATAATGTATGCAGCTCTTCCTTCCCTAAGATTTCATCATAATATTCTTTGTCCTCTTCTTTCTCGTCCTTCGGCTGGCATTCAGTGTTAGCTTTTTCTTATTTGGAGCTATCGTCATCCTCTTCTTGATGTGATTCGTTCAACTCCAGATTGATCTCTTGGATGTCCTCCCCGTTAATCATCTCAACATATACTTGTGTTTCCTGTTCGCTTGACACCTTATTGAGAACGGTGGCAAATCTCCCGCACTTGAATTAACTCATGACTTGCTCTAGATGTAATATTAAACCAACCAATTTTGTTTTGTGTAAAAAAAGATTTATGATAAACAAATTATAGTAACATACGAACCTCCATTGTGTCATGCTTCATCTTCGAGTTCAAGTAGCAAACGACGATGAAGATAGAAGATTGTAGAACGAGATATAGACGAGCGAAGATTTGTATTTCTCGCCTTATAGGTGGTTTTGTTATATAGTCACCGTTCATGTATTCACCTATTTTACCTTCAACATTCGGATGGATCAACATTCTTAAGGCCTTCCCATCTGCAATTAGTGGACATATCAAGATCAATACACCGTAGAAAATAAAGAACGGATGTATGAAAGAAAAATAAAGCCCTCAACTTTACCTCCACCAATTGCTTGATTTTCATTTGATGTCAGTGAAATATTTCTCTCGACCTCATCTGACTACGCGACCAAAAGATTAATTTGATACAATCGTGACATGTCCAAGTGGAGCATGCTGATTCATGAGCATGAAACATTAAATGCTAACTTTATAATGAACAATGTAGTAAAATGATAATTGTTATATATTTATCAATTATCAATTCTTCATAAACAAACACATATCGCCCTAGATTTCAACACCAATCACCCGTACAATAAAATTGTTGGTCAACAAAAATAGCATTAGGAAAGGATCGTGGCTTACGTTAAGATGATGGATCAAGTTTGAGCTATAGTTGGTCACCGGTGGTAGTTTGCTGCACAACGACAATATAGATCATTCTAGGCGTACACGGATGCAAAAGGTTTGTGCTAGTTCCGCAACACGGCAAAGATAACATCAGAGACAGCCCACATTTAATAATTAATAGCTCTAAGGAAATATGAGGTGCAATAATGGTTGACAATTGGAGACGAGACATTGCTAGAGAAAGGAAACAAATAGCTGATTAAACGCTAAAAATAGATAAGGATACACGAGATCATCATTGTTTACTCGATGGCTCCTCTAAACCAAGCACATATGATCAATCAAATGACAAAGGAAGGCAATCTAGTCATCAATCGTGATGCATGGACATAGAAGGCCGCTCCGTTCTTGCGATGTAGTCGATCGCTTTCTTGTGTGGTAGCGAGGATTCCGGTAGGAGGACATCAGTGAGGTGCAATATGAGAGATAAGATCGAGGCCTCACAACCCTTACTCCGCATGCGTAGTTGTGGTAAGTGAGACTGGCAATTATCACTGTCGAAACTGAACTTCAAAGCTAGCAATTAGGGAACATAGATTTAACAAAGGAAGGAATTGCGCCACACGGGGTCCATGGCGTGAGCGCTGGGGAGCGTCAATATCTAGAGTGGGGTCATCGACAGTACTTTAGCCCAAGGTGAGTACAGAGAATGTAACTTAGGGTGAGAAAAATAATTTGTTTTTTTAAACGCTAATTAAATTATGATTTATATAATTGTTCTACCTTTTGGTCATCATACAACTGACGGTGAGTCCTATGGGTAAAAGCGGCCCGAATTGGGTGAGAAAAGTTTTCAATTGTTTTCACCATGTAATGAGGCTGGAAAGATTAGGCCCATTGAGCTGGTGAAAAGTTTTCAATTGTTTTCACCCGGTATTTTCGATCTAGTTATGAGAAACAAAAATATTTTTTATTTTTATATAGGATGCGTAACTTTTATATATATAAATATAAATATAAATATATATAAAACATGAAGATCATAGGACGAACAGTTTGCATGTAGGGCTATCTTTCGTTGCTTTCAACGTCGCAAACCAAAGTCGAATTTTGCATTGAAACCCAAGAAAAGTTTCTATGTTCCTCTTCCACAACGTGAAACCCTTTGATTTGGAACTATCTTGGTCCTAAAATAATCAAGGACATGTTCATATGGACAAAAGTGGTTTGAAGTGGTTTGTTTGTAATTCTTGCACCCCCGGCATTTTAATAAAGCGGAGCGATCAGTTAAAAGACTTGGGACGGTAAGAGCACATAAAGAAGTAGGTGGAAAAGGGACAGAAAAAGCTTCACATATAGCCATTTCCTCTCCACGGAACCTTATATCACTGCCCACATCGGGGTGTATATAAATAGACGTCCAAATATCCTTTTCATATCATTCTTTTTCTTCAGGATCCCTGGACATTTTAGGTGAGAAAAGTTTTAATTGTCTTCGCTCCTTATAGTATAGATTAAATTTTCACAACGATTTGGACGACATTGCTGATGAGCAAATGTACTTCAGTAATCTACTGCACCCTACGATGGAGCTAGTCCAGTTTTTCCTTTCATTTTCATATATTTTACATGCACATCAGCATTATGCAGTAGGAGCTATAGTAAGATGGTGTTAGACTAACTCCAGCAATATCACTCATCTTCAAACGCAAACAAGTCATGAGCAGAGGAGAGGAGAATTCTATCCCCAAAGAGTGAGGCTCACAGCAGCCTGCAACCCTCGTGCATCGTGTGCGATAGCGGTTGGCTCCGCGAGGAGGGAGGCGAGAGGGCAGCGGAGCGGCAAGCACGCGGTGAGGCCGCTCGAGAGGAGAGGCGCCCCAGCTCGTCGCGATGCTGCTGAAGTCCCGTTGAGCGAGCCCCGGCCGACCGAAGTCCCGTCAGGCGAGCCCCTACCGGCCGACCTTGAAGCCCCGTCGGGCGCCCCGCCACCGGCCCCACCCGCCCTGCCGGACAAGCGTCGTCGGCCACCACGGGTCAACCAGCTGCGCGGCTCGGCGGCGGAGGGAGCTGGTGTCGGGTGAACGACCAGAAGCTCGATCTGTGATCCCTCCGCTCGATCCTTGAGGGTTGGCGCCGAGATTGGGAGAGGGCCGTGACTGCCGGTGCCGGGATCTCTGCGGCGGGCGGCGGTGACCCTTCTCTCACGCCCCACCTCGCCTTGCATCGCTCAACCTCGGACGGGAGACCGGGGCGGCCCTTTGTGCGGAGGGGCGAGACCGCACCGGGCCTCACCTTGCACCGCTCGACCTTGGCGGCGAGACCGGAGGCGGCCACCGCGCGGAGGGGAGGAAGACCTACGCCGGATGGGGAGGAAGGGAGGGAGGACCAGAGGAAGGTGACGGACGAAAGGGAGAAGGAGGAGGCGGAGTTTGCGAGAGGAGGGGAATCCCGAGGATGAGTGTGCGGAGGCCGCCATCCACAAAATGAGGGAAGGGTTGGGGTACCTGCTGGAGGGGGGACAGTCGCGATTTGTTGCTCATTTTGCAGGTGCGCGACGCGATAGGGGAGTTGCTGGAGTTAGTCTTACCCTCGTAGCACCGATAAAAAAAAGTGTTATACCTCTCAAGTGATTGTTCACATAAACTCGTCGAGATCAAAGCATTAAAGCCATATCAGCTAATTCACCCATAAATTCATTGTCCTGTACAATGTCAACTCACATGTCAGCACTATTTTTTTTAAATGTTCCATACTCCGGTTTCTCCACATAACAATAGTTTGTCTATAACTATCCCTACAACTATCCCAACCAGCTGTAATAAGTCAATTAATTAACTCATGTTCTGTAGTGAAGGGAGTAAATCTCATTTCATAAAGTACACACACTTACCCTCTTCTTAATGAGCCATGAACCTATTTGCTGACACACGATCGAGTAGTATATATGGACAAACAGAGCAGACCAGTCCCTATTGTTGAATGAGATCCAAATTCATGTGCACAAGATAAAGGTCAACTTCTGACAGAGCGTAGCGGAGGCCCGACCGAAGGCTAGGGCCGGAGCGAAGCGGTACGATACGGGTCATATAACCCCATTAGGGTTTCTATTAGAGATCGATTCATTATACTTCTTGTAAGCTGCCGCTGTTGGTGTTTGTAACCGGACTCCGATCATAGTGGAAGTGTTTGTCGGTGCGCCTTTGTGGTTTTCCTCTCGTCTTGAGGGGTTTTCCACGTTAAATCTCGTGTCTCTTTGCGGTTTGATCTCTTTACTTCTCGTCGTTTTGCGTCATCATTTATAACACCTATGATGCACACTGGTGGTGTAGCGCACATATTGTAAGTAGGATGGATCACCTCTGATTGTGAACTCTAGCTAGCAGTGTGTTTGGTTCCACAGACAGACTCATCTGGCTATAATTGTTTATTTAGAGTTGAAAGTGTATCATTATAGCTATATTACTATATATACAGTCACTAGAGCTGTATTCTTGTAAATTTATACGTTATGCATGTCAATTTCATCACAGGAATTTCTATGGATGAAGTAAATATTCATGCCTCGGTGTGCTGACCGTACCGTGTTCAATGGTATAAGATTTTTTTCTGAAAAGATTTTCAGCCGAGTTTTAGCAAGATCAGTCTAAAAATCATAGTCTTATAAAAGGCTTTACTCAAGTGAAGAGTAATTCCTCAAGAAAATAAGTTATTATGGATATTAGTAGGTTCAACTGACCAGCCTCATCTCGAGACATATATAAATCAGAAAATCACATTTTACCAAACCTTCTTCCTTCATGAGCAATGACTGAATTTATTTATTTGCTTCCTCAGCAAGGATAATATATATGAGCCTGACATGTGAAAAGGGGGTTAGTTGGATGTACAAAATGGTCACAAGCAATTTCTCTTCATATAGCTTGTGAAATGGGCCAAAGTGTGCCCTGTAGTCCTTTCAGGTTTGTGTCGCTAGTTGATTTATTATTCACCCTAGAACTGCATTGCTTCCAAAGAAAAGACATATGTGTAGTATGCATATCACAGTTGGCATATATAGGTTTATATTTGGGAGACATCCATGTAGCGAACATGGCCCTAGCAAGCCTTTGTTCATAGATTTTGGTGATTCATGTGACAACGCAATTGTTAGGACTAACAAAATGGCTAAGATGATCTTGAAGGTATTTTTGGTCCTAAGGATGCAACACAACAGACCAATGCAAATACAAGCAAAGACGCGCTGAAATCAAAGAGAAAAACCAAAGAAATTATAGTCATTGACTCACATCGTTAGGTATAGATAGTCTGTTTTCTTTGCGGTTGTTTTTCAGTTGCAGGTGCACGAGCTCCGGGATGTGGAAGCCGTGCGCGTAGGAGGTCAAGGCGCGGGGATAGCTCACCGTGGTCTGGACTCTTGGACATGGGATGTGTTGTGGAGGCTTGGGGATGGACGCGCTGGAGCCCGCGACGTGTGCGCCCAGTCCGAGACGTTCTGTTTTTCTTTCCATGAATAAAAGTGAGCAAAGACAGAAAACGCTGCGCTCTTTGGCAGCACAACTTCTTGTGTCCGTGTTCCAAGTGTTCCACAAGATCATGTTGTGTTTTGAGTGCTCAAACGAGTTCCAGGGTTCGCCGGACGTGAAGAACGCCAGTCTCATCCTGACACCCAAAACAAGTAGGGCCCCCAAATCAGAGAAGGCAGGCCCAAAGCTGCAGGCTGCAGCTCTGACACCTCTCAGTCTACTAATCTGCTGCCGTAGCTATATTGGTCTGATTCATGTGGAAGTCAAAGAATGACATCATGCAATTCAAAGACAATTTGATTAGTAATTGCTCATGTAGTTCGTCTAGGATGTCATTTAGTCCTGTAATGTTTAAATTAATTTTTCCGATTTGAGCAAAATACTTTTCAGATAATATAATCTAGTATGTGTATATGAATACTTTTCAGATTATATAATCGTTTGCCATATTGTATAATCTAGACATAATTGTTTAAATTAATTCAAAATAGTTTTCATCACCTTTTGTTTGCCTTCTAGATTATATAAAAATGTATATGACAAAAGATCACTCTGGACCATCAAAATAATCAGGTAGCTTACAGTAGCTTATTTTAATATTTTTTGTGGTTGAATATAGTCCAAGATAATCTTTAATTTTACCATATTATTCTTAGACCATAATCTAGATTACATTATCAGGAGGCAACAAAACAAGGACTCATTTACTGTCTCTGTTTTATCGAACACATGATAATTGAATAATAAAGTATGCCTCCTTTATATTTCAAATTATAGGCCTCAATTTTACTTTGCACACACGAGCCCCAAATTTTTGGAGATGGCCCTGGTTTGGGTGACATCAAGAAAGGTAATTCTCTTTCATCTCTATGAGCTCCCAAATAGGCTCGAGTAAGCTGGCCTGAGTCCTGAGTCCCAGCCGCCATTTTAGATTCATGATTCATCCCTTGGTAACACTGTTCCATACGGTTACACTTGAAAAAAAAGACATTCTATTGTTTCTTCACATTGTCCACATAAGTTACCTAGATTAAGTTGTTCATAATGATGGCGACCACAGTATTAATGAGATACCTGACCAACCTAGGAGCTACTCCAGTTTTTTCTTTCATTTTCATTTATTTTTTATTTTATATGCACATCAGCATCTGCAATTCCTCCAGTTCACCTACGTGATTGAGGGTATATGAGAGGCCACGCGGTTGGAGTATGATGAAAGAGAATTACCTCATAGTGCCCATAAAAAGGGTGTTACCTCTAAAATGATCGTCCACATTCCTTGTCGAGAACTCGAGATCAAATCATTAGAGCTATCAGCTAATTCACACGTTAGCTAGCACTAAGTTTTAAAAAAATGTTCCATACTCCGGTTTCTCCACATAACAATAGTATGTCTATAACATGTTAGGGCAGTCCCAATGGAAGAAACTGGCACGATTTTCATAGCATAAGAAATCATTTATAGAAACTATCTTCCACAGTGGTAGTGTCTTCAAGTAATAATTGTTTTCTCTTTCTCTCTTAACTCTAACTTCTTCCTCCAATGAGAGAGTGACATGAGTCCCCTGGAAACTAGTAGTTTCTTCCCAATGGTAATTTCATGGTTTTTTGGTGCATTGGTTCAAGAGAAGACTTGGTTTCTTCATGAAGAAACCATTTTTATGATTCTCCATCTCTTTCCTCATTAACTAGGCTGCCACATCACCATTTCAATTAATTGACAAGTTATTTAAGAGAGATAGAAACTACCATTAATGCACCATTAGGAGTGCCCTTATAGTATGTATTTACAACTACTCCTACAACTATCCCCAACCAACATGTAATAAGTCAATTAATTAACTCATCTTCAGTAGTGAAGGGAGTAAATCTCATTTCATAAAGTACACACACTTACCCTCTGTCCCTCTTCTTAATGAGCCGTGAACCTATATGTTGACACACGAGTAGTATATATGGGGAAACAGAGCATACCAGTCCATACGGGCTAGGCCATTACATGGATCATAGTGTTCTGCAATTTTATTTGCTTCCCTTTCTTTTCTGGCAGATGTTCTTCTTTTGTGGATCACTAGGCATCACAGAAGAATTTGCGCTATGTAAGTCCTTGTTTTATCTCAATATATAGGTTTGGAAGGCATTAGGAAAAGTTTATTAGCTTGATATATTCTGGTAGGTGGCAGATTGAGTCAAAGGTAGAGGGAAGAACAATGGCCGTGTGTGTCGTCTAGATGATGGTGGTGGAAGAAGAACGGTGCTCAAAGGTGGTGTAGCGCATATATTGTAACATGAAAGTATTATGATTCATAGTTGTTCATGAAGCCTAGATTTTTTAGAACAACACGAAAACTCTAGTTTGTAGAAAAATGACAATGTGTTAAGTAACAATTTCTCGTGGTGCTGATGATCAGTATTATTTAACAAATGAACAAGATCAACAAAGCAGAGACAACACAAAGAGGGATATATGGTCCCAGACATCCCCACTTTATCGTCAATATGAGAGGTGGCTGGGTGAGAATTAGACTCCTTTATAACGATATATGAACTATAGGTCTTTACTCTTTACATTTTTTTATTTACAATAGTTTCTCAATTTTATTTTTGTCTTGGAAATGTAACTTAGAGTTAGTTAACATTATTTTTTACTCTAGTTTAGACGCAAGGATGTTTGTATTTGTTGCCTAGCCCCAAAAAGTAAGCTGCAAGTCCACTAGCCTTATTGCTTAGGTTTGGACTGAGATAAACTAATGAAGCATTGAAAAACTAGGCCCATATCCGGCCTGGAAAAGTAAGTCCACTATTATTATTGGTTGGGCTTGAGATATAACTAATAAAGTAAGTCTAAAAATTTTAGGCTGATCTCAAATCCAGCCAAAAATTTAATTTAATTGCTTTTCCAATGTAAAAACTCACCGATAAGATGGGCCTCAAGTTGCTTCCTGCAATTTCTTTGGAAAATCCCATATATCTTCTGGAAGATAGGCACGCAGTGATTCCTTTAATGTGATCAGGAGTTTGCAAGACGCTGAGACGGGGCATCATGGCCACATCGTCCAGGAGAGCGAGGAAAGCTAAAAGCTGATAGATTAGTCAAAAACTGATTTATGGAGCGGTAGGTACGCATGTGTGGTTTGTTTGTAATTCTTATCACCCAGGCAAAAAAATAAAGAGGAGTGATCAGTCTAAAAAATTACTCCTTTTAGATTCTTCTATCCTCCCTTGCTCAGTGTAAATTTCCCGAGTGAGAGAGGCAGAAAAAAGTAGGTGAAAAAGGAAAAATAAAAGACATTATAGCCATTTCTCTCCACGGAGACGGAATCATGCATTGTGACTCGTGCTTGCATATAAAAAAGAGACCTCAAGTCCTTTTCATATCGTTTCTCTTCTAACTTTCTAAGCTTCCTTGGGACCTATGAGTAGTGTGCTACTTCAATTGAAAGAACAGAGCTTATCAGAGTGTGCGGGCCATTTCAAGTGCTTGCACACAACATCATGGGTTTGAGTGACATCAAGAAAATCAATACTCTTGCATTGCATTTCTATGAGCTCCAAGATAGGCTTGAGCACTGTTCTCGCCTAGGTCTCGAGTCCCCAATGTCCAGATTGGATCTGCCGGCCTCTAGTAACAGTTGCAGCTGTGCCATACATCCCAAGATCCTCAGAACCACATGCACCTGACGTCCAATGAACACACCGTGAAGATAGGCCACACTAAAAAAAGAAAGTTTCTATTGTTTCTTCGCATTATCCGTATGTGTCAATTGGATTAAGTTGTTGAAAATGATGGGGACAATTGATAAGAAAATCTATGGAGCTTCGTACTTCAGTTTTCACATTTAACTTATTATACAGAAGATTAAAGCTATCACCTAATTCGCTGATTAGTTCATTGTCCTCTGTGACAAAACTTATACGGTTACACGTCAACACAAAAAATTTAAAATGTTCCATACTATAACAATACTTTGCCTAGCTATCTTATAGTATATATTCGCAACTATCCCTACTCTATACCTATAGCATGCCAACCTCAAGAGTGCGACGTTGGTCTTTGACTCTTCGAGACACACTTCAAACAATATCGTAGTACCCTCTTCATTTTTTTCTTTTTTTTTCTAAAACAAAAAACATCCAAACCAACTATAATATAAGATAATCAACATCAACATTTACCATTACTCCAGTTCACTATTGGTAGGAATAAGCTGGTGTTACCTCATAGTGCCGATAAAAAAGGTGTTACCTCTCAAATGGTTGTCCACATTACTCGTCGAGATCAAAGCATTAAAGCTATCAGCTAATTCACCCATAAGTGCATTGTCCTGTACAGTCACATGCCAGCACTAAAAAAATTAAAATGTTCTATACTACAAATTTTCCACATAACAATAGTTTGCCTATGTTATTGTACGTATTCACAACTACCCCTACTGTACAGGCCTATAGTGTGCCAACCTCAGGAGTGCTACATACGTAGGTCTTTGACTCTTCGAGACACACTTCACGCAATTTCCAAATTATAATTCATTTTGTTTCCTTGGCTCCTGACCGCTCGTCTTATTCAAAAATAAAGAGGGAAACTTATGGAGAGTGGACAAATTTGAGGCCAAAATGAAGAGGCAGGGTCAAACTTAGACGAGCGGTCAAAGTTGATGTCAAAAAAGTTAAACGAATTATATTGTAGTACCATTATTATATCCTCTTCATTTCACCTTTTTTCTAAAATATAAACTACCCCCAATTAACTGTAATAAGATAATTATTAATTACATCATCTTCAATAGTGAAGAGAGTAAATCTCATTATATAAAGTACAACACGACACCTACTCTCTTTTCCATGAATCGTGAACCTATTTGTTGACACACAGGTAGTATATATGGAGAAGGGAAAAAATAGTAGGCAAGTCAATACGCGCGCTAGGGCCATTAACAAGGATCACAATGTTCTGCCAAATTTTATTTTCTTTTATTTCCTTTGTTTTATCACAATATATAGGTTTGGAAGGCTTAGGAAAAGTTTGTTACATGGATATATTCTTGATGGCAGTAGGATGTAGAAGACTGGTGGCGGAAGAAGAATGGTGCTTGAAGGTGGTGCAGCCCATATATTGTAAGTAGGATGAATCATTATTGCTGTTCATGAATCCTAGGTTTTCTAGAAGAACATGAAAATACTAGTTTGTCAAAAAAAAGTGACAATGTGTTAAGTAACAATTTCTTGTGGTGCTGATGCTCAGGGCAAATTCACAAAATGAACAAGATCAACAATGCAGAGACAACACAAAGGGAGAAATATGGTCCCAGACATCCCCACTTTGTTATCAATATGAGAGGTGGTTGGGTGAGAGTTAGACTCTTTTACAATGATCTGAACTACAATTGGTCTTTACTCTTTACTTTTTTTATTTAAAATATACCATATGCAATAGTATATTGAGAAAATATGAAATAAAACTAAGTAGGGGCTATGCGCCCTACCAGTCACAGCCTATGCGCCCAATACGATGGGACCAAGTTGCTTCCAGCAATTTCTTTTTTAAACCCTATGCGTCACCTGAATTTAACCAGGTCGGAAGCCAGGTACCAGGGTTCAAGTCCCGGGCGGACCATCTTTCTGAGCGAAGATGCGCCCGACGGGAATCGGAAACTGGATTGTCAAACTCCACTCTAACTGAGCTGCCCACCCCAGAACTGACAACCGCACACATATGGGAAATAGATTCCCCCAAGTGTGACAATAATGTCAAGCCTTAGGCTAGAATGTGGCGGGCGGTCTCCCAGCTGGGAAAGCAATTTCTTTTGGCCAGTGATTTTGTGAATGTGATCAGGAGTTTGCAAGACACTGGGATGAGGCATCATGCCACATCGTCTACGAGAGCGAGGAAAGCTAAAAGCTGATAGATTAGTTAAAAGCTCGATTTATGACCGTAGGTACGCATGTGTGGTTTGTTTGTAATTCTTATCATCTAGGCATTTAATGAATGTGAAATTTCAGAGTGTTTTGTAATTAACGTGAACCATCTATGCAATGAAATCTAATGGTGGAATTACCATGTAGTACCATAAAGTACCACTAAGGTAGTACTAAGAAGTACCAGATTTGTGAGATCAACAACTAATTTTAGATATTAAATTAGCTGGTGGAAAAAACTTAATATAAGGTACTACCCAGTACTTTCCGGTACTATCCATGTACCGAAATGAATCTCAAAACAAAGAGGAGTGATCAGTTTAAAAAGAAATATGGCTCCTTTTAGATTCTTCTATCCTCCCTTGCTCATCTTCTAAATTTCCTCTCAGTGTGCTACTTCATTTGAAGGAAGAAAAGCTTATCAGAGCGTGCGAGCCATTTCAAGTGCTGGCACACAACAACATGGGTTTGAGTGGCATCAAGAAAATTAATACTTTTTCATCTCTATGAGCTCCAAGACTTGAGCACTTTTCTCGCAAAGGTCTCGAGTGCCCAGCCTCCAGATGGGATCCATCTCCATACATCCCAAGATTCTCAGCACCACATGCACCTGAAGTCCAATGAACACACCGTGAAGATATGGCCACACTAAAAAAAGAAAGTTCCTATATTTCTTCATTATCCATATGTGTCGGATTAAGTTGTTCAGAATGATGGGGGGCAATGACAAGAAAATCTAGGGAAATATTTGCACCTTTTGACTTCTACACATCATGTTTGACCATTTGTCTTATTCAGAAAAATTGTGAAAATGTAAAAATAATTATGATATACTTAAAATATATATGATGATAAAACATGTCATAGCAAAATAAATAACATTTTTACAATTTTTGAATAAATATTCAATATCTCTCCATTTAGTAGTTTAGCTTTTCAATTTTATTACGTTTTCTCGGAAATGTAAGTTACAGTTTATTACTATTTTTACCCTAATTTAGACGTAAACATGTTTGCTGCCTAGACCGAAAAAGTAAGCCCACTCGTTGTATTGGTTACGTTTTTTTTGGACTGAGCGAGATAACTAATGATGCCTGGAAAGACTAGGCCCATGTTGATCTGAAAAAGAAAGCCCACTAGTATTATTGGTTAGGTTTGTTGGACCGAGTAATCTCTACCTAATATTAAAGCAAGGGCTGTTTCTACCCCTAATTTTCGTCCGTCTACAGTAACCAAAGCGAAACTGGAAGAAAACCATATCCTCCCACGTAAAACGGCGCGAACCGAGCAAAAAACCGTTGCAGAAAAAGAAAAAACGAGGCCTCCACGTGTACCGACGCATACAAAGAAAACCAGCACCGCTGCCCGGCCCCCGGCCCGCAAGGTCGACCGCGCACAGTGCTCGGAGCGGCCAATGCGCGCGCGTGCGTGGAACATGTGGGTGCGACGGCAGCTCTTGCCTGTCGGCTTTATTCCCCTCCGTCCCTTTTTTTTTTCTTTTTATTCTTCTAGGTCTAGCCATTGAGAGAGAGTAGCAGAGGATTTTTTCCTTCCGAAGTTTTTCTCCAAAATATAGTTTGGTTCATAATCTTTTTGTACCAGATATTTGTTCGTTATTTTTTCTCTTTTTCCAAACATTTTTACTTTTTTTGCGTTTGATTTTATTTTTTTCAAAACTTTTATTAATTTTTGTTTATGTTTTTCCAACTTTTTAAAAAATTATTTACAAAAAGTTTTACAAACCTTTTTCAAAATGTTTATTTATAAATCTCATCAAAAAGTTTGTTTTCAATTGTGTTCTCTAATCTTTTTGCTCGGTTGCTTTCCTCAAAGAAACAACCGCACATGATCTCTTTCAACATCAATGAGAGAGAGAGAGCGGGGACGTGGTTGAGACCACATGCAATCCAAAAGGAAAAGAAAACACACAGTCCGAAATTTACCTCAAGAAAGCGAACTTCCGGACACCCGTAATTGACGATCTGCTTCTACTGTTTGAGAACTCCCACGCTCAAGCTAAACAATATTACATTTGTATACAATACATTAATATCTAATGAAGGTGTATCTTCGGGACAAGTTTCAAGGTTTCAGCTTTATTTTATTTCATGTTCACGTTGGCGCCGATGTGATGATGAGGCCGGAGAGATGTGGATGATGGTGTGGTGAGGGTGAACGATGACGGGTGAGGTTGGAGCTTTGACCGTGCCGAGAAATAAGGTGTGGTCGGGTAGACAACGGCGAGGATTTACTCAAAATGAACCTGTCATAAATTGATATAATGGAACAATTATTTTCATACTCGAGATACAATATCAATAATAACCTTGGATCCAAAGACATAAAGGTTCAATCTTATATCTTAGCTATGCTATCAAGATAAAGTTTTCATGGTCGATAAAGACATGATCCGTGATATATGTAATCAAACACGTACTTTATGGAAGAACATGAAGACTTCAATTAGACTCTGCGTATGTTGTATTAAATAATGTATGCAGCTCTTCCTTCCCTAAGATTTCATCATAATATTCTTTGTCCTCTTCTTTCTCGTCCTCCGGCTGGCATTCAGTGTTAGCTTTTTCTTATTTGGAGCTATCGTCATCCTCTTCTTGATGTGATTCGTTCAACTCAGTTGATCTCTTGGATGTCCTCCCGTTAATCATCTCAACATATACTTGTGTTTCCTGTTCGCTTGACACCTTATTGAGAACAGGTGGCGAAATCTCTCCCTGCACTTGAATTAACTCATGACAGCTTGCTCTAGATGTAATATTAAACCAACCAATTTTGTTTTGTGTAAAAAAAGATTTATGATAAACAAATTACAGTAACATCTGAACCTCCATTGTGTCGTGCTTCATCTTCAGGTGTTCAAGTAGCAACGCGACGATGAAGATAGAAGATTGTAGAACGAGATATAGACGAAAGCGAAGATTTGTATTTCTCACCTTATAGGTGGTTTTGTTATATAGTCTGCCGTTCATGTATTCACCTATTTTACCTTCAACATTCGGATGGATCAACATTCTTAAGGCCTTCCCCATCTGCAATTAGTGGACATATCAAGATCAATACACCGGAGAAAATAAAGATGTATGAAAGAAAATAAAGCCCTCAACTTTACCTCCACCAATTGCTTGATTTTCATTTGATGTCAGCGAAATATTTCTCTCGACCTCATCTGACTACGCGACCAAAAGATTAATTTGATACAATCGTGACATGTCCAAGTGGAGCATGCTGATTCATGAGCATGAAACATTAAATGCTAACTTTATAATGAACAATGTAGTAAAATGATAATTGTTATATATTTATCAATTATCAATTCTTCATAAACAAACACATATCGCCCTAGATTTCAACACCAATCACCCGTACAATAAAATTGTTGGTCAACAAAAAATAGCATTAGGAAAGGATCGTGGCTTACGTTAAGATGATGGATCCAGGCGAGCTATAGTTGGTCACCGGTGGTAGTTTGCTGCACAACGACAATATAGATCATTCTAGGCGTACCACGGATGCAAGACGATCGCCGGTGCTAGTTCCTGCAACACGGCAAAGATAACATCAGCGGCAGCCCACATTTAATAATTAATAGCTCTAAGGAAATATGAGGTGCAATAATGGTTAGACAATTGGAGACGAGACATTGCTAGAGAGAAAGGAAACAAATAGCTGATTAAACGCTAAAAAATAGATAAGGATACACGAGATCATCATTGTTTACTCGATGGCCGGTAAACCAAGCACATATGATCAATCAAATGACAAAGGAAGGCAATCTAGTCATCAATCGTCATGCATGGACATAGAGAAGGCCGCTCCGTTCTTGCAGGCTGTAGTCGATCGCTTTCTTGTGTGGTAGCGTAGGACGGTAGGAGGAGACATGCCGTCGTCGCAATCAGAGAGATAAGATCGAGGCCTGCAACCCTTACCTCCGCGTGGGCGTTAGTTGTGGTAAGAGTAGGACTCGTGTAGCTGCCGATGTCGATCTACCGGCAGCAAAGCTAGCAATTAGGGAACGCACATAGATTTAACAAAGGAAGGAATTGGTTGCGGCCACACGGGGTCCATGGCGCGGCAACGCGTGGGGGAGCGGGTCGGTGGCTAGAGTGGGGTCATCGCACGACGGAACTTGGGTGGGCCCAAGGTGAGTACAGAGACGGGTACGCACCGGGTGGGTGAGAAAAATAATTTGTTTTTGGCAGAAACGCTTCCCAAATTATGATTTTTATAATTGTTCTACCTTTTTGGTCATCATACAACCTGACGGGTGAGTCCGGCGTGCGGGGTAAGGCGGGCCCGAATTGGGTGAGAAAAGTTTTCAATTGTTTTCACCCGTCCGGCGTGAGGGGTAAGGCGGGCCCGAATTGGGTGAGAAAAGTTTTCAATTGTTTTCACTCCAGATTGCGTCGATCTAGTTATGAGAAACAAAAATATTTTTTTATTTTTATATAGGATGCGTAACTTATATATATATATATATATAACATGAAGACCTGATAGGATGAACAGTTTGCATGTAGGCCCCTGTCCTTTCGTTGCTTTCAACGTACTGCAAACCAAAGTCAGGAATTTTGCATTGGAAACCCTAGAAAAGTTTCTATTCTGTTTTCCTCTTCCACGAACGTAGAGCAGAGCAGGTGACGGAGCGATTCCGGCCGATTCGGTCCGTGTGGTCGCCGGCGAGGACATGGAGGCCGGTTTGGACAAAAGGGGTGGTTCGCTGCACCTGCAGGTGGGCCCAGCCTTGACGTGGGCAGCTCCTGGCCGTCGGCCATGCGCACAGGCGGTGCAGCAGAGCAGAGCACATACACAGGCTGCGGACGGTGGCGTCGATCCGGCGGGGGAAGGCCTCGGTGGCGACCCTGTGGGCTTGCCGCGTTGGAGGTAGAGGCTGGGCCATCGCTGGACGCGCCGACGGTCGTGTTTACCCGAGGCCGGAGCCGTCGTGCCGTGGAGCCGTTCCTTGTAACCGCTGCCCACGTCGGGGGTGGCGGATCTGGTGCCGCCGCGTCGAGAGCTGGCTCCACCCAAGTCCTGGCCGGCCCGCGAGCTGCGCCACCCGGGAGTGGGTCGGTGGCCATCGCACGACGAAACTTGGGTGGGCCCAAGGTGGGTACAAAGGCGGGTACGCATCGGGTGGGTGAGAAAAATAATTCATTTTTGGTAGAAACGCTCTTCAAATATCGATTTTTTGGTACTTCATAGTCCTTCCACCCTATCCACTCCTAAAAACATATGACGGGTGGGTCCGGCGTGAGGGGTACGGTGGACCCGATTTAGGTGAAAAATTTTTTTAATTGTCTTCGCTCCTTATAGTATAGATTAAATTTTCACAACGATTTGGACGACATTGCTGATGAGCAAATGTACTTCAGTAATCTACTGCACCCTACGATGGAGCTAGTCCAGTTTTTCCTTTCATTTTCATATATTTTACATGCACATCAGCATTATGCAGTAGGAGCTATAGTAAGACGGTGTTAGACTAACTCCAGCAATATCACTCATCTTCAAACGCAAACAAGCTGTATGAGCAGAGGAGAGGAGAATTCTATCCCCAAAAGAGTGAGGCTCACAGCAGCCTCGCGCAACCCCTCGTGCATCGTGCGATAGCGGTTGGCTCTCGCGAGGAGGGAGAGCGAGAGGGCCGCGGAGCGGCAAGCACGCCGGTGAGGCCGCTCGAGGAGAGGAGAGGCACCCCAGCTCGATGCGCTGCTGCTGAAGTCCCCGTCGAGCGAGCCCCTGCCGGCCGACCCCGAAGCCCCGCGGGCGAGCCCCTACCGGCCGACCATGAAGCCCCCGTCGGGAGCGCCCCTGCCAGCCGACCCCGCCCTCGCCCCTGCCGGACAAGCGTCGTCGGCCACCACGGGTCAACCAGCCGCGCGGCTCGGCGGCGGAGGGAGCTGGTGTCGGGTGAACGACCAGAAGCTTGATCTGTGATCCCTCCGCTCGATCCTTCGGGGGTTGGCCGCGCCGGAGATTGGGAGAGGGACGGCCGTGACTGCCGGTGCCGGGATCTCTGCGGCGGAGCGGCAGTGACCCTTCTCCTTCACGCCTCACCTCGCCTTGCATCGCTCAACCTCGACGGAGAGACCGAGGCGGCCACTGTGCGGAGGGGACGAAGACCCGCATAGACGACGAAGTGGTCAGAGAGCTGCAGAGGTGGCATGGTGATTGGGCAGACACCTGTTGCAACGCACGGGCATGGTTGCTAGTAACTAATAAAACCTCGAAATATTAGGCCCCGCCCGAATATTGAATTTAGTTGCTTTTCCCATGTAAAAACTAAAATCTCACGGTTGGTTGCCATGTTGCTTCATGTTTATTTTCCTTTTGTCCATCGGTTCAGTGAACGTGATCCGGACGGAGAGTTTGCAAGACGTACAGTGGGGCTGTATGGCCACATCATCTAGGAGATTAAAGGGACGAAAGATAACTTCTTGAGTATTGACGTTGTCCATGAACGGAAAGGATCAAATTAGTATTGACTCAATGGCTCTGATAGATTAGCTAAAAGCTCGATTTATGAAGCATCTGTGGTTTGTTTGTAATTCTTATACTTTCCTATCACCCATACACAGTCGTTTAATAAAGAGGAATTATCAGTTAAAAAAAAGACAAACTACAACTCCTTTTTGATTCTTCTGTCCTCACTGCTCGGTGTAAGTTTCTCGAGTAAGAGAGACATGAAGAAGTGGGTGAAAAGAGAAAAGAAAGGACATTATAGCCATTACTGTCCACAGAACTACACATCGTGGGTGCATATATAAAACAGAGTCCAAGGCCTTTTCATACAATTTCTTCTAAATTTCCTCAGGACCTGCTGGGAGTGTGCTGCTTCAATTCATTTGAAATAATGAATCACAGCATGCGAGCCATTTCAAGTGCTAGCACACGATAGCGTGGGTTTGGGTGACATCAAGAAAATCAATACTCCTTGATCCCCGTGAGCTCCCAGATAGGGTTGAGCAAGCTGGCCTGGGTCTTGAGCAGTGAGTTGAGAAAAAGAATGGTGGTTTGCTGTCACTTGGGCCAGCTAACAACCAGAAAAGAAAAGGCCGGCCAGCCAATAACTGGACATCAGGGTTATTGGACGTGTTTGGGTTAACACACCTGGGTCTTCTTGCAAGTTAATGGAGAAAAACAGAGCAGATCAGTCCAGGGCGTACACCAATTTACAATGAGGGGTGTTAACTTTTGGATCATAGTGTTCTGCCAATTTCATTTGATTCCTTTTGTTTTCACTGTGGCTGTGCTCTTATTGAGGATCACTTGGCATCATAGAGGAATATGTGCCATGTAACTCCACGTTTTATCGTCATTCATAGGTTTGGAAGGCCTTAGGACAAGTTCATTACCAAAAAAACTGAGGGAATAAGAACAATGGCTACATACGTGTGTCGTCTTTATGATGGTGGCAGGAGCAGCATGCTGTGCACAGGTTCATGATTCGTGAACGATCAACAAAGCAGAGACAACATAAAGAGAGCAATATGTTCCCAAATCCCCTCTTCATTATCAGTATGTGAGAGCCAGACTCTTTCCAACGATCTGAACTATTGGTCTTTACATTTAATTTTATTTAAATTAGACCATACACATTTGTCTATTAAGGAACAATGAAATAAAACTGCAAGCAAGCTTGTACACATTGGAAAGTTCATTTGGTTACTGGCCTGACCTTTGGGACTATGTTTCAGCTAGCGGGAATGGTCATGCCTGTTATTGTTGTTCGGTTCTTACATACGGATGATGCAACCTTGACATTTTTTGTTCAAGTATTGGGTCTATCTTTTCATTCACAATAATGTAAATATTATGTTATGGGATAAATAATTTCTTGAACACATTGTAGTACTACCAAATGATTGTGTTCAAGTAAAATGATCTGTTTCATGCACAAATGTATGTCGTGTTATGTGTGTCATTGCAATGTAGGTTCCCACATCTTGAGATATATACGAATCAGAAAAGCACATCTTACCTACTCTTCTTCATGAGAAATGAATCAAGTTATTTATTTGCTTCCTCAACATTGATATTATATATGCCTCACATGTGAAGCAGAGTTGGATGTAAGAAAAGGTCACAAGCAACTTCTCTTTATATAGCTTACAAAACGGGCCAAAGTGCGCTCTGTAGTATGTCCTTTAAGGTTTGTGTCACTTGTTGATTGTTCATGGCCCTAGAACTGCATTGCCTCTAAAGAAATGGCATCTGTGTATGCATATCATAGCTGGAGTAGCTTTAGGTTTGGGAGGCATCGGGAGTAGAATTTACAGCACTGAAACATTACTTGGCGGTCCCGGTTTACATATTACTAGATCGATTGATGTTCCCACTGCTGTTGATTCTTCGACCTCAGTAGACCTCAATGGAGACCAATGGAAGATATATAGGCAAGGCAAACAACTATGGAGGCTAAGGAGGACTATGCAATGATATAGCAGGCGAGCTAATGACGCTGGTGGTGGTGTGGGTGCGATGCGAGCAATGGGAAGACTTTGATCATGGTGGGAATGGTGCCGTGGTACACACAACCAGGATGTGAGTGCATCGAGATATAGAATGTGTTGGAGGTAGACGATTCCAGAATATACCCAAAGACGGACGAGGACTACCAAGTTGCACAGCTGCCAATTTAGGTTCAAAATAAATCTGGCCTGGTTGAACAAACGCTTTGTGTATTCTGATTCAGCTGTGAACTGCATCTTTTTTTTGGCACAAAGTAGTATCCATACAAACGAGTTTTACGATTGTTGCATCGGTAGGTGAAACGGATAAACAAAAAGACCACAAAAAAAAAAAAAAACAATGTACCAATTTCTCTTCACAGAACCACACATCGTGCGTGTATAAAAACAGAGTCAAAATAAAGTGTTCGAGTGTGCTGCTTCATTTGAAAGAAGTCGGAGCACGCGAGCCATTTCAAGTGATATTAAAAGCAACAGTGTGGAAGCAGCACACAATCGCCAAATTTAAAAGCTTTATGGCTTCAATTTCTCTGTATAAGAATATTGTCTAGAACTACAGTATAAGCCCTTAATGTGCTGATCGTCCTCAAGACTGTTATCAAGACACATTCCAATAAATTAGTGATACTGTGATTGAGAGCCAGGTGTGGTTCGAGGACCGGTGGATGGTCGCTTCCTGGTGTGATGAGTGATTGACAACGTGGTGTGGACTGATTCTTGGCTAAGTATTGCAGGTGCAGGTTGCGGCTTGACTGGTGCAGGTGCAGGTGAAGAACAAGCGTGAAAGGTCGTTGCCGGTGAGGCCTCCAGGTGTGGAGAAGACAAGTAGGCTTGGTTCGAGGGACCCGTGTGGCCGGGTCAAGTGCGGGCCGCATGGTGGCAAGAACGGCAAGATGAAGTCATGGACGGTTTCTTGGTTGAGCCTCAAAACCAAGGTCGAGCCGGGACTACGTGGGAGCCGAGTCATGAGTGGTGATTGGCGGAGGCTACACCGAAGTTCATGGGGTTTCCGGTGGTTCACCGAAAACCACCGGGTTCCTTGGTTGATCCACAAAGCCAAGACCAAGAACCGAAGACGAGGTGTAGCCTGCATCGGCCTCGACCGGTGGGTCCGACCGGCCCGACCGGTGGGTACCGGTCCGACCGGTGAGGAGAACCGCTCGACCGGTGGCGACGACGCAGTCCGGAATCTTCGAAGCGGAGGACACGCGTCGGGATCGCAAGGCTTGCGTCGAGGCTAAGCAAGTTTGCGGTCGTTGGGCATCCGTCCGATGGTGCGAAGACAAAGACTTCCAATTTCGCCTCGAGGGCATGTATCCCTAGTTAGCTAGTAAGGGTATTTTAGTCTTTCGTTGCCTCCATATAACCCAAGTGGTGAGAGGATGGCAGCCATCTCTTGGAACCCTAGCTCATTTGGTTTTCCTATTTTCCTTCCTATTTTCTTAGGATTTTCGTAGGACTAGCTTGAGAGCTTCATGGTGAGATCTTGTGAGAGGGAAGGATGATCGGGCGGCAAGCTAGACCTTGTATGAACCTCTTTGGTATGTATAGATGATTCGGCGTGGTTCCTCAAGGCTTGATGTGTCTTTCCGTTTCTCCTTTTGGTGATTTTCGAGCCTTTTCTTGGCGATTTTCTTGGAGCGATTTCGAGGTTTCTCTTTGGGATTTGGTGGGGATGTATGCATGAACCCTTCGTGGTTCTTTTCCTTTGATTCCCTTCCAAATCCGTGAGCAAAGGGCTCGATTTTGGGGTTTTCGTGGCTCTAGGGTTAGAGGCGTTCTTGGGATTTCTTCGATTCCTCTTGATTTGACAAGTTTTGGTGGACCAAATCTTGGCTATGGAGTACCCATGAGGTGTTCCTACTATCCCCAAAGTCTTGTGCAAAACCGTGGAGCGGATCGGGAGATCGGGAGTTGGATTTGGAGGAGTTGACTGGGCGCTGTTCATCCCGAGCTGCCTGTGCACGACGACCGTCTGACCGGTGCTTTGACCGTCTGACCGGTGCTAGCCTTGGTGGGTTTTTGTCTCGGGAACAACCTTGTCCGTGTGGTTTTGTCCCGTGGTCCCGCCGATCAGCTTCTTGGAGTGTTTGGAGTTGTTTTGCTAGGGTTTGTGAGGGGTTCTTCTTCCTCGCTGTGTTGTGTATCGGTGGTTTTTGTTCCAGGCCTAGAGGATTCACCGAGGCTGGCCCCGACCGTGTCACCGGGCCCCGACCGGCGAGCCACGGCTCCGACCGCAGCACAGGCAGCAAGAAGCCGTGCAAGTTTCACCTGTGTGTGTTTTGGTGAGTTTTGGCTAGGAAGGTTGAGTGTTGGTTCCTAGGACCAGTAGCACTCAGTGGCTGCGTGGTCTTGACCAACTTGGGTAGTTGGGTCCTGAGACGTGAGTTGGAAGTCGTGGTTCCTCTTGTTGGAGTTCTCATCTCCTTCGAGAAGAATTTTATCGGCTCCCATTCACTCCCCTCTCTGGTTCGCCTAATCGGTCCTTCAATTGGTATCGAGCCGGTTCGGTCTTTATTGACTCTTACCGCCTAAGATCCAAAGATGGCGTATCAGAACGGGGTTCGGGTCCTCCGCACCGATGGGAAGAACTACGAGATGTGGCAAGGCGGATGGCGGCGTTCCTCCGCGGAAAGGGTCGAGATCCTTTGGGATGTCACGGTGAACACATTTTATGTTCATCCGATGAACTTCCTTGCTCCGTGATCGAGGATATGTTCAAGCCAACAACAAGGCTGTCGACTACTTGTTTCGCGTGCCCCGTGTCCACCGAATTCGATCGGTTCGCATGCAGGACTTAGCTTGTAGGATTTGGGAGCATGAAGGATGCTCATGCTTGGGAATGCTCGAGTTCAGGCTCGGATGTACGCGACTTGGAGAGAGTACGAGAACTTCACTCATCTCCCTGAGTCCGCGTCGATGCCCTTTTCCAGCGATTTACGTTGCTAGAACAACATGAGAGCCAATGTGGACGCCCTCCCATACAATGATCATGATAGAGCCGTGAAGCTCTTGCACTGCTGGATCGCACTGCATGGGACGGGAAGTTTGAGGCTATTGTTGAGTCCGAGAAGTATGACACCTTGACGGTGAACGAGCTGTTCTCAAGCTCAAGTCGGCCGAGTTGGACCGTGGTATGGACAGCCAAGATCGAGAGCCCGATCGATTCTCATAGTCTCGCCTCGTTAGTGGCAAAGGAGAGCCAAGTCTAATGCTAACGCATCCTCCGTGATGTACTTTGTCTTTGATGTCTTTGCCGACGAGGAGTTCGACGTGCTTGGAGAGGACGACGGCGCTCGATCAAAGCGTTCGAGAGGCCGCACGAGAACCGGGTGAACTCAAGGAGGAACTCGAGAGCGTGTTTGCGCGGCAAGACCGACACTTTTTCGCCGAGTGTCCGAAGGTGAACAACCACGACAAGCACAAGTCCAAGGACAAAGGAAGAAGATCCAAGAAGAAGGAACATGAACATGGGAGGAAGACACGGACCCGAGAAAGATCAAAAGATCGAGCGACATCGACGACTCGAGGATGTGTCATCAAGCTCGAGAAGAAGAAGAAGAAGAGGACAGCAAGAGGAAGCATGAAAGAAGAAGAAGGACTTCGCAAGTACTTGAACGGCCTTGTTGCACTGCAAGCAAGACTTCGAGAGGTCGCAACAAGAAGGATGGGCTATGCGGCATGGCACGCAGCTCCCAGAAGAGAAGCTGAAGAACGCCTCGAATCAGACTGACTCCGAGGATGAGGTATGTGATGAGCTCTCTTCTACGCAAGGAGAATGAGGAGTTGGTTGACTTGCTTGATAATCGTGATCACATGCTTAGAGAGGCTAAGAAGCTTAGGAAGGAGCTTAGAGCTTTGCTTGAAGATGCTAGGACTAGAGTGGCTGAGCTAGAAACACAGGTTCTTGATGGCAAGCTTGAAATCGATTCGCTTAAGGCTAGCCCGTGGTTTCGATGAGATTGATTGTTGATTGCTCTGCTTTCCTAGCTGATTTGATCTTAGGAAAAGCATGCCCAAATGTGAGGAACTAGATGTGCTTAGGGTTGAGTTGGTTGAGCTGCAATCTAGACCCACTTTGCTTGGTGCATGTACTTGCCCCGGGTTTGCATGAAAAATTGCTGAGCTTCGCTCGCGTTGTTTCGCTTGAGGCTGATTTGAAAGTGCCTATTCCTACTGCTTGCTCTACCTGTGAATTACATGCTGTGAAGAATTTGGAACTTGCAAAATGTGTTGATCATTTGCAGGATGAGAACAGTAAGTTGCGTGAAGTGCTGAGTTGGTTGTCTAGTCAGGAACCTCAGCTTGGCATGATGATTTCCGGTTATAAGCGCTTTGATGGTTGGGCTTTGGGATCTTAAGTTTGGTGAGAGCAAGGATGAGAGAAGGAAATTTGGGAATATTCCGGTCCACCACAACCCACGCCAAAGACAAGTTTGCACCCAATCCAAACCATTGCTTAAACCGAGAGAAACCAAGTGAGAAGGCAAGTGAAAAGCCTAGTGAGAAACCAAGTGGGAAATCTAGTGAGAAGCCATGTGAAGAGCCTCACCCCAAGATAAGCTAAGACCAATCCGCTTCCATTGTGAGTTTTGTGGAAAGGATGGTCACAAGAGAGAGTTTTGCTATAAGAGAAGGAGAGAGGCGAGAATGACTAAGGAGTGGGCAAACAATGACAGGTACCACCTTTCTCATGGTGTGCCTGAGCCTCGTATGCCACTACCTAAGGGAAAGGGTGTTGTGCATATGGTTCCAAAGATGGAGAGATAGGAGAGCTTCGGTGGAGGCAGTTTGTTGGCCGAGACCACGCCGCACCGGTCAGTGACCGGTCGACCGTGCATAGGCGTAGTCCGGACCGGTTTGATTTCGGGATTGTGAAGCTAGAGGGTTCACTGTTTGGTCGTGGAACGGTGGTAGGCGCTTTGAGTCCGGTGGTGTTGAGTTTGTTGGACGTTCTCCACCTCGTGATCAATACGAGTTTGGGAGAGGTCGCAGCTTTTGAGTCTCGAGGGGCTACGGACCACGGTTTCCTTTGTGGTACTCGCATCTCCAAAGTGAGACGGGAGTGGTTTACCCATGGTGGTTCCGTGTTTGATAGGTTAGATGGGATGGATCGCAGCTTTGATAGGCGCGAGGATGGATGTTGCTAACCCTACTTTTGAGGAAATGGCCCAAGACCGGTTTGACACCTTTGGTACTAACCCCAGTTGTTGAGTCGCTTGCTCGCCTCGCTCTTGGTTTTGAGTTGCGGTGTGGAGACCCGGAGAACATTTGGTTGATATCGGGGTGGTTCTCGGCCTCATACCCCTGATGATATGGAGGTACATCACTTTGGGACGGTGGACAAGGATGGGTGACTTCAAGAAATGATCAAGGTAAGTATTTTGTGATCTTCAAGTGTGTGGCCTTGGTCAAGCCACTTGGTCTGCTTTTGCTCCTTGCTCTATTTCATGTATGTAAGGTGAGCTTTGTATGCTCTTGACCTTAATGCATGAGTTTAGGGGAGCCTGTGCTTAGTGTGCTCTTTGCTCTATCATGTGTACTAAGGGTGAGCTTTGTATGCTCTTTGGCCCTAATGCATGTGTTTAGACGGAGCTTGTGAGTTTTGTTCTCCTTTGTTTTTTGCCGGTGGTGTCGAGCCCTTTTTGCCTCCCCTCGAGGAGCCTCGCTTTGTGAGCTTTGTGTGTGGGAGCTTTTGTAGCATATGTATAGCTTTCCTTTGTGCATTTCTTGCATTTGGCATGGCATATGTAACATGATGTATAGGCATCTTTGTATCTTAGGTTGCATGCATTTTGTATCATATGCATTGTTTAGGAAAGGCTTCTCTTATACACATTGTTCACCATGGAATGACATATATGTCTTTGTGAGCTAATTTGGTAAGCTATGGTTAGTTTGGCTTAGCTCTTGATAATCTTGGTTTGTATCCATGGTTGATGGCTATGCTTTTGAAAAATTTCATATATCGCTTCTTGTGAGTAAATGCCTTTACATGATCTTGACATGTTTTAGTGGCTTGGCTATGCTTAATTTGTGGTTGGATAGCTTATTTTGATCATATGGGGCCAAAGGCTCATTTGCCATCATGAATGTTTAGCCCCATGCTTCATCTTGTGGAGGGGCATAAGTTCCTTTTTGTCGCAAAGACATTTCATGTACCAATTATAAATCTGAAAATGAAATGTAAATTGCTTGAAAAATGTGCTCCCATGTCATATGTGCTAATTTTAATTTGCTTTGGGTGTTAAATCGTTGCATGATGCCTACCAATGAGAAGTCTCATATATAGAAGTAGGCACATGGCTCGCTTTGACATGACATGAGGTGCTTGTGGGTGTTTATGATGGTCTTATGCTTAGAATGGTTGTCCTAGCATGAAGTTTGTGTGGCTTTGCCATTTTGACATGTTTTGCTCATGTTTAGGACTTTGCTCATGAGAGGGTGATTTTCAAAATTGCTAAATTCTATCTTAGCTCACCAATGGTTGTGAAACTTGGTGATCATGAAGTTTATGTCTTTACTGAAGCTATAGGGTATCTAACTTGCTCGCTTGGACATGTGTAGCATCCTATGTTGAATTTTGTCTATTTGAGAAGCTCTAGGTTGCATTTTTGCATTTTTGGCTTGATTCATGCATTGTCAACAAGGGAGAAGTTTGAGCATGTTTTGGCCTACATCAATGCATTTGGAAGGTTTTCGTGTGGTTTCGAGCTATTTTTGCTCAGCACCGGTCCGACCGGTTGAGGTCACCGGTCGACCTGGTCCCGTTCACATGTTGCCCAAGGCCCCGACCGGTGGTGTCGAGGCTCGACCGGTCGAGCCGAGCTGTTGCAGCTGCCGCTTTGTGAAGTGGTTCGCATGCATTTGTCCGTGGGGAGTTGCATCGGTTCGTGGGAGCTTGCATGTGTGGGGAGCTCTTTGTGGTTTTCGAGCTTTGGTTTGATGGTTTGTGCCTTTTGCTTGAGCATGTTTTGTCTCGATGTGTCGAGCCGTTGCTTGCCTAAGGGGTCCGAGACTTGTCTTCTTCAAGTGATCTTGCTCTTTGCCTTTTCTTTGGCTTTCGATCACTTGTTGGAGTTTCTTTAGTCGCTTTTCTTTTCCTTTTCTCTTGGTTACCAAAACGTGTGTGTTGTCAATGCACTCATCAAGGGGAGATTGAGAGCCGTGTGTGGTTCGAGGACCGGTGGATGGTCGCCTCGGTGTGATGAGTGATTGACAACGTGGTGTGGACCGATTCTTGGCTAAGTATTGCAGTGCGTTGCGGCTTGACCGGTGCAGTGTGTGAAGAACAAGCGTGAAAGGTCGTTGGTGAGGCCTGTGTGTGGAGAAGACAAGTAGGCTTGGTTCGAGGGACCCGGTGGCCAGCGGGTCAAGGCGCGGCCGCATGGTGGCAAGAACGGCAAGATGAAGTCATGGACGGTTTCTTGGTTGAGCCTCAAAACCAAGGTCGAGCCGGGACTACGTGGGAGCCGAGTCATGAGTGGTGATTGGCTGAGGCTACACCGAGTTCGCGGGTTTCCGGTGGTTCACCAGAAAACCACTGGGTTCCTTGGTTGATCCACAAAGCCAAGACCAAAGAACCGAAGACGGAGGTGCAGCAGCTCCAGACCGGTCTGACTGGTGGGTCTGACCGGTCTGACCGGTGGGTACCGGTCTGACCGGTGAGGAGAACCGGTCTGACCGGTGTGCGACGACGCAGTCCGGAATCTTCGAAGCGGAGGACACGCGTCGGGATCGCAAGGCTTGCGTCGAGGCTAAGCAAGTTTGCGGTCGCTGGGCATCCGTCCGATGGTGCGAAGACAAAGACTTCCAATTTCGCCTCGAGGCATGTATCCCTAGTTAGCTAGTAAGGGTATTTTAGTCTTTCGGTTGCCTCCATATAACCCAAGTGGTGAGAGGATGGCAGCCATCTCTTGGAACCCTAGCTCATTTGGTTTTCCTATTTTCCTTCCTATTTTCTTAGGATTTTCGTAGGACTAGCTTGAGAGCTTCATGGTGAGATCTTGTGAGAGGGAAGGATGATCGGGCGGCAAGCTAGACCTTGTATGAACCTCTTTGGTATGTATAGATGATTCGTGGTTCCTCAAGGCTTGGATGTGTCTTTCCGCTTTCTCCTTTTGGTGATTTTGAGCCTTTTCTTGGCGATTTTCTTGGAGCGATTTCGAGGCCTTTCTCTTTGGGATTTGGTGGGGATGTATGCATGAACCCTTCGTGGTTCTTTTCCCTTTGATTCCCTTCCAAATCCGTGAGCAAAGGGGCTCGATTTTGGGGTTTTCGTGGCTCTAGGGTTAGAGGCGTTCTTGGTGGGATTTCTTCGATTCCTCTTGATTTGACAAGTTTTGGTGGACCAAATCTTGGCTATGGAGTACCCATGAGGTGTTCCTACTATCCCCAAAGTCTTGTGCAAAACCGTGGAGCGGATCGGGAGATCGGGAGTTGGATTTGGAGGAGTTGATTGCTCATCCCAGCACGACCGGCTGACCGGTGGTTTTGACCGGTCCGACCGGTGCTAGCCCTTGGTGGGTTTTTGTCTCGGGAACAACCTTGTCCGTGTGGTTTTGTCCCGTGGTCCCGCCGATCAGTTCTTGGAGTGTTTGGAGTTGTTTTGCTAGGGTTTGTGAGGGGTTCTTCTTCCTCTGTTGTGTATCGTGGTGGTTTTTGTTCCGTGGCCCAGAGGATTCACCGAGGCTTCGAACGCTTTGTCGTGCGGGCCGCTGTAGCCACCCCTCGACCGGGCTCGTCTAATCGGTCGACCGGTGTCACCGGTGACCGAGCAGCCATCGGCCCGATGTAGCATGAGCAGCAAGCCGCAAGTTTCACTGTGTGTTTTGGTGAGTTTTGGCTAGGAAGGTTGAGTGTTGGTTCCTAGGACCAGAGCACTCCGGGCTGCGTGGTCTTGACCAACTTGGGTAGTTGGGTCGGAGACGTGAGTTGGAAGCTGTGTTCCTCTTGTTGGAGTTCTCATCTCCTTCGAGAAGAATTTTTATCGGCTCCCATTCACTCCCCCCCTCTCTGGTTCGCCTAATCGGTCCTTCAGTGATACCCTTAGTAGTAGGGATGAAAGTGATACGAAGATTATCTGTTCGTTCATCCAATCAAAGGGGTTCAGATACAAAATGGATAGTTCGTGTCTGAATCCGGCTATTCGATATTCGTACCTCTCCATTTTTCTTATCAAATGATCTGATGAACTGCTATATATAAGTTAATTAGCATCCTTTACTTCATTTAGGGCTCACCTTTTTTTGCTTAATATATCAAAACTAGGCTTAATATGTTCAAGTCGTCACCATCTGATGCCGCTGCAGGATTGTTCTGTTATAGTATCTCTTGTTCTCAGATTGACTTAATTCTTGTTGGTTTGGTTCAAGAATTAATCATGAAGCATGAATAGGCTAGGTACAACCGTGTATCCATGGGGTCCTACTGTCCTCTGCTACAGGCTGTTGAAACTTGTATTATTTAGAATTAAAAAATCTATCATTTACTATGTTGCTATTTACAATCACTTGATTTGTATTCGTGAAGTAAACTATTATGCACGTCGATTTCATTGCAGTGCTAGCGTTTCATGTATACATTAGAATGTGGTTTGTTCAGAAAAAGCTACATACCAGTATGCCATTACCACTGAGCACGGGTTTGTAACCGAGTTTCACTGAGATCGGTTCGAAATTGTATTTTAAAGGTTTTAATGTTAACATTTATTTTCCGGTAGACTCCAACAAACCGACAATCAATACAGATCAATTGTTTGGGCCAAAGTCATGGACTGGTCTGGAAAAAAAAGCGAGCCCCCAAAAGTCATGGGCTGGTATGAAGAAAAGTCACCCCCAAATATTGAGCTGGTGCATGGGCTTACACAGGCTAAATTCGCTTTTATGACATTTCTAGGATTTGCCACCTCAGCAAGCCATCCTACGTGGTAGTTGCTTACATGGCGAGGTACAAGAAACCTATGACATTAAATCAATAGTCATAAATGTTTGTGACAACCAAAATCAATGTCATAATGTTATGAAATGTCAAAAGATGACATTATTTGAGCTGTGGGGTACTCCTCTATAGTTTTCTTCTTTAAAAAAAATCTATGCTCTCGGTTGCCGTCGGCCGGCATCAGGAATGGGATCCTGCTGTTGGGTGCTGTACAAGAAAGTGCAAAGAGAAGGGCGAATTTTTTTAATATTTTTTTATTCATTTTGGAAAAATATACGATCGTTTGAAAATTTAGCAAATTTGACCTCCAACCGCCGTGGCCCACGGCGGTTGCAGGTCCAACCGCCGTGCGGTACGGCGGTTGAACGCCACCGCCGTATCCCACGACAGTTAGCCTAACCGCCGTGCGCCACGATGGTTGGGGACGACGGTTGCAGGTGCCAAGTGGCGGCAGGCAGCGAGCATGCAACCGCCGGCTACGGCGAGATGCCCAACCGTGGGACACGACGGTTGTTTTTTTAAAAAAATATTTAGAAGAGAAAACACACACATTTGCAATGGCATGTTCGGCGCTTGTACAACCCTAACAAAGCGCCTTACATATTGATAACATGCCTTAGGGAATTTAGAAATTTGATTACAACATGCCTAATTAATCTAGTTGTACAAGAACTACCCGGAGAGCATAGAGCCGCCGGAGTGTTGCGACGGTATGTAGTAGTACCCAGGTGGGGATGGAGGTGGAGGTGGTGAAGGTGGAGGGGACCAATCTTTCGGGGGGGGGTGGGGGCAGGGAGCTGTTCTTCTTGTGGCATTCACAAGTGCAAGTTGAACATTTGCAGCATCTACCGTCTCCTGCGCTAGACGATGGATCTGGGGAAGCCAATGCCATCGACAGCTCCTGCTTCAGGTTGTAGATGACGACGTCCTCGAGGTAGTCGATGTACTCTTGACAGGGGCGAATAGTTGGTGGATCCACCCATTGCGAGAAACCGCAGTTCTCTGTTTGGGTGGAGTACTGCAAAAGACAAGAAAACGTTAGCAAACCAAAGAAAGATGACGAACAAATTTGTGGACATTGCTTACCCATGCATATGGGCACTGCCAGAAGGGATGACCGGAGTTGTTCCATCCCTCGTACATTTGCATCACGCAAAACTCACTGTGTGAACACCTAGGCCACAACACCGTTTGCTTCGGTGCGTAGCTTCTAACTTCACGCATCGATCAAGTCACTCTTGCCTTCGCTTGGAAATTGGCTTCAAACTGAGATTGGCCGATGCCACAACTCAGACCGAAACCGTGTTCATCCCCACTCCAGGAAGTCATTGTTGAATGCTGTGAGAAGAAGGCAATAGAGTGAATGGTGCTACATATAGGGAGAAGAAGGAGGCTGGCTGGGTGGTGGACCCTTTGATCCGTGGGAAGGGAAACGAAGCAATGACTCAGAGAAAACACACCCTAGTACTAGGGCACCGCCGCATTGTGGGGCCGATCCGTGGGAGGGAACGCGTCGCTGACTCAAGAAACACATCGACTCGCATGATACCACTCTAACGAAACACTCGTAACGTAGAAAACACACCTCGTAATGCGCTTGATAAAAGTTCTTAAGGATACAAACTGAGGACCCTAGTTGACGATGTCATGAAATCCAATTATTTGATACACCGATTAATACTCTAGGTTCATCGAGTACAACAGGGTATTTCCTTCTCGATGGCATCCGCCCAGCCTTCCTTGGCCCAATGCGAGCCCTCTCCTCTTCCTCTCTCTATCGGCTTCACGGCCCGGGCCGCTTCACGTTCTCTCATTTCCTGGCGATTGCGCATTTCCTTCTGCTCCTCCTTCCTTTTTTCCTCTATCTTTTCCCACTCAACCATGCGGAACCACCTCTCCTTGCATCACGACTCCTCGACGTAAGACCGCTTTGCAGATCTAGCCACTGCATGAAATCACAAAGAGGAGGTGGAGTCTTTTTTTAAAGACATGTCAGCAAATAATAAAACAGAAATGACAAATACATAATCGAGAAATGTAGTAAGTCCTTACTTTGGCTCTAAGATTGTGGTCGAATGGTCGGATCGGCCGCATGCATAGTTGGCGCACATGAAGAACCTCATCCCGTAGGCGTACCCCAGAACCATGCACCTGACAAGCTTGCACTTATCACCGCAGAAGCACATAGGAGTGTTGATCCCCTTTGGCACCTCGACATTGTCCTTCCTCTTCGTGAGGAACTCCAAGTCCAACTCAGGACCTGAGGAGGCCATTGCAAACCTGCAAAACAAGATGAGAACAATCATAGGTAAAATAATACAAATGAAACAACATAATTGAGACGACACCAAATAGCGGTTCAATTATTACAATACAATACCATGCATAAGTTCATACAGGAAAAATTGGTTCAAATATTACAAATTTTGAAATTAAATGCCCTAACGTTACAAGCAACTATGATCATATGAATTCTGCATTGTTGCTATGCCCACGTCCACATCCGCGTCCACGTCTGGATGGGGGTTGGGAGAGTCCTGAAGGTGCTGATGAGCCCACATTGTCCGTAGTTGGTGCGTTGCAAGCATAATTTGGAGCTGTGCACCTCTTGTATGTGTGGCCTGTGTTGTGGCACTTGTAGCACATCACTACTGCAAAGTCCAGCTTCTACTTCATCCATGTTGTTCCTAATCCTCTTCTTCTTCCGTCTTCCAACACCTTGGCACATCTCAGGATCTAGATTTGGTATGTGCACAACATTTTCTTTGGGGTTCTCAGTAAAAATACCCTGCACGAGGTAGCCCTGAATTATTTGGTTCCAAGTGTTCCGAACAGTTTCCTTGTCGTAGTACCATGGCACGTACCTACAGTAGCTGAAATTTTGAAGTTCATAGCATACGGTGATCACATGTGAGCAGGGGGTGTGTAGTAGCTGCGGCTTCCGGCATGAGCATCTGCATATTTGGTTGCCAAGTTCACACACTTGTTGCGTCTTTTCACACGATGGGCCTAGACGCATTTTCCCTTTGCACTCAACCTCATATCTCCACATAATTTCATTCTCAGCAGATTGGTACAAAGGCTGCGTTGTGATTGTTGACAGTGTATTTTGGTGCACCAAACATGTTCATTACACTTTGGTTTGAGCTTGATTATGAAACTAACCCGCCACTAGGCACACTAATGATATAACAAGTTCATCTTCGTATGTGCATTTGGAAGTGTTATGTTTTTGCAGGAAAACATGGACTAAAAGGACGGAGTCACAACAAGTTCAAAGGAGTAAATGAGGAGTCCCGTTCGTGTTCAAGTGCATGATGAAATCACTCCCAAAGGTGGCAAGGACCGAAGTGTTACGAAGGAACATCCCCGAGGATTGAAGCGTAAAAGACCGAACTTCATACGAGAAGACCCTCTATCTTGGCCGCGAGGATGACATCGCCAAAATGGTGCAAGTGAAGGGGGCAAAGTGGAAAATGGCAAGAGGACCCACGGGAGCGAAGGGGTGACCGAACCGGGCGGGATGGACTGGGCTTGGCCGGCCCAAGCCTCGCCCATTCCCGAGGTGGTTCGGTCCCCCATTTCTTGAGCGTGAAGATGATGCAACCCTAAGTACGTGGAGGCGCCGCCATTCGCAGAGGGAGAGCCATTCGCCCGAGGTAACCTACCAAGGGGAGTACCCGAGGTAGATGTTTGTGGCCTCGCCGAGATCGGAAACTCGAAGGAGAGACACGTGGCACACAATTTAGATAGGTTCGGGCCGCGAGATGCGTAATACCCCACGCCCCGTATGCGCGTAGCTCGGATTGATTGGGTGTGTTTACAAGATGATGCGATGAGATAGGGGTCCCTACCTCGCCTTATATAGTCCGGGAGGTAGGGTTACAAGTCGGTTTGGTAGGGAGAGTACTAGTCGTACACGGCTAGGAGTACTCTACACGGATCCGGACATGTCTAGTGTTGACACTCTCTAGCGTCGCACCAGGTTTATATCCCCGGCAACACCGCCAGAAAGCTTGTTGGCACTTCTTACGTCGTTACTAAATATGCAATGGCCTAAGGCCTGTTGGTATACTACACGATCACAGATAAATCCGCAAGTGCACGAATACCGATGTAGCTTTCACCCGGGAGTATTCCAAGGTATCGATTTCCACGGGAACGAGAAGTACTCTAGTCCTAAGTCGATTCGTCCTAGGGAAGTGCGGATAAAAGGATGACGAAGAGAAGAGAGATGAACGATAGGAGGGTAGAGAGGGTACTTGATAATGGGAACTTGCCTCTCAACTAATCAAGTGATTAGGATATTACTTGCACTTGTCTTGATCGGGGATGCACACTGCCTACGGAAAGGGATGAGAAGGGAGTTACACGACACCACTCTTACGATGCCTACTGGACTAGCCACTCTCACGTGGTGGAATACAGAGGTCGGATTTGGTCACTCACCCACCGCTACCACAAGCAATCTGGGGCTAGGTGTATTTCAAGGTAACCTCAAGTCTAGGCACCGCACTCACACTATCGATCACCGCTTCAATCGTGCTCAAGCAAAGCAATCACCGTGAGCAAGATAAACTTACTATGATATGAACGAGAAACGATAAGACAAAGACAAGTAATAATTAATGCTTAATTAATTAGAGGGGACCAGAGTTACCGAACAAGACCCGGATGTAGCTACTAGAAGAGGAGCTGCATCCGCCGAGGCGCGAGCTAGAGGAGGGGCCGACACTCCGGCCTCCTCAAACTCTCACCTCAACTCTCTCCCTATTTTCTAACTATAATAGTGGCGCTAGCTTCAAGCTCTTCTCTTGTGTGTTTTGAAGTGAGGAATGGGCTTCTATTTATAGGGGGAGGAGACTTGGGAGAGTGGAGGACCTCCCCCTCTTTCTTGGGGCCAAACCGACCTTCCCAGGGGCGGTTCGCGCGTGAACAGTGCCCTGTATGGCACTGGAGGCGGTGGGCATCGAGAACTGGAAGAAAACCGCATCCCAAGTGCCTGAACCGGCCTTGAACCGGCCTCTGGATCGTTGAACCGGGCGTACAGGGGCAGAAACCGGAGGAAAAGGGGGCCAGCCAGCTGAGCCGGCCAACCGACCCACGGCGGGCCACTCCGCGGCCGCCACGCGTCCGGGCGGGGGCGAACCCGCGCGCCCGCCCGCGCATCCCGCGCGCTCGCCTGGTGGCCAACCGGCACGCGCCACGTCGCTGGCCAGGGGCGACCCGCGCCCGCGACGCGGCGGGAGCCAGGCACGGCGCCCCACATGGCGGCCACAGGCGGCTTCCCGCGCACGCGCGCGTCGCCGCGGCTCGGCCGGGCGGCAATCGGCTCCTGCCACGTGGATTACATGTACTGGCCCGTCCGACGTGGTGCTGACGTCATCATTCTTTGTATATTTGTCTATTTCATATCTTTTACATCCGAACTCCAAAATAGACAAATGATATGTCCGTTTCGATCGTCTCGACGAGCCCGTCGCAATGGTGTAGTCAAAATTGACATTTAAGGTTGTTTGTGATAATGCCATATTTTATTCTATAATTACTCGTTGCACCTGCAACCAAATATACACCAAAGCTTGTGGAATTTGTTAAATTATAACCCTATAGCTATGGTGCACACTTTCATGGGGTAACTTTTATCTGAAGTTGACGGTCAAAAATAGGGACTTAACGACCATCAACATCTAGCTTCCTAACCGAATACTAGTCCTCCGTGTGCCTTATGCTTCACGCCATCTGGTGCCGTGCAGCCCAAGTCGAGTAGTCCCAGGGGCCCACGCAGTAGTCGGTCCTGGTACCCACCTAAGTAGTGGGCCCAGGGATGTTCGTACGACAAGCCCCTGAGTACTTTGTAGTCGAGCAGGATGTCTTCGAGCAGTCTTGATGGCCTTGGCGAGTAGTCCTTGAGCGTCCCCGAGTTCCACAAGCCGAAAGTCCTCAAGAATGCTTAAATCATCTCGAGGCTGGAAGGTACTCCAGCTGATCTTTGAGTAGTCTTGAAGTCTTCTCGAGTAGTCCCCAAGCATCCCCGAGTGCCTCTCTCGAAGGTCTTCAATAGTACTCGTGTTGTCTTGATGAAAAACCATATGGAAAATGCGATTCGAAGAATCGCATTCCATATGGAATGTAGCCCCCCGAGCCTTAGGTCGAATTGTAGATTCAAGCTGAGGGTCAATCTGAAGTCCTATCAATCTTATCCCGAAAAATCCGGAGAAAAAACCGAAGGACACGTGGCACGGAGCCCCCGAGCCTTGAGTCGAGTACTTTCTCTAGAATTGAAGGGTCATCTTGATCAGAATGTGTCCCGAGGGATCTTGATTGGGTGGCCCATCAACTGCTGATCGTAGTCGAGCCCCCGAGACTGAGAGCATCGAGTACTGGAAAGAGCATCGAGTACTGGAATACGAAGGTCCCGCCGCCACGAGCCGGGCCGCTGAACTTATCCGCCTGCTCGGACCGAGCCGTGGTGGCTTATAAATAAAGTAACCCTTAGGGGTTTTTACTCCGAGCGGTTGCATTTCTCTCAGATTAGATCGAGTCACCGCCTCGCCTCTCGCTACGCCGTCACGGAAAGTAGATTAGATCTACGTTCACCCCTGATTACGTGTTAAGTGCTTACTTTAGCTCAATTTACTCATGAATAAAGGAGCAAGAGGCATTTCTTACACGCATTTTAGTTAAGAATAATGTAGTTCCACTTGTCCTTGGAGATTATGTGATTGCAGGAAAATAAGCACAAAAGAAGTGACAAACTCACCTTCTATGATTCATGCCACGTCACCTCAAGGAATGGCTGCCACCTCGTGTGCCATGCATGCAAGCTAAGCCACCTCAGGTGCCACGCATGCACGCCATGTCACCAATCCAAGAGAGGCAAGCCCTGACGAATCAGAGCGTGACACATGGACTTCACATGGATCTATGGGCCCACCAGAGCGCCTAAACCGCCTCAAGAACATGTGTACACCGGGACCGACTTAAGGGCCCACAGATGCCCACTGAGGAAGCACACGAGTGGGGCCCACTGATCGGCCGACCCTAGGATCGGCCAACCGACCTTGGGTTGGTTGATCCCGGCCTCACGTGGCGCTGTCCAATTGGTCCTAGAGGCCATCCACGGGTGTTTCACCTTCTGCGCGCTTCGCCTATAAATAGAAGGAGGGGTTCATTTCTAACCAACACATCTTACTCCTCCTCTCACTTTTGGTTTCTAAGGCTAGGAGGTAGGCTAGAGTAGTTCTACTGTGTTCCAAGTCTACTTTGGGATCTAGGTATGAGTCCTCTTGTATCTTTATTTTATTGTATGACTTTGATCTACTTCGCTTATTCAGCTATTTCATATAAAGTTGTGCTTGTATACATGGGTGATTTGTTCATGTGTTCTTCGCCGTTCATCATTTAGAGGCTCATGTTCTTGATGAACAAGGCCTTTCGATCCAGCTTGACTAGTGACTTACATATGTTTTCGGTGTTTGTTCGTAAGTTAGAGGCTCGTGTTCATCACGAACACGACTCTTGATCTTGTTGAATAGACATAGGAAAGCACAACCGCTTATGTGCTTAGCCTAGTTTGATCTAGTTAGATCCCATGTTCGTGTTGCATGAAGTTCGGGTTTCTGTAATTGGCGGTTTATCTCGCTCGACTGGTCACAATAGCCCGGCCGGCCAGTGGTCCCGCTAACAACGTAAGCGTGGTGCTTGGGTTGCATGAGCTATGTTGCTTATAAGTGTATCCCACGGTTTGTCTTGGGGTAGGCCGGTGGTGACATGTTGGACCCTTCCTCGAATCCCCACGCTCGGATACGTGAGGAGTCTAAAGTCTAACAACCGGAGTCGTGCGTAAGCGACGCGGGAGATTAGCTCCCCCTGTACCTGGGTGCTTGAGCCAGCGATCACGCGATGCTAGTGTGTGTCTAACTTGTCTGACTAAATTCGTATATTTAGTACCTTAGAACCTAGAACTAACTCGTATGTTGCCTCCTAAGCCTAGGACCTTTAGAGAGAGTGTGTTTGTGTGTTCACACTACTATCGTATCTATCATATCTCACCCCTGTACTTGAGTGTCTGGTTTGTCCCCGTCTATGATTTATACTCCTTGCAATAGTGTTGAACTAGTTAATCCGCCCAGCCTTCCTTGGATTCGATACCCTTTGGAATACTTCTTTGGGGAAATGGTACAATGGTACTTCCGTGCGCTTGCGGACTCTTGTAATCGTTAAGAAATACCAACAAGCATTTCTTGCGCTGTTGCCGGGGAAGGCTAAGTATAACATGTCAACACTTTGCAATGTTTATAATCATGACAGGAATAAAACAGTTCTCAATGCAGGCTAACTTTGAATGTCTTCTTTGTCTATCGATGATGAAGACAGTAGTGTATGACCCGGTTTCGACTTACCGAATTTCATCAAGATCCCGAGTCACTCGTAAGGAGAGCTCGAACTCACTGTTCTCCCGCGTGTACATACTAAGTCGACCCGGCTTCCTTTGTGCCATCTACATCAACTCCTATGGCCAATCAAGAGGCCCCCTCTATCGATCAGTGCCCACCGAGGTCAATACCGAACGGAAACTTCAAGATCAAGACTGGCCTCATTACGATGGTACATGCTAGCCCATTCTGTGGCAAGCCTAATGAAGATGCGAGCACCCACTTGCAACAGCTTCCTCGAGTCAGGCAAGACCTTCACTATACGAGGAGTGGAGGAAGATGCCATTCGTCTGCCGCTAATGTTTCCATTCTCACTCCGGGAAAGGCGAAACAAGGGTTCTATGCGAACTGCAAGTATATTGACACCGGCAAAGTGCTTAGCAGCTTCTCGAAGTTCTTCCCATTGGGCAGAACCAATGCTCTCCGGGGAAGAATTTCAAGCTTTCAGCAAGCAGCAAACGAAACCATTCCAGAGGCTTGGGAGAGGCTCCAGGAGTACATCCTGGCTTGTCCCCATCATGGGATGGACAACTGGCTTATTCTTCAGAGTTTCTATAATGTGCTAACTCCGACACCGAGGTCATATTGATGTCGCTCAGGAGGCTTTCTCTCACTATTGTCAAGCAACCAAACTTATCGAGAAGATGGTCTCCAACCAAGGGTGGAGTGATGATCGACTCCAGCCACGTTAGAGGGGTACACATACCGTCAAGGAAGTGGATATGCTGCACGCCAAGATGGACCTACTCATGAAGAGAATGGATGCTCTGACCAGTGAAAAGGCTGCCATGGCCATCACTACTCAAGCTATGGATGCTTGCATGACCTGCGAAGTCTGTGGTGATACTGGGCATTCTGTGAATTATCGCCCGCTACCCAGGAAGATGTGATGTACATGAACGGCAACAACAATGGTTATCGTCCACTAGGAGGTCAAACGTGGAATCAATCACGCCCTTACTATCAGGGGGGTAATCAAGGTAATACTTACAATCCCAACCAACCTTCCCTGAAAGATCAGGTTTTCGGGCAAGCTAAGATTAATGAAGGTTTTAACAAGAAAATAGCTGCCTATGATAAGGCTTTAGAAAGCCTCAACGTTAAAATCGATAGCCTTTCTTACGCTCTTAAGAACCATTGAGCTTTAATAAAATGATAGAAACCCGCTGGCTCGCTTAGTTGCTTTGGTTCCCTCTCACGAGGACGGAAGATTCCGGCAACTGTGTCTTCTTGTGAGAATGTTTGTGAAGGTCCACCGATGGGGTGTTTATCCGGGAGGGCACGAGTCACGACTATGCAGTGGAGGCCCATACAGGTTCTTGATCCATGGGAATCTTCAGAATTGTGCATGTGAAGGACCCCGTTATCCGCTATCACTTGCACTATATACTACCAGAAAATTAGGAATGCCCTCTGTGATCTTGGCGCGAGTGTCAATCTCATGTCCAAGGCTATGTTCAAAAGATTGGGATATCCCGCCTTACCCCAACCTCGAGGATAGTTCAACTTGCTGATGCATCGATACGGTATCCGGAGGGGATTGTGTAGAGTCTACTGGTATTTGTCCAAGGTTCTTGCATCTTCATGGATTTCGTGGTCCTTGATATGCAAGATGATGCGGAAATGCCACTCATTCTTGGGAGGTCGTTCCTAAGTGATGCTCGGGCAAGGATCAATGTGGAAAATGGGACCATTCTGCTTCGCATTGGGAAGAAGAACTTGATGTTCCGATTTCGACCAATGAAAAGCAATGCTATTCAAAGGTGCAAGGAATGATGAGCAGACTGGGGTGGACGAGCCACAACCCCAGCTCACACAACCTCTGACTACATCGAGAAAATCAAGGAAGGCACGGAAGGTGTGGCGGCAGGTACAGAGATCGCACCCCTCTACTTCTGGGAGTGGGGTGACGAGTGAACCGATCACCGAGAAAAGTCCCGCTCTGGACTTAAAAGATGAGTCCTTTCGCCAAAAGGTAAAATTGGTGAGCTATCTCATATTTCCCTTCCAAAATTTAATTTAATTTTTCCCGATGCATGTTTGAATTTTCCATCTTTTCATTTGCATGCTAGAATTTTTTCTAGCCAAATTTCCCTTTTTAATAAAGAATTCCGAAAATAAAATTTTGGGTTGGAAAATCCTTGAAAATTCATTTGAGCAAGTTTCCAAATTAATTTGGACCCAGACACCTAGGCATGCCCTCATGTGACCGCTTGAGAGCTGCAAAAAGTCGGAGGCAAAGGGACCCGAGGTGGGTGGGTCTCGACCATGCGGCCGACCCAGCCTAATGGCTAGCTCGGCCCTCCTACCTCCAACGGCTCCGAGCCGTTGCACACGGCCCATGTCTCGGTGCCCGGCTTCAATGCCTATAAATACAAGGGGATTTGAGGGGTGTCTTCACCCATTGCAACACACTCTCCTCTCTTGCTTTCGCCTCCGGGTTTTCGTGGATTTTTGCTCGAGATTAAGGTGCCAAGTACTCTCTCCAAGTGTCATTGAAATATTGATCATTGGTGGAGCAACCGAAGAATTTCATTCAGTTTCACTAACCCATCACCGAGTTGCTCGTCGTCCGATAGTTGTGCAAGATGAGTTGGGCTTCCACGCATTCCGGAAGTTGACGCCCACGCCCGCTCACGCTGACGGGGAGCTCATCTCGCCATTCAAGCTACACCAAGCCCAATGTCGACCGACCGTGAAGAGGAAGGAGAAGAAGAGCTACCCATGCCGATGAAGTGTACGCTGACGCCGCCTTCATCGACTTGAGGAGTGATCGCGAGACAAGCCCACGCCTCATCAAGGACCGAGTCTTCGCCAACACCAAGGAGTTCGACCTGCACCTTCTCGAGAAACAGGTATGGACTCCGAGTTCAATTCCATTTGGCAAGCTCTAGGATGGGAGGATTTTGTCCCGATTCAGGAGGTTGGTTCTAGACCTACCACCATCCGGGCTTCTCGCACTCTTCAAGAGGATGCGACGGTATTTCATTTCGATTTCATGGAGTTCCGTATCGAGTTTCGTGGAAAGATCTTAGTCGCACCCTCGGTTTCATCGTCGCTGCGCTATTTCTCTTGAGCAAGCTTGCGCTGGTTTTAATCGTGAGAGTTTTGGGAAGAGAACTCGTCGTCTGCTCATGTAAGTTAATGCCGAGGTGCAATGACATCTTGCACCCCACTCTCCGATCGCGTGGCACATGTGGCTCACCGTCACTCTCTTTCCAAGGGATGACGACGACCATGCACCGACGAGATGATGATTTTATATGCCGTGGTCAGACGGATCAAGATCTCCCCTGTGCAAGCTATGATTCGACAGTGGTTAACAAATTTTAAGATGACGGGTTCTATTGAGTGTACGCCTCGATTTCTCATATCATCATGAATCTTGGGACACGCAAGGGCCCAACGTGTCTATATTGCTAATCCCCTGACTCATTGACGAGGCTTATTTGACTGTGGGGCATATTCTTAAGAAGGGTCCGGATGATTCTTTGGTTTTTTCACCCAGCCATACAAACCAGATCCAGCCACTAACCCGGATTTCAGGTTGTACGGTCAGGGGCCACCACCGCCCTCCTCGAGGAACCTCGTGCTCTAGTGTCTCTAGTGACAGGGGTAACTAGGAGTGCATCGAGGAGAGCAATGAGCACAACAGCCGCCACCACAACCGCCTCCGTAGTCAGCCACCTCGCCCACGCCCTCACCCTACCACACCTCCTAGTCAGTGCATGGACCTCACCGAGTACATGCCTGGGTCACTCCCGGGTATGCTCCGGTTGGGACCAGCCCATGTACCGAGGGTGCGAGTAGCTCGGTTGGGCTAGCGCGGGCGATGGCGGTGGGCCGTCCCCACCGGGTACTACCTACGAGATGCGACATCTTCATCGTCCGGATTGCGCCATTATCTCGTGGGGCCACCTCACTCAACAGATGAGCAAGCTCAACATCCGAGTCGGCGACATGGAGGAGACCGTGCACCAAAGACGCCGAGTCCACACGGATCGGCGGATGTCCGGGCGAGAGACTACACGCCATCGAGCTGGCACAGCAGCAGCAGCTGGAGGAGCAGAGGGCCTACTACCGGTGGATGGGATTTCCTCCACAAGAGTGAGCTCAAGCTAGCTTGGGGAGGACCCCACCGAGGTAACTTGTATCTTTATTTTCAGAATCTCATATGCTAAAACACATAAAAATCTGCAAAATTAAAAAGACCAAAAATATTTATTTGCTTTCTTAATTTAGTTTGCTTTCATATACGCGGTGAGAATGTTTTATGCCCCTTCATGGTCGAAATGATGAATAGTTGCTCTATTTATTCCTTTTGTATGCCTTGCTACAGCTTAGTATCCTATCTTAGTTTTGAGTTTGTTGGCTTGTGTGATCAAACCTTAGCTTAAAACTTGTGGGTAGCAAAAAGCATGACCTTTGCCTAGGTTGTTGTGAGGTATGATATGGTATAATAGGGTTGCTATGAGCCTGTGCTAAGTGATGTTTGATATCCGAGTTTTCTTTGAAAATGACAAAAGATAAGTTCCTCAATGATGAGAAATTCCTATCCAAAGCCATATGTAGATCCTAGCTATTGTTAGCCTCCACATATGCTGCTTGTTTTCTTCATTGAGTCTTGTTGAATTGTTGTAACCCTCGGCGAGAAACTTGTCATACTCCCATGATCAAGATCATGTACACAGCCCCTATATGCTAAACTTCTACATCGGAAGTTAGCACCCATCATTTCATCCATCCCCCATCCATTCCACTAATAAAGCTCCGCGCATTGTTCCATGATTACTCTCTCTCCTAAAAAAATTTCAGCAAGGACTATGGGCTATGCGAAAAAGGGGTTCATGCTCAAGAGCATGAAAAGAAAAGAAAAAAAAAGAGAGAAAGAGAAAGAATAAAGAAACATAGCCCAAGTCTCAAAAATCTCAAAAGGAGAGGAGAGAATCATATATATATATATATATATATATATATATATATATATATATATATATATATATATAAAAGGAGTTCTTCATCCATCCACCATATACACATACATGCACATCTTGATCAGGCTGTATGACTTGTTACTCCCAAGGATCCGGTTTTCGACTCGACAATACATGAGAAATAGGTATGCCACATGTTTTCCCTACCTACAGCCCCACATATCAGCTTATTAGAAGTAGGTAGAGAAAGAAGGCAAATCAATGCCTTGGTGAGGAAGCATACACACTGAGCTATCCGAGAGTATCATTCGAGGAACTTTGATTTCTTTGCGAAAATTTGCAAAACCTCCGGATTGACGACTGATCAAGGTACTTGTGATTAGTAATCCCTATACAACCGTTTCTATCTTTCAACCGCCAAGGTGTGAAGCTACAAGCCCCTTAGCTATCAAGCGTAAGGTAAGATCAATGCCAACTCATTCAATCCTTGATAGAGTACCTAGTCATATGCTTGTCATAAACTAGGAATACAACATCGTAGCAACTCCTGATCGACGAACCTAAGTCCTAAGTATCTTTCCCGGGATGAGCAAGAGGCTAGCTTGGGGGAGTTGTTGACGGCTGTTAAGTGCTTACTTTAGCTGTCAATTTACTCATGAATAAAGGAGCAAGAGGCATTTACACGCATTTTAGTTAAGAATAATGTAGTTCCACTTGTCCTTGGAGATTATGTGATTGCAGGAAAATAAGCACAAAAGAAATGGCAAACTCACCTTCTATGATTCATGCCACGTCACCTCAAGGAATGGCTGCCACCTCAGGTGCCATGCATGCAAGCTAAGCCACCTCAGGTGCCACGCATGCACGCCATGTCACCAATCCAAGAGAGGCAAGCCCCATTTAACCGTCGAGCGTGACACGTGGACTTCACATGGATCTATGGGCCCACCAGAGCGCCTAAACTGCCTCAAGAACACGTGTACACCGGGGACCGACTTAAGGGCCCACAGATGCCCACCTCGAGGAAGCACACCCCGAGTGGGGCCCACCTAGGATCGGCCGACCCTAGGATCGGCCGAACCGACCTTGGGTTGGTTGATCCTGGGCCTCCACGTGGCGCTTGTCCATTGGTCCTAGAGGCCATCCTCAGGGTGTTTCACTCCTTCTGCGCGGTGCTCGCCTATAAATAGAAGGGGAGGGGGTTCATTTCTAACCAACACATCTTACTCCTCCTCTCACTTTTGGTTTCTAAGGCTAGGAGGTAGGCTAGAGTAGTTCTACTGTGTTCCAAGTCTACTTTGGGATCTAGGTATGAGTCCTCTTGTATCTTTATTTTATTGTATGACTTTGATCTACTTCAGCTTATTCAAATTATTTCATATAAAGTTGTGCTTGTATACATGGGTGATTTGTTCATGTGTTCTTCTGCTCATCATTTAGAGGCTCATGTTCTTGATGAACAAGGCCTTTCGATCCATTGACGAGTGACTTACATATGTTTTCGTGTTTGTTCATAAGTTAGAGGCTCGTGTTCATCACGAACACGACCCTTTGATCTTGTTGAATAGACATAGGAAAGCACAAATATGTTTATGTGCTTAGCCTAGTTTGATCTAGTTAGATCCCATGTTCGTGTTGCATGAAGTTCGTGCTCAAGCTACGTTTCTGTAATTGGTCGGTTCATCCGCGGCTCGACTGGTCACAATAGCCCGGCCGGTCAGTGGTCCCGCTAACAACGTAAGCGTGGTGCTTGGGTTGAGCTACGTTGCTTATAAGTGTATCCCACGGTTTGTCCTGGTGGTGTAGCTGCAGACACAGTTGACCCTTCGAATCCCCCACGCTCGGACACGCCTGTAGGAGCTCCAAACCTAACAACCGTGAGTCGTGTATGTGAAGCTTACGCGGGAGGTTAGCTCCCTTGTACCGGGTGCTTGAGCCGATCACATGCTAGTGTGTGTCTAACTTGTCCGACTAACTCAGATGTTTAGTACCTTAGAACCTAGAACTAACTCAGATGTTGCCTCCTAAGCCTAGGACCTTTAGAGAGAGTGTGTTTGTGTGTTCACTACCATCTATCATATCTATCATATCTCACCCCCGCATTTGAGTGTCCGGGTTTGTCCGCCTATGATTTATACTCCTTGCAATAGTGTTGAACTAGTTAATCCGCACCTTCCTTGGATTCGATACCCTTTGGAATAGTTCTTGGGGAAATGGTACAATGGTACCGCGCATACTATGGACTCTTGTAATCGTATGAAATACCAACAACCCCGGGCCGCCGTAGTCCGCCTCCTCCGCAGCCCGAAATGCAGTGAAGACGCCGTGATCAAGGATGAAGGGGTCCCCTCAAGAGCACCAAGACCGCGCCGAAGAAGAGGAGTCACGATGAGGCCGGGCGATGCGCTACCGTCACGTTGCCGCCGCTCCACCCCGCCAACCGGGCGAAGGAGTGGAAGAAAGCGAAATCGAAGACCAAGATCTCTCACCGTCAATCAAAGTGGTTTCCTCCATGAGGAGATGGATCCGTGGCGCGCCACCACCGGAGATCCATACCCGGCGGAGAAGAACCTGATGAGATTCCGGCGTTCGCATGTTCGTGGAGCGTGGACTCGCACCGCCGTGAGCGACTTCTTCCAGGGGATGCTTCGGTACTACGGGATCGAGTACCTCAACCTCAACCCCAATGATATCTTCCACATCTCCATCTTCGTACACTTCTGCGTGGCCTTTGTGGGAATCAAGCCCCATCGATCCTGCTTCGAAGTTCTTCCCGTGAAGCCGAGCCGATTTTAGACGACCCCGAGTAGTTGGAGGATGGAGAGATGTGTGAGGACGCTTAACGGGCAATACTTGCCGTACAAGCTTATTGACTCCAACCAAGATTGGAAGGCGAAGTGCTTCTACATTAGCAACCACCACCCCGAGCTACCGAAGCCCAGCGGTCGACAACCGAAGCATGCACCGTGGTGGAACACGGAGCCCACCATGCAAGAGGGTCTCAAATACCCATTCTCAAGAAGATCAAGGCCTTGAGGGAGGCCGGGCCGAGCATGTGGCCTTTAGCTTCATGAAGAGAAGAGGCAGCATCGATGGCGCGAGATACTTTGCTACCAAAGACACTAGCGATTTAGAAGATACTTCCTGATGCCCGTGAAGAAATTGAGGATGATGTCATCATCGAGGCCGGGCAAGATCTTCAAAGACATGCCCGTGATACACACCATGCCCTCGTGTTGAGTATCACAAGAACCGCCAAATGAGAGTTAGTAGTCGCATGAGCCCCCGAGTACTAATTGCTTGTGTAGTCGTTCTTATGCTTGCTTGATCTTGTAGGACGATGTGAAGAAGTACATCTCCGTCCCGCCCTCCCCCCACAACTTGAGGAACAAACACAGGGGAAGGCGGAACCCAAGGCGAAGGAGCGTCGAGAAGTTGGCGATATGATGATGCCGTCAGATTGACACCTCGAGACGAGGATGAGGAGACGCACAATGTTCCAGCCTGGCCGAGGTTTAGCCGAGACGGAATGCCACATATTCCAGTGATCAAGAAGCCGTCCAGCCTGGAGCCGAGCTTGCCGGCCGGGCCCGTGAAGCCTCAAGAACGGAAAGCGCAAACGCGCCGTGAAGAAATTAAAGTTGTCAGAAGCCACCAGACAATAGGTGAGTACCACGACTAGAGTAGTCGAGTTCTCTCGATGAGTAGTCTGTTGCTTGACTGCTTGACTTGTATTGCCGCAGACATCCTTCCTGATGGGCGCAGATGAGGATGAAGTCCGGGAGATCGGGGGCGGCGAGAAGTACCACCGCCTCCCGCCATCAAGACATTGTGCCGTAAGGCACAGAGCAAACCGTCAGTGATCCGGCACCGCTTGGGTCAAGAAGTACATGGCCCTCCTTCGGCTGTGCCTGTGGTCATGGGCGCCTGCAGGAGAGAGTAGAGAAGCCTCCTATCGAGGCAGGAGCCACCAGCGAGCCTGACATTGTAGATATTGCTGCCATCAAGGCCCCGACCACATCGAGTGTGGTCAACTCAGAAGTTTCAAACTCGAGTAGTCATGTAGCCGCCAAACTCGTGTTGTTGATTGAATACTCCATGATGCAGGAAATCCACGGACTTGTCATGGGATGAGGGGGAGACTAGCACTCCTGCCGATGGTAAAGACCGCCTCGGGAGGTACGAGAGCCCACACCGCCACCACAAGCCAATGAGCACAGGCCGAGGCTTGAAGAAGCTACCCCGTGGAAGGAACGATCCCGTCACCACGAGTACTTATTGTGGAGAGTAGTCATAGCCGCCACTGACTGTTGAGCTAATCTTGACAGGGACACAAGCTGAGGGAGCGGCGATCCCGTGGCAAGAGCTATGGAGACGACCATCGCGAGGCGACATGGCCAGAGCTGCTGCTTGCGTGATGATGTACCGCCGGGCGATTCGACAGCCAGCGAAGCACGGGTTGACCCGCAACCTGAAGCAGGGACTGAAGTTGTCGTTCGTGAGGTGATGATAGAAGACGCGGTGCCGCCCGCCGCACCAATGCCAGAGATCGGAACCTCGAGCCGCAGAGGTCTCGAGTTGCTGGATGATGAGCTGATCGACCCGGCCTTCGTGTCTCTGAGCATGGAGTCATGGCGTTGCACTGAGAACTGGATCAAGGTATGCTGCGAGTACCCTAAGTTGTTTTGCTTTGTTGAATACTGAGTACTGATCGATCATTGGGTCTTGCACAGGGCCTGGTGGAGAGATCCCGCCAAGACATACCTTCCGAAGGCGAGTGAGGATACGCCGCATGACCAAGCTTTGGAAAAAGAGCTGGACAAGTCGAAGAAACACTCAGCACTGCTCCAATCCAAGCTTGACGGCGCCTTTGCCCAGTACCATAATGAGGTGCAAGAGATGCAGGCAAAGAGGGATGAGTTGATCAAGAAGAACAAGACTCTACGACATAAGAACAAAGGCCTTCCGCCATGACCACCGAGTACTGTATAGAACCTATGTGTAGTCCGAGACTATTGTCGTTGTCTGCAGATCTTGAGGCGAGGGTCGACCAGCTGAAGGCTTCTGAGACGGACCTCAAGAATATTGTGTACCGGGAGACCGACCACCGAGAGGTACTGAGTGACTACGACAATTGCGCCATGAGTGCATCAAACACATGGAGCTCCATGAAGCCTCGCACCTTGACCTTGCTGTTATAAATCCAGCAGAAGCTCAATGAAGATCTGTGAGAAGCCGCAGCGCAATCGAAAGAGTCGGAAGAAGTCACGCCCATAGCAAGGTCCGGCTGGTCCCACATCCGCGGCCCAAGATAGTGCCTCCGTAGACAAATGTCGAAGAAGCCCCGCTCGGCGATGTACGCCAAGCATTTGGCGAATCGATACTAAACCAGTGTGCTCGCTCATGAAGTCGCATTTCAAGTCACCAAGATGTGGTGGCTGGTCTTCAAAATGAATCGCACGGATGAGCAAGACAAGACCCTTCCGGAGGAGATGACGCCTTATCACGGAGCAAGTCGCGACAAGCTGAACTCTCCAGAGATGTACCCTATAGAGGTAGCTTATGTACAAAGTAGTTGATGTAAGACAAACAAGTTAGTGAGAAACTTGTTTGAAATATCAATGAAGTTGGTCCGCTTCTCTGTAATGAGTTCCTTGTTGCCGCCGCTTGCATCGAAGCGTATGAGTACCAAGCCGCTTGAGAGGTGATGAGTAGTAGTACTTCGGATCGCCGCTTAGTTAGAAGACACAAGAACAAGTTGAGTAGAATCAAGCTTTATTAGTAATGAATAAGTACACTGATGGCTGTGGTCACATAAATAAGAAGTCGCCAGACCTGAGGTCGCCTACGGCTAAGTGATTGCTAGGGTCCTTGGACCGCTTACAGCTGGAGATCCGTTAGTAGCCGCTGTAGCTGGATCTAGAGAGTAGATGATCCGTAGACCGCCGCCTAAGCCCTTATAAGAAAGTGCCTGTGATCCGTTAGTAGTCGTAACATCGATCTCGGATAGAAGTAGTCCATAGACTAGTGCTAGGACCGAGAGGCCACTTATAGCTAAGAGTCCGTGAGTAGCCGATAGGCCGGACTCATAGATAGGTAGTCGAGTGACTACGCCAGAAGCCGGTATAGCTGGTCGACGCTTCCACGAGTTGCTGGCGTCATCGCCTTCAACCGCTTTGGAGATGATAGAGCCCGGTCCGGCCACCTTAGAGATCGAGAAGGACCTTCCCACGCGAAATGAGCTTGTGTAGTCCGTCGTACGGATGCGATGGAGGACCAGGTCGCCGATGTTGAAGGAGCGCCTTGATGTTGCGATTATGGTAGCGCTTGGATACCCTCTAGGTACCTTGTCGATTGGACGAGGGCAAAGGCAATGGGCTTCTTCGAGGTCGCCGATGTCAACCCGCCGATCGCCTCCGAGATGCCTTCGCCATATTGTTCTCATCGCTAGGGATTCCTACATCACGCTCGGCAGTAGAATAGCTTCGGAGTCAGAGACCAAGAAGTAGGGTGACCGCCCGGCTTTTGGTAGGTTGAGTACGAAGCCCCGTGAGTGCATTGGGTAGTTCCTTGATCCACTTTCCTCCTTTGGTGTTAGCTGCATCGCAATCACTTTGAGGGCGCCGAGTACCATCCCTGCTGGCTTCCACTTGGCCGCTGGCGTGGGCGAAGAGACATATTGGACGCCGATCCTCATTGCTCGTAGTACCCCGTAATCGATGGTTGCTTGAAGTTGGAACCCAAGTCCGTGATGATGCGATGGGTAGCCCGTAGTGATGCACGAGTTCATCCAAGAAGTCGAGTACTCTATCGCCTTTGGGTAGGTAACCTTGACTTCGATCCACTTGGTGAACTTGTCGATGGCCACCGTGACTCGCTGAATCCACCGCCAGCTTGGCGAGGCCCAATCATGTCGAGCCCTCAGCAGCAAGAGGGCCGTCGGTGGTATGGTGACTAGCTTGTAGGTCGACGTGTTGCCGCTACGGCTAAGAATTGGCATCCTTGGCACCTTCCGACGAGTTCTTGCCGCCGTAGCCGTGGGGCGAGAAGGCTCTTGGAAGGCTTGCTCACCGCCGGTGAGAAGACGTGCGGGTTGCCGCAGACACCTTTGTGGATCTCCTCCAAGATGTCCTTGCCTTCTTCCCGGTATGCACCCCCGAGTACTCCGTAAGTGGCGCCTCAGAAGCTTGTCTCCGACTAGTACGTAGGTCTTGGCTCGTGGACGAGTTGTTCGGCCTGCTCTTTTGCCTGAGGGAACCTTCGCCGTGGATGTAGTCGGCGAAGGGTTGTCTCCACCACATCGATCATCATGACCTCCTCGACCGGGCCGGCCGCCTGTGGTCGCTGGTCGCTGGCATTGGCCCGGATGGATGGCGTGTGAAGCTCGTGGACGAAGACTCCGGCAGGTACTTGAGCACGAGTAGAACCAAGCTTCGACAGGACGTCCGCTGCAATGTTGTTGTCGCGGACGACGTGGTGGAACTCAAGACCGTAGAATTTGTTCTCGAGCTATGACTTCAGAAGTAAGCGCCCATGTTCTCCTTATCTGCGGTCCCAAGTTTTGTTGACTTGGTTGATGACCACCGGGAGTCGCCAGAGACTAGTAGTCGCTTGATGCCCAGTGAAATTGCGAGTTAGAGCCCATGCAGTAGGGCTTCGTACTTGGCTTCATTGTTTGAGACCTTCCTGAAGATCCGCAGGACGTACTTGAGTTGTTCACCCTTTGGAGAAATCAGGAGTACCCCTGCACCCGCGCCCTCGAGCTTGAGTGAGCCGTCAAGTACATCACCGATGCTCGTCGCCTGCTGGAGTTGGTAGTCGATTCTCCCGCCACCGCCATGAAGTCGAGTAGTGCTTGAGACTTGATAGTGGCGTGGCTTGAAGTTGATGTTGAGGAGCCAAGCTGACCGCCCACTTGGAGATTCTTCTAGTAGCATCTTGGTTGTGGAGTATGTCACCAAGTGGCTAGTCGGTGATGACGATGATCGAGTACTCCTGGAAGTAGTGTTGTAGCTTCCGCGAGGTGATGAGTACCGCGTAGAGTAGCTGACCTACCGGTACCATGCCTTGACCGGATAGGACCTCACCGAAAGTAGACTCGTCACGGACCGGGTAGGCGTGGTTTCTTCCCCGCCGACGATGGCGTACTAACCACGTGAGTAGTCGCAATGAGGTAGAGCAGAGTCGCCTTTTGCGAGGAGCCGTGAGAACCGTGGCTTGGACAGAAATCTTAAGGCTGCCAAAGCTTGATCAACCTCCGCGGTCCATACGAACTTCTTGGTGCTTGAGTAGCTTGAAGAAGGGTAGTCCCGCTCTCCGAGCTTCGAGATAACCGCTCAGTACGCCATGCACCCGGCCACCGGACATCCTTGACGCAGTTGGAGCTTTCATTGGTGATGGCGAAGATCTTCCTGATTGGCTTCGGCGCGATGACTAATGATGAAGCCGAGTAGTTTCCGAGGGTACCAAGACGCACTTGTTGGGGTTGAGCTTCCACCGGTACTCGCAGAGATATGAAAGTCTCTTCAAGATCGGCGGCGAGCGTGTCGGAGTTTCCGGTCTTGACGACCACGCCATCCACATAGGCTTCGACGTTTTTGTTGAGCCGCTTCTTGAAACAGCCCGATAGCTCGCTTGGTAGGTAGCGCCGGTGTTCTTCAACCCGAACGACATTGTCGTAGCAAGAGGCACCGAATGCAGGATGAACACGCCTTTCTCCCCGTCTTCTTCCTTGATAGCGATCCGGTGGTATCCGGAGTAGCAATGAGGAAGCGTAGGTCGCAGCCCGCCATGGAGTCGATGACTTGATCAATCCGAACCCAAAGGGGTCCTTGGGTAGTGCTTGTTAAGGTCGGTGAGTCGACGCACATCCTCCACTGCTCGTGTTCTTCTTGCACGAGGACGGGTTGGCGAGCCACCAGATGGAAGACTTCTGATGAATCTCGCCACCAGTAGTTTGGCAAGTTCCTTCGATGGCATCCCGCCGGTCGTCAAAGAAACGCGGAGGTGTTGTCGCTGGGGGTAGCTTTAGGATCGACGTTGAGTGAGTGCTTGATCAGCCTCATGGGTACACTTGGCATGTCCGGCCGGCTTCCAAGCGAAGATGTCTCGCTAGCCCAAGGAAGCCGATGAGCTGCCTTCCTATTTAGGGTCGAGCCCCACCGATCATGGTAGTATTGCCGCCGCTAGTCCCGAGGTCGATGGCCTTCACCGTACATTTCCTCTATTACCGAGGTTTGTTGGAGGTGTCTGGCCTTTCGTGTATCTCGAGTTCTTGGCGCAAGCTTCTTGGATGCGCAAAGATCTCCATCATTGCGTTGGTACTTGATTGGTTGCTGCAAGTTCCACGGTTTCGTGTCGTCCATAGAAATCTTCAAGTCCCCTTGCAGCGTGAGTATCTCGGCAGTAATCCTGGCATTTTGAGTACCAAGTAGGTGTAGTGGGGATCGCCATGAACTTGGCGCTGGCCGGTCTCGCCGAGGATGGCATGGTAGGAGGTTTCAAAGTCCGCAACCTCAAACTTGATGTACTTGCGTGTAATTCTCCTTGTCGCCCCGGCGTAATCCGCGAACTCCCCGGACGATGTTATAGAAAGGTGACGTGCTCTGGTGAGCATGTCGGTGATGTCAAGCTTCATCTTCTTCAAGGTTTTGGTGAAGAGGACATTGAGTCCGCTCCCGCTGGCCGATGAGTACCTTATTGAGTCTCGGAGCCCGCATGACATCGGTTTTAGGACGAGTGGGAAACGCCCCGGTTCGTAGAAGCTTGTCCATTGATCCGCACAGTGAGAAGGTGATAGGTACCTCACCACCTTAAAGGTGTCGCACCACCGGCTCAATGTTCAAGACTTCCGTAGAGGTGAATCCTGCGATCACCGTGGGTAGTCCGTCAAGAGGACATTCACCGCCTTGTTTGTTCTTGGAAGTCGCCATTGCCTTTGTCGACTTTTTTTCTTGCCCTTCTTGTCGGAGGGGCCGTGGCTCGAACATCCTTGAGTGCTCACGGAGTTGGTAGCACCGATCGTTGTGTGATTGCCGCCCGTGATGCCACTTCGCACTTCTCTTTGAGCAAGTCTCTAAAGTCACGGAGGTCTTTTTGGAGCTATCCTTCGCCGGGCGCAGATAGCCGACCGGTTGTTCCGCTTGGCGCTTGTGGTTAGGACCCGAGTAGTTGTTATTATTGCGACTCCCTTGATCCTTGTTATTGTTGTTGCCACCGTGTTGTTTTTGCTCTTGCCGCGAATGGAGTCGTACTTGGCGTTCGCTTTGTCCTCTTCATCACCCCCATGAGGTGATCATGTCTTTGAGCTTGGTGATGGAACTTGGGCATCGGCATCAAGTCTTCAAGGTGCGATGGTAGAGACCGCCTTGGAAGAGGTCGATGACTTTTGTCGGTGACGCCGACTACAGCCGCACGCTTGTCGAAAAGCGCGCATGTACCGTGAGCGTCGCTTTGTTCCAGCTTGACCATCGCCGTGTCCATGCGAGTACCGAAGGCCCCATGGCACCCGCGGTTGCCGGTGAACTGGCCTTCAGGGTCCCACTTGTTGATCGAGTTCTTGTCGAGCGACTCGAGCAATGTAAGTGGGGCCCGGTCCGCATGTAAGGGGAAGTAGAGGCACTTGGTGTCGTTGTTGCCACGTGTTTCAATGGCTGTGGCATAGCACCGAGCCATCGAATCGGATCTTGCTTCGTCAGACTTGGTGATCCCGAGAGGTTTGAATTAAGTCGTGAGGAGCGGGAAGCCGTCAGCCACCGACTTCGTAGTCTTTGCGCGGATCTCGCCGATCCTCGTGGCGGGCGTCGTAGCCACCACGTGGGTTGCCGGTGGCGTGGCTATTCGCGTGGTCTCGGCCTCCGCCATCGCCGCCGCCATCGGCTCTTCCGCTGGCCCATGGGAGGAGCTGCCGCCGCCGCCGCCATCGCCGCCGCCGCTAGTGCCACCTGCGAAGGTCCTCCCGCAGAGGCTCTAGAGCGATTGGGGTTGGCTGGTGTTCACCGCGACGCTGCTGCACTCGATCCGAGGTGCGGCGACTAGTGGCTTCGTGATTTAGCCCTGACTCGTTGTTGACCCGCATGAAGTAGGCGCCCGCAAGTTTGGCGATGAGTTCGGCCGCACGGTGCCCCCGAGCTCTTCGAGCTATCATGGTGATAGACATGAGGCATTGCTCAAGGGTTGTGTGGACCACATGCCTTGGTCCAGAGCCTCATTGAGGTTCCGGATGGGGAGAGCTTCCAAGGCGCCATGCCGATCCGCTGTTTTCGCTGCATTCGCTACTGGCGCTTCTTGGCCGGTAGTCTTATCTACGGTGTTGGCTGATTCTCGTCCTCCGAGATGTCGCCGAGGTACCACCAACCCCGGTTTTCTCGAGGTTCCAACTTCCCGCTGCCATGAATACTTCACGGCCGGGCGACAGAGGCCGTAGTGTAGTCGCCACCTCGGCTTGGCGGTGCTTCCGCCGCTTGAGTCAGCAGGTGTTCCTTCCCGGAAGGGGAGTGCCTCAAGGTAGGCGACGCGTGAGTTGCCGTCGAGTCAGTCGTCCGGGCTTGCGGTCGGGCCAAGAGACGAATCTGCGGTGGGAGTAGACGTGATGACCAAGCCAGAAGAGACCGACAACGGCCTCGATGGTGTTGAGCTCGACTGACTTCGATCGGATCGAGACCAAGTCAAACTCGAGAGGAGGAGTCCGAGTTGTAGTCTGGGACGGTGTTGGAGTCCGAGGAGTACTCGGAAATGATCTCCTTGCCGGCCCGACGCGAGGTGAGGGCTTCCACATAGGCTTTGCTGGAGTTGCGAGGCCGACGGAAGTGTCGGGAGGACCGGTCCGCACGATGGCTCGTGAGCCGCGCGGCAGTTCGATCCAGTGGTGACGCCGAGTTCGAGTTGAAGTGGATCCGGTTTCAAGTCGGTGACTTGGTTGCAGAGCGAAAATTTGTCGAATTTTTCGACGAGTTGACCCGTGATGGCTTCGGGACGTGTCACGACTCCAGTCTCCGGGTCCGGGGTCATGGTGAGGTAGCGCTGAATGATCCAACGCCGCCGCAGCGTGCACCTGTGAGCCGAAAACGAAGGTGTCACCGCGATTGAATGCGGCGGTTCGCTTGATGACGATTGAAGCCGTCGAGTTCGCCATGAGATCTTCGGCGAGATCCCCTACCGGCGCGCCAATATCGATGTTTTAACGGCAACCTACCAAGGGAGTACCCGAGGTAGATGTTTGTGGCCTCACGAGATCGGGTATCAAGGAGATACACGGGCACACAATTTAGACAGTTCCGCGAGATGCGTAATACCCTACGTCCCCGTATGCGTAGCTCTGGATTGATTGGGTGTGTTTACAAGATGATGCGGATGACAAGTTGCCTTATATAGTCCGGAGGTGGTTACAAGTTGGTTTGGTAGGGAGAGTACTAGTTGTACACGGCTAGGAGTACTCTACGGATCCGGACATGTCTAGCTTCCTAACCGAGTACTAGTCTCTCAGTTGCCTTGTGCTTCACGCCATCCGGTGCCGTGGCAGCCCAAGTCGAGTAGTCCCAGGGGCCCACGCAGAGTCGGTCCTGGTACCCACCTAGTGGGCCCGTGGATGTCCGCATTTACACCGGCCCACAAACCAGAGAGGAAGGAGAGGAGAGAGATCATTCGCAAGGAGGATCGCCGACTCAAGGAAGCAACCACAAGTGGAGGAGGACGCCGAGGCCTCGCCACGACACCCTGGAGGAGAAGGAAGACACCGTCAAGCGCCACCATGATCAATTCGTGCCATGTCTAGCGCCTTGATGGGGTAATCTTCATTTGTCCATGGGTTTTAATCGATCTTGAGATGTAATCGCTACTTTTATGGTTTCAATCTATCATCTAGTGTTGAAGATGCTTTCATGTTTAAGGTTAGCTACCATGCCTAGTAGGGAGTATAGATCTCACTTCTCTCTTAGAACCCTTCAATACGCCCGTGATCATCATAGGTCTAGTCACAATACCTCCAATGGTGACAAGACGGGAGGGAAAGGGCGAAACCGTGGGTCACAACCCCTGTGAGATTAGATCGATTTCATATCTCTAAGCTGTATGTTCAAGTATCGAGACCGCTGGGCAAGTGTCTTTATATATCTTGTGAGTTTCATCGCCCTCTCTAGTGTAGCGAGTAGTTCTCTAGTTTAACCGTTGTTTAGGGTTTGGATAAGTTAACTAGGTAGTGCTAGATCAAACGCTTGTAATCCCCTTGCTCCGCAGACTGACAAGAACCTAGGGAATCCCCATGGTGAAAAAGGTGTAGGTCCGTACGCTATGATCGAGGTGGATACGAGTTTTATCCGTCAACAAGCCCCTTTTTCCGCGCCGCTGTCGGGAGCAAGCCGCTTTACATCGCTTTGGTTTTGCATTTATTTTCGCTATCGCTTTATTGCCAACATCTAACCCCTATTCCTAGAAAACCACTTTGTTTTGTTTTGTTTTTATATTTTGTTGTCTAGATGGCTCGTTCCCCGTGGAAGAACCGGAGAAATCGTTATGGGATTACGCTAGCCCTCGATGTGAAGACATTAAAGTACAAGAGTCGGATTCGAAGCTCGAAGCGACTAAGTATGAAATCAAGGCTAGGATCATTGAAATGGCGGCAACAACCCCAATTGAGGATGGAGAAGGAGAACCAGATAGACACATAAAGCATTTCACGACGCTTATGCAACTGGCGTCAAGAAGGAGTTCCCAACGAATGGTTCAAGTGGAATCTCTTTCCGCTCACTTGCCGTTAAGCAAAGACGTGGTACTTGTTTGCGGCCCTTTGAAGTTGAAGGAATTGGAAACAAGTTGACGAAGAAATTTTGCAAGAAGTTTTTTCCAATAAGCAAGGTTCAACATCTAAGGAGGCAAGTGATCACCTTCACGCAAGGAGAAGAGGAAGGGATAGACCAAGCTTGGAATAGATTAATTGAGTTGATTGAACAAGGACCAAGACTCGCTTTCTCCTGACGCATTTCTTGCATACATTTTCTTTTCCCTAACCCCTAGTTGCATGGAACACGCTCAAATGTGTGCGGTGGGGATCTCATGGGAAAACACTCACGGAAGCCGCTCAACTTTTACAAAAGATTAGCAAAGCTATGACCATGCTAAGAGATTGGGAAACACGACTTCGGGAGAGCCAACACAATTCGAGGATGAAGATGTTGACGTCGATTTCACAACCAAGAGCACTTGTTACACTTTGGTTTGAGCTTTGAATTATAACTAACCCGTCACTAGGCATACTAATGATGTAACATTGAGGTGCAGGAGAGGAAGTTCTCGATCGACCCTAGATGGAGGTAGGTTGTGGAGACGGGGCCTGGTCACTGGTGGTGTGTGTTGAGAGTTCTGGGTTGGGATATTGATGGAGATATCTTGTTGTTACTCTGCAGCTGCTGCATAGGAAACCCGAGCTTCTACGTTGTCTATTTTCTTCCCTTTAGAAGTTAGACCACTTAAAGCTGCATACACAGGACGTGGACCTATCCCACTCTTTGGGGATAGACTTTGGGTGTGCAGGGTACAAGTCCGACTTCGACAACAACGCCGACGGTTGGTACGACTGAGGGATGTGTCGCTTCGCTCAAGGATGCCTGTGGGCGAGAAGAATAAAAGATGGAGACCCTTCTGAGATGCTAGCTACCGCTGCGTAGAATTTCACTCTGATTCAGCCAAGAGGCTTGTGATGTTGTACTCCATAATGGACATGTAATAAATCAATGTACTAATGTTTGTGTGATGCGATGTATGACTGTGTTTTACTATCTGTGATGCGCAGCACGCTGATAGCCAGATCCGGAACTATCGCGAAGGTATAGGGATTCGGATTTTCTTCTGAAAATTCGGGGCTTTACAAGTGGTATCAGAGCCATACTTGACCGTAGCACGTATCCCTAGAAATGGCCGATAGAAATAGGATTCTATATGTATACCCTTGAGCTATGTTATAAAAACTTATCTCTCTTTAAAACTTCTTCCCACGCTTAACCAAAATTTCTTACGTGTCACAGAAATGGAGCTGTTGCGGAGATCACCGAAACGTGCGGGGAGCTCTGCCACTGGTTGGAGAGGGCCCTTCTCAGGCTTGGAGTTCCTCCTACCTACGTCATGTACCGCGCTGAGTACGTGCCCGCCGTGACAGGGCAGCTGGTGCTCTACAGCTGCCCTTCCTCACCAAGCTCCTGTGCTTCAAGGGGAGGTCTCACAGACCGCCCGACCGCCCGTGACTGCGATGGATGTCGCCTACCGCCAGGCACTGGGCTGCCTTCTCGCCCGACTGCCACGCTCGAGCCCGGGATGCCCGCCTTCTACCGCGACTCATCGGCGTCGCACCACTCATGGACGGAGTCCCTTCGCACGAGGGGATCCAGGATGATGTCAACGCCACACCCTTCCTCGAGTCCGACGAGACTTTGGTGGAGACAGCCAGCTACTTGGTCGACCTCGACAAGTACGCCCGCCCCCTGGAGGATGAGTCGCGGACCCTCTTCCGCGAGATCAAGGACGCCACTGGAGAGGCCCGCCTTCACCTACCCCGCCGCCGCTGAGAGGGAGAATAGCGCTACGCCATCGTGTTCGCCCGCCTTGAGCAGGGGCTCAGCCACGCGAACTCCACCCTGCTGTAGTCGGAGAGGGAGCGTGTGGACACACACGAGGAGCTGTTGCACGTCAAGGAGGACCTTCGCAAGATGACTGTGAGTCAGAGCCGGCTGAGAGACAGGCTTCAGAGCAAGGACGACTTGCTCACGGTACGCGCCCACCTGCTCGGCTGTGAGCGAAACAAGGTGGAGGAGCTGAAGAAGAATAGGGCGGAGAACGTCGCCAACCTCGCGTGGCTCACACGCACGGCTGTCAAACTGAGAGACAAGGCCGAGAGACTGAGGACTTGGGAGGACGCCGATTCCCTCCAAGTGGACGAGCTCATGGAGCTCAATGGAGAGCTGCCCTTCGAGTCCCACTGCGATCCGCACGAGACCTTCGAGTTGCACTAGTCCTCGCCTGCGCACTATGGCCCGATGGCTCGGACGCCGACCCCCGCCGAGACCGAGGAGGTACGCGAGGCACATGCCTTGGTGTCCGGATCTTCCTCCTGGACTACCCCATGAGGACCACGCCCGTCAGATAAGAGGGCTCGCAGTAGAGTAGAGTAGAGCGAGGACATGACCTAAGAGTAGAGTTGCAAGATAGTAGTTCCATGAGTTGTTCCATGCAGCCGCGAGCATGTTCCGGTGCATGAAGAGAGTCATGTCACACCATGTAGGCACCACCCTTTTGAGCATGTAACGATGTATTAGAGCGTTGATTTGAGCTGCTACCCCTAAGGTCCGAGTCACCTCGGGAAGCATATGTACTACTCATGCTTGTTGTATGCTTAGATCTTAATGGAGTTATTTCTGTCTTAATGCATTTTCTCATTGAGTGTTGGTTATATAAATAGTTTTATTTTCATGCTTGTCTCAGACTCATATGTGTTGGTGAGTGACGTTGTGTAAAAGTCTTTTCTTCCCTGGTCGTGTTTTCAGAAGGATGTCGATCCGAAGGTCCAACTGTCACGCACGCCCGAGGAGGCTGCCGAGGAGGAGGAAGCCCCACAGGGCCGTGGCCGCAGTCGTGGCTGTGCCGCTGCTCGTGGACGCGGTCGTGCACCTGCCTTTGGCCATGGACACCCGCCCCTACGTGGAGAAGCTCTGGGAGCTTGAGGCCGGGGTGCCGGAGCACTGCCACCGCCGCCCGAGGGCCCAGAAGCTGAGGCCGAGGATGGAGAAGCTGAGCAAGAACTGGAGCAAGACCAGCCTGATCCGGAGCAGCCTCCACCGCCACCACCCAACTTGGTGGACGTGATGGCTATCCAGACTCAGCTGATGCAGAGGATGGCGGAAGCCATGGAGCACCGGGCAACGGGAACTGCAACGCCCGCACGGACGAGGACCTCACGAGGAAGATCGAGAGGTTCATCCGCCTGAAGGCCCCCACCTTCAGCTACTCGGATGACCCGCTCGACGCCGACGACTGGCTGAGGGTGATCAAGACCAAGCTCGACCTCACCATCTGCTCCGACGAGGAGTGTGTCGCCATAGCCGCGCACCAGCTAGAGGGTCCTGCCAAGTCTTGGTGGGACAACTACACCGCCAGCCACCCGAACCCGGCCTTCATCACCTGGCTAGAGTTCTGCGAGGTGTTCCGCATGAAAGCGACCGCCCAAAGCCGCTGTTGATCCGTATAGGCGCAAGAGTTCCGCACCATGACGCAGGGTGCGATGAGGGTGGAGGAGTACAAGCGCCACTTCATGAAGATGATGCGGTACGCCCCCGACGACACCAACACCGACCAGAAGAAGCAGTTCTGGTTTCTGCGAGGCCTTCACCACGGCCTTCGCCAGGGACTAAAGGCGAGCGAGCACAAGTCCCTTCGCCACCGCCAACCGCGCCCATCGGTCGAGGAGGAGAGGAGGGGCCATGAGGAGCGCATGAAGGGCAAGAAGAGGATGGGAGATCGGGATCACCACGACCGATCTTTCCAAAAGTCGAGGAGCGGACAGAGCAACATGCTGAGGGGGAGCTACCGCCCGGGGCACAACCAGCCGGGCGCGCAGCTGAGGAGGCCGTGGCGCCTTCCTGAGGGAGGAGCCCGGCTACCCACAGCAGAGTGGAGGCTACAAACGTCCGCCGCAGAGCGCCACGAGACCTACCACTGGAGGCTTCACCATGACTTGCTTCGCCTGCGGCAAGCCGAGCCACAAGTCCTATGACTGCCCGGACAAGAAGACCGCTACTACACCCGCGAGAGCTCGCCCGGAGGAAGACCTCTCAGTTGCACCACCGCACGACCGCCGGCCGTGGAGGCTTAACCACCTCCGAGGAGGAGGTCGACGCCCCGACATTGTGATCGGTGAGTTTTTGGTTTGTGGTACTACTGCTTTGGTTCATTTCGATACCGGTGCAACCGGGTCGTATATCACCTCTAGGTTCGTAAACAAACTCTCCCTCCCTACAACCACCCAACCGATTCCTATCATCACGAGTTCACTTCTCGGAGATATTAGATGCACCTTGCTGTGTAAAGGTGTGGAGGTGGTCATTCAGGACCACAAGTTCTTGGGGGATTTGACAGTGTTGCCCTCCAATGGCATCGACGTGATTCTGGGGATGGATTGGATCACCGCTCACAAGGGTGTCATCTCCACTTCACCACGACTAGTGACCTTAGTACACCCCGATGGAACGAGGGTCACCTTCGAGCCGATGAAGTCTCGAGACATACCAGCTATGTACAGTCTTCACACGAAAGCTATCTCAGATGTGCCAGTGGTTTGTGAGTACGAAGATGTGTTTCCAGAAGAGGTGCCGGGTTTGCCTCCAGACCGTGACGTGGAGTTCGTGATCAACTTGGTACCGGGACCGCACCTATAGCTCGCAGTCCGTATGTAATGGCGGGATGTTGAGCTGAAGCTGAAGGCCGAGTTGGACTCACCGCTTGAGAAGGGGTTCATTCGACCGAGTGCTTCACCATGAGGTTCACCACCTGTTCATCGAAGAAAGATGGGACTCGTCGTGTTGATTATCGCACTCAATGCGGTAACCATCAAGAACAAGTACCCGCTACCCCGGATCGATGACCTGATGGATCAGCTAAGGCAAGCCAAGTTCTTCAAAGAAGATTGATCTCCGATCGTTACCACCAGATGAAGATATGTCCGGAAGACATCTTCAAGACCGCTGCTGACTCGCATGCAAAGACGAGTACACCGTCAGATCATTCGGTCTTTACGACGCCACATTTCATGAACATGATGAACAAGGTGTTCATGGAGGAGTTAGACAAGTGTGTTGTCTTCATTGATGACATAATCGGTCTTTCCAAGACCGCGTAAGAGCATGAAGAGCACCGAGGATAGTGTTAGAAGCTCAGCAGCAGTGTATGCCAAATTCAGCAAGTGTGAGTTCGGATGGAGGAAGTTGCCTTTCTGGTCCACGTCGTCGGTGAAGGAGTGGCAGATCCGAGCAAGATAGAAGCGGTTCAAGTGGCGTCACCCAAGACAAGGATGAGATCCGCAGTTTTCTTGGTTTAGCGCTACATCACGGTTCATCGAGAACTTCTGAAGATTTCAAGCCCATGACAGAATGTTGAAGAGCAACACACCGCTTGTATGGTCGGACAAATGTGAAGCAAGCTTTCAAGAGCTCAAGACACGCCACCACTACACCGGTCCCGACCCTTCCCGATGCGAGCAAAGACTTGTAGGTGTCTTGTGACGCATCGAGGCAAGGACTCGGTTGCGTACTGATGTAAGAAGGCAAGGTCGTTGCTTATGCCTCGCGACAGCTTCGGAAGCACGAGGAGAACTACCCCACACATGACCTTGAGCTAGCTGCTGTCATTCATGCTTTGAAGATATTTAGGCACTACCTGATGGGCAACAAATACGACATTTACACCACCACAAGAGTTGAAGTACATCTTCACACAACCGAGTTGAACCTGAGACAGCGAAGATGGCTTGAACTGATCAAGAACTACAACTTGAACATCCACTACCATCCGAGTAAAGCAAATGTCGTAGCCGATGCACTGAGTCGCAAGCACTACTGCAATAATCTGATGGTGCAGAAGGAGCAACTAGCACTGTATGAGGAAATGGAGAAGCTAAAACAGGAGATAGTTGAGAAGGGGCAGCTGAATGAACTGAGAGTGAAGTACACCCTAGAAGACCAGATTCGGCAAGCTTAGAAGGGATGTCCAGAAATTGAAGAAGTGAAAGACTTGATGGCCAGAGGCAAGGCAGCTGACTACCGCCTCGACGAGCAAGGCACTCTGTGGTTGATGGATCACATTTGTGTACCCCGAAGCAAGGAGATTCGAGACTCGATTCTGAAGGAAGCTCACGACTTTGGTACTCGATTCACCTCGTTGCACGAAGATGTACCAAGATCCAAGGTACATTTCTGGTGGGGGAAGATGAGGGAAGACATTGCAGAGTACGTCGCTCGATGTGACACGTGTCAGAGAGTGAAGGCAGAACATCAGAGACCTGCTGGATTGCTACAGCCGCTAGAGATACCCATCTGGAAATGGGATGATATCATGGACTTCATGGACTTCATAGTGGGTCCGCCGCACACGTAAAGGGAATGACTCCATTTGGGTGATCGTCGACCGCTTGACCAAGGTAGCACACTTCTTGCCAGTGAAAGCCAACTACAGTGTGAGCAAGCTTGCTGAGCTCTACGTGGATAATATTCTGAAGCTTCATGGAGCTCTGAGGAGCATTGTGTCTGATAGAGGCCCACGCCACCGCCGATTCGGAAGAGTTTACATGCTTCTATGGGAACCGAGTTGAACTACAGTACAGCCTTCCACCCGCATGCATGATGGGCGGAGAGAGTGAACTGCAATCGGAGGACCTTCTAAGGGCTTGTGTGTTGATCTATGGGTCGGATTGGGAGAAGAGCCTGTCCTATGCCGAGTTCTCTTACAACAACGGCTACCAAGCTAGTCTACAAATGGCACCTTTTGAAGCTCTCTACGTAGAAGATGTCGGACACCGTTGATGTGGTCCGGGGAGGGGGAGCGAACTTTCTTCGGTCCCGCCACCATTGTTGAAGCCGAGGAGAATGTAGCTAAGGTCAGAGAGAACCTAAAGATCGCTCAGAGCAGTCAGAAGAGCTACGCCAACCCAAAGAGGAGAGACGTCTCGTTTGAAGTGGGGGAGCACGTCTACTTGAGGGTTTCAACCCTCTGAGGTACCAAGAGGTTCCATGTAAAGGGGAAGTTGTCTCCGAGGTATGTAGGCCCGTACCCGATCGTGAAGAGGGTCGGAAAGGTGGCTTACAAGCTCGAGCTACCACTGGAACTCGCCAGAGTTCACCCGGTGTTCTACGTGTCTCAGCTCCGGAAGTGTGTGGTTGTCGAGAAAAGGGTGCCCAGCACTCGACGTGTGTGATACCTTTTGAGTACTTGGAGTACCCAGTCAGAATCCTAGACTGGGCGGAGAAGTCAACCAGGAAGACCACCACTCGCTTCTGCAAGGTGCTCTGGAGCAACCACTCCGAGCGCGAAGCGACGTGGGAGAAGGAGTCGACCATGAGGGAGAAATACCCTCATCTCTTCGAACCGGAGGTAACATCTTAATCTCGGGGAGGAGATTCTTGTGAGGGGGGGGGGGGGGAGTTCTGTAACATCCTAGGTTTTTGGTTGAATGCAAAAATGTGTATTTTAAAATTTTTGCTTTGATCATGAGTGCTTATGAAACAATATAAGGTTGTCTTCATTTTCTCTCCCCTTAATCCTAGATTTATTTCAAGTCAAATAAATAATTTTAGGGCTTATAAAAAATGCTAGTGTGAGAAGTTGGATTTTCATTTGGATTTATTTGGATTTTAATGGGTGAGATTCAAATTTGAATTTCGATTCAAATTTGAATCAAAGTTTAAATAGAAAATAGGGGTAAGGATAATAGAAAAACCTTTGGAAACCTGTGTGGGCCAAACCCAACCCGGCCAAGTTCGCTAAACTACCCTGGACTCCTCTGCTTTGAACGCTGGACCGACCTGAGCTTGCACCGGCCCAACAGCTCATCGGCCCAGTAGCCACCGGTCCTTTGTTTCCGCCCGAGTCGCTAACGTGCGGGCCCCAGCCGTCAGTCGTCTTCAACCCCACCGCTTTACCTCTTTTCCCCCTTTCCTCTCTCACGCCGTGGAAAGGGCCGGCCGTGCGGCCATGCCCGCCGCCGCGAATGCGCTCCACGCATCCCGCGGGCGATCCCGCCGTCCGCCCTACCTATCGCCGGCTATAAGTAGCACCGCGGCAACCCTAGCCCTAACCCTAGCCACCCCGGGGGGATTCCTCCCCATATCCGCCGCCGACGTAGGAGGAGAAGAGGAGGAGAAGGAGGCGGGGAGGCCGTTCATGGAGTCCACCGCGAAGCCGGAGGCCGTCCGAGGGGAAGGAGCTGCTGCGGAGGCAAGCTGTCCGTGCGCCGCGCCGCTCGACCTCTGCTTCCTCTGCCCGAGCATGCTCCGTCGCCGCACCTTCTTCACCGCCGCATCGCCGCCACGTTCGCAGACCCTAGGTGAGCGCCGCCTTTCCCCCTTGCTGTGGCGCCCGGCCGTCGAGCCGTGGATGCATCTCGAGCCTTGTGTGCTCACCGAGCCTTGTGTGCTCGCCGTGAACTATGCCTGCACCGCGCCGCCGCGTGACCCGCCGTCGCCTGTGATGCTGGCCTTCGAGCCATGCCGGCTGTCTTGCAGGTGCCGCTGCCTTCTACGATGCGCACGCTCCCCCGCGTTATCCTCGTATCGTTCCTTCGCCCTGGCTCACCGAGCACCGGTCCGCCGCCGGCCCTGTCTTTTCTGGCCGCGGTCATGCACACGAGCACCCACGCACGCGCGCAGGCACATCTGTGCACTCACGAGCACGCACGCTTGTGTGCGATGGATGCCGACACCGCGAGAGGAGTCGTGCCGCCGGGCCGTCATCGCCGCCCGGGTCTTTTCCCCATCTCGTTCGCCGTCGTGTGCGACGTTCCACCGTGTCGCCGCCGCGCACCCCCGCGCACAGACGCACGCGAACGTCGTGCGGATGCAACCCCAGGTTGGTGTCCTTTGGACGCCTCGACCCTAGGCCGCGCCAGGTTAGACCGTTCGCCATGGGGAGTCTTCCCTGTGTGTCGTCGCCGCGTCCGCCGCCGTGGCCGCGCCACCGGCGTTCGCCACGCGCAAGCACCCTAGCTGCCGCCTTGCGGTCGCCACGTATTTCTGTGGCCATCGGTCCGCGCCTGTTCGCTGACGCCGCGCGCGTCCACCGCGCCGGCCACCACCCCATGGTGCCTTGACCGCCCGAAGCCGCGCCGAGCCGCATCCCATCACCGTGGGCCGGCACTCGGCCAAAGGCCGCGCCTTTCCTGTGCTCGGGTGAAACCCTATGACCTCCCCTCGCGCACCGTGTTACATGTTGTCCTAGCCGTCGCACCCACTCGCCGCCGGCGAGTTTTTCCCGGCCGCCGCTCCTCTGGAGCATTGCGTCGAACACCTGGTGACCGCGCCCAAAATCCAGTGGGGTTTTTCTTTCCACACGCCGGACCACACCTCGCTCTAGCCGTATCCGATCCGGTCGGATCTCGTGCGGCCGACCTATCCCCTTGCACGCCACATGGTCACCTGCACGGGCGCTGGCCACAGCGGATCCCTTCGGATCCTTTGCGCCGGCCAATGGCAGCCACGCCCCACCGCCGCCTGCTGTGCTGCGAGCCGCAGCAGATCCAGCCCTGATCTTTTGTGGCTGCGCTGTTTTATATGGTAAAAGCGTATTTTGGATTTCCTGAAATGTATTTTATCTTCAGAAAATCGTAATAAATCCATTTTAACTCCGAAAAATACAAAACCTTTTCCAGAAATTCTCTAAAATCTTAAACTCCGTGCTAGGCTAGTGTTTGTTCTCTTTTGGCTCTTAATCGCTGTTCGTTTGGAGTTAATTGCATTAGGACCGCTCTTTATTTTCTTTTACGCGTTAATAGGAGCCGGAGCCGGGAGCTGAACCCGAGTACGACTACGCCGACGACTACGCCGGAGGACTACCACCCGTGTTCACGCTGACCGATTCTCGAATACCTATTAGGCATTGCTATGTAGTATGCTAGCGCTTTACTTTCTATGCATGTTGATGAATCTTGCACTGCCTACTTTAATTTCCCTATCCTTGATTGCCCTACTACTACTATATATGCTTATAAGCGTGTATATACACCGAGCCACGATGCATGTGTTGGGATGGGAATAGTGGTTCTTGGCGTGTGGGGTAAAACCGGCAGGAGAAGGCGTTGGGTACTTTGGCGGGGTGAGCTCAAACAACCGATCCGGGATCGGGACGGGGTGCACTCCTGGTATCCCCACTTTACGCTTTTGAACCTACGGTGTTGGGTTTTAATCGCGTATGGAGGACATGAGCTTGCCCGGCCGAAAGCGAGTGGATCAACTTGTCGACAGGGACTTTCGTACACACCACCGGAGCGTGGGGTTAGGGCCGAGTTGAGCTCGGCAAGTGAACCATACCCTGCCGGTAGGATAGCGGTGGGCACGTGGGGAGAGGTGGGAGAGACCACCTTCTCTCGAGCGACTCCCGTGGCCACACGGGAGCATTTCACAGCCTCGGTGCAATTCCTTCCGAGGGAATCGCTTTGAGGGCCGGATGCGTGATGGGACCGTAACTACCGAGAGTTCGCACGGTAGGATGGGCTTGGTCGGCCGTGACACCGCCGGTGCCATTGGGTATAGGTGTACACGCCTGTAATTGTTCGATCTATAGCTATAGCCGCCCCTCGGTCATGGACATACCTAGAAGACATGTTCATTCCTCATGTTTTGGGATTTCTACCTTCCTGTAGTGAGAGTGTGGTGAGCCGTGGGTTGCGGGAGAGGAGAGTGGCTCTCACCGCAGATCCGATTGCAATCATTGAGGTGCGAGGAGAGGAAGTTCTCACATCGACCCTAGATGGAGGTAGGTTGTGGATACGGGGCCCTGGGTCACCAGGTGGTTCCGAGCTGTGTTGAGAGTTCTGGGTTGGGATATTGATGGAGATATCTTGTTGTTACTCTACTGCTGCTGCATAGGAAACCCGAGCTTCTACCTTGTCTATTTTCTTCCCTTTAGAAGTTAGACCACTTAAAGCTGCATACAGTTGGTGACGTGGACCTATCCCACTCCTTGGGGATAGACTTTGGGTGTGCAGGGTACGAGTCCGACTTCGACAACAACACCGACGGTTGGTATGACTGAGGGATGCGTCGCTTCGCTCAAGGATGCCTGTGGGCAAGAAGAATAAAAGATGGAGACCCTTCTGAGATGCAAGCTACCGCTGCGTAGAATTTCACTCTGATTCAGCCAAGAGGCTTGTGATGTTGTACTCCATAATGGACATGTAATAAATCTATGTACTAATGTTTGTGTGATGTGATGTATGGCTGTGTTTTACTATCTGTGATGCGTTCTGTACGCGATAGCCACTGATCCGGGGACTATCACGAAGGTACAGGGATTCGGGTTTTCTTCCGAAAATCCGGGGCTTTACACTTTGCCAACCAACCTAGGCCTTCCCATAGCCCCCACCAAAAACCATAGCCAATAGAGGTAGGTTTGCTTGTGTTGACCGTTTGCCGTCACCATCCAGATTGAACAAGTCTATCCCTTTCCTCTTTTCTAACTAAAAACTTTGACTAGCCTCCCATAAAATCCTTAGGAAAACTGTCACACATCTTTAGCCATCCTAAAACCATAGATTTGTTTTTCATTAAAAGACTCATAGCACCACCTTAGTTAGAATTTCTATACTTGACTTCCTCTCTTCAAAATCCTTGTTTGAGCCAAAAATATAGGATACCCATAACCTACCCTTAAACCTTGTTAGTTTTGTTGATTGATTCTTTTCGATGGGTGACTTCCTTGTTGACAATGCTTACTTCGTATGAAGTGTGAGATCAAGCTTTGTCCTTTGCTTATTATAGACCACATCGAAAGTGTTTTTCAAACCTTGCTAATGTTTGTTTTTGCTACTTTTGGCATTTGCATTTTGCACCCATCTCTTTGTCATCATCCACTTTATGTTAGCTTGGGAACTTTTTGTGAAGCTTTATGATGAATGCTTTCATACCTATGTTAATGCTTGTCGACATGCATTACTCCTTTTTGCAATCTTGTGTAAACATGGTGTTTAGACATGATTGGAGACCCACATCATTAAGTTTTATATACCTTGCTATCATATTGCATTGGATTAAACTTTGCAATGCGCCCTACTTATCTTACACCATGTAGAGTTGTTAATCTTGGGATAAGCATAGTGTTTTGACCTTGGTTAATAAATCTTTTTGGCAATGGAGAAGTTTGGCAACCACTTTGTAAGCATGGAGCTTAGAATTTGGTGTAAATATTGTTTTGTTTTTACACCATTCCATCATTTGCACGCACTCTTGCACACACATACACCCATTAGGTTCTTAATTTTTCTTTCACTAGCTTGACTATGCCACAAGTTAAGATCTTAGTGGATGACTTTGGTTTTTAGCATAGAGTGAGTATTCCAGACCGTCACCTCAGGGGTACTTTGTGCTTTAGAATTGTTTTGTAGGCATGACGAATCGCTCCCATGAGTTAGCAATAAAAGATGAAAATAAGATCGTCAACACCTCCAAAATCCTAGAAGAAACACCGCTGTCCTCATCAAAATTAGGCACATGTTCAGAGATGTACAAAAGAGGAAATTTTGGATATTCAGGAGCTCCATTAAGTCTTCTTTCCAATGCATCGAGATTCAACATTTTAGGAGACCCGTGCAAGGAGTTACAACCAAATCATTGGGCCTCACACATTCTGAAATCAGCCCGGGACAGATTTGCATTGATGGAGTAAAAAAGGTGTAACTCTCTAGTTCGGAGTCCGATTGGAGTGAATGACCACTCGTTGGAAAGATAATTTCAAGAACTTTACAATGGAGCAAGGGTTAAGTACATGTTCTGTTCTGGAAGTTGAAGAAAAATTCGTGGAAGTTGAAGCAGTGATAAAGGACAACATGGAAGGAGGTGAAGACGAGTTGAGAAACGATTGGGACTAAGGCTTGTGACAAAGGGTGGACGTTGAAGGACGATCAAGGCAACAAAGTGAAGAGTACGATGATGATCTCCACATATGGTGGTAGGACTTCAATAAATACATGATGATTCATCATCTTCCATGCCTAGCAACATGCTAAGCATGGGGGAGAACTTGGTGGACATAAGAAGACCGCATGGAGAACAAAGATCACGGTTGCCACGTGATGCTAATTTTCTTCTTCCATGTTAAGCACAATGCTTAAGCATGGGGGAGGCCGCGCTACACTTCAAGCATCAAAGGACGGTAACAATTCTTCAACCCTCTTTTGTTCTTGTCTTTCTATATGTCTGCATATATGTATGTGCTTTCCACAACCTTAGATACAACCTTCGTATATCTCTCTATAGAATAACATGACTACTAGGAGTACAACCTAGGTTTGTTTTTGTTTCTAATAATAATCACCGTTACCTTGAGCCCACCATGATGATATCTTGTATGCTCTTACTTATGGATATATGATGATTGATGCCACTTTGCTCATTCTTGTGCTTGGTTTGTATATGATTAAGCAAGTGCTCTCTTTAAATATGATCTGAAAATTATATTAATGCTAGCCTAATCTTTTGTGGAGGTTATGATAACTTGAGATCCATAGTATTTTTCGCTCTCATTTTTGAATGAATCAAAGATCATTTATTTTTGTTGTTAAAAGATGTGCTAACCTTGTCTTTGATACCACTTGCATTTTGCTCAACCTATCCAAAGCCTTATATTCATTAAGTGCAAAAACCTTAGTATACAAGATTCATTTTTGGGGGCATTAATTCAAGGCTTGATTTCTCTGGATCAAGACTAAGAAGCTGGTCATTCCGTTTTTGCGTATCTATCTTTATGCTAGCCTTTTCTATCTGTGCATTGTGAGTTTCCACATCAGGAATTTCGCAAACCTCGCCGGATATCCACCCACAAACTCAAAATATCTTTTCGTGTATACCTCCTTGACCACAACCCAAAACTTTGAGTATGGATGAATATTTCGAAGAAGATTACAAGGAAGGTGCCGTCAAGTGGAGCAAGATTTTGGAAGACCTCCATAAAAGGATCCCTAGAAGGTTTCAAGTATCTCTCTTCAAGAAAATAATAGAATTTCAGCACTTACCTTGGCACAATCATCACCTCTTTGCTCCGGGACGAGCAACGTCTAAGCATGGGGGGGTTGCCAAGGAAGTACTAGTGTAGTCTAGAGTTCAAGGGGAGTAAAAAAAGGAAAAAAAAAGAAAAAAATGATGAAAGAAAAAAAATATATATAAAGAAGGAAAAGTATGATGAGAAAAGGAAGAAAAGAAAAAAATATATAATAAAGCTCCCCGGTTCTCTAGCTACATTTGGAAATTTTAAAAGGATTTCAAGATCAAGACCCATATACTCATCTTTCCAACCATGTGCAATCCGATAACGAGGACTTCGCTTGTGCCTCAGGATCACCCTTTGCCATTTGCACATGTCCACCTATCTAAAAAGTGTGTGTTTTTCTCTTCCCCCTCCACGGAACATTATTTTCCAATGACCTTTTTGACGAGTCTTGGTAAGTCCATGAGAAGCTTGTCTTGTTTTGATAATATCTCAACTATAATATCTTGGTAGGACTAAACTTTCCCATAGCTCCATATAAAGCCTTCCACCAAATATTTGAGAGAGGAAAGGAGTAGAACAAGTAGGCTTGAGAGACAAGATGAGATGAGAGTTCATGAGCAAGATGCAAGGAGGTTTATTATTGATCTTGGTAAAGCAATTTTTTCTTCATCCCGCTCTTTATTTTCAAAATTTCTGAGATTTGTTTAAAATTTGAGAGCAAGATTAATTATTTGTGGAAAGAGCTTAAAAGATATCTACCCTCCATAGAGATGAAAGCTAGCTACATTATGGAACTTTAACAAATATAAACTTGGAGAGCATTATGTTTTCTCATGTATGATCAAGTGCAAGGTATGAACTTTGAAAGGCAATATTGACGTCCATTAAAGGCTTACTCGAGGACGAGCAAGGTTTAAGCATGAGTATGTTGACGATCGATTTCACAACCAAGAGCACTTGTTACACTTTGGTTTGAGCTTTGAATTATAACTGACCCGCCACTAGGCATACTAATGATGTAACAAGTTCACACTTGCATGTGGGTTTTGGAGTTTATTATTTACGTAGGAAATCATCGTTAAAGAGGAGACTTTTGGGATAAGTTCATCAAGCACTTTAGAAGAAGATCATGAAGCCCGACACAAGTCAAGACACGTGATGAACATGACTCCAAACGACCCAAGGACCGAAGCATGAAGCTGTGAAGCTCCGAGGACCTAAACAGAAAATGCGGGAGTTCGCACGCCAAGTACCCTTATCCAAACCTCAGCAAAACGACATCTAGGGCCCACAAGAAGTTCGGCATAAATTCCAGGAAGCACGAGAAGCAACGTGGAGGAAGGCCGGGCCGAACTGGGCTGAAAACGGGCCCAAGCCGGCTGGCCCAGGACGGCCGGCCCAGGCCGGTCGGCCTAGCCCATTTCGGGCCCGGATCGCGACGCCCTTTGACCTAGGTGCTCCTCTATATATTGCCTCTACCTCCGACGGCCACCACATGCATCCATTCATCAGAGAGCTGCCGACACGAAGGAGAAGCACCGGGAGGAAGCCGACGCCGCCGAAGTCCTCGAGTTGCCTAGGAGATGGCCTAGGCCATGCCCTAGCCGCCATGGTTGGCCCTGCGTGGTGAAGCCATGGTGGAGTTCCGGAGCCATGACTTGAATTCGTCAAGTCGTTTGTACCTTCAACATTCGATGGTGATGTAATCATATCTTGTCCTACTTTGATCTACATCGATGAGTGTTTTATCCATATGTGTAGCTAGCATATGATTTTAGTAGGAATAGGTCTAATCGTGGTGGTTAGTCTATCTCTTGCGGATACATCGTTGTAGTGCATGGACCGAGGTTGTCGTTCGGTGATGAATATCCTTGCGTAGTGACAGTACGATGGAGGAGAAAGCGGCGAATGAATGTGTATCGGACCACTCCATATCGGGTTACTCCATATCGAGTACTCCATATCGAGTGTACTCCTTATCATAGTATAGGTTTAGATTGGTTTGTCACCTTGGTCGGAACGGCAACAAGAAGACGATTGGCTAGGGTTATCCTTTGGTGTTTACCTTTATGGCTAGGTGGATGAGATCCATACATTCCTTCGTGTTTGTATGTTACCTTTATGCAATCAATGCTTCATGATAGGTTAGATCATTAGATTAGATGGATAGCCTTAAGAGTTTGCTTCCGATCCTTGGATTGACAAATATAGGGAGGACCCTCCTTGGTGAAAAAGGCACCAAGTCACCCATACGCTTGCGGTGAACTTGATCACGGTTTTGCACCGTCAACAAAAGACATGTGCTGAAATTTCCAAAAAGGCAACCGCGGTAGACAAGAAAGAGGAGCCAATCCCGGAAAAGCTTGAAGAAGTACACACCGTGACAAGAACTACCCCGAGCGTTGACTTCGCCAAGTCGGACGAAACGAACAAAAGGAGTATGTCAAGCACGAAGCCATTAAGGGAGTTTGAGCAAATGGATTGGGTTCCAATTGATTGCGGCGAAGTATTCAACAAGAGAAGACCGTTCCCTAATCAAATGGGGATGGCAAGAGGATTGGAAGTGGACTTCCCACCAGAAAAGCGAGCGGAAGATTCGTACGATCTTGAAACCACCGGTGAGATCTTTCGAAAACTCTTTAGTGATGATGAAGTTGATTCGGATGACATAGCTGAGGTGAAAAGAATCATGGGGATCAAGCCCGAAGCATCGCCATACACTCGCCTCACCGAAGTCTATGCAATAGGATCCGATCAAGAAGAGAAGACAACACCATACTTGAGTTGCGAGATCAATGGAATTCAATGCAAGGCTTTATGCAACATCAGAGCTCAAGTAAGTGTCATATCCTCTAAAATTTACGATAAAGTTCAAGACCATAACCTAGACTTAGCTCCAACTTCAACAAAATTAATCATGGGAGATGGTAGAACTATTAAACCTCTAGGTATTGCTTGCAACATTAATGTAATCATCTCTGGAAAGTGCATACCAACCGATTTCTTCATTATAGATGCCTATTATGATAATCATGATCACATAATTTTAGGTAGGCCTTTCCTTAAGTTGGTTGATGCCGTGTTGGATGCCGGAAAAGGCAAAGTAACAATAAACCTTAATGGAGATAAGTACACATATAATTTTCTTCGCGCTTCTAGTCATGCTTCACCTTTTCCTCCTGAGGATGAAGAAGTAGAGGAGGTAGCTAGTCTTTGTTTTGTTGAAACCCTTAGAGACCCGCTGCAAAGAGCGATGGAGAACCAATCCAATGATCAACAAGATGAGGAACTAGAGGAAACGACAAAAGGATTAGAACCACAAGATGGAAGCGTGGAGAAAGAAAAATTTGAAGACATAGGAGACACTAAACCCGAAGAACTACAAGTGCCCGAGGTGGATCTCAAACCTTTACGCAAAGGATTAAAGTACAAATTTTTGGGCCCAGACAAGACTTATCCAGTCATCGTGAGCGACGAGTTGAGTCCCAAAGAAAATGAAAAGTTGCTAAATTTATTGAAAAAGCACAAGAAGGTGATTGGATATTCGATCAATGATCTCAAAGGACTTAGCCCAGCCTTTTGCACCGTATACCTATGGACGACCAATGTAAGCCTGTAGTGGACCATCAAAGGAGGCTAACCCATGCCATGCGAGAGGTAGTGAAGAAGGAGGTTATCAAGTTACTTGATGCCGGAATCATCTACCCGGTGCCACATAGCGAGTGGGTGAGCCCGTACATGTGTGTCAAGAAAGGAGGTTTGACCGTGGTGAAGAATGAGAAGAACGAATTAATACCGCAAAGAACCGTAACGGGATGGCGGATGTGTATCGATTATCGAAAGCTAAACAAAGTAACGAAGAAAGATCACTTCCCCCTACCGTTCATTGATGAGATGCTCGAGAGGTTAGCAAACCACGCATATTTTTGCTTTCTCGATGGATACTCGGGGTTCATGCAAATTCCTATTCACTCGGATGATCAACACAAGACAACATTTACTTACCCTTATGGAACGTTTGCATATAGAAGGATGCCCTTCGGTTTATGCAACGCTCCGGCCTCTTTTCAACGTTGCATGATGGCGGTGTTCTCAGAATTTATCGAAGAAATTGTTGAGGTTTTCATGGATGAATTTTTCGTCTATGGGAAGACATTCGTGGATTGCTTGGCAAACTTAGACAAGGTTCTCACGAGGTGTGCGGAGGTCGACCTAGTGCTAAATTGGGAAAAGTGCCACTTCATGGTAAAGCAAGGCATAATGCTCGGACATGTTATATCCGAGAGAGGAATTGAAGTGGACAAAGCTAAAGTGGAGACAGTTGAGCAACTCCCACCTCTAACGGATGTTAAGTCTTTGAGGAGCTTTCTAGGTCATGATTCTATAGAAGATTTAAGGACTTCTCAAAGATCACTAAGCCTTTAACACAACTTCTTCAAAAAGATGTGGCTTTTGACTTTGATGAGAAGTGCTTAGCGGCATTCCGGACCTTGAAGAATGCTTTGGTGAGTGCTCCCATCATTCAACCTCCAGATTGGAGCCAACCTTTCGAGATCATGTGCGATGCAAGTGACTATGCCGTAGGGGTAGTTTTAGGGCAAAGAAAGGAAGGCCGAGTTCACGCCGTATACTATGCTAGTAAAACTCTCAGTGAGGCACAATTAAATTATACCACTACGGAAAAAGAGTTGCTAGCAGTGGTGTTTGCTTTCAAAAAATTCAGATCTTACATCGTGAACTCGAAGGTCATTGTTTACACCGATCACGCGGCAATCAAGTATCTTTTGGCTAAGAAGGACGCTAAACCAAGATTGATTCGTTGGATCCTTCTTCTCCAAGAGTTTGATGTTGAAATTCGTGATAAAAAGGGGGTGGAAAATGTTGTGGCCGATCATTTATCTAGGATGAACCGTGGACAAGATGACAAAGAGCCCATAGAGGATAAGATGAGAGATGACCACCTCTACCGAATACTCGACAAGGATACTTGGATGATTGATGTCATTCGAGCAATTCGGAGAATGCCTCTTGATCACCTAGATAAAAACACTCAAAGGAGGATAATCTCTGAAAGCCAAAAATATTTTTAGGATTCACCTTACCTCTTTAAACTTGGGAATGATGGAGTAATGAGAAGATGTGTACCAAGAGAAGAGAGGCAAGAAATTTTGAGGAAGTGTCATTCGGCGGAGTACGGTGGACACTATAGTCATTTCCGAACCCAAGCAAAAGTATGGTCGAGCGGATTCTTTTGGCCGGAGATGCATGAAGATACTAAAAGATATGTTGCATCATGCCCCGAATGCCAAAGGACCGGAAACATATCTCAAAGGAATGCTATGCCCTTGAACTACAATCTACAAATCGTTTTATTCGATGTTTGGGGAATTGACTTCATGGGGCCTTCCAAAAACTCACATGGATTTGAGCACATCCTAGTTATGGTTGATTATGTATCCAAATGGGTAGAGGCCATCCCATGTCGTAAAGCTTCCACTGAAGAATCCATTGCGATGATTAAGAGTGTGATTTTCCTCACTTTGCCACTCGAGAATTTTGATAAGCGATGGAGGAAGTCACTTCACTGGGAAGAACTTTAAGAAGTGCTTGTCCAAGTTGGGAATTGAGCATAGAGTGTCTACATCTTATCACCCACAAACTAATGGACAAGTAGAAACATCGAATAGGCAACTGAAGAGCATCCTTAACAAGACTATAGAGAAGGGAGGCAAGAATTGGTCAAAGAAGTTGGATGGAGCTTTGTGGGCATATCGAACGGCGTTCAAGACACCGATAGGTATGACCCCATATCAATTTATTTATGGCAAGGCTTGTCACCTTTCGGTTGAGCTAGAACACAAGGCATTTTGGGCAATAAAAGAGATGAACCTCGATCTAGACGCCACGGTGGTAAAACGGAGAATCCAAATTAGCGAGCTAGAGGAGATGAGGTTGAAGGCTTATGAAAATGCAAGCATCTACAAAGAGAGGATCAAAAGATGGTATGACAAAAGACTTAAAAAGAAGGAGTTTAAAGAAGAAGATAAGGTCCTCCTCTATAATTCGAGATTCAAAACTTTCGGAAAAGGGAAGTTGCAAAGCAAGTAGGATAGACCTTATGTTGTTCATTCGGTGCTCTCCAATGGAGCGGTTACCATCATGGATATGAAAGGAGATCAATTCATGGTGAATGGTCAACGACTTAAGGTGTATTTCGAGCCCGATGTCGTGCCCCTTCACCATATTGATATTTTCATCATGGAGGATGAGCCCGAACGTCAAGCCTAGGACGTAAAACAAGGTGAGCATTTTGTAAATAGCTCTTATTTTATTTTTATGGAGTTTCGCGTGAAGTTTTACCAGGCCAATTTCTCTACACGGGCTAACAATCAAAAAATAGTGGAGTCTGGTTAGCCCCCATTTTTCCACGGACAGCGTTTTGACTTCCATGTTTGGTTAGAAGATTTTAGGGAAGTCAAGAAAAGGAAAAGATGGGTTCTAGGGCATTCCTTCTCGGACTATTTAAAGGAACGAGATTAGAGCTCGGGAATCCATCCCAATTCACATCCTTTTGCCCCCAAGCAGCAGCCATGACATCCCCAAGGAGCGAGGAGATCAAGCTAGGCACCGAGAAGCCTCTGAAACCGGAGGAGGCGAAGCGATGCGAGCTCAAGCCTACAATGGCGATCAAGAGGACCGCCCGCATCCGTTGCGGAGGGCGTGTCCCGACCGGGCCGATCGCATCTCACCACCATGTCAAGGAGGAGAAGGTCTCAACTCCCGTCTGAAGATTGGAGCGACTCCGGGGCATGAAGAGGAAAGACTACAAGGAGGAATCGCCCAAGCCGAAGGATTACGGGGTGAGCGATTACTCCGATGACCACAGCTCGAGCTCATGGGCAGCCGTCAGAAGGGACGACAATGACCTCTTCTATTGGGAGGAGGTGCCTAAAGAGCCGAGTCCCAAAGGTCCAAACGGTGGCGGTGATCCCGACGGCGGCGGCGACGGCGACAACGGCGACGGCGACAACGACCCATTCGGGATGCACCCGTTATGTTGTACGGCTTGCCGTCACTCCATATCGGATCTCTATGCGTCAGTCGAGGAGTGTTTCCAAGCTATGGAGGCGATGAGGTAGAGAATGGAAGATTTGGAGTGTGTAGTCGACGACGACTACAAGTTCCTTAATAGGAACGTGAGGAAGCTATTCGGGATGGTCGGCAACATGAAGAAAAGGTGGTGCAAGGATTGTGGGAAGTTCCACTGGATAGTTAGGGTTTCCCCTCCTTAGGATTTTTGTAAAATACGACGAGGACGTCGTATGATTTTAGCGTGGGGGAGAGCTAGCTAGCTAGATCTTCAAATTTTTGCCTTAGTTAGTTTAGTTTGGTTTGGCTTAGAGTTTGTGAGTTAAACTTTTTAGGTGTGTTTTTAAAATTTTTAGCTTGAAGTGTGTTAATTTAGTGTTCGAGTCGAAAAATCAAATAAAAAGTGTCTTTTAATTTTTGTCTCATGCGATGCTTTTTCTTTCTTTACTCGTATGTTTGTCTTTAATTTTTGATATATGAGCATGAGCATTTGGTTTGAAACGTTTACCGTGGTGCTTAGTGGAGTTTTTACCTTTAAAAGTGCCCACACCATACTTTGATCTAGAACCTTGTTTCAGTTGTGCTAAGTTTGATGCTAATGTTGGAGGAGTTTAATTCTGAAAATTATATGAAAAACCCTTGTAATAAAAGTTAGCAAACTCTCTTTTTCCAAGTTGAGAGACAAAGAAAAATCCTATACAAGGCCAACTCAATATCCGCTCCACCATAAGTGCGGTTAGCATGATGAGTTGGGCTAGGATCCTTTTCTCTTGGAAGTTTTAATTTCGAGCAATGATCATGTCCTTGTATATATCTTTTATTGCTAGCCTCGTCATGTATTCGGTAACGAGACTCTCACATCGAAAGTCCCGTACATCACCGAATTCCATACCCAACCCATTATCTCTTTTGAACATCGTATTCCTTGAACACAACCTATGTTCGAAGTTTCGTCTCGTCTCTAGCATGGTTTCAATTTAAAATTCAGATTGTGTTTATGCAAGAAGAGATGAGCAAAGAGCTTCAGAAAAGAGGTAAAGATGTCAAGAGAGAGAGATAAGTAAAGAAAAAAAAATATGTGTATGGAAAAGGAAAAGAAAAGAAAAAAAAGAAGAGAAAAAGAGAAAGAGAAAAAGAAAAGAAAAGAAAAAAAAGAGAGAAAGAAAGAAAGAAAGAGGAAAGTCAAGAAAGGTATGGAGAGGGATGAATCAAGTGAAGATTAAATGAAGTGTAAGGAAGGATGCCATGTTGTTGTTAAGAGACGAAACTTCCATTTATTCCAACCATGTGCAATCCGACAACGAGGACGTCATCGGTGCCTCGTAGTCTTATTTTATTTTGCCCTTGCACATGTCCACCATTCTATATCTTCTTATCCTTGACATCCCCACATCGTGGTTTAATTCTCATGATCATTGGCTCGAAAGGTAAACAACCATTAGAGAAATTTCTTAGTTCGACAATATTTGTGTTGATCTCACTAACCATGACTATAGCTCCACCTTACATGATAGTATGAGAGACTTGTGGGAGGTGAGAGTTTATGAATTGTTCAGGATAGCCACTTCATAAGAGCGACATGTGAGAACTTGGAGAAAGGTTTTTGTCTAATACTTGTTGCAGGAATTTTATTTTTGAAAAATCATGAAAACACTCCGATGGAAGCAAAGAAGCATGGCTGGAATTGAGGACCTCGAGTGAAAGGTATGAGTTGTGGGGTAAATCTCGATTTGGTAAAAATTCTAAACACCCATGTTTATGTATCATGATCATTGCTTTATGTTTATTATATTAAAGATAAAGGATTGACTAACTTGTGAAGGAAGAATTAGCGGAGCACATTTTCAACACCATGGACAAAAGTTCTTTTATGAGGACTTGCTCGAGGACGAGCAAGATCTAAAGCGTGGGAGAGATGTTGACGGTGTATTTTGGTGCACCAAACATGTTCATTACACTTTGGTTTGAGCTTGATTATGAAACTAACCTGCCACTAGGCACACTAATGATATAACAAGTTCATCTTCGTATGTGCATTTGGAAGTGTTATGTTTTTGCAGGAAAACATGAACTAAAAGGATGGAGTCACAACAAGTTCAAAGGAGCAAATGAAGAGTCCCGTTCGTGTTCAAGTGCATGATGAAATCACTCCCAAAGGTGGCAAGGACCGAAGTGTTATGAAGGAACATCCCCGAGGATTGAAGCGTAAAAGACTGAACTTCATGCGAGAAGACCCTTTATCTTGGACGCGAGGATGACGTCGCCAAAATGATGCAAGTGAAGGAGGCAAAGTGCAAAATGGCAAGAGGACCCACGGGAGCGAAGGGGCGACCGAACCGCCGGATGGACTGGGCTTGCCGGCCCAGCCGGCCGGCCTGGCCCATTCCCGAGGCGGTTCAGTCCCCCATTTCTTGAGCGTGAAGGTGATGCAACCCTAAGTACATGGAGGCGCCGCCATTCGCAGAGGGAGAGCCATTCGCCCGAGAGGCCGTCCACAAGCTAGAGAGGAAGGAGAGGAGAGAGATCATTCGCAAGGAGGATCGCTCGACTCGAAGGAAGCAACCACAAGTGGAGGAGGACGTCGAGGCCCTGCCACGACACCCCCGGAGGAGAAGTAAGACACCGTCGGAAGCATCACCATGATCAACAGTGCCATGTCTAGCGCCTTGATGGGGTAATCTTCTCGTTTGTCCATGGGTTATAATCAATCTTGAGATGTAATCGCTACTTTTATGGTTTCAATCTATCATCTACTGTTTAAGATGCTTTCATGTTTAAGGTTAGCTACCATGCCTAGTAGGGAGTATAGATCTCACTTCTCCCTTAGAACCACTACAAGAAAATCGTTGACTAGTGACGCAACCACATTTTAGCGTCATTGATTTATGACGTTCCTGGCTGATCTCGTTATAATATTTCACTTCTGAGCAAATTTAGTGACAAAAAAAACTTTCATCATTGGTACTGTAGTAGCGGCTTTCACTGCTCCATTTGTTTTGTGACGCCATAAGCTCGAAAAACGTCATAAACCAACATCGGTCCCACATGTAAGCATTATTTTAAAAGCAGTGTTCCAAGTCGTCATAAAATTGTAGGGTCCCACATGTAAGCATTTTTTCGAAAATAGAGTGTTCCAAGTCGTCATAAATTTTTCTAGGGTCCCACATGTAAGCATTTTCGCCATGTCAGCGGCGTCATAAACCAACTGTGGTCCCACATGTAAGCATTATTTAAAAATAGAGTGTTTCAAGTCATAAAATTCAGTTGGGTCCCACATGTAAGAATTTTTGAATCTTTAATATAAATCAGTAATTGCAGCGAACGCATCACGCCTTCGCAAAGACTCTCGACTTTGCTACGCTTAGATCTCGCAATGGCTCGTGGTAGGAATGGCGGATTGGCGGTGATGAGAGTGGTTTATGCGCCACCTCCCGCCACGAGTTCAAGAAACAGACAAAGGTGGTCCTCCGGTTTGAGCCACTATATTTTCCCCTATTGACCTAGGGATGGGGATTTCTAGTTTGGGGATCTAGAGGATGGATGACCATATACAATAGATTCATATTTCATCGTACACTCGATTTGAATTGCAATTGGTGTTAGAAGTTGATTGATTAGTTTTCGGTTTGCATCGTTTGATGGATTGATAGGTTCTTGTATTTTTCTAGCTCGGAGGTGCTTGAATCCTAATCAATAGTGAGCTGATTTCATCGTACTCGATTTGAATTGCAATTGGTGTTAGAAGTTGATTCGACTTAGTTTTCAGTTTGCATAGTTTGATGGATTGATAGGTTCTTGTATTTTTCTAGCTTCTGGAGGTGCTTGAATCCACTAAAGCTGAGCTGCAGAAGGTGAAGAGACCTGCAAGAGGCTCTAAATTACAAGCACTGTATGAGGAATCGATGCAGTGAGTAATGAACAATCGAAAGAGATGAATCAATTGCTGCAACAGGAGAAAGACGAGCTGAATCAAATGGCATTGTTACAGCAGGAGAACATTGCCCTGATGGAAGAGCTGACCAAAGAGAGGGGCCATGTTAATCAATTGTTATGGCAGGCATGACCGGTGAAAGAGAATCGAATTGTTAGCGGAGAATGCCCTGTTGAAAGAAAGAGCAAATATACTCTGACTAAGCTGCAGACAATCGATAAAGTATGTCTGGTGTTACTCCTAGCTAGACGGTTCAGAGGTGGTGTGTACTTTGTGGTGATGAATTTGTTTGTATTTTTGTGTTTGCTACTTGCCGGTGGTGTGAACTTTGTGGTGTGAACTTGGTTTAATCTGTTCAAATTGAGTTAGCATACTCACCATTACGAATTAATTTTTTGATGTTTTGCTAGTCCGCTCGTTGATGTTTTGCTGGAAGGACCTTCCTGAGTAACGATTACGAAACTGCTTGTTTCCTACTATTGGTCATTAAATGTTGCAAAAACAATTTGCCATAGCAAGGGTTCGAACTAGAGACCTATAGGAACGAGATAGCACTATCTTCCACTGCACCACCTCTTGGTTGTGTCAATTTAATGAGAAACACTTTCCACCCCAACCACAAAGACGTAGCGGTTGTTCTAATAAGTTGGCGGAGAAAAGCCCGCTGTAGCAAAAATAGTTTTCCAGCCCAACGCTCAAACGGGAAAACGAAGAACGGAGAGGCGAGTAGGCTACCAAAACGGATCATTCCGGCGGTGATTTGCGACTTCCAACGCTGCTCACTCCTACGGCCGCAACTGGGTGATACTTGCTGCGACGTGTCAATGGTAAGTAATTTTGTGTTCAATCTGGAAAATTTCATTTCGCAGAATGTTCTCCTTTTCGATTCTGCTTTTGTGGTCGAACTTTTGAGTTGGATTTGCCAAAAAACTTTCCAAATGGATAGACGCTTTGGATAACTAGTTGTACCTCTTGGTTTTACCGATCATCGAGGGGTCGGATTTTCTTGGCATTTCTTGGACAAGAATGCGGCGAAGAAAACCCGTATAGATGATACTCAATAACTCTCAGGACAGTAGAAGCGGGTGGAGTTCACTTGTGAGTGGGATGGCAACCACTTACACTGGTGGATCCATCATGGAGAAGCTTTGGAGGATATGGTTGTGATGATGAAAATGTGAGGATAACGCAATTCTGCGGATGCGAGGGGATGTGGATAATGCGCTCCACGGGATGGTGGTGATCGAAGCGGTCCAGAAAACCAATACATATCGGGTATGGAGGAGGATGAAGGCCACGGAGGCGATGGGATGTCGAATTGATTGACTTGGGCAAGGGTCAGGTGCTCGGTGAGAAAATGTATGAATTTGTAAAGGAACATCTGAACCGTAAGGTGTCACCGACATCTTCATATGCACAATTTACATTTGTTGTCAAGTTACTTCATATAAAGTCTTTCAGTCGGATGAGCAACGTCGCATTCAATGCAACGATGAATTTGTTACAAAAGGATTCCCGAGCGTGTCTTCGGACTCTTTCGATGCGGCAATGAAGTACATACGTTCCATGGGACTCGGCTATGAAAAAATCCATGTTTGCAAAAATAATTGTATATTGTTTCGCAAGGAGAAGTATGTCAAACTTGATGTGTGCCCGATGTTGTGAAGATTCAAGATGGAAGGATGGACACCAACAAGCGTTCCTCAAAAGGTATTGAGGCATTTTCTGATTTCAGAAGAGGATGTTTCTTTCATCAAAACAGCAAAGGATGCACGATGGCACGGTCGGCGTGAACAATGAGCTTAGCCATCCGGTGATGGTGAGGCATGGAAAGAATTCAATAAAAGTTGGAAAAAATTTGCAAAGATGCTAGGAACCTTAGACTTGGTCTTGCAACCGATGGTTTCAATCCATTTGGCAACATGAACAACTCATATAGTATGTGGCGTATTTGTTGTCGTATAACATGCCACCATGGGTATGCATGGAAGAATCAAACTTCATGATGGCCTTATTGATCCACAGGCGAGTTCTCCATCAAAGGATTTTGATATCTTCATGGAACCTCGTCGTGCGCAACTTTGGAAGGGTGTATGGGCAATCGATCTTTGAGGGTAAAGATTTAAAGCGTGTCGGTTCTTTGGTGCATACATGATTATCCGGCATTGAGCACGTTGTCAGGCGAGTCACGAAGGCTATTTTGCTTGCGTTGCGACAAGGATCCTTGCTCAAGGAGATTGAAGAACAAGATATGTTACATTGGGCATCGTCGTTTCCTTCAACGACCATCCATGGAGAAGAAAGAGCAGATTTTGATGGTACTGAAACCGAGCGAGAGCGGTTTACCCATGAGGCTGAGCGACAGCGGAGAAGGTTAAAGACGTTAGACCGGAAAGCATCCTCTACCTCAAGGAAAGAAAAGGCGGGAATCCGGACGGTCTTTGGAGCCGAAGGGTTTGTTTGTGGGACTTGCCGTCTTGGTCATCTCGAAGTTGGCACATAACCTTGATGTGATGCACATTGAGAAAAACATGCGAAAACCTTATTGGAACGTTGCTTAAAATTCTTTGGGAAGACAAAGGACACCATCAATGCTAGGGTTGATTTGGAAGAGATGGATCAAATCTACACATGGTGTGGCGAGGATGGTGAGTCATGCAAAATGCGGAAGCTCCGTATGTACTTTCAAAAACAAGCAGGGTTTTGTGATTTTATAAGTTCGGTGAAGTTCCCAGATGGATATGCTTCAAACTTAGCTAGGTGTATTCTGCGAGATGGATGCAAACTACAAAGGCGAAAACTCATGATTGTCATATCCTACTCCAAAGGGTTTTTGGCTTGTCTTGGCGGTTTAGTGGACAAAGAGATATACACAACTATTGCGAATTAGGAAACTTCTTTTCGGCAACTATGTTGCAAAACTACGAAGTTGGATGTCTTGCAAAACTGAAAACAGATATCCCAATAATTACGCAAGCTTGAGAAAATTTTCCCTCCCTTCTTTGATGTTATGGTCCACTTGGCTGTCCATTTGCACGAAGCAATCGAGAGGTCGACAATATGGATGGATGTATCCGTCGAAAGAAGGCTATGCACATTGAAGCGTTCGTGAGAAACCAAGCTAGGCTGAAGGATCCATTGCGAAGCATATGTTGCTAATGAGGCCTTGACATTTTGCTCTAGGTACTTGGGTGATGATGTGGCCACGATTCAATCAGTTGGAAGGAGAGAGAATGCTGATTTGTCTAGATGGAACATCTGTTTCGATCACAATGTTCAAGTACTTGGGCGGGGACCACTTGTTGGCTTGGGTCAAAGTGACAAGGTGGTTTGGTATGTGCTAAACAATTGCGAGGTGAAGCCATATATCGAGTAAGTAAATCACCATTGCAATGATAGAACTACAATTATTTCGTTCTAACTTTGAGATGGTACTGCTTTGCAGAGTGTTCAAGAATGAATTAAAAGCGAAAGGTGTGTCGGACGAGGATATTGATCGTCGGTGCTCTGAAATTTGGCATTGGTTTAGATCGCATGTTAGTATTCATTTTTTTTGTTTGGTAGCTAGCTTATATTACCTTGTGAGGACCTTTACATAAGACTATATTAAAAAACTATGGCTCTTCTATACGGATTACAAACAATCCGATTGACGACAACCTATATGCATTATCAATTTGAACCCGGAAGCGAGCAAAAACTTATACAACATGTATTGGCGGTGTCGGTACCACACCAAGGCAGAGAGGCAAATAGGAAGACACGAGCAGTGGAATCATGACTACGGATCACATAAAGACATTAAAGAAATTGAGTTTTATGGTTCACTAAGAGACATTATTGAGTTGCGGTACAACTCGGGGCTTGGAGAGATCGAATTGTTTTATTCGGGTTGACGGTATGATCGGAAGGGACCAAGAAGGAACCAAGATTAGAAATGATGGTTACTTCACAAGCGTCAATCTTGGATTCTTGGTACCAAGATGATCCCTACATTCTTCTTGAACAAGCAACAAGGTCTTTACTTGCCGGACACCCTACTACAACACCCATGGAGAGTGGTGCAAAATTTGAGCACGAGGCATTTGTGGAGCTATAATGAAAATGAGGAGGACATAGCTCCCACGGCATGGTACTTGCATATCAAGATGATGAAATTGACCAAACCTTGCATGATGTTATACTTGATGATGGTCTCGGTGATGGGAGGTTAGGTGCCTATTCTTGGCGAGGAGACTATGGTTGCAGCTGAAGTTGGAATTCATGTCATGTGGATGGATTCAATTAGAAGATGAGGACGATGACACTCTATGGCAATAGATGAAGATGAAAATGCTGCCGATGAAAGTGACGGCGACTAGGATATCAAATCGATAAATGTTTAAAGATCCCGAAATCATGTGGACCTTATGATTTATATGTAATTTATATAGTTGAAGTGCACTTTCAAATATTAAACACAGGTGCCTACTATCCGGTTCAACATTATGTAGCATCGGAACTTCCTGCGTCTTTACAAAATATACGATCCGCATGGGGATGCGATTATCCGAGCGTTGTATTATAAAACAACGACGTCTGTTGGGCTACGTGAATGTGTTGATCTCCAATGTGGGCATGATCGAGGTATGCAGCATGGCGTGCTCATGATCATGTAGTACTAGGCGAAGCAGATCGGCGAAGGAAGGGATGTGTTGATCTCCAATGTGGGCATGATCGAGGGGTATGCAGCGTGGCGTGCTCATGATCATGTAGTACTAGCGAGCATCGGCGAAGGAAGGGATGTGTTGATCTCCAATGCATGATCGGAGTATGTGCGTGGCGTGCTCATGATCATGTAGTACTAGGCGAATCATCGGAAGGAAGGGATGTGTTGATCTCCAATGTGGGCATGATCGAGTATGCAACATGGCGTGCTCATGATCATGTAGTACTAGGCGATCGAAGGAAGGGATGTGTTGATCTCCAATGTGGGCATGATCGAGGGTATGCAATGTGATGTGCTCATGATCATGTAGTACTAGAATGGAGTGTTGTTGATGTATGATGCAGAGAATCCATGACCTTCATACTCCGAATACATCCGAGGATGGTCCTCAGTATATGAACAGAGGAACTTCCTTGTAAACTACAGTGCGAAGGCGCTTCTCATTTCCGTCGCGGTGCCAGCACACACACCTTTATGCTTTATCCAGATGCGTGTCTGTCCGCCATCCCCATTATCTCTCACTTGAGCGCAACTGGTAGGTTCCGTTGTCGCGCAGCGCCGCTGCGGCCGATCAGCGGATACCTCAATCCGTCGCTCGGTGTAGGTAGCCTCAGCTCCGGGATCACCAATCCGCCGAATTCTTGGAATGGCACTAATTGAAATTCATTGCAGATGGGGCGAGATGGTGGCAAGAGATGGAAAGCTTGATCCTCCTGGCGGCGACACAAAAGTCGCGGCTCACTTGCACGTCGGTCCTCGGCGAGGCTAAGTGCAGCTGCGAGCAGGATTCTTTCTCACGCCCGCAGGGGTGGGTCAACCTCGGTGCCTTCCGCCGCTGCGGGGTGGGTCAAGCGGCGCCTTCACGCGCAGGGTGGGTCAAGCGCCTTCCTATGCAGGGGTGGGTCAACGCGCCGCCCGCCCTTGAGTTTCTGCGCGGATCCGGGAAGGAAAGCAGTACAACTTCACCCTCCATGGAAGAGCCGCTTAAGATGATGGACTGCGCAACCACATACCAAATGATTAAAGGTCTTAGATGGGTGCACGAAGCATTGGTGGGACAAAACCAAGGACAACTCGAACCAAGATTTAGGAATGTCCTTGCAAACTTTCTATTACAACTACAAATACACCTTCATGTGTCAACAGGGTTATAAATTGGGATCATATGCGTTGGCAGGAGGGATGTTAAGGCATACTTATGATCATCCGGATTGGCTGATTTGGTCTCAATGCATCATAAGTATGTTGAGGATTGGGTGAGAGTTTTTATGCTCGTGTACATTGCCGATACTAGGGCGTACATCATGTTCATGTTTAGGATGCCGGTATACTCTTTTCGACACCATATTATTGACAAACTTGGATTGAGGATTTTGAAATAGGAGTACGACCATAAGACATCCTACATAATATTGTCTCAGGGATCGTGAACCACCTCGGTAGTTTGCTCGGTGGGTCATTCCCGTCGAGGAGATGGCGGACTTTTGTTGAGTCGTTCCGGTGGCGAGCATATCGCACGCGACATGCTTACCCCGGCAAATGTGGTTCACGGGCACTACGGAAGACATTGTTACCGATTGGCAATGCAGTCGATCACTAGTCTTGAGGCTTCTCCTTCACGTCATGGTACGGTCCGACGCGTGGACTTCATTTAGCGAGATTGAAGATGTTATCTTTGATGGGTTGACCGTGGCCGAAATATGTCGTATGCTCACGGATCTCCTTCATGTGAGTAGTCTTACCGAGTAGATGAAGATGGGGAAAGGGTGCGAACAAAGATTGGTGTCCAGTACATGATGTCCGAGACACATTTCAAGGAATCTGACTGCGAGACCGAGAGAGGCGTGGCCTAAGGGCTACAATTGAGCCATCTCCATGACATTTGTTCCTCAAAAGTGAAGGCAATGAGGCGTCTCCAGTGAGACATCTCCAGTACATGATGGTGCATCACTACCCAAAAGCAACAGTTGGTCACTCCGGCAACAACGGTGAGCCAATGGACTCTTCCTTCTTTCACGATCCTTGAAAATCAGCGACCGAGAAAGTTCCAGTCAATGATGGAGATGAGGATGGCACGAGGAGGAGTTAAACGCGCACTCGGGCGAGATAGCACAAATGGTAACACGGCACCGGCACTATGGAGAATTTTGTGAATGCTTCACTCGGTCACCTTCACCAAATTAACGACACCGCCACTGCTCTACTCGCACCTATTGGTGACACCTTGCAACTCATGCCTCCTTCTAACTTGGGTAAATCATCTAAAGTCTATGAGCCTCACGGTTATTGGTTCACAATGGATGACGAAAGGATTCCAAAGAAGAAAGGAAGCGGATGCAACAATACTCAAGGTTCTATCGATATTGCAGCAGAGGAAACGAATAAGGAAGATCCTTTGGCGGCAGAATGGTCGGAAGATCCTGCTCCGGCTACCTCGGAAGGCTCTCGTCGGTGATCCTGCTCCGGCTCATGTCGGAAGGCTTTCCGCTCCCTCTGCTCCACTACCTCAAGGCTCTGCTCCTGCTACCTCGAAGGCTCTCCGCTCCTGCTCCACCTCAGGCTCTCCTCCTACTCCTGCTACCTCAAGGCTCCCTGCTCATGCCTCGAAGGCTCTGCCCAGCTCACCACTGAAGGCTCTCTGCTCCTGCTCTCCAAGAAGGCTCTCTGCTCCTGCTCAGCTCCTGCTCCGGCTCCGGCTATGACCCTCTTCACAATCCACATCGGCTCCTTCAACAGCGAAAGAGGTAGAATGTTAAACATTCCTTTTATTGTCATTGATTCCATTTGATTGTTGTATTCGAGTTGAACAATACATTTTTCTTCACGTGTGCGAACCAGCATAAATAATCATTTTGCACAGGCTTTGTGCTCGGTCTTCTTCTTGACCAAGATGAAATGTCGAGTCGAAGACTCCCAATACTCTTATGGTTGCGAATGAGATATAGGTACTAGCATTCGTTTCAGTAGAACATCGTACTTGTGTTCGTTGAAGACTGCGACTTCCATCGATTGAATCCTCGATTGGATTAATGGCTTGGATCAAATGATTCCTACAACCAAAGCGGAGAGTTCTACGGCCTCGACATCACGCAATGCATGAGTGCTATGCATAAAACAAACTCAACACTCCTACATGCTTTTGTTTGTAATTTTCAATGTAATCCTTGAATCATGTCACAATCGATGTTTGATGAGAGGAAGGGATGTGTTGATCTCAATGTGGGCATGATCGAGGTATGCAATGCGTGCTCATAATCTTGTAGTACTAGCGACGAATCGACGAAGGAAGGGATGTGTTGATCTCCAATGTGGGCATGATCGAGGGTATGCAAGCGTGGCGTGCTCATGATCATGTAGTACTAAGAACAAATCGGCGAAGGAAGGGATGTGTTGATCTCCAATGTGGGCATGATCGAGGGGTATGCAACGTGATGTGCTCATGATCTTGTAGTACTAAGCGAATCGAATCGATGAAGGAAGGGATGTGTTGATCTCCAATGTGGGCATGATCGAGTATGCAACGTGGCGTGCTCATGATCATGTAGTACTAAGCGATGTCGGCGAAGGAAGGGATGTGTTGATCTCCAATGCGGCATGATCGAGGAGTATGCGTGACGTGCTCATGATCATAGTACTAAGCGAGCAATCGGCGAAGGAAGGGATGTGTTGATCTCCAATGTGGGCATGATCGAGGGTATGCAAGCGATGAAGGAAGGGATGTGTTGATCTCAATGCGGCATGATCGAGGGTATTGCGTGCTCATGATCATGTAGTACTACAATCGAAGGAAGGGATGTGTTGATCTCCAATGTGGGCATGATCGAGGAGTATGCAACGTGGCGTGCTCATGATCATGTAGTACTAGGCGACGATCGACGAAGGAAGGGATGTGTTGATCAATGTGGGCATGATCGAGTATGCAATGGCGTGCTCATGATCATGTAGTACTATGACGATCGGAAGGAAGGGATGTGTTGATCTCCAATGTGGGCATGATCGAGGTATGCAACGTGGCGTGCTCATGATCATGTAGTACTAGGCGATCGACGAAGGAAGGATGTGTTGATCTCAATGTGGGCATGATCGAGGTATGCAGCGTGGCGTGCTCATGATCATGTACTAAGCGATCGAATCGACGAAGGAAGGGATGTGTTGATCAATATGGAGCGGTACATAACGAATGAGTAGTTCTAAGCGAAGGAATATCCTATCTAGTAGTATCTTGATTAGAGGAACATCTTTGCTCAATATATAGCGACCCTCGAACAAACGTGATTCAAATATCATTTGTCGCTAGATGTTAAATGTCCTTTCTTCCCTTCCCAATGCACCCATTTCGTCACCACCATAATGAAAGGTTCCTCTGCCCTCCAATGGATAAACCCCGTCCCTCCTCCCTTCTACTCCTCTCTCGCCATCTCAAATCTTTTTCCCTTTCTCCTTCCCTCCTCCATGGTAAATCTTCACCTCCTCTCCTCCATGGTCTCAAATCTCAGCCCTACATCCTTCCTCTTGTAGTAGTGGCGACGACACAATGGCACCAGGAGGGAAGGTGCAAGAAGGAAATATCAGAACAAGATAATGTTTTCCTCCTGGTTCAGCTTCCCTGGATTAAAAGTGTTTTCCCATGTGGCGATCCATGTGTGCACTAGTTTTTTGATAATAGATCCCTTGTCTACACTAGTTCTTTTAGGATCTTGTTTGACTAGGAACATCCTCGGATCTTGTTGCTAAAACATCCTAGGTTCTTATAGAAGTTTTAGATCGGGATCCCATGTCTACACTACTTCTTCTCGGGATCTTGTTTGACTAGAACATCTTTTCGGATCTTGTTTGTAGGAATATCCTCGGTTCTTATAGAAGTGTTTAGATCTAGTTTTATTTGGTGTTACGAAGTTTCTTTTCCTAACAAGTAGCATATTACTGAGAGGACATAAATGTTTGAAGAATCACAATTTCTTCTCTAGTCTTGGCATTGAGAAAATGAAAGCACTTTGGTGACGACCAAGCGAAGGCAACGATACAACAATACATGATTCGGATCAGTACAACCTTCATGTCAACAGAGGTAGTCTTATCATGAACTCATTTCATGTACTAGTTATGGATTGCCCGATCTTCTCTTTCTTTGTTGGGTGTATAATCGGTCACTCATAGCCTATGTTAGTGGAGGAAGAGGACCAAGAGAATTCGCTGGATGACCCTAGGGCCTCCTAGATGACTGGGACCAAGGCAATTGGCTTTGGGCGGAGTGGGACAACTCTTGATACACATTTGTGAAGGCCAAGCTAGCAACCGATGAACATCATTGACATGGAGCAAGTCATTTGATCTCATATTCGAATGTCCCCATTACCAACCGAATAACTATTAACTATGGTTGTAACAAACTTGTTAGGTGATGCACCCTTCAGGAGCACAATGGGGGCGATTCAAGAAGATTGCGGTCTGGACCCATCGAGGCTTAAATGGCAAGATCTATACACATTCAAGAAGGGCTCACGCCCGAGGCACCAATGCAAGTGCAAAGTTTGCATCGGAAGTGGGATCATTGCGTGGCACATACCGATCCTTCCTGGTGGAAGGACTACAAGACAAAGAAGAACTAGCAAGATGGTGAAAAGACCAAGACCATCTCAAGAACTACATGGCAAACTAGCGGTGTGTATATGTCCACTCATCTACTACCATAGTTCTTTGCATCCATTCTTATCATCCATTTTCTAATTGTCTTGCGGGGCAATTCGACATTGACACCAGTGAGCTGTAAGGGTGGCATGCCGACATGCTGAAATCGATAGAGACAGGTGATCGCTGAAGCAAAATTACTTGATGTTCAAATGCAGTCCCAACTCTCCTGTGCAATGGCGATGATGGAAGGCCTTTGGTTAACATGTGGTCTTCCCACAGCATATGATGAATCTTCAACACCACTACCACATTTTCATGTACTTATATATTGTTCAATCTTATTTCTTACACAGTTCTTATTATTGTAAAGGCTGTAGTACACCTAATCGAGGAAAGGTCAAGTACCATGTTGATCACAAAGCTACATTGTACAAGCTAATCTTGTGGTAGCAGATGAACAAGTCATGTTTTGCTCTTGATGAGGACATGACATCCATGTAGCGGATGGAATGGAGTAAGATCTTCCAAGTCACGAAGGTTCAACAATGGTTCAGTCCCCAATGGGAGCAAATCAATTCGTCATCCAGTTCAGTCCAGGAGCAGCGTGCAATAAAAACGAAGGTCGCACAAGTCGGTTTTGACGTTCATATATGGATGAACCGGAATTTCATAGCCAATGGCACTGGTCTCATGCCAAAATTCATCTGAGTCACAATCGTCGAAACTTGACGTCCAGAATCTGCCAAAGTGCTGCTCCTTTTATTGGGCTTTAAAGTTGACGCTCCTGGTACACCCTAGGACAATTTCTCATATATTCAGTAAGTCATCTTAGAAACTTGGGTTTTGCTTAATCTGTCGAGAACAGTTTGCTCATCGGTTTGTAGAACCCCAATGTCGTGAATCATTCATCATGTCACTTCATATTGAGAGCTGCATATCTTTGATTCTTGCTTGTGTTCTTCTTGATTGTATTCTCAATTAGATTGTAACCAGAATGGTGCTAAGATTGCATTCGAGTTTCTTGACAATTGGTGTGTGCGCTCCACGAGTTATCCTTACAAGATCGGGAACCCACGTATCAACATCAGATTTGTATCTCTTACCCTAGTTTTTAGTGTTTTGCTTGCATAGTCCACAAAAGCTTACAAAAATTGTCCTACAAGTTTTTAGCCTCGCAATTTGTTTTCAGATTGCTTTGTTGAGTTTGTGTCCATGTTCATCTTGTTGCTGGTTTAGGTCGTGTTTATCGTAGTTCAATGGGGTGTGTTTGTGGTGCATCACCTTTTGACAAGTCGAGCCACCACATCTCGATTTTGAAGTTTTATTCACGGGGAGATAGGTTGCAACATGAGCTCCTTGATTCATAATCTTGCAATACCTAGAGATAGATTGTGCCCTGCTCCAAAGTGCTTTCACAGATTTGCCTGAAACATGGGTTGAGTGATGATAAACAGCATAACTTTTGCTGGTGCTCCATTTGGCTCAAATTTTCAGGAATGGCAACGAGTTGCACATGATTCTGGTCGGATTGCTCAAAAATTCATCAGGAAGAAGATGTTTACTGTTGATTTCAAAAAGTTAGATCCCTAGGAGAATACACCTTTGTTTCAGGTGATTTTCTTGTGCTCATCTTTGTTGATCTTAGTTCAGTGGTAAAAAGTGGCCAAAGATCAATGTTTGCAATGTGGGCGTGATTTCTACCAGTGCGAAAAAATGCTCTATAGAACTGCCATTCTGCTAAGTTCTTTGAGTTTTGTCCATGTTCCTTGTTATTTTACCTTGTTGTGCTCGATGACCCGTCTTAGCCAAAATTGTGACTTGTACCTTGAACTTGTTGAAGTGCATTCGATATTTGTTTATCCTTGCATATTTAAGCCTCTGCTCCATATATATACTTGGATCGGCAGAGAAAGAATTGCAATCTTGGTACTACTTCCTCGGTGTACGAACCAGCCACCGTTGTCATCCGTGCATTGGTAAGAACCTTGTAGAACTTGGTAAGGCGTGTGAGGCGTGTTCCGACACATATAGTAGTTCATAGGGATAACCTTTTGTGTTTTCTCTTTCGCATACTAACAATCAGCACTGAGTACTAAGTTATCAAATGAGAGCAGTCAAATCAAATTTATTCCCTTTTTCTTTGTTGTGATGGAGACCGAGTCATCATTGATGGTGAGGCAACAACCTTGCAAGCAAGAGCTGGTTGAGAAGCTTGGCTTGACCACAAAGCCACATCCACATCCTTCTACTTGCAATGGTAAATTCTTTGATAAGATCAGGTCATCACATATTAATTTAGCATTGGATAAATAGTGCTGATTTGACATAGTACCTATGCAAGCATGTCATTTGTTGCTAGGCACATTAATATGAATAATGTACAAAAGGTTGTAATGTTCCTTCAAGTACAACCACTTACACTTTCCTTCTTGTGAAATTTTAGGCGATCTCCGGGAGGAGAAGATCCTTTAGAAAAGAATTTGTTTTCAATGCTTCATCTAAATCTAATTTTACATGATGATATTGTTTCTATTGGAAATCTGCATGTACATAATGATGACCATGAACAAGAACAAGTAAACTTTTTTTCTCTCTTGATGTGCTGGTCCTCAATGATGCAAATAATGATATACTAGAACCTTCTCTTGTATTACCTTTGTCACAAATAGAGAGGGACATGATACTTTTGATTTTAAGCAATACATGTGAAAATTATTCTTAGATTACTTGTGACATGAACTAATTATTATCTTCTTTAAACACTTTGGGTTATGTTGAGTTTGATACTTTATTCTTAGTAGTTTGGAAGAGAAATTTCGATGTGCTGAGTTGCCATGTTGTCTTATACATATCATTTATTGGTAAATATAATTGTAAAGAGTATATGGTACATCGAGTCTATATTTGTGCAAATCTGAAATCTGATGTGATTGTGATCATCTAGATTGTCCCTCTAGCAATAACGATCGGGTTCACTCCAAGAGAACATTGTGAGGCTGCTACCTATGTGTGCTAGTGCTGAGCATTGAACAAATACTAGCGGTTATGCATCTATTCTGCGTTTTGAGAACATTGGTGTTGAAAGATCGTGAGTTTTGATGAGCCTACATACCGACAACACTATAGGAGATGATATTTTGAGAGATTGAAACATGGTCATGTCCTACAATATTGCATACCGCCTCGTGTTTCTTTGTGTTGTGCAGGCCATCTTAGAGCACAAGCGCCGGGATTCAAGAAGGATGATGAGGACATGACATCCATGCTAGATGGACTAAATCCAAAGAGGGTGTCCAAGTCGAGGAGGTTCAAAATAATCAGTTCGAGTCCCCAATGTGGGGCAAATCAATTCAAGTTCGAGTCCAGTTCGAGTCCAGGAGCGTGCAATAAAAGACGCCCAGGTCGCATCGAAGTCGGTTTTGGACGTTCAAATGGTTGGAACCAATTTCATAGAGCTTCCAATGGCACCGGTCTCATGCCAAAATTCATCCTGAGTCAACGGTCGTCAAAACAATTGACGTCCAGAATCTGCCAAAGTGCTGCGTCCGGTTTTGTTGGCTTTAGGCAAGTTGGCGTTGGGTAACTAGGACACTTTCTCATATTCAATGCGTCATCTTGAAACTTGGGTTTTGCTTAGATTAATCTTGAACAGTTTAACATGGTTTGTAGAACCCCAACTATGGTGTAACATTCATTCTGTCACTTCATGTACTTGCATATCTTCAGTTCTTACTTGTGTTCTTAATCAATTACAAATTGTAACACGGTTGATCGAGGAAAGGTCAAGTATTGCGGGTTCGATCACGAGCTAATTGTACAAGCTAATCTTGTGGTGAACAAGTCATGTTTTGCTCGTAGTTCATTTCATGAACCATTTTACAATGCTAGCACTTTGATAATTATGCCTGCTGAAACATATTTAGAGGCGTAAGTATCTGCTGAAGGAGAAGGGCTAAGTCCACTTGATTATTTCAAGTCCTTCCACCGCAGAAGAATGGCTTCACCGCTCCAAGACAGCAGCCATTGTAAGTACTTATTGCTTTTGCATTTGTCTATGCAACAATACTAGAAACATGTGACTATTTTATTTTAAACCTTTCATTTTATTTCCTTTTTAGGCTCGCATGGAACAAATTGTTGCTGAACCTCAAGGCGACCAACCAAGAAAGATCACAAGCAAAGGGTGGAAGTTGTCCAATCTAGGACTTTTCGGAGGTTGCCGCATTCGCCCGCCTCCATGAAAAAGACTAGGGTTACTACTGCACTTCGTGTTCGTGAAATACGAGCTGGACTTAACAATGAGAAGTAAGGGGCACAATCATGCGTAGAAGATTGTTGAACAGAGGCCGAGATGAGCGAACCGAGATTGAAGGCTCAAGACCAGAGACAACATTGAAGTCTCAAACAAGCGCTTGAAGCTTTGAAGAAGAGCACAACCGACATGCATAATATCCAAGGCTTGATAAATTTCAGCCGTTTATCCTCCTCTCAACTGAAGTGTGGTCTTGGTGAACTTGTGTCGATGACTTGTTGTATGTTCATTCGATTCGATGCTAACTTGATGTATATTGCACAATTGTACTGGTTGAACTATTCCCTGAATGTGGTGTGAATTATATAGAAGTGGGAAATGTTTTGTTTTGTTGCATGATTATATCGGCGACGAAGATATCTGATGCCTGCGAAATGCAATATGGGCTGATCTTAAAAGCAATATGGGCCGAGGCCTGAAAGGCCCTGGATAATGCCCAAAATCAAATGTCCAAGCATAATGCAATATGGGCCAAGTTCGTTAGATTGCTAGGGCCCAATATAAAATAGCCCAATATACTGTGCAACAAACATTTCGGGAATGACCAAAAAAAATAACACAAAAACCTGAAACGGGCTAAAATTGGCCGAACAATATTAGGCGCACAAAGGCTCTTACATGGACCGGGCCTCAATTTGTGACGAACCGAAATCGTCATAACCCCCTGCCACGTCGGAGCCACGATGGATCTCGGTCTGATGTGGCATGTACCTTATGACGCCTTTGTGTTACGAATTTATACGCGTCATTAAACTCATGATGCCGGGAAATAAGGTCTCGTCATTAATTGCGGTTTGTGACGCTCGATTAATGACGGCGCATTTTCGTAACAACCGACGTCATTAATCGCAGTTTATGACGAGAAACGGCCTTTTTTTTTGCGTCACTAGTCGGCGTTTTTCTTGTAGTGAACCCTTCAATACGCCATGATCATCATAGGTCTAGTAACGAATACCTCCACGTAGTGACAGTACGGGGGGAGGAAAAGGGCGAAACCATGGTCACAACCCCCGGTAGATTAGATCGGTTTTCATATCTCTAAGCGGTTGCATGTTCAAGTATCGTAGACCCATGGGCAAGTGTCTTTTATATATCTTGTGAGTTTCATCGCCCTCTCTAGTGTAGCGTAGTAGTTCTCTAGTTTAACCGTAGTTTAGGGTTTGGATAAGTTAACTAGGTAGTGCTAGATCAAACGCTTGTAATCCCCTTGCTCCGCGGATTGACAAGAACCTAGGGAATCCCCGTGGTGAAAAAGGTGTAGGTCCGTACGCTTACAGATCGTAGGTGGATACGAGTTTTATCTATCAACAGTGACCTTGTGAAGAAGTGCTTTTCCCTAAGCCTTCTCCAAATACCCCGTCATTCTGGTGCAGTATACCATTTGAGTGTTCCTCGGAACCTCATCTGCTACCTTGCTCCTTTGGTAAAAATATTGCATTGTACGATACATAAAGAACTCAATGATGCCAACTAGAGGAAGAGGTATTGAACTACGAAGCACACAGTTGTAGACCTCAGCAAAATTAGTGGTCTTTATCCCATGCCTTGCTCCGCCCTCGTCAAACATGAGACACCACTTTTCCTTAGGCTCATTCTGAATCCATTGGCTGAAGGTCTTCACAGCACGCCCTCTTCTCCGCCTAATTTGAGGGCCATCTAATCCCATATCCTCGAGAGAAATTGGCTCCTCTCTAGGTTCAGGATTCACTTGCCTCTTCGCTATCTCCTCTGATGCCTTCTTTGTCAGGTCATCTAATTTCTTCCAGATGGCATCGAACTTCTTCTGCTGAGTTTGCTCACACAACCGCTCAAATAATTTAGAGAGGGCCTTGTTCTTGAACTGGCTGTGGAAGTTTGCTTTCATGTGCCTAGTGCACCACCTGCTCTTAACATCTGGCCACAATGGAACTTTGTATCGCTCTTGGCTACCATCTTTCATGTCACTCATTGCTTGCAAAATACCTTTGTGCCTATCGTGTATGACACACACATTCTGCACATCCTGCACCACCATGTTCTTCAACCTCTCAAGAAACTAGTACCAACTGTCATCGTTATCCCCCTCCGCAAATACAATGGCCAAAGGAAGTAACTGATTGTTACTATCACCGCCATACCGCCGATTGTTCCTTTGTATTTACTTGTGAGAAAAGTGCCATCTATGCAAATGACCGGTCGACACAGTTTGAAAGCCTCAATGCAGGCACCCAATGCCAAGAATGACCGCTGAAGCACAAGCTTGCCTAGTTGCTCCTGACAAGGATAGTCCTTGATATCATAATAGCTGCCAGGATTCATCTGAACTATTGTGTGCAGCAAGTTAGGCAAATTGTGGTAGGATGCTTCATAAGTACCCCACCCTAATACCTTCTTCTTTGCTTGGTATGCCTTGTCGTAACTGATGGTGTACCCGAATTTTTCCTCAATTGCATCGATAATGGCCTTCGGCTCATAAGAAGTACATTTCACAATGGTAGGGTACATGTGGCTTGCAACAAAATCGGCTGAAATGTTTCAGTGCCTTGCATCAATCTGATCAAGGGTACAATTGTGAGGCACCACTTCTTTTACCTCTAAGTAATGATCCCACTTCCCCTTATATGCATACACTCGAAAAGCACAATCCTCCTTCTTGCAATGCACATCATATATCCTCGGAGAGCTCTTCACTACCTCAATTCCCCGGCGAGTCAAGGTGGACCACTGCTTGACTACATCCTTCACATGTGCAGTACTGGGGTACATGGCACGTACTTTAACCTCATTCTCCGTGTACTGTGGCACATTCTCACCACGATTAACGACAATCGTGAGAAATCGTAGTTCTGCCAATCCTAGGGCACATGATCCTCAGACTGGTCATAATCATCATCATAATCATCATCTGAAGAGTTCTCTTCCAATGCACGTTCATCAGCTTCTAACTCTCTCTGGTAATGTCTCATCACCTCTGGGTTTCCTTCTCCCTTATCAACAAAACCAGTGACAACATAACCTCTAGATGTCTCATCACCTTCAGAATCCCCATCTTCGTCCTCTTGTTGTTCCCCTTCTTCATCACCTTCCCTCTCGTCCACATCCTCAGCTTCCTCATATACTTGACTGCTAGATCCACCCTTTTGGAAAACTTGGACAAACAAAATCACGAGCAAACCAACTCGACATGCATTTCTGATAAAACTCCTCCATTGTGGAGTCCCTTCAAGTGGCATGAGCTCCCAATACACATGTTCACTTCTGTTGATTCGTGCCATCACCGACAGGCATTGGTGCTCTAAATCTACTGCAAATGACGTGACCAGCCAGTTGGTTATACCCTTCAAGTTCTTTCTGTTGCTCTTTTAACATTTTTCTCAATTGAACTAAAATATGACAAGTCAACTCCTTGTGGACCATATATAATTTCTCCAGATCCATAATACAATTTGGATCGTGATCGCCTCCGACATGTCTGATTCACGATAAAAAGCAATAACTGCTATCAAATACTACATCCAGGGACTAACAAACAAATAGACTAATATCTAAACTAAAATTGCAAACTAATCCGCTGAAATCTACACAGTTAACAGTAAATATGTTACGTAAAATAGTCTAATGAGTGTCAAACATGTAAACTATAATCTAAACTACAACCACAGATCTATACTCCAGAAACCTATACCATCCAGAAATCTACAGAAATCCTGTGAATTAATAGTAATTATATGTAAGTAAAATTACTAAAAAAGTTCAAATCAGCGAAATACCTGAAATGAAGCGAAGAAGCAGAGTCAGCCTGCTCTCGCCTCCAACTCCCTCTCTTCTCCTTCTCAACCCTAAACTCTACAAACAGGAACTATTTCATACTACAGATCTAAAGAAATCTAGTGAATAAATACTAATTACGCTTTCATTACATATAAGTACATGTGCTAAAAGGGTTGAAATCAATGAAATACCTACAATGAAGCGAAGAACCGTGAGCTGCTTACTCCGCCTCACTCTCTCTCCTCCTTCCCAACCCTCTTTCTTTTTTTCGAATTATTATGACAATTTCGGGCTAATTTTCGGCTCTTATAGAGGCTCGACGACCGTGCCGCCACGGCGACGAATGCTTATCGCTGCCACGGCGGTTGCAGCTCCCTACCGCCGTGGACCACGGCGGCTGGGCCTGCCGCCATATCCCACGACGAATAGCGGTCAACCGCCGTGGCCCATGGCGGCTGGCCTTCCCGCCCTTAGGCCCTGTGGCGGTTGGCCTAACTGGCGAAGACGGGCGGTTGGACCTGCTACCTGCTAGGGTTACGGCGGCCGTCGCGCCACGGCGGTTGGAGGTCAAATTTGCTAAATTTTCAAAAGGTCGTATATTTTTCCAAAATGAATAAAAAAATATATAAAAAAATTCGAGAAGGGCTGGGGTGACTACAAAGAGTGAAGATGCGGGATCTTGCAGGTTCTTTGGGGGTTTCGTCTTGTCCACGGGCTTTAGAAGGTTAACTGATGTTGGGCTACCAGAGTTTCTCTGCTGAGCCGCGTCGGCCACAAATGATTTTTTTGCAGGGCGGGTTTGCTGGTTTGTATAATTACCCGCCCCACCTGCATCCATATACATGACAGTTGGCAAAAGTACTATAGATTTGGAAGGCATCACGAATAGATTGTGCATATGTCAATCTTTACCCAGCAGTCGTGAGATACGAAGTAGAGCCTTTCCTCTTTGATTTGGTCACTGCAGCTGTACGTACAGCACAGATTTAGCTAATCTTTTTTTTTGAACGAACCGCACAAGATAGTGCGTGTTTCATTGATATAGAAGAAAAATACATGACTACAGCTCTGGGAAGCTGATCAGTGACGCATGTATTTTAAAACTGGTTTGATATGGTCTGGTGACGACCTAGGTTCTTGGGTTTGAGAATAATTACTGTGTGCCTTCTATCTTCTTTATACCGGCGTCATCACGACATCACGTATTTATTCTTATTTTAGCTAGGAAAAAAAAGGAATAAGCATCATGTCATGATAAGGAGAAGGAGGATTCCTAATTAATTGATGTATACAAATGTCGTCATGTGGGTGCAAGTAACTCTTTGTCTGTAGCAAGTCTATTTTACATATTATTTTACTACACAGAACAATTCATTTTGCTGCTTAACACATCACATGTTAACCATTTCACTCAAGCGAAGCAGATCTTATATTCTTATTATAGTTGATGTTAGCCAATTCCATCATATATACGTTTCTTCTTGCTGAATACTTGTTTCTTCTTGCTAAGGAGTTAAGACCCATCACTTTGAATGAATGAACAAAATATGCAAATTAACAATCTTGTGGCAAGAGCATGGGTTTGGGAGACATCAGGAGAGTAAAGATTTATTTGTGCCCATGTTCTCACAGAGAGTCCTGAGGTCATCACTTGATCCTGCCCAGTGAGACTGCTTCATTAAGAGTTCATGCTTAGAGTGCTTCAGTTCGGATCATGACACTGAAGATAACAGTTTCATTGTTCCATATTCACTGAAAATGAAACAATGTTAGAAGAACAGGTGTTGTGTAACCCTGTGTGAATGCATACGTGTAGCTTTTTCCATTTTAGGTTTGGAATTGAAGGTATTAGGAAATAGCCTTGAAGAAGCCCAAAGGTTCCATGCTCAATGGTACTCCCAAGTGTCCCAAAGGTTAAGTCGATGTAAGATAAAGGGGAAACTAAATAGTTATTACATAAATAAATAATTAAAGAAGGGCACCTATTGAGGGTTCTACTAAAGGCATAGCTCAGACGCTCAGTGAGGGGGTTCACTTTTTTTAGCCACTTTAACTTTAGAGATAACAGAGCATGTGCCACACCTCCAGTGCTACTACAACATAATGGGTTTGGAAGGCATCATGAAAATTCTTGTTCTTTCATGTCCATAAGCTAGCTCAGCTGAACCAGGAATGCTGCAAACCAGTTCTTGGAAAACAGCATGCTGAAAAAGATGACCATGAGGTGAGAACATACAGTATGTCTATGTGGCTGGAAGGTAATGGAGCAATAGAGAGGCAAGAATGCATAAGGGCTAGGACTTATAGACCATTCAAACATGATTCCTTCTGTTTTCCTTTGTACTTTGTGCCTCTTTAAGGATCACTGAGCATCATAGACGAATTTGTTCTGTGTAACTCTGCAATCTAGGTTTCGAAGGCATTAGGAAAAAACGTTACCTGAATGTTGTAGAGGCAGCAGCTCAACTCATCAGCAGGCCTGTCGATGGCCATGAGCGAGATGGGTAAGTGCACAGGACTGTAAAAACAAAGGGCCTCGAAGTTTTAACAGCCCAAGCCCGGTACTCATAACTTTTAATGCACAAACTCGTGATTTCCATCTAGGAGATATGGAAAGAACAAAACGTGAGGGTTGACAGAAACCACAAAACTTCAACAATGGCACTTATGGCAAAGATTAAAGAAGAGGCTGTGGAGTGGACTTCGGAAGGAGCAAAGGACCTAATGCTTTTGATATGTCATTTGTAATTTTTCTTTCACAGCTAGCCGGCTGTTACTCTTTTGTTTATCAATGAAGTAGGCACAATCTTGTGCCTGTTTGCTAAAAAAAACTCATCTGTGAAAATGTTGTTTGAAATATACTAGACGGGTGATGCTTTTTTAGTAGAACATGAGGTTAGTACTATCTTTTTAGTGTGCAGATGTCAATTGCTACCTAGCAGTCTAAGAGATTCATGTTACTTCATGTTCTTCTCCTGTGCCTTGACCTCTCCCTCTGTCCTAATGTGTGGCGTTGGCTAATAACACCATATGTGGCTCCATACACACATACAGTATGTATGTAGTCAGTACTCCCACTGTTCCAAATTATAGGTCGTTTTAGCTTTATTAGATTCATAGATGATGTTGTGCATTTAGATACACACTATGTCTAGATGCATAATGATATATATGAATCTGGAAAACTCAAAATGACCTATAATTTAGAACGGAGGGAGCTAGTAGTCTTTATATTTTCGTACATGACAGGAGAATTATTAGATGAAATGGATACTGATGGTAAACTGTTTCTTGTTCTGCTTGTTTCCTTAGCTGTGAATAACATATAATTACGTCATCTTGACATGATGATAATTATTGGTGATGTGATAAAGATTTGGAGGCTGAGAATTCACACTGTACTCATCAGGTGATGAGTGTTAATGGATGTGTTGCTGGGTTTGATGTAATGTTCCATGCTCAGAGCTCAAACAATGGTTGTTCTTGTTGCCACCTCCAACTTGATGGCATTTGGTGGGAAATTGCACCCATGATACATGTACACAGCACCCATTTGTTCTCAATGGCAAGTTGGCAACTAGATGGAACAATCTTTGTGATCTCACTCTTGATTCTTTCTTTATTTTTTTGTCTTCCTAGTTTTTAATCTGGGTGTCTGTGTATTTCCAGCATATCCAAAATATTTTAAGTAGTAAACAATAATACATGTTGTATTCTTCATTATTTGTGTCTCCACAACACTCAATAAATCAACAAATTCATGCCCTAAAAAAAAATCAACAAAATTTATACCTCATCTACAATTGCACACAAGACTTGTGACATCCCTCTGGTTTTATGGGTGGTATGTAAAGGAGATGTTAATGGAAAATTCCTCGATTAATTAGTAAATATGTAAAGAGACACAACTTTTGAGGGTTCTATTAAAGGAATAGCAACATTAAGTGAGGTGGTTCAGCTTTCTGGGTTTCAGTTTGATTCACATCTTCATTGCTTGGGAACATCGTGTTCTGTTTCAAAGGATGAGGAACATGCTGTGTGTTTTCCCATCACAACTCTATACATAGTATTAGGATTTGAAGACATCAGGAGAAGACCACGCAAGAGATTTAGACAAATGCATATCTCTTGAGTTGGTATCCCCATATGGTATTAGTAGGCGAGCGGGTGCTGGTGTCGGTATGTGTGCAATGCGAGCAATGGGGATCCAGCATGGGTGGATCGAGATAGGAGATGTCGGAGTTAGATGCTTCCAAATTATGTTCATAGGAGAAAGACAATATGTAGCACTAGCATCTGTTGATATCATTGCACTAAGTGAATGCTCTTTGCTAATATATAGATGCAACAATTTCTTACTTTTTTAAGGTGGAGTTTTTGTGGCTTAATTGTGAATTTTTTTATCCTCGCTTGGTGTATAATTGTCTCAAGTGAGAATGCCCGAAGTAGGTGAATCTTAAACAAAAATAAACAAGAAACATGACAGTAGCCTTTTCTCTATAGTAAACAGAGTTGAAGCCCCTTTTCATTGTTTAATTACTATAAGCAGTTTATCCCATTCATGTGAACAATCGAAGAAGCAGTTTATCTCATCCTCGTGACATTTGTGCGCCATTCACAAATGTTCGCGGCATTTGCAAAGTACTAGCTAGAGATGAAACCTTTTGCTCTTCGTGTTTTCCAAGTGGTTTCATCCATCAATCAATTATTACTGTGTGATTCTGTGAAATGTATAAGTAAAGCCCCAACCAACTGCAACAAGGCAATTAACTCCTCATCACCTTCGATAGCCAATAAGAGCAATGAGAAAAGGTTCACAACTACTCTGCATGAGCTGTGACCCATTGTTCCCAGAGGGATGCTATATACAATTAGCTGCAAGCCTGCAAGGTAACGGAGAGGTAGAAGAGACGAGAGGACATGAGATGCAGTGTACACCATCTATCTTCAGGGGCTAGGAAACATCATTGATGAATACGTGATGTGCATCTCTGCATGTGTTCTCGTAATGTACCTATAGGCTTGGAAGGTATTAGGAAAGGACCTAGCTTGCGGGTACACATTCAGCGGATGCTTAAGATCAAAGGATCAAAAGCAGAGACATGAACGTCAGGAGAAAAAATTAAAGTTTCTAGTAGGTTAGCCTGTCCTGGTGACGGTATGCGGGCAACACGAGCAATGGGGATCCAGCGTGGGTGGATTGAGCCTCTAAGAGATGTTGGAGTTGGATGCCACCAAAATATGTTCAAAGGATAAAAAAGAATCAAGAAACAAGATTCTAGCCTTTGTCTATAGTGAACAGATTTTTTTTTAAGATCAGGGAGCTTCATTCATTACTCAAGAGTTTGGTTATAATCAACCGAAGGCATTGATGCACACATGATGGAGCTTGGTGCCACTCAACCACCATGCATTTGCTAGATACCTGTTTGTCCAGCACATGAGCTACTGAATTACAAGCTCTACTAGCATAGCACAAAGAGAAACTAACTAGAGAGCTACTAATATCATGAATCTCCATGAGAATGGCAGTAACCGACGATCGTTGTTCATCCTTCATGGTCCACAGGTGTAAGAGAACTTCAGAATCAGTCTCAAAAATCACCCTTGTTGCCCTGTAACACCCTGCCCACCAAAGCCGCACCGCCCAACCATTCCGTAGGGGTGAGCACATGTAAACATAGCACCCTGCTTACACTTTCGTCCTCTCTTCGTGTAAAAGGGTTAACCCGAGGGTGTTATGGCTGGTGGACAAAGCCTTATAAGTCGGCTCCACCCTTGCTCAACTAGCAATGTGGCACTAAACACGCGCACTTGCGCTCATGGACCACTCATGGGCCATCCAAATTGGGCCGGGTGTGACATTCACACCCCTCAAAGAACCCGACATCCTCGTCGGTCCAACTCACCCGTCCAGTGCCGACCCATACACCATGCTGTGTGCCCCATCCCAGGCCCACACGCGCATGCATATGTCCACACATTGACCCAAGCAAATGTCCAGAAACTTTCCCTCTTAGTGCACGACCGTACGTTCAGTGCCGACCCATATGCCATGCCGTGTGTCCCATCTCAGGCCCACACTGACCCGTACGCGCAATCGCGAGGGTCGGCTCTGATACCATTTGTAACACCCCGCCCACCAAAGTCGCACCGCCCAACCCTTCCGTAGGGGCGAGCACACACACATAACACCCTGCTTACACTTTCGTCCTCGCTTCGTGTAAAAGGGTTAACCCGAGGGTGTTATGGCCGGTGGAAAAAGGCTTATAAGTCGGCTCCACCCTTGCTCAACTAGCAATGTGGCACTAAACATGCGCATCTGCGCTCATGGGTCACTCATGGGCCATCCAAATTGGGACGAGTGTGACATGCCCCTTGCTGTTTTGCAAAGAAAACCGCATCCCTGCAGGCCACAGCCTCCATTGATAGGGCATCCAAGCAGTGGTCATACCATTTCACTGTTCCTCCTTGAAAACTGCCATAATGATCACGAAGAACAACTCCTGTAGAACCTCTCCCATCTGGATGGTAAGATCCGTCGAAGTTGCATTTCAGCCAACCAACATCCGGCGGTCTCCAAGTGGGTGGTTTAGAAATCTTCCTCTCCTTTTGTGGGTGCAACAGCTACCAAAGATCAAAAGCCGTATCACGCACCCACGTCACAGCTTGCCGAATAGGCATCCCAGCTTGACCATGACGGCGCTGGTTCCTTAGCATCCACAACGACCACATCCCACATATGATCACTGATCTATCCTTTTCTGAGCATACCGAATCAAGGAGCAAATCCTAGGAGCGCGGATGAAGAACAGGTAGCTTAACCCCAATGATCTCCTTTGTTTGTTCCCAAAAAATTCTTGCCACAGTGCATTTCGTCAGGACGTGTCGCACTGATTCCTCCTCCGCTCCACATGTATCACAGAAAGCAATGGGTTCAATGTGTCGTCGATGGAGTATTTGTTTTGCTAGTAGATACTCATGTAGAACACGCCACCAGAACACCTTCACCTTGGGAGGAACATCCAGTTTCCATACTTCTTTTCCAGTGGCTGTTCACTGAGGTACCTGGTTCAGAGAGATGCCTATCTTGTTGGCGACGCACACTCTCCTGGAGCCTGTATGCCGACCGAACAGAATAAATGCCATGCTTCTCCACCTCCCATGCCCAGAAATCCTCTTCTCTTCCTAATGGCTGTTTAAGGATTGTGACAGCATCAATAGGAAAGAAAACACTCCTAATAAGCCCCTCATTCCAAGTACCACTATTAGTCATAAGATCAGCAACTACCTCAACAGTTTGTCCCTCAGTTGGTGTCAGGGGACAACCTGCAAGGTGACCTGGTAGCCACCTATCTTTCCAAATTCTCGTTGACAAACCATCGCCGATTCTTCTGATGAGTCCTTTCTTTAATACCTCCCTGCCCGCTAAAATAGCGCGCCAAGTAAAACTCATATGCTTTTTCCTTCTACAAGTCAAGAAATCTCCATCATGATAGTAGCGACCTTTAAGAACACTAGCACATAAACTGTCTGGCCTCATCAGCAAACGCCACCCCTGCTTCCCAAGCATTGCAAGATTGAAACTTCTGAGGTCCCGGAAACCCATTCCGCCTTCAGCTTTGGGTAGAGTTAATTTTTCCCAACTCTGCTAGTGAATGTGGCGATTATCTACAGAACTCCCCCACCAATAATTGGTGATGACTGATCTCATCCTATTGCAAATATCCACTGGCAATAAAAACAGCTCATAGAGTACGTGGGCACTGCCTGGGCCACAGATTTCAACAGAACTTCACGCCCAGCGCAGCTGGCATCCCTCCCACTCAGGGCCGTCCAGACGGGCGTGCAACCTGTTCGGCTGAACAGGGCCTCTAATTTTGAAGGGCCCCCAATTATGAGATATGCAGTTCATTAGGTCTGTTAATTACTCCAAAGTAGCTTCCAGATTGCATGTTGCACACCCTAAAGGGCCAGGCGAAGGCGTAGGTGTGTCTCTGTAGAGCGGCAGGGCCCTGAACGTGGAGCACCTCAATATGTGATTAAATATACTACAGGCACAATCGGGACATGACACAGCCAGCATGGCTACTTTTTTTATTCAATTGATAATTAGATAAACTAGCTTGGTGTATCATTTTTTATCCCTTTCATCGTTATAATCAGTGAAGTCCTTGTGTTCTACAATAAGGAAATACATATTTAGTGATTTATCTATGATTGCACTTGAAAATGATATGTTGGAGAAGATTAATTATGTATCATTGAAAAATTCATTTTTAAGGAATGCAAAAAGCACAAGAATGAAGACTAAAAAATCAAGATTAATATGTACTATTTTTAGCATTCCGTTCACCGTTGCTATGTATACGTCATACTATATACGTTACTGTTGTTCTATTTCGTGACCCTCGTAGGCCTCACTTTAGAGTTTCGAACAGGGCCTCCATTTTTGGCGGGACGGCCCTGCTCCCACTCCATGTTCTAACCAAGGTCCTGATCCTTGTTGGCATGTATTCAAAAGCTTCTATTGTTGATCGCCCCACAACAGTTGGCAATCCAAGATACTTCTCTGCTAAAGCCTCCTGTTCAATGGATAAACCCTGTCGAATATCAGCCTTCATCTGATCATCGCAGCTCGAGCTGAAAAAGACAGCCGATTTGTCCCTGTTTACACGTTGCCCCGATCCCCGGCTGTAAGTATCAAGAATCTCCTGAAGTCCGGTGGCCCCTCTTTGCGAACAAAGTTGAAGCCACTTTTCATTGCTTAATTTCTTCTCTCCTCAAGAGTTAGGAAATGTGTCTATTTAATTTGAAAAAACAAGGAGCATGTGTGATCCGGTGTTACTACAACGATTAATATGGGTTTAGAAGACATCAAAAATATTCATGTTCTTGCTCTTGGGGCTTGTGGTGCCTCTCGCATCCATTGGACCGAGAGAGATTGAACTTGCATCACGAACACCTAGCTGGGCTGCGCCACCTTGCATCAGAGATGAACATGGATGATTCTCAAATATGTTTTACTATAAGCAGTTTATATCATTCATGTGAGCAAAGAAGCAGTTTATCTCATCCTCATGACATTTGTGTACCATTCACAAATGCTCGTGGCATTTGCAAAGTACTAGTTAGAGATGGAACCTTTTGCTCTTCGTGTTCTCCAAGTGGTTTAGTCAACCAATTCAATTATTACAAGTGGCTGCAAGCCTGCAAGGTAACAGAGAATTAAGTAGAATAGACGAGAGGGCATAAGATGCAGTGTACACCATCTATCTTCAGGGGCCAAGAAATATCGTTGATGAATACGTGATGTGCATCTCTGCATGTGTTCTCGTAATGCACATATAGGCTTGGAAGGCATTAGGAAAGGACCTTGCCGGTGCACATACAACAGAAGCTCACACTTTTGGAGACATGCTCAAGCTCAAAGGATCAAAAGCAGAGTCAGGAACGTCAGGAGAACAAAAGTTTCCTCAGATCCGTGTGCTCAGCCAAACTCTCTATCGCGGTTTTCTCAATATCGCGGTTTTCTCAATCCCAGCAGGTAATGGTCAGGTCAGAGAGCGACCAAAATCGGGGTGGTTCAAATAGCGAGCAAGCTCAGAGTGGCAAAGAATATGTTCGTCCTCTGTCTGGAGTATTATAATGAGGTTTTTTACGGTACACAATACGACATGTACGACCGGTTGAAAAAGGACTCGTATGTAATAGAAAAGGACCTATATGTAAGGATTCAACGGTTGAGATTAATTCTATACGACTCGTTTTTTTAACTGTCGTACGGTAGTATTCAAAGGTCGTATGGGTAATATAAGGAAATGAAAAATATGAAATGTTTTAGATAGTATAAGGGGGCAGCGGGGAATTTTTTTCCAAATAATATATCTATCAAATTACCATTTTACCTATAGAGAAAAACCGATAATACGACCTTACGACCGTTGGGTCGTATTGTGTACCGTAAAAAACCTCATTATAATTGCCATGTCCTGGTGCAGCTTATAATGTACGACATCAATATGTTCTGTTGCACATATCATATAATTAAAATTTGGATTATCAAATTCATGTTCTATGGTAAAGTCTGTAGTATTTGTCTTTCAATCATAACATCGATGAGCTAATTCATCGTCACACGATATCGGTTACACGACATTCAACCACTTACAGTTAATTGAGCTAACTCCACCTTTATTTAGTAATAAAAGCGAACAAGTAACTTACACAATACCTACTCATTTGTTTCTTGTCCTGTGCTACTATGGGGGTGCTTGGAGAACTAGTCAATTTGGGCTCCACTCCAAATAGCTCCTATTAGCACCTCTCGGGAGGATAATTTTATAGGGTGGATTAGTTGCAAACAGCTCTGAAATAGCCCACATGTTTGGCTCCTTTTGAGCTAAAAAGAGGAGAGCTAAAAAATAGCCATGGGATTCAAATACCCCCTATATATGTCGTACATGCTATCATGTTTCTTGGCAGTGCAATATTTAATGTATATCAACTCAACAAATCATCCAAAATATTAGCATGTGCTTCATGACTCCTACGACAGGTATCAGCTTATAAACAATTTAAACCACCATCCTAATTGGCATATATAAGCGTCTCATGGGAGTCAGGAATAGATGGAAATGCAAAGACATGTCAGATATTTTTCTTCAAGGGAGCTAGATCTTACAGCTGGGCATATATACTATTGATCAGGACTTTTTTTTGCTCCTATTGTGTTTTTTCAAAGAAACAGAGCCAGATGATGCCTCATATATTATTTGATTCAACAACATTATTATATTCTAGCTAGGGATGGGAGACATTGGGTAAATATATGATAGCTGATTGGAAAATTCTTTGACAGTCTGAAGGGATGGATCTTGAGATCGCCAAGGACTAGTGAATTATACAGCAGCGCACCCTGAGCAGTTGTTGGGGTTAGCACACTAAATCTCTGAGAGCCTACTTCCCTCCCTGGCTTAGCAGAGGACTAGTGAATTACACAGCAGACCTTGACGTGTAGCTAGCTGATTTCAGTGGCTACTTCCCTCATAGAGCGGCTCTGAGTAGTTGGCGCTGCCCTAGCTCGTTTTTTTTTTTGAAAGAAACCCTAGCTCGTTGCATTGTGGCTTTTTCAGCCATGCTCACTATGTATATTTTGTGAAAAGTAACCTTCAGTAGGGTTTCATGAATTGTAAACTTTCTAGTAAATCTGTCTATGTGTGTTTTGGTGCAGTATGGCATTATACAAAATATATCTTCTGCATCTTATATATATTTGATCACATCGTGCAACAAGCTAAGCCACACAACACCTCAATTATTACATTCAGACTGATATATACATAACTCTCCCAATACCCACTATTCTGCATGATCGATTTACTATGAGCTTTTTGTGCTCACCTTGCACTACTACAAAATTGAGCAGTCCTCCAAGGTCTTTGTACAAGTTGCATATTGGTTTTCTGCTCAAGCAGTACATATATTAATTGCTCTGAGTGACAAGAAAGTAGTTGGGGGTTGGATATGAAGGTATAGATTTGGGAGGCATCAGCGAAACAGTCGTATAGTAGTATGGTGGATGCTTGTGCAGGCTTCGATATGAGTGCTGTCTTCAACTACATGCTTGATGCTTCTCAAACAATCCTTAGAGTCACCATTAATTGGTTGAAAAACAACAGGGAAAGCAGGCTGATTTATGGTCCAATTCATACACATGGTTATCACTGTGTCTTTTTCAAACATGCATGTTACTGTTTCAAATAAGAGGTCTTTTACGGTACACAATACCACCCAACGGTAGTACGGTGGTACTATCGGTTTTTTCTCAGTTTTGTACTATGGGTAAAATGGTAATTTGCTCGATGTATATTATTTGGAAAAAATTTCCCCGCTGCCAAGATTACATAAAAATACTTGATTTCATATATTACAATAATATTATTTTGTATACTTCCGATAATACCCATATACTACCCATACCACCTATGAATACCACCTATACCACACTAAAAAAACCGGTGGTACAGAATTAATCTCAACCGTCAGATCCTTACATATAGGTCATTTTCTATTACATACGAGTCCTTTTCAACCGGTGGTACTGGGTGGTATTGTGTACCGTAAAAAACCTCTTCAAATCAATGCCAAGGAATAAAATGTTACATGATGAGTTTGTGATAGTTTGTACAGATTACCTATCTGACTGCATCTGTGCAGCTAAGCAAGAATACTGCAGCAATGGCATAACTGAGATAGTATGTGTTGTGAAATGTTCTTTTCTTGTCTCTTCTGAAAGTTGAACAACGAACAAATAAGAGAAGCCGACAGATCTAACAGCAGTGAGCAAAGGTTGCATCTAAATGGGTACAATGAACAGAACAACTGAAAATCATTATCAATAACCCATTATAGATCCAGATCAGGTGTTCCAGTACAGGATAGAAGGAGGACCTGGCGTGTAGCTGTTCAAATGGATTCGCTTTCATGGAGAAGGGCAGGCGGATGAACAGACATCTCAAGCAAGTAAGCCGGATGAGGACGCAGAGGGGGAGGATGTGGTAGAGGAGATGGTGGGCCGACCGGAAGACGGTGGGGCGGCGGGATCTCCAGGAAGCTGAGCACGAGGTGACCCCGGAGGAGACGGCGGCAGTGGAGAAGCCTGCATTTGCTTCACACTACTTGTGGTAGAATCAGGTTCACCCTTTGTCATAACTAATCCCGCCCCTAATTAAGAACAATATATAGAACCACCGGCCTTAATTCTCTTCTTCTAAGAGGCCTACGAAAGCCCTACGGTGCTTCTTCTGTTGCTCTTCTTTCTCTCTTTCCCTGAACGGGCACATTTTGTGTTTGTTTATTGTTTATTAGCACTGTGCACATGTTTAATTAGGTATAGGAAGCACCAGGGAAATATCTTCCACATATGGATTAGGACCAAGTGCGCCCATTTTGCATGGCCACACATTTCACATAGCTTGAACTGGGGAAACTCTGCGACGCTGCTATATCTGAATGGAAAAGTTGGTTAGGTAAATGTAAATGTGATGCTTCCGTGAGAGTTGATCCACTACGGGAAACGGAGCCTTCGCCGAGAGTAATATTCTTTGGCGAGAGCATATTCCTGGGCTCTCGGCGAAGAGATCTTCACCGAGAGTAAAAAAAAAAAACTCTCGGCGAAGAATTTCTTCGCCGAGAGTTTTTTTCTTCCTCTCGGCGAAGAAATTTAAAAAAATCACTTTTTCACCTTCAATTTTTTTCTATCATCAACATGCACTTATACAAAGGATATGTTCAAATTTGACGCAATTTTATCTCTGTTTGCTATATTTAAAAATTTTCATGCATTCTAGGTAATTTTTCAAAGACGTCCGATATGAACTGCAAGTGCATGAAATCATAGAGTAAAGTTGTTGGAAAAATGAGATTCATGTTCATGAGACATCTCTAATACCATGTACACGAAATGAAACTAAATTTCAAACATTTTGTCCTCCGATCATGATGAAGATCGTGTCGTAGAAAGGTTTTAAAATTATATAAAATTCAAATGAAGTTTGAAAATCACGAATTTTGTCGAGCCCTCGTTATATCATATGTCGAGGTTGTGGTAAAAAGTTGAGAACATTTTGAGCACTTTGACGCTGTTTAGAAACCGGAACATCTCACGAGAAGTTTCAGAATTTGAACTAATGTCACTAGGTTTGATACAATAGAGAAATTTAAATTTGAGTTTGACCACAACAAGTTTTTTATAAGCAATACACAACATATCTAGTGTCATGTTAAGTTTTTGAGATTCTTTGAATTTATTTGCTATTTTTTACCAATTTGAAAAAGTTTTAGAAAAATTCTTCGCCGAGAGCCATTTATTGGGCTCTCGTGAAAGCTCATGGCGGCCCATTTCCCCATAGCCCACCGCCCTCCCTTCTTCTATAAAAGCCGCAACGATAACCCTAACCCCGACGCCCTCCTCGACTCGCCGCCTCCTCTCGACCCCACCCCCGCCTTCTCTCTCACTCCCGCCTCCCTCACCGTCCCTCCGCCGGGCGCAGCGCGCCGCCTCCTCCCCTCCGCTCGCCTCACCTCGTGGCGAGGAGCGTGGCGGGCGGGCGCGTGGCGGCGGATCCGCCCCACCGGAGCGGATCCCCACCGGCGGGTGGCCGCATGACCTGTAGGTCTCGAGTGCGGCGGGACGGGCGCGACGTTCCTCCGGCGAAGCGGATCCTGCGGCGCGTCTTGGCGGCCGGATCGGTGGGCGCGGTCTCGGCTTCTTCGCGGCGGATCGAGGCGGCGCGGCCTCGGCTTCTTTAGGCGGCGGATCGGGCGGGCGGCGGGCAGGTAGATCCGCGATGGCGCGGCCTCTTCTTCCGCGGCGGATCGGCGGGCGTCTTCGGCGGCGGGCGCGGCCTCCACATCTTGAGTAGCGCGCGGCGGCTTGTGCGTGTGCGTGTGTGTGCATGTGTGCGGCGTGCGCGGCGTGTGTGCGGCGGCGGCGGCGTGCTTGTGCGTGTGCGTGTGTGCGGCGTGCGGCGTGCGTGCGAGCGCGCGGTGGTGCAGGTGGTGGCCGGGCGGCGGTGCGGTGGCGGCGGTGGCGTGCCGGCGGTGTGGCAGCGGCGGCGGCGGTGGGCCCAGGCTGGTTTTTTTTTTCGAAAATAACCTTCGCCGATAGCTAATTTGGCCTCTCGACGCATATCCGCCGAGAGGGGTCCCGCCTGCTCTCGGCGAAGACGGCTTCGCCGGTACAGCTGGGCCGAGAGGCCTTCGTCGAGAGCTTCCTCTCGGTGAAGCCTTCACCGAGAGTAAAGACCCCTTCGGCGAGAGGATCCTCGCTCTCGGCGAAGGCCTCGAATCCGGTAGTGATCATTATTTAGCAGAAGCAACGACACGTGTAGGAATGACATGCATCAAGCTCCAGGGGTTGCAGTTCGATAGGCGCCGTGGAATGGCAGAAGGGGTACTTAAGCTCCAGCAATGTCTAAATATCAGGTCCTCTGACTTCACACATATTGCCTCTGACTCCCATGATCGCGTCCAACCTGGGCTGATTGTTGTTGTTTTTTTTGCGTCCAAAATAAAATACTAGCATGTACATGTTTTCTTTATTATTAATATATATCCAGTAGGAGCTTGCGCTCCTCCTGTTTCCTAAAAAAAAACATGACTCCTACTGTATCAGTTTATGGACCCTTTAGTCATATTTCCACATGGGAGCAAAATCTTGCTGGGTAGAGTATATATACCACTGATCAGGGTATTTCTTTTGGTCCCATTGTGTGTTTTTCAAAGAAACTGTAACAACCCGGGTTTTCGGTGAGGAAAACCCGACTCCCTGTACCTTTGTGATAGTCCCTGGATCAGTAGCTATCACGTACAGAACTCATTACAGAATAATATCATTTCCATACAACGAAATCAGAGTACAAAGCATAATATTTACATCCGAAACAGCTCAGTATACGTATTTAGTACAAGCCCCTTGGGCTGAGCGACAAGTAGAAATCCTGCGTAGCGGTAACTAGAGCTTCAAGTCTTCATCTTCAATCTTCACCACATGCATCCTTGAGCTAAGCAACACAACTCTTCCTTCATGGATTCCTCAAACTCGGACTCTCACTCCAAGTCCAATCCTGCACACTCACAAAACTATCCCCAAGGAATGGGATAGGTTCACGTCACCGACTGTATGCAGCTTTAAGTGGCCTAACTCTAAAGGATAAGAAAAGAGACAAGGTAGAAGCTCGGGTTTCCTATGCAACAACAGCAAAGTATCAACAAGATATCTCCATCAACATCCCTAACCCAAACTCTCATCACAACTCGGAAACACCTGGTACCCCAGGGCCCCGTCTCCACAACCTATCTCCATCTAGGGTCGATGCGAGAACTTCCTCTCCTCGCACCTCAATGATTGCAATCGGATCCGCGAGGTAGAGGGAGCCACTCTCCTCTCCCCGACTGCAACCACAGCTCACCACACTCTCACTACAGGGGGAGGTAGAAATTCCAAAACATGAGAACCAACAATCCACTGGGCTCGTCCATGACCGAGGACGCGGCTATACGTATAGATCTAAACTCTGCAGAGCGTGTACACCTGTACCCAACTCGGGATGGAGCCCGGTCGGTAGCGAACCGACCAAACCCACCCTACCGTGCGAACTCTCGGTAGTTACGGTCCCATCCTACATCCGGCCCTCAAAGCGGTCCCCCGCCCGTAGAAGGAATTGCACGGAGCTGCGTGAAATGCTCTCTTGTGGCCACAGGAGTCGATCGAGAGAAGGTGGTCTCACTCCCACCTCTCCCCCACTGATACCCTCTATCCTGCTGGCAGGTATGGTTCCGCACTTGCGTAAGTAAAACCCTAACACCTGTGCTCCAAAAACCGTAAAAGTGGAAATGCACTGAGGAGTGCACTCCCATCCCCGATCCCAGATCGGTTGTTTCGAGCTCACCCCCGCCAAAGTACCCAAAACGCCTTCTCCTGCCGGTTTTTACCCCACTCACACCAAGAACCACTATACCCATCCCAACACATGCATGTATGCACTCGGCATATATACACGCTTATATATATATAGTAGTAGTAGGGCAATCAAGGACAGGATAAATAAAGAAGGCTATGCAAGGTTCATCATCATCATGCGAGTAAGTAAAGCACTAGCAAACTATATAGCAATGCCTAATAGGTATTTCAGAATCAGTCGGGCGTGAGCACCTTGTCACACCCTGAAATTCCCGAATTTCAGGATGTGAATAGGAAGAAAATTTAAACAACGATTTCCCCATAATTTTTAAAATTTTCCAAACATTTAATTCTTTACAGGGAATATAATACAGGAAAAAAAATATAATTTGTTTTCCGAAAGTAAATAAATAACTTGATGTTTGTTGCATACACGCTGGTGCATGGAGTTTGTTTGATGGAATTCAGATTTGACTTTGAATTTCATTTGTTTGAATCCCTTTCCAAAATGGGCAAACCTTTCTCGCTTTCCCGCCCAAAGACGGCCCATCGTCGCGCCGCCTCACCATGCGCAGGCGGGTCCCGCCCGTCATCCCCGACCTTGGGTCGGAGTCCGACCGGAGGTGACCGGGCCCCGGCCTCGACCGCCTGCGCGCCCACGCAGCTGGCCGCCTAGAGCGCCCTCGGCCCTATAAAACGTGCCGCCGTGCTCCGCGGCGCTTTCCTCGAATACCCCAAACCCTAGAGCCCCGCGCCGCCGCCGCTAAACCTAGCCGCGCCGCTTGAACTCGCCGCCGCCTTCCGGGCCGCTGTGAAGGAGCCTCGAGACCGTAAGCTCCCGAGGAAGCCGCCGGTGCCTTCGGTTCGCGTCGTCGTGCCCTGGTTCGCCCGTGCCGCCACGCCGGAGACCTCGCCGACGCAACCCGCCGCCGCTAGCCGTCGTCTCCAAGCACCAAAGGTCGATCCCGTTGCCTCGGTTAAGTTTGCTAGTTTGCGCTCTATGTTTTGATGCAACCCGCGTGTCCAATCGAGCACCCCTACTCGAAATCGCGTTCTCGCCGCCGGCGCTCGCCTTTGCGCCGCTGTTTGACGGCCGCCGCCGCCGCCGAAGCTTCGCCGCGGATCTTGATCCAACGGATCGATCCGTTCGCCTCGGTCAAACCGGTCAAGGGCGGTCAACCCAGCCTTTTGCTGGCGATTTTGCTTTAGCCTGCGTTTTAGATTTTGCAAGCGGTCCTTCCAATCGTAGAGTTTTTCTTGCAGATAGGTCCGTGTTTCTTCGTTTTAGCCTGAGCTTTAGTTTTCTTACAAATAAGTCCTGTATCTTTTTTATGCTATATCTTAGTCGTTTTAGCTCCGTTTTTAGCGTTCTTTATGTCCACGCGATCGTCTCGAAGCGTAGATTAGTTTTATGCCCCTGTTCTATTATGTCAGTACTGTTTGGTGATTGTTTCTTATTTTATTCCATTGTATGCTTGTATGTGAATGATGTGGTGCGTAGAAGACGAACCATACGTGGAATACGCTGAAGTTGAAGATTTTCAAGACATTGAGCAGCAGCAAGCGTTGATAGAAGGCAAGTCCTTGCTGCATTCCCGGTTATCCTATTACAACCTGCATTTTAATTACACCTTATTTATTCATTGCTTTGCATTAAATTGAAGGGTCCTATTTAAGGTTTGACTAGTTTTGTTTATTCCTATGCCTTGATCAACCTGGGTTTATGTTTATGTTGGGTAGATCTTGCTTAGTTGCTCAACTTGGGATCATGGTGGTTCTAATGAACAATAATGTAAATCTTGCTTTACTTATGTTATACCTTCATTAAACAAGATCACCTTTGTTAATCGGAACATGGAGAACCACCCAGGAAAACAGTACTACCACAAGACATATGGCTCTGTCTTGGCCAAGTAATTAGAAAACCTGGTGTTAGGTATGCTTTACCTGAAAGGGGTTGGGGGTTGCCGGTAGTTGGTGTATAGCCCGGCCCTCGGTGACCGCTCTATGGTAGCTTGAGTCTTGAGAGAGGTTTATGCATTGTCAAGTGTCAACCTAGCGAGCGCACCGCACTAGGGGATCTTTGTAAAGGCCTCATAGCGTCCCTATGCAATCACACCTCGGTAGTGTGGTATGATGCTTGGCCGGCATCGCATGGTTGGGTTTAAAGTTCCTAGAACTTTACGCGACTTGTGGGTAAAGATGTACAACCTCTGCAGTGTAAAACTAACTAGTTAGCCGTGCCCACGGTCAAGCGGCTGGACCCTCACATGAGTAAACTATGGAAGATGGATTAAACTTGTTGCATTTACTTATGTTCATGTTGATGATGCTTATGTTAATCTCTGGGTTGGTATAAACTTACATTTGCTAGTAATTCAGCTTGCTTAATAAAATTTGACCAACTAAAATGCTGACTTGCTATGCAACCACAAGCTTCCACCATAAAGCCTTTGCAGGTTGTTATAGAGTTTTCCCTTGTTGAGTCGACATGTGCTCATGCTTGTTGTTATTTTATATTGCATCTACACAACCCGTTCTTGCTCGGATGGACGCTTTGAAGACTTTCTGGAGAGTTCGACGGTTTCTAGGCGGGCGTGCCACCGTCGCTGTGGAGACGTCCTTTTCCGCTGCTAGTACTCGCTTTTGTTACGATTTATGAGACATTCGGTCATGTAATAAAGTTATAATACTTCCTTTACGCTTTTGACATTTGTATTTGGTATTCACGAGTCGATGCATGTGTAACTTGATCTGGCGCACATGTATTCTATGCATTCGGATTTGCCCTGAAATCCGGGTGTGACATAATGGTATCAGAGCCGACCCTCGTGGTTGCGCATACGGGTCAGTGTGCGGACATAGGGCGCATGGCGCGTGTGGGCTTGAGATGGGACACACGGCATGGCATATGGGTCGGCACTGGACGTACGGTTGTGCGCGCTAAGAGGAAGGTTCACGGACATTTACTCGGTCGATGTGCGGACATATGCATGCGCGTGTGGGCCTAGGATGGGGCACACCATGGCATGGCGTGTCGGCACTGGGCTCGGGTGAGTTGGACCGATGAGGACGTCAGGTTCTTTGAGGGGGGGTGAATGTCACACCCAGCCCAATTTGGATGGCCCATGAGTGGCCCATGAGCGCAGGTGTGCGTGTTTAGTGCCACATTGCTAGTTGAGTAAGGGTGGAGCCAACTTATAAGCCTTTGTCCACCAGCCATAACACCCTCGGGTTAACCCTTTTACACGAAGCGAGGACGAAAGTGTAAGCAGGGTGCTATGTGTACGTGTGCTCGCCCCTACGGAAGGGCTGGGTGGTGCGGCTTTGGTGGGCGGGGTGTTACACACCTGTGTGCAAGTAGTCATCGTAGTTTCCGTAGTTGTTCTCGATCTTCTGGCTCGACTCCCCGGCTCCGGAAATCCTAGATTCGCAAACATAAATAAATACGGTGTCTAGACGCAAATAACTCCAAAGAGAAGCAATAAAGAACCAAATAAACTCCAAATGCTAGTCTAACGGGTGCTTCATGATTTTAGAAGAATAAAGAAACTAATTTCATATTTTTCTAAGGTAGGATCAATTTATTATGGATTTTCAAATAAAGAAAATAGTTTACGAATTTAATTAATTGCGATAAAGCAGAAAACATAAGTCAGTTAGAGAACCATAAGCTAGGTTTTGGGTTGGTGCATGGTAAGTTGACTAGTCAACGATCATTGTTGAGTCAAAAGGAAGGCCAGAGGTCAACCGAACCCCACAAGTCACCCTGTGGGTCCCGTATGTCAGATGGGACTGGGTTGGACGTTTAGCGGCCTCTCATGTTAGTGGGACTCAGCGGTAAGTCCGTAGGCCCCCTTTGGGTTAGATTAGAGGGGTTTTGCAGGATGGATCAGCTGCTCAAGGTCACAACACTCGGTCTCACCAGCCAGAGCTTGGCTAAGGATTGGAAGAGCATTAGTGCCATGGTTGCTAGCTCTCTGAACTGAGGATTTGGGAGGAACAGGGAACAAGCTAGCATGTCCATGGCCTACAGGAACACATGCATTAGGTGATGCTTGAAAGACTGAGATCAAGCTCTTGTAAGGTTTAAGTTCACGGAGGGCCAAAACGGTAGCTCAAAGGATGGTGATAGCAAAGCGAGACAAAGATAAACTAGAAAAGGCATTACCATGCCAAGATATGCGGCGACAGCTCCAAGGGAAAGAACGGATCAAATTGTAACCGATATCGGGTGACAAAGCGGAAAGGCATGCTTAAGAGCGCTACAAGGCATGTACTCGCGATGCGGCAACGTCCATGGCGAGGCGGCTAGGTTGCGGCTCGGGGTTGCCATTCGTGAAGCAGAGGCCTCTGCTCACGACACAGCCATCCATCACGGGCGACATCCTGGTTTCAAGGACACGGCACGGTACACGCTTGACAGCACATAGCATCGTAGAGCGGAAGCGGGCTATGCGCGAAGTAGCACAAAGCGGAGGCAGCAGTGTAGGGAAGGTAAGCGATGCAAACGTGGGGTAGGATCCTTGTTCGCAGCACTCCAATGACTAGTTGCGGGGCTCCGGCGTCCCAGACCCATAATAGCGCAGTGGCGGGCAGCGGCCACAAATTCTACACCAAGAACGCAGGGCAAACAGGGCTCGGTTCAAGGGCAAGAGCAGAAAAGGATAGGATAGCGGCGAGCGTCTCGGAATCATGAAACCAACGCAATTGGTTTCATAATTTTCGGAGCTCCCGATAATTAGTTATGTTTTTCAAAGGTAAAAGCATTTATAAAATATTTATTAAAACCATTATTAAAACATAAAGAGTTTTATTATTAAAATGTCTTGACGTCGACATGACATCCGCGATGGGCCGGTCATCGGATAGTGGGCGCTAACGGGCCAAAAGTGGTAGCGAAAGTGGCTGGCAGTTGACCCAAGGTTCCCAAAGTCTAGAGAAGGTCCTCGAACTTTGGTTTGGTTCGGCCTGGTTAGGCTCGGGCTGAGATGGCTTCCATGGGCTGAAGCCCAAACTGGTTTCACTCGAGAAAGTCCAGGTTTGCACCTCGAACTCTCTGCGGTCACTCCGGGATCGAGATCCTACGTGGCTCGGTGTGGCGTGTTCATGTAAACGTGTGGCACCACTCAGGCTCAAGAAAAAGGATGCACACCAGGTGCTCGATGGAATTCCCCAAAGGAAAGGCGGGGCGGCAAGGCTCGCCGGTGGTAAGGTTCGGCTGCGGTGGCGGTGGCGGCGTGTTTCTCCTGCAGGAAGGACACCACGACACGAAGGCCGGTTCACCGCACAACGACGAGCACGGGCCTGGCGAGTTTTGGTGGTGCGACGGCGTGGCGCGGTTTAGCGCGGCGGCGCACGGCTCGTGCAAAGCGGCTCGACGGCCGGGTACACGTCAACGCCCACGCGGTGCGAAGACCGAACATAGACGGGGTGGTCACGGGTTGATTTGGCGGCAAAAAGGAAAGGAGCGATGGCGCGCTCTGGGACACGGCGGCGAGCTCCAGCTCGGCGGCTCGAAGGTCGGCAACATAGGCAAGCAAGGCGGCGTCTATGGACGGTGCAAAGGAGGGAAAAGAAAGCCTGCACGAGAGGCTCATGGCTGATACACAAAACATCGAACACGATGCGGACGTGCGTGGTTCCTACCATGGCCAAGCCATCCAAGGTCACTGATGTTCGAGGGGCATCAGAAGCAAGTAGCGCAGCATGAAGGCCGGCGTCACAGGCAAGCTGGCAGGGTGAAAAGGAGGCGGCTTGGTCAGGCTGCTCACCAACGGGCTCGTGGGGGTCATGGCGAGGCAGGAAGAGGTCGTGGCCGTGGCGATTTGGTGTGGAGCAGGCCACCTCGGTGTCGTGGTTCATCTCACGGTCGTCGTGGTACTCGACATCCTCCCGGTGCCGTGCGGTGCTCCTAGACGGCGGCGTGGTCATCGATGCAGCAGTTGTCCAGCTCCTCCCTACAGCGGCGTTAGGGTGTCGTGGTGCTCAGCATCTCGGCGCGGGGAGAGGAAGCAGGGGTGTCTGGCCTCCGCATTGACGATGGCTTCCCCTCGGTGCAGACATTCCCGACAACGAGGCGCCGGTCAGCAGCGCTCAACGTTCCGTTGCCGGCGCGGCTTCCTCACGTAGCACCTCCAGCACCGGCGTCGACCTCCTCCTTCGGCCGTGGCGTCCACGGTGAGAGCGGGCGCTCCTGGTGCGGCGTGGAACCTTCCGGGGACGGCAGCGGCGGGCGAGAATCAGGAGGCGTCGCGCATCCGGCATCGCGGCATTCGTTTGCCCCTGGCCGGCACCTTCGTCTTCTCTCCTCCCCTCCTTCTTCTCCCCTTGGGCAGCGGCGGTGGAGGATTTGGAGAAAGTCCCCAAGGCAGCAACTGATTTGGGGTGAGACCCACGAGCAGCGGGCACATGGAGATGGGGCGCGATGGGTTTTATATGAGGCTAGGGTTTGGCGAGCACGGGTGGTCGGGATGCGCGTGCAGGCGTGTGCTTCCATCTGCGGTGCCCGGCAAAGCAAGGCGGCGCCATGGGCGCAGCAGGGCTCGTGTCGGCGCTCCGTCGCCATCGTCGCTGGGGAAAGGGAAAGGTGGCGGCGGACCCAGGTCCCACCGAGAGAGAGAGAGAAAGGCAGGGGGCACGAGCTGGGATGGCTGGGCTGCAAGATGGGCCGCATGATGAACCTCGAGGTGGTTTCGGTTTGATGCCAAAGAGAAGGGGCTTCGGTAGACCTTGTGAGCGCTCTGCAGCCAAGTTAGACGTTAGCTCTTTTCAAAATAGTCTTGGATAGAGTTGAATATAGTTTGAATTTGAATTACAATTCAAATTCAAACAGCACACATCTAAACCCCAAATTTAAAATTCAAAAAGTTCCAACCCACATTTATACTATAATTTGAAAATACTTTTATATGGTTTTACTTAATACGGGAATATAGATGAGATGCTAGCAGTTTGGATCAAAAATTCGGTAGCACTCAAGTTCAAACAAAAAGTTTTAAATTTTTGTGAAAAATCACACATGGGAAAACAGTCAAATTTCCGGTATGTTACAGACTCCCCCCCTCACGAGAATCTCGTCCTCGAGATTAAGCTCGTACCGGGTGTGATGGGGTCTTCTCTTCAATATGTCTCCTCTTTTCTTCTTTAGTTTTAGCTTCAAGATGTTGATCTTAACAATGTAAGTCTCTGTCTTATATTAGCTTGTTCTCATGTGAAGGCTTCCGAGGTTAAGTACCAATGTGTGTCCCCTCTTCTGTTAGCCTCCTTAAGCACTCTCCAAATAATCCATATATCTCACGGCTAAGCTCTGGTTCAAGCACGTGAGTACTTCCAACTACGGGCTAGATTTCCCTTATCACAATCCATCTTATCTAGCCGTGTTACATAGGCTTAGTAGAATGTGGCATTCTCATATTATTCCAATCCTCCTGTTCGAGGTCACATTCTTCTTATCACTTGGCTTATTCCAAAATTGTTTTATACAAACTTGGTCATACTCTCATGACATCCATTAATTACTTTTAATCCAAATAGGTGCGATTCTCCCACTTCTTTCCGTATGAGGGAGTCGTATACCTTATGCCCAGCAGAGTTCTGCAAACCTGATAAATCCGGGCCTATCTCGCGGCATGTATATAGTGGGATTTCTTATGGCAAGATCTTATCCAAATTGTCGTCATGTACCAAAGCTTGCATTCTAAGCGTACCCATAGGGTTAACTTTGTCCAATATTGTCTGTTTGTCCATATCCGGCACACTAAGCATGAATTGAATCTTGTCCCAAAAGCTTCGTTGGTCATCAATTCTTCGTTCAAGTCTTCATACATTCTCTAGGTTTCCCTAGTTTATCCCAAGAAATCTTCTTGAAACCATATCCATCTGGGATAGGTTGAAGATATATAATATTATCTCTCAATCCATAGGTCGATATCCTGGTTTTCCAAATTATTAGTGCAATTGCACCTCTTATGGCATGCACTCTCAGCAACTAGCTGAACCTGGGTGAACATAACTTCCTTCCAACTTTCTTGCTCTGACGATCCAATAATTTGTTGGCTTAGCACGACTCCAATGATTCCCGTCAACGTGTTGGCAACACCCGACATGATCGATTAACTTCTGGCTAGGAACACCATGAATGGTTACTTCCCATTCATGATAGTCCAGGTTAAGAGGGGTCGTCTGCAACACCCTCGACTAGGTGAGTGACTCTATCCATCCGAAATCTCACACTAGTCCTTTTGATTCCAACTTCTTCAGATGGACCTTCTCGATGAAGTCACATCTATTTTATTCATGCACGTTTAGCAAACTCAGGATACATGGTTGATGTCATCCCTTAGTAATACCATCAAAGTTTAATTAATTCCTCTTAGAGTCCGTAGTTATCATAACCTTGAGGAAGGATCGGTTCACTTGTGCAACCGTGGTGTAGATCATGATACTTCGCAATTCCTTCGTCTTATTCCCTTGGATGGTATTCTCACCTTCTGATATCTTGGAAATATTCTTCGCTTTGAGTCCTTGTCGTGCTATTCAACAATTCTAAATAATGTCACTTGTTTAAGTGAGCCATATTCCACACTTGCGCTCACAAATTCTTCTTACATATTCTACAATGGTGTGGTAGGTGCCAGATGCGAGGTCGTACAGATAATTTGTGTCCAGTAGTTGTCGAAGTAGTTCTTTTTCCCACTAGCTCAATATACGGTGTCCAGTAGGGCTTCTTTACCATTGGTTTATTCCAAAAGTGGGATCGACCGAACTTCACATCTCACTCCAATTATCGACCTCATAATTACTTTAGATACCCTTCAGGTTCCATATTCCAGAAGCACAACTTGTGGTGCATAGTTGTTTCCCGCTTACATAGTAATTCCAAAAGAACTACTTAGGGGTGTAAGAGGGGTTAATCCAATAAATATGACTCTAGGACGGCTACTCGGGTAGTGCAAACCTTGTATCCTTTGAGTTTCCTCATCAAATCCAAAACTCCAATAATACCTTTCAGGTCGAGGTATTGTCTACCTAGTTGTAATCCCTTATGCATGGATTCGTTACTTCCGAATACATGGTCGGGGGCGCAATTCCATAAAACATGTGTGATTGTCCATCCATGGAGAGTTCGATGTGCTTATATCCACTCCCTCATTATCTTGGGTTGTCTTCTGATATGTTAGTCGCTCTCATCGATGAATCCATTACCAAGATATGAGGTTACCATGTTCCTTCGAGTCTCCACATGGATCAATTCGCGTTTAGTGCGAAGAACCTTACCGGCAAACTCTGTATTCCATTAGCAGTTCCAAAGCAGGCCATTCATAAGGTACCTTACGGAAGCTAAAGTACTCGAATAAAATTTCCAGCATTGATTGTTGCTCCATATGGAGTACTTCATCTTTATCCAATAATTGAGTTCTGACTGAAATTATCCAAAATGCGTCACTAATATCTTAGGGTACTCAATTGAGCTTAACCATTATATGCTTCCATAGAGGTACATGCACTTCCAAGCTTCGAGCATCTTCAGCTTCATTGTAGTTGCTTTCTGGTCATTATTGTGCACACAACAAAAAGTCTCGGGAATTAGAAATTGTTCTGAGGTAAGGTTGATCTCGACCTCAATCTCTTGATCCATAGCAGAGTGGTTCTTCATGTCTCCGCTTGAGTCTACTTGAGGGGCTCTGGCTGTAGCTCCTTTACTCCTTGTATGATTCTTCAAATACTAACAACTTCGAGGTAGTGGGTGGTTCCAAATCGAGTACTCTCTAATCCAAATTAGTAACTTGATTCCAAAATGCAAGAGGTGGCTTATCCAAAATCTAGACCTCGAATGGTAGTGTTGTACTTTCTGTCTTCGGTTGATGAGGCATAACTCTGATACTCCTTATACTTGGCTTATAGTGATATCTTGTCCCCCACTTTCGGTTATCTCAGGCCAACAACCTCCAAAGCATCACATTGTGGTGGTCTTTTCTATGAAGGGTAGTACTCAGGTTACCTATTCTAGGAGTCAAGTACAAGCATGAAAACATTCGCTAATATATAGTCCTACACTCAATAGTAAGAATCATAAGATCCATTAAGATCCATAAAGAACCAAGCACTCAGGCATTCAAAACATTATGAATAGTGCTATCTCAAGGCTGACTCATAACCGTTGAGATCTTGCACACCAATCGATCTAATTACTCCATGGCATATCAAACAAGGTAGACTCTACTCTTAGTGGTTTAAGGTATTCTCGTACCATCCAAATTATCTTCGGTCTCCTCCTAACTAGTCCACGTAAGAAGTTGAATCAACGAAGGAAAGATATAGTTTTTCAAAGTAGGGGAGGTATATTTCAAATAATTCAAGGGGGTATATATAAAATAGAGCGTATAGAATGTTCCTAAGCTATCGACCAACCTAGGGTAGCGTGCTACGGTCAAGTACGGCTCTGATACCACCTGTAACAACCCGGGTTTTCGGTGAGGAAAACCCGACTGCACTGTGATAGTCCCCGGATCGTAGCTATCACGCATGTAACTCATTACAGAATAATATCATTTCCATACAACGAAATCGAGTACAAAGCATAATATTTACATCCCAAACATTTCGATAATGATTTAGTACAAGCCCCTTGGGCAGAGCGACAAGTAGAAATCCTGCGTAGCGGTAGCTAGGGCTTCAAGTCTTCATCTTCAATCTTCACCACAGGCATCCTTGAGCGAAGCAACGCAACTCTTCCTTCATGGATTCCTCAAACTCGGACTCTCACTCCAAGTCCAATCCTGCACACTCACAAAACTATCCCCAAGGAATGGGATAGGTTCACGTCATGCGACTTTAAGTGGCCTAACTCTAAAGGATAAGAAAAGAGACAAGGTAGAAGCTCGGGTTTCCTATGCAACAACAGCAAAGTATCAACAAGATATCTCCATCAACATCCCCAACCCAAACTCTCATCACAGCTCGGAAACACCTGGTACCCCAGGGCCCCGTCTCCACAACCTATCTCCATCTAGGGTCGATGCGAGAACTTCCTCTCCTCGCACCTCAATGATTGCAATCGGATCCGCGAGGTAGAGGGAGCCACTCTCCTCTCCCCGATTGCAACCACGGCTCACCACACTCTCACTACAGGGGGAGGTAGAAATCCCAAAACATGAGAACCAACAATCCACTGGGCTCGTCCATGACCGAGGACGCGACTATACGTATAGATCTAAACTCGCAGGCGTGTACACTGCCCAACTCGGGATGGAGCCCGGTAGCGAACCGACTAAACCCACCCTACCGTGCGAACTCTCGGTAGTTACGGTCCCATCCTGCATCCGGCCCTCAAAGCGATCCCCCCCCACGCAGAAGGAATTGCACCGAATGTGAAATGCTCCTGTGTGGCCACACGGGAGTCGCCGAGAGAAGGTGGTCTCAATCGATACCCTCTATCCACGCTAGCGGTATGGTTCCGCACTTGCCGAGCTCAACCTGCCCCTAACCCCACTCTCGGCGAGGTGGTGTGTCTGAAAAGTCCCGTGAAGCGGTTGGCCCTCGGTTTCCGGGCGAGCTCCACATCCTCCAAGCGTAAGTAAAACCCTAACACCTGTGCTCCAAAAACCGTAAAAGTGGAAATGCACTGAGGAGTGCACTCCATCCCGATCCCGGATCGGTTGTTTCGAGCTCACCTAAAAGTACCCAAAACGCCTTCTCCTGCCAGTTTTTTCCCCACTCACGCCAAGAAACACTATACCCATACCAACACATGCATCGCGCAGCTCAGCGTATATACACACTTATATATATATATATATATATATATAGTAGTAGTAGTAGGGCAATCAAGGACAATATAAATAAAGAAGGCTATGCAAGGTTCATCATCATCATGCGAGTAAGTAAAGCACTAGCAAACTACATAGCAATGCCTAATAGGTATTTCAGAATCAGTAGGGCGTGAACACCTGTGTGCAAGTAGTCGTCGTTGTTTCCGTATTTGTTCTTGATCTTCTGGCTCGACTCCTCGGCTCCGGAAATCCTAGATTCGCAAACATAAATAAATACGGTGTCTAGACGCAAATAACTCCAAATAGAAGCAATAAAGAACCAAATAAACTCCAAATCCTAGTCTAACAGGTGCTTCATGATTTTAGAAGAATAAAGAAACTAATTTCATATTTTTCTAAGGTAGGATCAATTTATTATGGATTTTCAAATAAAGAAAATAGTTTACGAATTTAATTAATTGCGATAAAGCACAGAAAACATAAGTCAGCAAGTTAGAGAACCATAAGCTAGGTTTTGGGTTGGTCTGCACGGTAAGTTGACTAGTCAACGATCATTGTTGACCGAGTCAAAAAGGAAGGCCAGAGGTCAACCGAACCCCACAAGTCACCCTGTGTGTCCCGTATGTCAGATGGGACCGGGTTGGACGGTTAGCGGCCTCTCATGTTAGCGGGACTCAGTGGAAAGTCCGTAGGCCCCCTTTGGGTTAGATTAGAGGGGTTTTGCAGGATGGATCAGCTGCTCAAGGTCACAACACTCGGTCCTCACTGACGAGCTTGGCTAAGGATTGGAAGAGCATTAGTGCCATGGTTGCTAGCACTCTCAACTGAAAGGATTTGGGAGGAACAGGGAACAAGCTAGCATGTCCATGGCCTCTGAACACATGCATTAGGTCGCTTGAAGGCGAGATCAAGCTCTTGTAAGGTTTAAGTTCACGAGGCCAAACGGTGAGCTCAAAGGATGGTGATAGCAAAGCGAGACAAAGATAAACTAGAAAAGGCATTACCATGCCAAGATATGCGGCGACAGCTCCAAGGGAAAGAACGGATCAACTTGTAACCGATATCAGGTGACAAAGCGGAAAGGCTTGCTTAAGAGCGCTACGAGGCATGTACTCGTGATGCGGCAACGTCCATGGTGAGGTAGCTAGGTTGCGGCTCGGGGTTGCCGTCAGGAAGCAGGCCTCGCTCACGACATGGCCGTCCATCACAGGCGACATCCTAGTTTCAAGCACACGGCACGGTACACGCTTCACAACACGTAGCATCATAGAGCGGGAGCGGGCTATGCGCGAAGCAGCACAAAGCGGAGGCAGCGGTGTATGGAAGGTAAGCGATGCGAACGTGGGGTAGGATCCCTGTTCGCGGCACGCCAATGACTAGTTGCGGGGCTCCGGCGTCCCAGACCCATAATAGCACAGTGGCGAGCAGGGGCCACGAATTCTACACCAAGAACGCAGGGCAAACAGGGCTCAGTTCAAGGGCAAGAGCAGAAAAGGATAGGATAGCGGCGAGCGTCTTGGAATCATGAAACTAACGCAATTGGTTTCATAATTTTCGGAGCTCCCGATAATTAGTTATGCTTTTTCAAAGGTAAAAGCATTTATAAAACATTTATTAAAACCTTTATTAAAACATAAAGGGATTTTATTAAAAACGTGCTGACGTCAGCATGACGTCCGCGATGGGCCTAGGTCATCGGATAGTGGGCCGCTAACGGGCCAAAAGTGGTAGCGGCCCAACGGCTGGCCTGGTTCGGCCTAAGGTTCCCAAAGTCTAGAGAAGGTCCTCGAACTTAGGTTGGTTCAGCCTGGTTAGGCTCAGGCCGAGATGGCTTCCGTGGTAAAGCCCAAACGGTTTCACTCGAGAAAGTCAGTTTGCACCTCGGACTCTCCTGCGGTTCACTCAGCTCGGGATCTGAGATCCTCCGTGCCTCGGTGGGGCTGCGTTCATGTGGCCCAACGTGTGGCACCGTGGCTCAAGAAAAGGATGCACACGGTGCTCGATGGAATTCCCGAAGGAAAGGCGGGCCAGCAAGGCTCGCGGCCGGTAAATTTGTGGTGGCGGTGGCGGCGTGTTTCTCCTGCAGGAAGGACACCACGACACGAAGGCCGGTTCACCGCACAACGACGAGCACGGGCCTGGCGAGTTTTGGCGGCGACGGGCCAGTTCGTGGCGCACGGCTCTTGCAAAGCGGCTCGACGGCCGGGCACACGTCGACGCCCACACGGTGCGAAGACCGAACATAGACGGGGTGGTCATGGGTTGATTTGGCGGCAAAAAGGAAAGGAGCGACGACGCGCTCTGGGACACGGTGGCGAGCTCCAGCTCGGCGGCTCGAAGGCCGGCAACATAGGCAAGCATGGCGGCATCTATGGACGGTGCAAAGGAGGGAAAAGAAAGCTTGCACGAGAGGATCATGGCTCATACACAAAACATCGAACACGATGCGGGCGTGCGTGGTTCCTACCATGGCCAAGCCATCCAAGGTCATTGATGTTCGAGGGGCATCAGAAGCAAGTAGCACAGCACGAAGGCCGGCGTCACAGGCAAGCTTGCAGGGTGAAAAGGAGGCAGCTTGGTCAGGCTGCTCACCAACGGGCTCGTGGGGGTCACGGCGAGGCAGGAAGAGGTCGTGGCCGTGGCGATTTGGTGCGGAGCAGGCCGCCTCGGTGTCGTGGTTCATCTCGCGGTCGTCGTGGTACTCGACGTCCTCCCGGTGCCGTGCGGTGCTCCTGGACGGTGGCGTGGTCGTCGATGTAGCAGTTGTCCAGCTCCTCCCTACGGCGGCGTCAGGGCGTCGTGGTGCTCAACATCTCGGCGTGGGCAGAGGAAGCAGGGGTGTCGGGCCTCAGCATTGATGACGGCTTCCCGTCAGTGCAGACGTTCCCGACGATGAGGGCACCGGTCAGCAGCGCGCAGCGTTCCATGGCCGGCGTGGCTTCCTCGCGTAGCAGCTCCGGCACCGGCGTCGACCTCCTCCTTCGGCTTCTAGTCGGCGTCCACAGCGGTGAGAGCGCGGCGCTCCTAGTGCGGCGTGGAACCTTCCGGGCGCAGCAGCGGCGACAAAGGCGGAGCGAGGATGAGGCGTCGCGCCTCGGCATCGCGACGCCGATTGCCCGGCCGCACCTTCCTCTTCTCTCCTCCCCTCCTTCTTCTCCCCTTGGGCAGCGGCGGTGGAGGATTTGGAGAAAGTCCCCAAGGCGGCGAGGGATTTGGGGTGAGACCCCTGAGCTGCGGCGGGCACACGGAGATGGGGCGCGATGCGGGTTTTATATGGGGGCGGCTAGGGTTTGGCCAGCACGGGCGGTTGGGATGCGGCGCAGGGCGCGTGGCTTCCATCTGCGGCTGCCAGCGCGGCAAAGGGGCGGCGCCATGGGCACGGCAGGGAGCTCGGTGCGCCGCGCTCCCGTCGCCATCGCGTGACGCCAGCGCTGGGAAAGGGAAAGGTGGGCGCTGACGGACGGGTCCCGCCGGGTAGACAGAGAGAAAGGCAGGGGGCACGAGCTGGGCTGGCTGGGCTGCAAGATGGGCCACATGATGAACCTCGAGGTGGTTTCCGGTTTGATGCCAAAGAGAAAAGGGGCTTCCGGTAGACCTCGGTAGCAGGCTCGCAGCCCAAGTTAGACGTTAGCTATTTTCAAAATAGTCTTGGATAGAGTTGAATATAGTTTGAATTTGAATTACATTTCAAATTCAAATAGCACACATCTAAACCCCAAATTTAAAATTCAAAAAGATCCAACCCACATTTATACTATAATTTGATAATACTTTTATATGGTTTTATTTAATACGGGAATATAGATGAGATGCTAGCAGTTTGGATCAAAAATTCGGTAGCACTCAAGTTCAAACAAAAAGTTTTAAATTTTTGTGAAAAATCACACATGGGAAAACAGTCAAATTTCTATGTTACAGAAACAGAGCCCCAGCTGATGCCTTATACATTAGTTGAAGTGACAACATTGTGTTCTAGCTAGGGATAGGAGACATTGGGTAAATATATGGTAGTTGATTGAAATATGAATGTAGACAGTCGGGAAGAATTTGGTCTTGAGATCGCAGAGGATCTAGTAAATTATAGAGCAGAGCACCTGAGTGGTTGTTGTGGGGAGCCTGCATGTCCTTGCGAACGAACCAAGCAAGACCAACATAAACTTTATACTCTAGTTTTCACATGTTCTTTGAAAAGGATACACAATGTTGTAGAGGACCTACGCTTAATATAATTAGTTCACTGCAAAATAAGCTATGTAACTAGGTATATATAACCTTTGGAAGTTTGTTTTTTCTTAATCTATATGACTATATATACACAGTCACGTCTACAATTCCAGATCAAGTCTTTTACCTTCCAAGTCACAGAGGAATCATCTTTGAATGCTGTGGGCCTGTGAAAGCACAGGATGATATAAGATATCTAGTCTAAACTGCATGAAGCTGATGTATGCAATAGTTACCTTCCTTTTATGTTAATGTCTGCGTCCATGTGGGTGCCCTGGCCTGCGAGAACCAGATTGCCTCATCTGAACAAATGAAAGGGAGAACAATTACTGATCAAGTTCGATGGCAATGAAATTAGAATAAGAAAGATATCGAATAAGGGATGAATGCTTAGAACGATGTTAATTGTACCAATTCCTACTGGAAGACCTGGTGTCATTTGCTTAACAGAAAGAGCGTAAAATCATTATGAGAAAGTGTACCGAAATTCCGCCCCATGGTCACAACGCAGGCAGCCGGGGCCACGGGGCGGTCGTGGCGGGACGGCGGTGCGCGGGCAGCCAAGGCGGTAGGGACGCCGGGGCGACCGGTCGTGGCAGGTGCGGGGGCTCAAGGGTGGGATGGTGGAAGCTAGTTAGGGTTTGGATCCAATGAGCTACGTTAGTTTACACGAATCTCAAATAGTGGAAGTTTCATCTCATACTAACTTTCGGAAGATATATAAAATTTCTGGAGTTTATTTAGTACTATTATTTTACTCTAATTTAGACGTTGTTTGTTGCCTCCTAGCCCATAAAAGCAAGCCCACTAGTCTTATTTGTTAACTAAATATTAAGCCTTGGAAGAGTAGGCTCATGTGGAGCTCAAAAAAGCAAGCCCACTAGCATTGTTGGTTATTAGGCTTGTTTTTGACAGAGATCATAACTAATGAAAGGCTGGAAAGATTTGGTCTATTAAGCTTGGCCTGAACATTGAGTTTAATTAATTATTTTAATTTTTATATTTAGTATTTTGCAAAAAATACATGTCCTGATAAAAAAATAGCAAATTTATAGTTTGAAACAACTTTTTAATTATCTCCCCATCTTATATGGGGGCTTATCCCCCATACCATATTTATATATGGGGTATATTTGATATATAAATTGATTTAAATAGAAAGCCTTAAAAAACTCTTGTCTTATCCACATTAAACAAAATGAACTATAGCTGATGACAACGACGAAATTTAACTTTGAACCCACTTTATCGCCAATTCAAACTGCTGGGTAACACATCTTTAAAAAATCTTAACCTTTTCATATGATCTGGGGTGGAGATTAACTTTTGTATGAAAATTGTACATCTTGACCTGATCTACATGTTTGAGGACCTTTTTCATTTGGATCAATCTTGGTGCTCAAATAATCAATACAATTTTCATATCAAAAATTTGTATTTGTATAGCCTGTTTGTAATTCTTTTTGTGAGGTAGGTTCGTTCGTAATTCTTATCACCCAAGCGTTTTGATACAGGAGTGATCAGTTAGTTTTTTTTTTGACTTTTCTTATTCATCTATCCTCCTTTACTTAAGTCATGTTTGGTTCCTCCCTTACTTAATAGTCTGTCATAGGATGCTAGAAGGTTAACTAGTAGTAAATATAGATCAATGATAATACAAATATCATAATCTTAGTTTTTTCTGTGAGAGAATCTATTAAGCGTAACTAGCACTACAGGAAACCCCGAAGACACCGAGTGCAAAAATATACGCCGAGTGTTTTCCGTCGGGCACTCGGCGAAGTGTCACGAGGAAAACATTCGATATAAAAAAACAACTCGGCAAAGAGGGGGCTTTGGTGAGTGTTTTTCGTCACACTCGGCAACTAGCTCTTTGCCGAGTGTTTTTCTTCCTGACACTTGGCAAATAATTAACTTTGCTGGGTGTTTTCTCTGACACTCAGCAAATAAATAATTGTTTTTTCTTTTCTACCCCTAAAATTTTTTCTACAGTCTACATATAACATGGGGTACTCCATGTTAAATTTTGACCAATTTTTACATTTATTTCCTATATTTAGCCAATTAATTGCATTTCAAGCAATTTTTGAATCAGTTCAAATTTGAACTACAAGTCATTTAAATAATAGAAGAAAATGAGTAAAAAATAATATTCATGTTGTTTAGATTAGTTTTAGGTGTTATCTATGAAATGACAAGAAAATTTGAACATCTTGTTACGGAAACACGATCATGAACGTGTGGCCGAATGGTTTTCAAATTCTAGAAAAATCAAATGAAGTCTAAAAATCATGATATTTCTCATGGTGTGATGGTATCTTACATGGATGTTGTGCTAAAAAATTGGCATGGTTTCAGACATTTTGTCACGTACGATGTTTACAAACCGAAGCATCTGAGAAGAAGATCCCAAGTGTTGATAAGGATTTGATAAAATTTGAGGTCAAAGTGATGGTCTAATTGTTATTTAATTATGAAACTTTTTGTATAGACTATAAACAACATAGATTTCTTCATGTGAAATTTTGATTTTTCTATAAATCATTTGATAATTTTAATGTATTAAGTGTCATTATAGAATTTTAGTTGATATACATTGAGCTATAAGTACATAAAATAATTGAATTATATGAGTAGAAAACTTAAGTACATATTATTGAGTGATTTTGACAAGGTATTGTTGAATTAGTTAATATTAATTTAAATTCATGTTTGGAAAAGATGGAGAAGAATAAGAAAATTGAAAAAGAAAAAAAGCGGGCTTAGTGTCCCTAATACTCGAGACTCGGCAAACATTATAGTCGTCGAGTGTAAGATCTGGGACACTCGGCGAAGCTAAGGTGTCCATGTCACCGATCCTTTCCATTCAAATTGTGCATTTCCATTGGTCCAAATTTTTTACATGGATCCCCTCTCTCTCACCTCCCATCCCATCCCCGTGACCCCATCGGATAAGGCCGCACGCCTCCCTCCCTCCCTCACGCACCTTCTCTCCAGTCTCCACCCTCTGGCCCAGGCAACACGCGCGCCCCGACCGGCCGGCCCAGGTGGCGGTGCTTCCTCCCGGGACCGGCCTCCCCAGCGGCGCTTCCTCTCGCGACCAGCCTCCAGCAGCGGTGCGGCAGTGCTGCCCCCTCCCCCCTCTGCTCCGGCGGAGGAGGCCACCACCCCCTCCCCTCCTCTGCTGCAAGAGGCGACCGACCCCTCTGCTCCTCTGCTCCACGGGAGGGGCAGCGCAACCACTATGGGCGGTGCGGCCACCTGCGGTGGCGGCAGCGCGTCACCCACGGGTGGCGCGGTCTGCTGGTGCTTGGCACCAGTGACGGCTCGGCCTGCCGGGTACCGGGCGGCGGTGCAAATTTTTTTTATTGTTCAGAAAATGTTTGCCGAGTGCTGTGTAGGACACTCGGGGAAGCTTCTCCGAGTGCTCAACATCTGACACTCGACGTCTTCCTCTTCGCCGAGTCTTTGGTTCCCGAGTGCTTATCACCGAGTGCTACACTCGGCGAATACAACGCCGAGTGTTTTATGGGCTTCGCCGAGTGCCCCAGGCACTCAGCGTCTTTGGGGTTTCAGTGTAGGCCAATATGTGCTAATCATGAAATAATTGTCCCATTATATTACATTTGTCTCGCAAAAAAGTCTAGTATTTATGCAATTAATTTTATAAATAAATTATGTTTAGTCCTCCTAAATAGGTTGGTCCCATTCGATGTGACTGGACTTCTTATATGCTCCTCGCAACCAAACACCCACTTACTGTAAGTTTCTCAAATAAGAGAGACAGGAAGAAGAAGGTGAAATGGAAAAGAAAAGACATTAATTATAGCCATTTCTCTCCATGGAACCTTACATCATGGGTGCATATAAAATAGAGTCCAAATCCATTTCGTATCGGTCCTTCTTTCCTCAGGACCCGTGAGCATGTGCTTCTTCATTTGAAATAACAAAGCCAGTTAGAGAGCATGAGGGCCATTTCAAGTGCAGCATGGGTTTTTGGGCGACATCAAGAAAGTCAGTTCTCTTTCATCTCCATGAGGTCCCAAATAGCCTCGAGCAAGCTGGCCTGGGTCTTGAGTCCCAGCCCCTTAGCTGGATTTAGACCTGCAAAGGGTTCAGATCGGCCTGTTTCTGAAGTTGCACCACTCCTCGATTTGGCCCACACTTCGAAGCGGGTTGACCCAAGAAGAAAAATGATCAAGAGGGTCGTGACCCCTGTGACCTACGGTGACCCTCGGGTCGAACCCCAACAGCTCTCCTCCGGTCGCCCCATCCTCCTCCAGGGCCACATCCAACCTCCGCCCGTCCTCCTCCCGGCCTCCACTCTCCGCCGCCACCGCCTCGGGTCGACCCTCGACCTCGCCGCGTTGCCGCTCGCCGCCAACCCCACCGCTGGTGGCGGGGACCCCGTCGAGGACGTCGTCTGCGCGGAGGTGAGCATCCCCGTCCTCTGACCCTCCTCCTCCTCCTCCTCCTCGTCCTCCTCCATAATTTCATGGCTTATTGTGTAAGTGCCTCGTGTGATTGTGTAGTCTGCAATGTATGTATATAGGTTCCAAAATTCTGTGTGGTACGTTTGTGTAGTCTGCTATCTAATAGACATTGGAAAACACTTTTGAATTTCTAGGCTGCAAGATAGAACTATGTGGATTGCAGCTATTAATCTATTCGTTTGATAGCAAGATGGCCTTCTATGTTCAAGAATTTGTTCTGATTTCTTACTAAGTGGAACTATAGTGTGTGCATTCTAGTATTAATCTATTCGATTGATTTCAGAGGTTTCCGATGCATTTGTGCTGAAATCACTACGAGTAAATTGACTAGTGTAGTGGCGTTCGCTAGTGACTAGTGTTCGTTTGGTGGACAGAACTGTGAGAAGTGGTTGTCTATTTGGAGTTTTTTCTACGTTTCAGCAGCGTACACACAATTTTTGGAGTTCTATTGTATAGTGTCTTTACTTTCAGCAAAGGGCGATGCAGGAATCACTACAAGAAATGTGTCATCCTATGACATCCTATAATTAAAATGTCACTAAATCAACTAGTTTATGACATTAGTTTTGGAGTCAGCTCAATTTAGTGACATCAATAAATAAATGTCATAATAAATGCCAAAATGGTAGTGGTATGGTATATTGTGACGACATTTGCCATGTCATAACATCCAATTTACTATTGTCATAAATCTATGACTAAGATGGTGAGTCATATTTTTTTTGATTTTTGAAAACCTTATAATCTAAGGTGACATATGGGTCCATTTGGCATGATGGTCCCACTATCACCAAATCGAGTGGGTCCCAAAAAATCAGCAAACAACAAATAGTCATGTTATGAATGGAAAAAATTTAAAAAATGAAAAAAATCTAAAAAAATATCAACAAATAACAAATAGTCATGTTATGGATGGAAAAATTGAAAAATTGAAAAAAACTAAAAAAATAGAAAAAGGCGGCCATATGCTACAAAACTCCGGCTGTGAAACCATTTACATCTTTATATACTCCTGATTTTGGTGTTTTTTTAATAAAATAGCTAATTGTAGCTATAGCTGAGTCATTTTATTGCTATTGCCTGTGAATCAAAACGTTTTCTTTAGCATTGGACATTTATAAGGCATCTTTATATACCCCTTTACCCATCATATAGCTAACTTCCTTTATTGCTACTACCAGGCTCAAATGGAGGAAAAAGTTACTGCACCACCGTAAAGTTCTGTGAATTTGGACTATGACCATGGATCTACCTCTAGCTATTAATGTCTAATGTTCTGAACATGGACTATGACCAAGTGATATTGGTTTTCTTAAACATTCGGGTGCAATTATGGTTGTAATATTCTGGTTCATTTGTGATTGAGTTGGGTGGTTGATAATATGGATGAGAATGTGATATTTATGATGTGAGTTGGTATAATGAACCTTTTAAAACTGAAATTGCATTTTCTAAAATTTTGATTGTGGCTAATTTTGTATTGGGCCAGCCCAAATTCTAGCAGGCTAAACAAGGCTAGGAAAAAACTGACATGGGTTGGGGAAAAACTAATCTATCCTAAAAATTATCTGGGCCAAAACTCACGGCTGGTCTAAAAAAACAGCCCAAGTCATGGGCTGGTCAGGAAAAAAAAATTCAGTCCCAAACATTGAGCTGGTCCATGGGCTTAAACAAGCCAAATTCATTTTTATGACATTTCTAGGATTTGCCACCTCAGCAAGCCATCCTACGTGGCAGTTGCTTATGTGGTAATGTACAAGAAACTTATGACATTAAATCAGTAGTCATAAATGTTTGTGACAAGCAAAATCAACGTCATAATGTTATGACTTTACCTTCTTAATGTCATAAGTTGTCATTATAGACGATCATCTTTTGACATTCTATTTTCGTCAACTTGGTGTCATAAATTACAACCTATGACTTATTTTTAGGTATTATGACAATTATCAAATGTCAAAAGATGACAACTTCCTTGTAGTGAATGTGCGTCACCGCCACCGCCACGGGCGACTGAGACGCCCCCTTCGCAATCTTCACGGGCGGTTCATCCTCCGCCACCGCCACAGGCAGCCTGTTACAACCCAGATCCCATGACACTAGCCACATTACCGGCCATGGCTAGGCAGTCACGGTTCTTGCCACCTCTTGGGAATGCTGGAGTCGACGACGTCGCTGGTGGGGGACACCAAGGTGCCGATGCCTATGATGACGTCGCAGCAAAGGTTAGAATAAGAATGATACAACATGATATAATGTCATGGGATCCGGCCATGAATAAGAATACTACAACATGATATAGTCTTTGATTCATTGTTATTCCCATGTGATGCAGAAAGTTTCCTCATCATCAGCAAAGAGGAAGGAATTCGGAGTGAAACAACGAAAAGAACAACCAGCAAAACACAAAGCCCAGCGGGCGCCGCTCCAACCTGTCACGGAGATGCAGCGAAGGGTACTACCGCAACCATCGCCACAGGCATAGCAGCCCTGTCCCTTGGCACCTCCAGAGGGAGCTGAAGATGGCATTACCACAATTGTTGAGGCCTCAGTTACAGCAAAGCGGAAGGAATCTGGAGTGAACGAGCGAAGGATGATGTTATCCCCAAGGCTATACCCAAAGCTGCCCCCCCATCTACGACTGGCACAATTGATATTAGCTCATCCAATGGTGAGTTCTCTTTACCTTTTCTATATTAGTATACTTCATTCTTTAGATTAAAATGAAGCTCCTATTTTCTTGACTCAGGAGCTCCTATCCTTCGAACGCTTCGCTCTCTACGTACCACATCATTCACATACAAGCATCCAACAAGAACAAATGAGAAACAATCATCAAACAGTATTAACAAAACAAAACAGGGGTGAAAAACTAATCTACGCTTCGAGACGATCGTTTGGACACCAAAAACACTAAAAACGGAGCTAAAACGGGGAAACTACACTTAAAACAAGCTCTAGGGGTCTATCTGTGAGGAATCTAAACTTCCAGGGGCTTAAACAGAAAGAAAAGGACTAAACCATAAAGAACTTCCTACTGCGGGATGGTATTTTTGTAAAGCAGAAAGAACTAGGGGCTTTATTGCAAAAAGGCGATGACATAGCCTGCTAACCGGTATTGACTCCAGTCAAAACGGATCTGATCCGTTGGATCTAGATCCAACGCTGGCAACGGCTTCCGGCGCAAGCGGCGGGTCGCGACGGCGGACGGCGGCGCTCTCGCCAGCGAAGATCGATCTCGCGCTGTGGTGCACGATTTGGCGCACGGGCGACACCAGGATGTAGCGCGCGGCACGGCGAACGCAACTAGGGCGGCGCGGACAGCTCGGGAGTGGCAGAGACGGCGCGGGGCACGGTGAGGCGGAGCGGCGCGGCGGCGCAACTCCGGCGAGCGCGCGCGGTCGACACGGGGCACGGGAACGACGACGAGCGGGACCCGGAGACTCCTCACCTCCTTGCGCAGCTTCGGGGGACCTTCTTAACGTCGGAGAGGCAAAGGTAGCGCGGATCAAAGGCGGCGGCGCAACCCTATGGTTCGAGCTCGGGCGGCGCGAAGGCTAGAGGTGGCTAGGGTTTTTCCGGGTGCGGCTCAGGGCGGCGGCAGCCTTAAATAGGCCGGGGAGTCGGCCTTGGCGTGCGGGCCAAGCCGTGGAGGCGGCGCGGGATGTGGTCGGACTTGCTCTTGAGTCCGGCTCGGAGACGCCTCAGGTTGGGGATGACAGGCGGTCCCCACCTGTCGGCGGCTGCAGGAGGGGGAGCGGCGGAGTGGGCCGGCGCGGCGGCTGCTGGGCCGAGCCGGGCCAGAGGAGCGGTGCGGGCGGACTAGGCCGGGAAAAACAAGGGGCGGCAACGGACTTGGCCTGCTGGGCTTCACGTGAGGCTGGGCCGGAAGAGAGGAAAAGAAGGGGGAGGGTAAAGAAGGGGTTTTGCATTTTTCAAAAGGGGATCAAGTAATTGAATTCAAATTCATATTTGAATTCAAACAACCAAAAGCAATGCATCAGCATGAATGCAACAATAAATTCCTATAGTTCATTTATTTAATTTCAGAAATAATTAAATGCCTAAAAGAAATTAAAGACAACCCTATAATCCTTAAGAGCACAAATAAATGTTGCTAGCAAATTTTATTAAAAGCCAACTTTGAAAATTAGGGTGTTACAAAGGACAACCCTGAGAATGTAAATGACTTTAGGCCCATCTCTCTGGTTAATTGTTGTCCAAAGTTGGCCTACAAGCTTCTTGCTAATCGACTGCAGGCTGTTGCTCTTGAGGTGGTTCATGAAAACCAATGTGGTTTTATCAAAGGCAAAACAATTCAAGACTGCTTGGGATGGGCCTTTGAATATCTTCGTCAATGCCACCACTCCAGGAGGGAAATTATTATTCTCAAGCTTGATTTTGAGAAGGCTTTTGATTTGATTGAGCACAAGCTGGTTCTTGACATGCTTAGAGCTAAGGGTTCTTGACAACAACTTCCTCAGTTCTTTTAAATGGCACTGCTGGTAAAGAATTCAATTGTAGGAGGGGTGTCAGACAGGGTGACCCCCTTTCGCCCCTTCTCTTTGCAATTGCTGCTGATCTTCTACAATGTGTCATCAACCATGAATACAGAACTGGAAACCTGCTGCCTCCATTCCCCCAGGATGCTGACACCCCTTTTCCTGTGATCCAGTATGCTAATGACACCATCCTCATATTGCAGGCTTGTGAAACTCAACTCATTCAGCTCAAAGAGCTTTTGCACAAGATCACCCTCTCGAGTGGGTTGAAGGTTAAGTATCATAAATCCTGCCTACTCCCCATTAACATTGATCATGATCAGGCCTGCTCACTTGCAAATGTTCTTGGCTGCTCTGTTGGTACATTCCCATTCACTTACCTTGGCCTACCAATGGGACTCACTAAGCCACTGGTCAAAGATTATGCTCCCCTGATTTGCAGAATTGAGAGAAAGCTTTCTGCTTCCTCTTTTCCTCTCTTATTCTGGAAGGCTCCAGCTAGTCAACTCAGTTCTTTCCTCCCTCCCACATATTACATGTGCACACTCAAGCTGCCTGCCACTGTAATTGAGATCATTGATAAACATAGGAAAAACTGCCTGTGGAGAGGAAAGGAGTTCAGCCATAAGGGCTATAACTTAGCTGCCTGGGACCTTGTTCGAAAACCAAAAGACAAGGGAGGCTTAGGGGTGATCAACCTTAGTGTACAAAATGATGCTCTACTTCTCAAGCACCTAGACAAATTCTACAGGAAGGACAACATTCAGTGGGTGAAATTGATTTGGCAAAAATACTATCCTGGCATTGTTCCTCACTTAGCAAGAGAAAAAGGCTCCTTCTGGTGGAAGGACATTCTCAGGCTTAACACTCTTTACAGAGGTGTAGCAGTTTGTGATGCAGCTAAAGGAGACACAATTGGTTTCTGGGAAGACCTCATTTTTGGAACTCTCCAGTCGACTGTTTATCCAAACCTTGTTGGTTTTGCCAAGGATCATAACTTGTCACTCTGGCAGTTGAGGAATACTGATGACCTTATTGATCATTTCAGAATCCCCATGACTAGGCCTGCATATAATGAGCTCCTATTGCTTCAAGATGTGCTAGCAACTCTTGATCCTCCAGACCCTCTTTGCAATGATCACTGGTCCTTCATTTGGGGTGCACAAGCATACTCTTCAAGTAAATATTATCAGTACCAGTTCAAAGATATTCACCTAGAGAGGTCGGTTACTTGGATCTGGCAGTCCAAATGCATCCTGAAAATTAAGTTATTTTCATGGCTATTGCTCAATGACAGACTCAATACAATAAATGTGCTAAGGAGAAAAAACAAGGTTCTTGAGGAAGGATACAACTTCCCCCTGTGCCCACTTGAGGTGGAAGAAACCAGAGAGCATCTCTTCTTTGATTGCCCAGCTTTAATTAGTCGGTGGTTCCCTATTGGCATACTCTGGGATGACAGCCTTAACATCCACCACAAAATATACATTGCCAAGGACAGCTTTGCACATCCATTATTCATGGAAGTGTTCATGATTGGGGCATGGTGTCTCTGGAAGGAGAGAAATAACTTCATCTTCAATAGCTGTCCTCCTAACCCTGCTACCTGGAAATCCTCCTTCAAGATGATGGTTGTTGAGCACCTCATCAGGATCAAGCAAGAGCTGAATCAACCAATTAAGCAATGGCTTGACTCTCTGTAGTTTTACCTCTGCTATTCCTGCATGGCTCCCTTCCTCTTGTTTTGTTTAGCTTCTTCCTGTTAATGCCCTCTGTTGGGGATGTTTTTTCTTTGCTCAGTTCCTGGCTGAGTTTGTGGTTTAGTTTGTTGTTGTTGCTGTTGCTGTAAGACTCTCTCTTTCCCCTCTGTTTAATATATTTCTTAATTGATGCTGGGGGGCTCTGCCCCACGGTGTTTGCTCAAAAAAACAATTACTCAACACCTACTCTCCTGCCCATTAGGTGAACCTGTTTTTGATATATACACGAGTAGATATCTAAGTGGCTGGAAGGTAATGGAGAAATAGATAGACAACATATAGACCATTCAAACACGAATTTGAGGATCACTGAGCATCATATATAGACGAATTTGTTCTATGTAACTCTGCAATCTGTAGGTTTGGAAGGCATTAGGAAAATATGATTACCTGAAAATCGTAGAGGCGAAAGCTGAACTCATCAGGTCGCTCGATGACCATGAAGGCGACGTGGGCGACTGCACAGGTCTTATAAAAAGGTTGTATGAAGGGCTCCAAATTTGCAGCGAAAACCCAGTAATCAAATCATTTGCTGCACAAAGTCGCGAGTTCCATCTGGGAGATATGGAAAGAACCAAACATGAGGTTTTCGGAAGCCACAAAATTTCAACAATGGTACTTATGGCAAAGATTAAGAAGAGGCTACAGCATGAACCTTGGCAGGAGCAAAGGACCTTTGCACTTTTAATATCGCGTTTGCAATTTTTCTTTCACGGTTAGCCCGCTGTTAGCCTGTTACTCTCTTCATTATCAATGAAGTAGGCACAATCTCGTGCCTGTTCGTTCAAACAAAAATCAGCTATAAAATTTTTGTCTGAAGAAATACTAGATGGATGATGCTTTTTAGTAGAACCTGAGGTTATTAGAACTATCTTTTAGTGTGCATATATCAATTTCTTTCCATGTGTCTTGATCTCATGATCATACATACCCCCCTCTGTCCCAGATGATTAATGTGTGCCTTTGGAAAATAACACCAAATGTGGCTCCATACACACACGTATGTAGTCAGTAGTCTTTATCTGTTCGAATGTGACAGTAGAATTATTAATGAAATGCATACTGATGCTAACTATTTCTTGTTCTGCTTGTTTCTTTAGTAGTGAAAAGAAAATAATTAGGTCATCTGGACATGATGATATTTATTGGTGGTGTGATAAAGATTTGTAGGCTGAGACTTCACACTGTACTCATCAGGCGATGAGGGGTTGATGGCTGTGTTGCTGGGATTTGGATGGAATAATGTGCCATGCTCAGAGCTCCATGTCTCCAACGATGGTTGTTCTCGATGCAACGTCCCACGCGTGATGGCATTTGGCGGGAAATTGCACCCATGATACATGTAACACGGCATCCATGTCCTCAAGTTGGCAACAGATGGCACCATCTTTGTGATCTTACTCCTGATTCTTTTTTTTTTGTCTTTCTAGTTTCTAATCTGTGTGTGTGTGTATTTCTAGAACATCCAAAGTCATAAACAGGACCGGTTGTCAGTGGCGGAGTCAGGATAAAAATATAGCTATGGTGAACTAATTACTACTAATTTGTAAGAAAATGCACACATGCTATAAGAGCTTCAAATCCAATAACCATTAACCATAAATATATATTGATTACTTAAACGAACTTTGTCAATTTCTCACCTTTCAATTTCTAGGTGCACAACAAACGGAATGTATCTAGAAAAACCAAAACGACAAGTATTAAGAAATGGAGTAGTAGCTACATATATGTAGGCGTACTTGTGAAGTGCTTGTCTACTGTAGCTTTTATATAATATAATAGTGGGTATTGTTTCTTTCTAGTTTTCCTTGTAGTTGTGGTTCTGCATTGTCACCCAACTCTGCATGCATGTGCTGTCACAATATATAAGCTTGGAAGGCATTAGGAAAAGATTACCTTGATGCATTCGGAATCCATGCTCAATCTTGTAATGGGACATGAAAGGAGGGCAATGGTCACGTCGTTGTTTGCTTGCATTGGTTATGGTGGTGGAAGCAGCATCGTGCTAACCAGTGCAGTGCAAATCAGTAGGACTATCGAGGTCTGGAGAGATTATTCCTGAGGTAGATCATCAAGCTACAGATTTACAAGAACACTAAGGAAAATCTTAAGATTGTGCAGCTTGATCATACTTATTAGTAATAATCTTTCAAATGGCAGCGATTGACATTTTGCTAGTTTAGTCTTTTGTTCTTCTTTTTTTCTTTTTTCCTCTCCTCCCCTACATTTGTACAACTTTTTAACAGTCTTTTTTTGCTTTTCCCTATTAATATAGAATCAATAGGGCCTTGGCCCTCCTATTTCATCGAAAAACCTCATGCTGACTATACTTTATGTAACAATTCCTCGTGGTGATGATCTTATAGGACTAACAAAAAAAAACAGCACATGAAGAAGATCATCAGCTAGAATATAGTGACGGAAAAAAATAAGAGAAAAAGGTCATAGAAACATCCACTTTATTAACAATATGAGGGCTTACTGTCATCTGAACTATTGGACTTCACATTCATGTAAAACAGAGCATGAACACTAGTCTTTTTTTTTTTTTGGAAGAGCTTTGTCCTGGTGGTCCTCTGCACGAAACTTGCATGTCCTAAAGAAAATGACTTATTATTTATTTTCTTAATTATTTTTTTATCTTCGGTCACATTTGGGCTGGGCCTGGTCCAGACAGACCCTCCACGCATCCTCCGAGCCCACCCCATCTCCATCCTCCGAGACCATCCGCGCCGCCGCAACATCATGAGTAGGGAGGTTAACACGGCACCATGTGAAGGGAGGATCCAGGATGGGAGGGAAGGAGGGGTAGCTGGTAGCGCAATGTGAAAGCGAAATGCTGGTGTGGTGAAGTCAAGAACCACCGGAACTTCATAAGTTGGAGAAGAGATTTCCAAATTTCCATTACTGCTCTGTTTCAACCTGTTATTCTTCTTTCTTTAGCTTCACATTTATTTCATGTTTAAATTCGTCGGAAGAGAGAGGCTGGTGAGGTATCTCAAGAAAGTTATCACAAATTCACAATAAGGACGACAAGCTAGCTGTTTCTCTCCAGGCATTCACATCTCATTGTGTTTATATAGCAGAGTTGACGCCCTTTTACTTGTTTCATGTTTCTCTCATGAGACAGGACTTCGTGGCTGTGAATAACCATGTTATAACCATCTCTGGTGGTACAACAACTGCACAGGTTTGAGAGGCATCAAGAAAACTTTGTAGGGTAGTGTGCTATACGCCTTCTGTGTTCTCTTGTTTGTTTAGTTTCGCAGGTGTTGCTGTGCTTTAGACTGTAGGGCTTCTAGTGGATGGAATTGTTGACCCTACTCCGGTTGAAGGATTTGTTTAGCCTACTCTGAGGGTGACATGAACGAGGTATGATCAATTTTTTTCTAGTTGAACTAGCATGACAAAACGTCAAAATGAGTCGAGGGTTATCATTAAGTGTGCTTTCATTAAAATGTTTCATAGTATAAGAGGAGAAACCGAGGAAGTGATTTCATATAGGGAGGGTAGCAATGAGTACGGTGGTCGTTGTTCGGACATTTTGTGAAGCCAGTAACTTCTACTTATGTGGCTAAACCTAAATCTGATTTTCTAAGATTTCACAAGTTTTATTTGGTGACTCTTACCTGTCATAAATTAATGTATTCAGGTGTAGTTTTTCAGTCAAATGTGGAGGCATATCTTTGTGACCATGTGATGGGAAAATTGCATATCATAAAGATCCTAGTCTGATTTTGCTTATGGATCGGATTTGTGCGCATTTGTAACAAATAACTGGTCGAGTTCGGTTGGAAAGGCAAACATTTACATTACCGTAAAATGTAGGCAACCCAAGAGAGGAAGGATCAGAATAATATCACCATGTAGAACACAAAAGTTCTTGTTTTGTCAATGAAACATCATCAGTAGGACATCAGAAAGTGTATATCATACCATATGCCGACAATTTTCCATGATTTGTGACTCCTTTGACTTTCATATTCTCTGTTGGCTGGGTAAGGGTCTCAGGTTAGTGGGAAGTAGGTGGAAAAAACATTTCAGCCATTTCTTTGAGGAACACAATCTTATTCTGCATATATAGCAGTGCTGAAGTCCTTTTCCTGGCTTTACATGCAGTTCCTCACTCTTCAGGAGTTAGGAGGTACATCACCTTTTTCAAGGAAAACACAAACCATAGCATGCTAATCATCCAAGGTGTTACAACAACGTTAGGTCTGGGAGACATCAAGATAACAAGGTTGCAGTACAATGTTACACTGTGATACAGACAGAACAATGCAAGGGCCGCCGATTGCTAGGGATGTACAGGCTTTGATTTCGTCACTGCAGATCTATACCTCCGATGTAGCCAAGTAGCGATGCTTGTGTTTCAAAATTTATTTAGTCTAGAAGGAATATATACATCATGTTGCTGTGAGAAGAAGAGAGCATTCCAAAAGGTACATTGTTCTTTAGTATTTGGTGTTGTGATCTGGACCATTTTTTCTAGAATACGTGCAACATATCATTGTATTAAGACCAAGAAGTAATTGATACAGAGTTCGGTTACAACCCAAATGAAACAGACTCCAGATGTACACAAGCCGGCGCGCCAGCTGATCACAACCTGAAATAAATACTCCAACATGAACTACTCGCATCTAAGACAACCTAAACGGCTAGCTTTGCATGGATCTCTCAAACAACAATCAATCCCACAGAGGGAGATGTCTTACTCTTGTTCCTCAACATTGGAAATATGCCCGTCAATGCGTCCATGTGATGTGACAAAGGTCCTTCGTCAAAGAATTGCTTCACCACTTGACTTGTCGACACTGCCAAAGGCAAAGGTGCACTGACCTCCCCGAGACAACACATTACGACCACCTCCCCTCGGTTTGCCATCTTGACGGCTGAGAGGGTCCAAGGCTTGATGATAGCTTCACTTGAGGCCAGATGCCTCAGACGAAGGCAGCTAAGGAGGTGTGTCGACGAGGACCGGATCAACTCGACGGTGACGAGTCAGCTTGTCCACGAGAGGTGCTCGAATGTCCTTTGTGAGTTTGTTGATGAAGTCCTCCAAAGCCGCAGAGTTGTCGACCTCCAATGCCACGACCATGCCGGTTGCCTCCGCAGTGGCCTGTACCTCGATCTCCACTGATGGCGGTACCAACAAGCTGTTTGGCCCTCCATAGAAGGCACAGGGGAAGCACCATCGACCACGGTCAAATTGGAGACGGTAGCCCGCTCAACAACATTGTGCGAGCCAGGCCACCAGGGAGGGTCGTGTTGCCACCAGCAACCGAGGACCTCTCCTGCAAAGTACCTACTACCGAAGCCTGATCTTGGATCTCCCAAGGTCGGAAGGTGGCCACGAATAGCTCGGGGAAGATAGGCCCGAGGGTGAAGTCCTCCTCCTCGATGTGAAGCACAACCATGATGGCAGACTTGGGCGAAGCCAGAGCCACCATGGCCAAGAGCGTGAGGGTGAGGCCACCGTCAGCAGTAGCAGTCACAGCCAACGCATGCACGTCTGAAGTCGGAGGTGATGACCATGCCCAATCGCAGAAGGGGTGACACAACCGTCCAGGCGAGGTTGGTACGAATGGAAGTGGCGGGAGACGAGGCCGCATGCAGCCCTTGGCACACTGTCGAAGGCCATGGCAGCATAGGCACCGCAATGGCTAGAAGCATGAAGCAACCTGATGCTTCAAAGAGAGACAGTTCAAGTACTGTCCATCGAGCTCCTTGGGGAAGCACCACCGCGCGATCTGGTTCCTTCATATGCATAATTGATATATACAAATGTCATGTGCGTCCAAGAAAGATTTATCAGTAATAAGTTTATTTTAGACTATTTTACAATGCAACAATTCATTTTTTCGTGTGTCACACACATTAAAAAAATTACTCATTTCACGTACTACCTCTTGCAATTTAATGCTAAACATAGTCCCTCCTTCCTTTTATATATGACGTTGGTTAGCTAAAAATTGAACTAATCAACGTCATATATAAACGGAAGGAGGGAGTACATCTCAATGGAAGCACATCTTATTATAGGTCATATATACAACACAGTTGAATCCTTGTTTCTTGCACAGGAGTTAGGTCCCATCGATTTGAATGAAAAAATAGACTTTTTCAAACTGATATGATATTATGGTAGATACTCGTAGTCTGTTCACAATTATCTCACATACTCTCTCTGTTTCATCTCCTTCTACTGTTGTGTATGCTGTATGCCTAGATGAAAACCAAACAATGTTAGAAGAACAAGTGTGTCGTGTAACCCTATGTGCATGTGTGCGTAGATTTTTTCTTTTTAGGCTTGGAAGGCATTAGGGAAAGGCCTTGCAGAAGCTAAAACAATAGCAGCAGGTGCAGGGCTGCAGGGGGAGCAACTGTTCAACACTACTCATCAGTGCTATTTGTTCACAGGGTGAATGTGAAGAGGCTGGAATGTTGTTCAGCAGTGGAGCGCACCACAGCTGTTGAGGAAAAGTGAGCGGTGATGGCAGATGGTGCGAAACCAATTCACAATCCACTGATTGAACTAATACATACTTCATAGAGCAAAAAAGATATAAATGAACTAACGAACTGACCTAGAAGCAAGAACTGCCCACCGGGGCCGTCCAATTGCATCCCAGTGACTACTTCCGTCTCAAAAAAAAAACATATCGATTTAGGATTTGAAATTTGTCCCAAAAGCATGTCGCATTACCTAATTTGGCTTGTGTGGTATGTGCATGTGGGTATGCAACAATCAATTAGCACCACACACACAGATATATATATATAGAGAGAGAGAGGAAATTGAGGTCATTTTAATTACCTAATCAGTCCTAAAATTTATATAATGACATGTTTTTTGGGGACAGATGGACTAGTTATGATTTACATTTATGAGAAGGTTCTAAAATAACATCTTGGGGTAAACTATAATTGGGCTATAGCACAGGTTATACAGCCAGTTCCCTTGATCCTTGGCTTTCTAATTTCGTCTATGCACAATTATCATAATTTCATTTTTAAAAAACCTTTAAAGTGAAGCAAGTTTGTATTATATTTATATACTTCACTAAAAGAGTTGGCTTAGCAATAATATTTTCTTAATTTTTGATGGCAAAACTTTCATGGCTTAATTATAAATTATTGTTTGAGTTTTGTTAAAATGCTCTTAAAATACCAGTGGTATTAATTTGCAGGTAGTTTCCTTTTTTTATCCTTCTTATTACCAAAAAAAGAATTAAGTAGATTTACACATAATTAAAATGGTATCATTGTAATTTCTCACTATTTTTGGTACTTGGCCCCACCAAACTAGTACTTCTCTTTTAGTACTTTTTGGTAATTTTTTATTTCCATAGTTCGATTTCGTGTTGGATAGATGGCTCTGGTTTTTTTCAAACACTCTAAAATTTCTCTAATTTTTATCCTCACTCAACCTATAAATGTCTCAAGTGAGAAAGCCTGAGAGAAGTAGGTGAACTAGAAAAAGAAAACAAGAAACATGATTGTAGCCCTTGTCTAGGTCACATAGTCAAAGCCCTTTTCATTTTTTCTTCTTACCCTCAGAAGTTAGGAATGTGTCACATACTTTAGAGAAACAGAGCATGCGCCACCTCCAGCGCTACTACAACAGTATGGGTTTGGAAGACATCAAGAAAATTCATATTCTTTCATGTTCATAATTAAGCTAGCTCAGCTACCAGGAACGTGGTGTTTTATCAATTCTTGCTCCTGGGGGCTTGCATATGTCTCGCCTCCATTGGACTCAGAGGGACTGACCTTCTATCTGTAGGATCAATGGCCCGTAGAAAGGGGTTGAATATGGGCCTTCTTTTCAATTTCTAAGACATGAAGAAAATCTTAGCCTATCAACTAGTGTTGCCCATCTAAAAAGGTTTTTCTCTACTACTAAGCACACTAATAAGAGTTTCCTTAGCAAATATCACACTAAGAGATATGGATCACCCTAGTCAAGATAAGATGCAAACAAGCAACTTAAAGAGAACAAAGGCAAGGAAACTTAAGTGCGGATAGGTGCTGAAAATAAATGCAAGAAAATAGAGAGGCACAAGAGACAACCGAATTTTTTCCGTGGTATCGAGAAGTTGACGCTTCCCCCTAATCCACGTTAGAGCACTCACTAAGAGTATTGCTCCCCCTCAAGTCACCAAGACTCAAGTGCTCACTAAGAGTACCCGTTCTCCATCTCGTGGGTCTCGAACCGTGTACCAAGCTTTCTTGAGGCTCCCACAATCTCCAAGAGCTCACCAAGAACCCCCAAAGCACCAAGACCGTCTAGGAGCGTCAAACTCCAAGAGTAACAAGCCCACACCTTCACTTGACCTGAGCACTCAGCTAAGCCATGTATGCACCTTGAAACCCTTGATCACTAAGAAAGAGCTCCTCAAACAAGAGGAAGAGAATCCCAAATGAGCAAGAACACAATCTCCTTCTCTCCTTGGCTGCGTAGATCTTGAATGGCAAAGGCAGCTCAAGAGACGCAGGGGTCATATTTATAGGCCTAGCAAGGGTGGCTAGCCGTTGGAAAAGTTTCCCTGAAAAGTAGTACCGTCGGATGAACCGATGGTATCCCCCAGCGTCGGATCATCCGGTCACTCACAACGCGATATAGCCGTTGAACCCGTGACCATCAATGCCGACGCTATGCACACCATCGGTCTATCGATCTTGAAGACCATCCCACAGTGCGATGCTTGTATGATTCAAACACGCCATCGGATGAACGTGAGGTGAATATCAAGCGTCGGTTCATCGGTCTTTGAAGCAAAATTTTGGCGGCGTCTCGTATGATTTGAATGTTCGGATGGTCGCTGGTCGGGCATCGGATCATCCGGTCTTGAGTGAGCTTGAACCTTCTTGTTCCAAACCCTAGGACCGGATGAGCGATGCTGGGGCCGTCGGTTCATCCGACGGTCTCTTTTGAAAACTCTAGCCACAGAACTCATCCGACAAATGTAGAAATAAGGGCGTCGGTTCATCCGCTATGACTTGAATTTCAACTCCTCTAATTCAATCGCCTTTGAGTTTTCGTCGATTCTTTTGCTTCCAATGTGTTTCCATGAGTACTTTGAGTTGTTTAGCATCCAAGAAACTTGATTGTGCATATTTTCATGGCTTATGGTGCATGATCAAGCTACTAGTGCATGAACCCCTCTTAATAGTACGGTCAAACACTACAAACTAGCAATCCAAGTGTCCTTCATCTCCTTGTGACACTTGGAACTATCAAAGTCCTTAGCCTTGTAGTATTCGTCCATTGATCGTCCATAAATTCAAAATGAGGGGTCTCTTTTCATTCAATACTCATGACAATAACCCAAGATATAATCCGCTACAAAACAAAGGTTAGTCACAAGCATATGGTTGTCATTTATCACCGAAACACACCCTTACCAAAGGTGCGAAAGGGCCTAGATGGTTACAATCTCCCCCTTTTTGGTGATAGATGACAACACGAGTAGAGATATACGAAAATTTGAATTTAAAGCATATAAACTCTACTACTAATGCATGAACCAAGATGTAACACACATGCATTAAAGTAAACGAGCACCACAATCATGATTAGACATGTAAACCAACAATAAACATAAGATCCAAATACATGTCTCATCATGAAACTCCACAAAAGCGAGAGGCTACAAAAACACGAACTCCTAGCACTCTCCCCTAACTCCCCCTATCTCTACTCCCCTTATCTATCTCCCCCTTGGGCAACGAGCACCAAAAAGAGAACTAATCCTGCTGAGGTGGAGGGGTGGGATCCGGCGGTGAGGTAGAGATAGCCTCAAGGCTCGACGGAGAATCGAAGCGCCCTCCTCGTGGACTCGTCACTGCCGGACCACTCCCAGGAGAAGCGGGCGGATCTGTCGGAGGTGGAGAGGTACTCATCCCGGTGCCTAAAGTAATAGCCTGAGTGACCTCGGGACCCTGAACTGCTGGATCGGAGGCAACCGCGGTGGAGATCTGCGTGGTGATGGCGTGAAGGTACTGATCCTCCTGATCCAAACCCTGAGTCCGCGGTGTAGCAAAGCTCGGAAGAGGTGAAGACACCCGCGGACTAGGTAGCGTGGCACGAGCTGGCGTCTCAAAGACAAGAGGCCCTGTGGTGATCGGAGACGGCAGCTGAGTCGACGGCGGAGTGGTCATCTGAAGCTGCTCAAGAAAGGTGGTAGCTGCCACCGTCTGAGGTGTCGTCGTCTGAGGTACCGCGAACATCCCCGTCTGAAGGAGTGGCGACTGTGGAAAGACGCTATCGGGACGTTCACGAACCCACCGGCAGCTGGTAGAGGAGCACTCGGGTCGGCCTGGAGCTGCTGAGGTGTAGGAAGCTGAGGAAGCTGCAGCCCTGACTGCTGGAAGAGCTGACCGAGACAACCAGACATGAATGTGAACATCTGTGTGGTCAACATCTGGTGCTGAATCATCTGCTGCCTCTGTGCCTCCTGCTGCTGACGGATCCCCTCAAGGATCACCTGCTGAGCCTCCTGGTGCTGCTAGAACTGAGCCTGCATCTGCTGCTGAACCTGGAAGGTGGCCTGTGTCTGAGCTGCCAGTGTCTGAATGAGGGAAGTCAGCTGGTCTGGCTGAGTCACCTGAGCAGTAGTAATCTGAGGAGGAATCGGTGACTCAGGCTCTCTCTGTCCTGGCAGGGTAGAACCCCCGGCCTCGTCGTTGTGTGTGCAACGAACTCGGAACACGGGCTCAGGGGCAGGCACAAAGTCGTCGTCGTCGTCACTGGAGGACTCTCGCCATCATAATCTGTGGTAGAGGTGCCTCGATTCTTTGCTAGAGTAGCGTCCTGTCGGGCAGCCTCATCCATCACTGCCTCTGCCGCTACACGAGCCTGTAGAGTCTCCTCGGCCCGTCTCAAACCTCTGACCTGCCTCCGCCACCGCATCGGAGGCCGGTAGGTCGGAAAGATGTACTTGGACTGCTCCAAAGTACTCATGTAGCGCTGGGCCTCGAGACGTGATAGCATCCAACTGATCCAGTGAGCGAACGGCTGCTGTCGAGTCATCCCCATGCCATCCATAATCGCGTCCTCAACCTCGCTGATCAGGATATCCACTAAGTCAAACGGGTGCTTGGCCATAATGTACATGAGGAGCCACTGCTGCACGCCTGTGAGCGACTCGGCGTTCCCCATCCTGTAGAGTACGGACCTCCGGGGCACGTAGTGTACCACGTACGCCTCGCGAGTCAAGCGGTCCGGAGTCCTAGGAGTACCGGGGAGGAACGGCTGCTGGAACAAGAAGCTGATCTCGTCGTCAGAGGGTAGCACATGTGAGTGAGCACGACGAGGAGCCTCGATGTCAGGGTATGCCAAGTAGTGGATCGAGTCGTCATAAAGCTATATCCCAAGCAGCTCTACGATCCCCTCTCTAGTGAGCCTTTGCTGCTGACCCATAAACATGAAGTGAATGGAGAGCCGGTCAGCCTCGACGTAGACTGTCGTGTAGAACACCCGGACCCAGTCGGGAATGTATCAGGACCTCTTGCTCACTAGATCTGCCAAGCCGGGAAGGTAGTCGAAGAAAGGAAGGATCGGCTCCCTTTGCTGAGGGCTGTAACTGGAGCATCTGTCGACTCAACTCGAGCCCTGCGGACGTAGGAGGCGTAGAAGCTCTCCTGGAGGATCGTCCAGAACCGAGGGTCACAGTCCTCGCGCCCACGAGGGAACCACTCGTCCTCAGGCACACTCCTCAATCGCCTGATCTTCGGCCCGGGCAAGTTCCGCAGGTCGCGGATATAAACACTGAAAGCCTCTACCCGCGGACCCCTGGGAAGCTCTGGCCCCTCTACTGGCTGTGCCTGCTACTCACGTGCTACCAACTCCTCAACTGCTGCTCTCCTGCACTCGGAGTAGTGTGTGTCCACCATACGAGTCAGGGCCGGAGCGTGGAGTGTTGGCTTGTTAACGTTAATATTAAGTAATCAATTAAGCATGGAAAAGGGCATAAATGAATATCAATATAGACTTAGGGGTTTGCTACTAATGATTTCCATGAGTTTTGGTGAAGTTATGATTTGCGAGGACTAAAAGGAAAACAGCAAGAATTGTCAAGTCATAGGACTCAAGACGTGTCCCAATCGTACTCAATCCAACTCCTACAAAAGAGCAGCATAGAAGCATCCCAAATGAAGAATTAAAGTGCAACATTGCAAAGAGCTCATCGAGATGATCGAAACGGATATATCAATTGCCATATTCGGCGTCTAGAATCGAAGATATCGATCGGAGCGGGTTCGGTAAAACGGGCATAACTTCCTCATCCGGACTCCGTTTGACGCAAATTATAGTTTTTCGGAAATGGCACGACGACGCGCACGCACCCACCAAAGATGGGCCTGAAGCACCACAGTGGGAGGCCGGCCGACCTCCTCACAGGCCGATCGGGGTGGCCTGCGCCAAAGCGGGCCCCGCTTCTGGTATGTTCCAGAAGGTTCCTCCACCGACCTATAAAACCACATCTTGACCGTAGATCAAGGTCTGTTGGATCATATGGTGGCGAGGCACCTCCTCAGGACTATATAAGCAGCCCCTAGACCCCCTGGTTGGAGACACACCATATAGATTTGAGAGTTGTCCCATGAAAGGATGACCTCTCATCAATGTTAGAGAATTAGGACTAGACATTCCAATGTAGTAGATTAGCAACTAGAGAGTTAGAGAGAGCGGAGCTGCGCTCCGGTTCTGGAGAAGTCTTCGGAGTATGGTATGTCTTTGTATCTTCTCTTGTAAGACTTATGCTTTATAATATATTTATCTTCTCCATTACTTTCATATCATTATTTGGTTAGTATAGTTGTTATACTTTTGCATGGGATCTTCACTCGCATCGAGTGCTCTTGTTAATCGTATGTGACTAGAGTAGTAATTGGTAGATTAGGCATGGTGTTTAGTCTACCAGTTGCCTGAGATTGCACCCAATCCACGGATAGTTGTGGTAGCCCCGGTGGTGGCGGCCACGATGGTCGACGTATTCCACCACGTTGGGTTGGTGTTTGTAGGACTTTTGTCGGAGCTTCCTAGTCCCCTTCTCATCCCTTTCTGTGGCTAGTGTGGAATAGACAGAATATTTGATGCCGTCGCGACCTTCCGGCAAGCTTCCACAAGAAAAGGAGAAACCAGGGTGCCTGAACATCAAGATCCATCAACACTGGAGCCCTGCCATCTCACAGGTATAAATACATATATATATTATCCTAACCACGTGTAGATTGAAGAAAAGGTCGTCGTCACAAGAATTCAACGACACATCTCAAGTGACGGATAAAGAGCACACAACTCACAAATTCTATTTGTGAGTGAAGAAAAGTATCAAATCCAATTTGTTAAGAGATTAATGACGCGAGGTATGTGATGAACTCCAACAACTCTGCGCAAAAGAAGACCCAGCTCTTTCCTCATGGAAGGAAGATCTGTAAGTATTAATTCACTCACTTTGTCTTTTGTTGCAAGTTAACTTTGCCTTGAGCCATGCTAGAGTGCAGCTATGAACATAAATTGCTATAAACATGATAAACAATATCCGTAATAAAGTAATTAAAGAACTATCTTTGTTAGCATAGATGAGATTATTTCAACCTATGGACAACAACCCGATCTTCAAATTTTAGCAATCCTTGCATACGTCCACTAACATTTTGCGTGTAAGGATCTTCGCTAGAATATTCATGGTTTAGCATAAACCTACCACACCACCACGCTGTCACCTCACTTCTACATCTCTAGAAGACTTAAGATCCGAATTGGGGAGTGCAACCCCATTATCCGTGTAAGTACTCTTACCTTTTATCTTATTTACTACTAGTTTGATATGTTTGCTTTGTTAAAAAAAATAACCATAGAAAATCAAATAAAAGTTTATGTTATCTTTATATATATTTTGTGATATATAAGTTTGCTATAAATAGGAGTGTGTTTAAAGTTGCTTGTTTGTTAGAATAATTTGAACGTCAAGATGATCTATGTGCATGGATATGATGAATAGTTGCTCATAATTCCTCTTAAAACTACTTAGTCTTCGGACTTAGATTCTCCTAAAGCTTTAAATGCTTAATTTGCTCTAAACCCAAAAACCTGTGGAAGCATGCTTAATCTGAATCTAGGCGTTGAAGGATAAAGATTCATGAAAAGTTGAGTGTTGCCTAGAGATACTTGATTCCCCGGCTTTTACCTTTGAAAATCATAAAAGTTTACATGATGAGTTCTCAGTATTCATGACCCTTGAGAGCTTGTCATACACATCAAGATCATCAAGAACCTAGGAACCTTAGATCTCTCTCGTTGTCCTCTCTCGTCATTAGCTACTCATTTATTATAAAGTTCTCTAGTGTGTTATCCTTTATCATAAATATCATTTACCTTCTCATTAATAGTCTAGTTGGGTGGCTAAGTTAGTAGATACATGATTGTGACTTATCGGACTCTTTAGCCAAAGCTTCCACGTGGATACGATACTCTAGAATACTCTCCTAGGGAAAAGCTACAATGGTGTTCTGTGCGCTTGCGGAATCTTTCATTTTCTAACTGCACTTAACAAATACCAACATGGAGCAGAAGGAGGTGTCTCGTCTACGACTACGGCTGAACGCAGAATAGCGCTTTGTATGCCGCCGCTCACCACAGGGCTGCTCCCCCTGTCTCTGTGCACTCTCACCAATCCGTATACCCCAGTGTGATCGACCACGAGTGTCTCACACCAAGAACACGGTCCCACTCCTTCTCCTGCCTGGTCTTCTTCTTCTTCGGCTCATCGACCACCTTACCCTTCCTCTTGTCGCCCGCCATCACAGCTCGGGATGGACCACGACGAGCGGCTGTGGAGGTGAGAGAGCTCCTTGTGCACCCCTAGGAGAACGCCGGCGAGCCATGCGGCGGCGCCTGGCCGGAATCGACTGAGACGGCGGAAACCCTAGCCTGGGGGCTCGAGCACGCGCACGAGAAATCCGCACAGAGGAGCAATGCGGGTCGGCGGCCGGTCCAAGAGGCGGCAGTATGGCCGCGTCCCTCGTGCGGAGGGGCGAGACGGCAGCGGCGCATGGCGGCGCGGCGACCCCGAACCGCGGCGTTAGGGTACGAATGAGGAAGACGCGGCGCCGAACCGTTATGACAGACGGGACCCACGCGTCAGTGTAGCGTCGGATGAACCGACGGCGTTAAAACGTGAGCGTCGGTCGAACCGTCGGATCGATCGCTCGCGATGAATTCTGCGCACCGGATGAACCGATGGCCTTCTTTTTAGATGCGTCGGAGCAGTTGAGCGAGGGTCTGTGAAAGAGCTGATTTTCCTTTAGCACCGGATGAACCGCCGGTTGGAAACGCGACAACGTCGGTTCATCCGACGGTAGGAAATTTTCTACCAGAGAAGAATTGAGTGCACAGACCCCTTCGCCGGATGAACTGACGCCGGAACCTACATGGCAGCGGTTCATCCGACGGTGACAATTTTTGAACGCTGATCTATATCTCATTTTTGATCCAAAAGATGTCACACACAAACCAACACAAGCACATTTTTGGATCAATACTGAGTGACAACCTCACCCCTCAAACACTCCTTTGTAAAATACATATAGATACACAATTAGCTCCCTAAAAAGGGATAAACCATAGATAAAATAGGCAATTTAAGAACCAAAAGAGAGGAGGGAACTCCAAAAAAAAAGGAATGTATGAGTTAATTACCTTTGAACTTAGAGATAGACACCTTAAGCTCGTTAGGACTTAACTCAATAGGCATTAAGCACAATCATTTGTCTCATCACACCTTTAGAGTTGTTGATTTGCATTGAACGCTAAGCAACTTTCTCATAGTGTGAGTTTCCTTTGTGACTTCTCTCACGCAATGCTATGCAAGAACAAATGCATGAAATTAAACATGAGCCTACATGACAAGCATAAATGCAAAGCGGAAAGATAAACTATCTTGCTAAGTTTGAACCCTTGATAAGCTTATTCATGGTGAGCCTTCCAACATGCCTTGAGCGAAACAAGAGAACCACCAAGCAAGACCCATACTCACCACTATCTCATCAAGGTTAGACAAGCCCCTAAACATGTACATATGCAAACTATATGACAAGCATTACATGATGTTGGATGCATCAAGCACATTTAATTCACTCCGAAGCCTACAAAAGGTGTTTTCATCAGGAGGCTTGGTGAATATATCCGCCAATTGCTCCTGAGGCGAACACCACAAAGGACAATGTCCCTTTGCAACATGGTCTCGCAAGAAGTGATGACGGATATCAATGGGTGCGCGAATGTTGAACCGGGTTGTTAGCAATTTTTACGGCACTTCCATTGTCACAGAGGAGGGGAACCCTATCTAGAACCACACCATAATCCAAGAGGCTTTGCTTCATATAGAGGATTTGAGCACAACAAGCCCCTGAAATATATTCTCGCCTCCGCGGTGGATAAGGCCACGGAGTTTTGCTTCTTAGAGGACCAAGCAACCAAAGAGCGACCTAGCAAATGGCACCACCAAAGTGCTCTTACGGTCTACTCGACATCCCAAGAAAGTCCGAATCCGAATAACCCAAGAGCTCAAAACAAGCACCATGGTGGTACCACAAGCCAATGCTAGGTGTGTATTTTAACTATCTAAGGATCCTTTTCAAAGCACTTAGGTGAGATTCTTTAGGGTTGGCTTGAAACCGAGCACACATACAAACACTAAACATGATATCGGGCCTAGATGCGTAAGGTAAAGGAGAGAACCGATCATAGAACGATAAAGCTTTTGGTCAACCGGTTACCTCCCTCATCTAGGTCGAGATGTCCATTGGTAGGCATTGAGTCTTGATCACAATCATCCATCTTGAACTTTTGAGAATATCATTAGTGTACTTCTCTTGATGAATGAAAGTCCTTCCTTCAATTGCTTGATTTGAAACCCAAGGAAGAAGTTGAGCTCCGATCATTGACATCTCGAATTCCCTAGTCATGAGATCACTAAAATCCTTGCACACTTTGAGGTTAGTAGAGCCAAAGATAATATCATCAACATAAATTTGACAAATGAAAAGCTCTTTGTTGATTATCTTTGTGAATAGCGTGTTGTCCACTCTACCAATCTTGAATCCCGCTCAATGAGAAAATCCGAGCCTCTCATACCATGCCCTAGGAGCTTGCACGAGTCCATACAAAGCCTTGTGCAACCTATAGACATGGTTAGGATATGTAGCATCCTCAAACCGGAGGTTGCTCCACATAGACTTCTTCAATGATGAAGCCATTCAAGAAAGCACTTTTAACATCCATTTGAAATAGTTTCATTTTATGACTAGATGCATATGCAAGGAGGATACGGATAGCTTCAAGGCGTGCCACGGGCGAAGGTCTCTCCATAGTCCAAGCCTTCAACTTGAGAGTAACCTTTGGCGACAAGTCTTGCCTTGTTCTTCACCACAATGCCATGTTCATCTTGCTTGTTCCGGTAGACCCACTTAGTGCCAATCACGTTCTTGTTCTTGGGGCGCTCACCAACTCCCACACTTGATTTCTTGTGAAGTTGTTGAGCTCATCTTGCATAGCCAAGATCCAATGGGTCCCCAAGAGCTTCATCTATAGTTATGGGTTCTACAAAAGAGACAAAAGCATGATGTTTGCAAAATGAGGCATATTGCTTGGCGTAGTCCTTGTACCACCCTTGGGATCACCCAAGACAAGATCAATTGGATGGTTTGTTGAAGTCCTTGTACGCCTTCCAAATATTGTAGAGGTGGGATCATCTTGAGATTGAACTTCCTTCCTCTACTTGATCTTGAGTGTCTTGTGATATAGGAGGTGGTTCTTGTGAGGAAGATGGACTATCTTGTCTTGTGGGGATGATGTTGCACGCCTTGGTTGATCACCATTGTCATCATCATCGGAGGAGGAATCTTCATGAATGGAGTGAGAGTCATCATCCTCCTTTGGCTTGATATCCCCAATAGCCATCTTCTTCATTGCTTCTCGGAGAGGTTCTTTTCCTACATCATCACAACAAAAGCCATCTCCTTGGGAGCCATTAGATTCATCAAACTCCACGTCACATGTTTCTTCAATCACTTGTGTAGAGTTATTGAATACTCTATATGCCTTGGAGTTAGATGCACCAACAACATGCCCTCATCTACTCTCAAACTTCCCTAGATGCTTCCTCTTCTTGAATATGAAACACTTACAACCAAACACTAAGTAGGAGATGTTGGGCTTTCTCCCAATGAGTAGCTCATATGGTGTCTTCATCAATAGTCGGTGGAGATACACTCTATTTGAAGCATGACATGCCGTGTTGATAGCTTCCGCCCAAAACCTTTGAGAAACCCCATAGTCATCCAACAAGGCTCTAGCAAGAGTGATGAGTGTCTTGTTCTTTCTCTCTACAACACCATTTTGTTGCGGTGTGTATGTTGAAGAGAATTCATGCTTTATGCCTTCACCATCACAATACTCTTCCACTCTTGTGTTCCAGAATTCTGACCCATTGTCACTTCTAATCTTCACCATAGATGACTCAAACTCATTTTGGGCTCTTGTAGCAAATTTCTTGAAGATATCAAACGTCTTGCCCTTGTCCTCCAAAAAGAATGCCCAAGTATAGCGTGAGTAATCATCAACAATGACAAGACAATAGAGATTACCACCAAGACTCTTGTATGTAGTTGGTCCCAAGAGGTCCATGTGCATGAGCTCTAATGGTCTTGTGGTAGCTACATAAGCCTTCATAGGATGATGACTTGCAACTTGCTTGCCGGCTTGACATGCACTACATAACTTGTCCTTCTCAAATGTGACATCCTTCACACCAAGAACCATTCCCTTCTTGAAAGCCTTCTTGAGTTGACTCATGCCTATATGTGCAATCCGGCGATGCCATAGCCAACCCTTGGATGTCTTGGAGATGAGGCAAGTAGTCAAGTTTGCTTCATGAGATGCAAAGTCTACAAGATAAAGATTGCCATGGCGGAATCCCTTGAAAACAACTTCATTAGTTTTCTTGTTAGTAATTGTGACCCCTTCATCATCAAATGTGCATGAAAGACCAAGGTCACAAAATTGTGCAATGGAAAGCAAGTTATAACTACAAGAATCCACAAAGAGAACATTGAAAGGATAGATCATTTGTTAGAGAGATTTCATCCAATCCGGAGATCCTTCCTTTAGAATTATCACCAAATGATACTTGTTCATGATCTCCTGCATCATTCGCTAGTGAGGTGAACATTTTTACTTGGCCGGTCATGTGTTGAGTGCAACCACTATCAAGTATCCAATGACTCCCTCCGGTCTTGTAGTTCACCTACACACAAGAAATTAGGATTGAGATTTAGGAACCCAAGCTAGTTTTGGCCCCTTGATGTGAGTGACAAGAACTTTCGGAATCCATAAGCTTCTAGGTGGCTTGACTTTTGGTTTGGCACCAATAAACTTGACCGCAACCTTGCCATTGTTTTTCTTCATCAACAAGAAATGGTTATCATTGTACATGGACTTGAAATTGTTAGGCAAGGTGGGCAAAGGGCGAGTAGGTATTGGGCACTCCCTCGTGTGATGACCGGTGACCTTGCAATGTTGACAATAAGACCCAACCTCCTTGTTGAAACACCCATATAGCTCCTTAGACTTAGGAGTTTCCTTGATAGGATTAGGGAAAGAACCAAGTCCCTTTGTCCCATAATCTCTTGCATTGTAGTAGAGGATCTCCTTGTGTAACTCCTCACCCTTGGCTAGAGTCTTCACACAAGACCTTAGGCTTCTCACTTCTTCAAGAGCTTTCACCCTAGCATGGTTAGTCTTGGAAGAGGATGCAATATTTTCATCATTAAGCAAGACCTTAGGTTCTTCAACTAGATCATCACATGAGGTAGAGGCATTGGTTTTAGTAACTTCTCTAGCATCTTCATGCCCACTAGAACCAACGGCGTCGTATGCAAGCTCAAGCTCTTGATATTTCATATCTAAGATCACATGTTCTTTCTTAAGCATCTTATGATTTGACTCAAGAGACTTGTTAAGTACGGTTATATCGTCATGCTTGACGATTAGCTCATTATGCTTATCAAGCAACTTGTTGTGGTCATCTCTAGGTGACTTGTTTGACACTACCAAAGCATCATGTTCTTTGCTAAGGTCATTGTGCTTCACAAGTAACTCATCATTTGATAGCTTAAGTTTCTCATGAGTCTCTTCAAGCCTTGAGCTTACTCTTTTGTTTCTTAATCATGGAAGTGTATTCATCAAGAAGACCCTTAAGAGCAAGCGGTGGGAGATCATCATCACTACTAGAAGAGTCACTACTATCACTATTGCTCACCTTGGAGTGCTTTGCCATGAAGCACATAGGTGGGGGTGGAAGTGGAGGCTCTTCATCATCCTTGATAGCGATACCGACGATCTTCTTGTTCTTTTCTTCTTCACTTTCACTTGACTCACTTGAAGTCTCACCACCGGTTACCCATTCATTGACCAAGAGAGAACGATGTTCGCCCTTCTTCTTGTGGTAGGGCTTGTTTGATGATTTCTTCTAGGATGAGCTCTTCTTGTAGTACTTGGCATCCTTCTCATCCTCATCGTTCTTCTTGCTTAAGCTTGATACATGCTTGTCGGGCTTGGGACAATCATATGATAGATGATCATAGCTTCCACAATTGTAGCACTTCCTATTGCTTCCTTCACCATTTCTTCTTGATGCCCGAAACTTTTGCTTCTTGGGATCATAGTTGTAGCCCTTCTTGCCAATCTTGGAGAGCATCTTGGTAGTTCTCTTCATGAGAAGAGCAAGCTTTGCATCATCACTTTCCACATCACTTGAATCACTTTTGTCTTCGCTCTCACTTGAGGAAGAAGGAGGCTTTGCATTGGTCTTCTTGGACTTGATCTTCTCACTTGCCTTGAGTGCAAGATCTTTCTTTGAGCTTGAGTTGGAAGTAGATGATTCCATTTCTTCCATCATGAACATCTCATGGGAGCGGATCTTATTCACAACCTCGGTGATGGTGAGGGTAGAGAAGTCCTTCTCAAAGAGAAGTGCCTTGACGATGTTGTACTTTGGCTTGGGAGCGTTTGAAGGATTTTTCGGATGATTTCCGCCTTAAGGTTAGCAACATCGAGAGCATTGATATTTTGAATAAGACACCCATCCTAGAATACATTTGCTCTACAGTCATCATCATTCATTTTGAACTCATTGAGCTCCACCTTGAGCAACTCATATTTTCCTCACGGATCTTTTGTTGCCCACATGGATTTCTTTGAGTTGCATCCACACCTCATAGGCGGTTGCCAAAGAAAATACCCGATCAAACAATTCCTCATCTAGTGCCTCAAAGATATGGTTTCTAGCGCGCGAGTTCCACTTTGCCTCACTCTCGGTGGGAACACTAGGCAAAGGATACATGGTGGTGCGCCACGCATCGTGGTGTTGTGCTTGAAGGTAGCTAGCCATTCTATGTGCCCAAAAGGTGAACCGTTTCCCGCCAACTTAGGAGGCCATTGCCACTACCTTTCCCCATCTCCCTAGGTGGTTAAGCCAAGCAAATAGGGAGCCTAGCTCTGATACCACTTGTAGGATCAATGGCCCGTAGAAGGGGGGTTGAATATGGGCCTTCTTTTCAATTTCTAAGACATGAAGAAAATCTTAGCCTATCAACTAGTGTTGCCCATCTAAAAAGGTTTTTCTCTACTACTAAGCACACTAACAAGAGTTTCCTTAGCAAATATCACACTAAGAGATATGGATCACCCTAGTCAAGATAAGATGCAAACAAGTAACTTAAAGAGAACAAAGACAAGGAAACTTAAGTGCGGATATTAGGTGCTGAAAATAAATGCAAGAAAGTAGAGAGAGAGAGAGAGGCACAAGAGACGACCGAATTTTTTCCCGTGGTATCGAGAAGTTGATGCTTCTCCCTAATCCACATTGGAGCACTCACTAAGAGTATTGCTCCCCCTCAAGTCACCAAGACTCAAGTGCTCACTAAGAGTACCCGTTCTCCATCTCCGAACGTGGGTCTCGAACCGTGTACACAAGCTTTCTTGAGGCTCCCACAATCTCCAAGAGCTCACCAAGAACCCCAAAGCACCAAGACCGTCCTAGGAGCAGTCAAACTCCAAGAGTAACAAGCCCACACACCTTCACTTGACCTGAGCACTCAGCTAAGCCATGTATGCACCTTGAAACCCTTGATCACTAAGAAAGAGCTCCTCAATCAAGAGGAAGAGAATCCCAATGAGCAAGAACACAATCTCCTTCTCTCCTTGGTTGCTGTAGATCTTCAGAGTGGCAAAGGCATCTCAAGAGACGCAGGGGGTCATATTTATAGGCCTAGCAAGGGTGGCTAGCCGTTGGAAAAGTTTCCCTAAAAAGTAGTACCGTCGGATGAACCGATGGTATCCCCCTGCGCAGGCGTCGGATCATCCGGTCACTCACAAACGCTGATATAGCCGTTGAACCTAGTGAACTACCAATGCGCGGCGATATGCACCGACGCACCGTCGGTCTATCCGTCGAAGACCATCCCACAGTGCGGATCTTGTATGATTCAAACACTGCCATCGGATGAACCGCTGAGGTGAATATCAAGCGTCGGTTCATCCGGTGCTGAAGCACGAATTTTGGCGCGTCTCTGTATGATTTGATTGTAGGCGTCGGATGGTCCGCTGGTCAGGGCATCGGATCATCCGGTGCTGAAGAGGCTGAGCTTCGAATCTTACTGTTTCCAAACCCTAGGACACCGGATGAACCGATGCTAGGGCCGTCGGTTCATCCGACGGTCTCTTTTGAAAACTCTAGTCACAGAACTCATCCGACGAATGTAGAAATAAGGGCGTCGGTTCATCCGACGCTATGACTTGAATTTCAACTCCTCCAATTCAATCGCCTTTGAGTTTTCCGTCGATTCTTTTGCTTCCAATGTGTTTCCAAGAGTACTTTGAGCTGATCAGCATCCAAGAAACTTGATTGTGCATATTTTCATGGCTTATGGTGCATGGTCAAGCTACTAGTGCATGAACCCCTCTTAATAGTACGGTCAAACACTACAAACTAGCAATCCAAGTGTCCTTCATCTCCTTGTGACACTTGGAACTATCAAAGTCCTTAGCCTTGTAGTATTCGTCCATTGATCGTCCATAAATTCAAAATGAGGGGTCTCTTTTCATTCAATACTCATGACAATAACCCAAGATATAATCCGCTACAAAACAAAGGTTAGTTACAAGCATATGGTTGTCATTTATCACCGAAACACACCCTTACCAAAGGTGCGAAAGAGCCTAGATGGTTACACTATCACACACACCCTGAGGGCTTGTTTGGTTCCGGTCCAGAGCATCCGAAGCAATCTTGGCCCCAGGCAATCGATCGATGGCCCGAACATGCTGTTTGGTCCATGCAGCGAATCACTGGCTAGATCGAAGCAAACAAGCCCTGATTGGGGTTGGGGGTGCGATCGCTGACACCTGGGCTGCAAACCAGTTATTGGAAAAGAGCATGCTAAAAGAAATGAATACGAGGTGTGCACATACATTATTCTCCCATCTGTTTTACATATAAGCAGTTTATCTCATTCATGTGAGATAATGCAGAAAGGACCGAGAAATAGAGAGGAGAGCAGTGGATATGATGCATATGTTTTTGGTAATACATATAGGCATATAGGTTTGGAATATGTAATTGCACACCGAGACTCACGCTAATAATGGACATGTAATTCCTAAATTTGTTTACACGATGGTAAACAAAAAAAGATGACCAAAATGGAATTGTTAGTGTGCATCAGGTCTCCTATACTGGTATACAAATTCTATCGTGATTAGTAAAAATCAAAACACATCAGCAAAAGCTTTGATCATACTGCTACTCTCATTTGTATATCTTGAGTGAGAGAGAGAGAGAGTCAGAGAGAGCTAGGTGAAACATTAATAATACATGATAGCTATTATCTCTCTCCACGGAAATGTATGCTATGTCATGCGTGTATATAGAACAGAGTCCAAGTCCTTTTTTCCTGTCATTTGTTATTTCCTCAGGACTTGGGAGTGTGCTGCTTCCTTTGAAATTAAAGAAGAAAACTAAGCGAGCATGTTTGCCATAAGTGCGACCACGCAACAGTTTGGGTTTGGGTGACATCAAGAAAACAGATAAGTAATACTTTAAAATATCCGTGAGGTCGATCGCACACTACAGGCAGCAATACTTTACTCAGCTCGCCTGGGTACGACGGTCAAGAAAAACCATTAGAAAATTGGATCACTCACTAGCCAGTAATTGAAAAATTCTGTATATTTGAAAAGCATCTTCATTAGCCATCCTTGCCAAAGTCCCCCATCATAGTGTCGATGATGTGTTGTATCCTCTAAGGACGAAGTGCATCAGGAAGATGTACTACTAGATTACTAGAGCCTGAAGATGCAAATTAAAAGTGCAATACTACTGTTTTATCACTAACTACTAATTGACGGCTGCTGTTTTGTTTTGTTTTTATGTTATGTATGTGTTACCCCATTAATCCTCTCACATTTATTTGTTTCATATGTCAGCATTTGATTCCTCGGCCAGTTCACGTGATACATATATATATATATGAGGGCCCATGCGATAGAAATATTTAGTGTTTGTGTCCACATAATCCGATACTAGTTGAGAACAAAGCACTAGTATATAAGCTAATTCACCCTTAATTTTCTTGTCATTTGTTATAGTCATTACACGTCAATCCGTACTAAATTTAAAAGGTTACATACTCCAATTTATTCACATAATAAGTTTGTATATGTTATAGTGCGTAGCATGATCTTCAGCTTGCACCTATTGTTCCGATTTTTGTAGTGCTACGTGTCTTTTCGCCCGAGACACTTTTAAAATACTGTAATGGCATGTTCAATTTTATTTTTAACAAATCAAAACTGTACCCAACCAACTGTAATATGAGTCAATTAATACTCATATTGATATGTGATGACGAATAAATTTGAACAATAATTACATACACAACACCTGCTCTCCTCTCCGTGAGCCGTGAACCTGATTGTTGATACACGAGTATATATCCAAGTAGCTAGGGCGTTTACACCATTCAAACGTGGTTCGTTCTGTTGACGCTTTTTCCGGTCGAACACACGAGTGCGCTAGGTCGCGCGGTCGTCGAAACGCTCCTCGTCGAAACCACCAGCAGGGGGCGGTCTAACCGCCTATGGGGGGCGGTCTAACCGCCTCTGTCAGAGGATCGCCGAAAACCTAAATCCGCTGCCCCGGGAGGGACCCGTCAGGGACAACGAGCCTAGGGTTGCTCACGAGATCGGAGCCACTCGAGCGTCCTTGAACGCCGTGAGAGAGCAAAGAGCAAAAGGGTTGGAAAAGCTAGGGTTTGGAGATAAAAGTGTAAAAAGATAAATGATCGATTGGGTGATAGGCCCTCAATTGGCCACAACCCTTTATAAATAGGGTGGGGAGGTCTTGCCCCGCAAGGAAACCTTTTACAACTCGAAATCTACAAGGATTCCTCAATTTGGTTCGGACTTAGGGGGAGGCGGTCTAACTGCCCGGCCACGTCGACCGCCTGCCACTTTGCCGGACCAGCTACAGTGCAACCCGGTCAGACCGCCCTTGGTACCCGGTCTGACCGGCCTGCCTGACCTGAATCGGCTTTTGCCAATTTTGAGTGTCAACATATGCCCCCCTGTTTTTTAGTAAAGCTTACGTGCTAAAAAATAAATCTAAGGTCGATGTGATACCTTTCATCGGCCATTTTTTGTTCTAAGGGCGATTTATCTAAATCGGCCATGTCTTCTCAAGCATCTTGCCAAACACTTGGATGAAACTTCTTCAAATATCTCCCATTGATAGCCCTGGGCAGCTGCTGTCCTTGCAAAGTCTCCACCATATAAGAATTTCCAGAGCAAACTCTCACAATCTTGTATGGCCCCTCCCAACTTGGAGACCACTTACCGAACTTGTTGCTCTTAGATCCTATAGGCAAAATAGTTTTCCAAACCAGATCACCTACCTGAAAAGATTTGACTTTAACTCTCTTGTTATATGCTCTAGCAACTCGCCTCTTGTCCCTTTCAATTGCCTCCAAGGCCTCCAATCGCTTGTCGGTCACCTCATCAATATTGTCCATCATCAAAGCATAATATGTGTCAAAATCAAGATCACTTTGTTTTGCAAGTCGATATGCGCCTAGATTCACCTCAACGGGCAAAACGGCCTCTTGACTATACACAAGCTCATAAGGAGTAACTTTAGTAGCACCATGTCTAGAAATACGATGAGCCCATAAAGCTTGGATAATACCTCATGCCATCTTCTAGGATTGTCCTCTATCTTCTTCTTAATGAGCTTAATTAAGATTTTATTGCTAGACTCGGCTTGACCATTAGCTTGAGCATAATATGGAGATGAATTGAGCAACTTAATACCATAGGAATTGACAAAATCACGCACCTCTTTAGATACAAATGAAGTTCCTTGATCTGTAGTCAAAGTTTGTGGAATGCCAAACCTATGAATAATATGCTCAGTAATAAACTCAATTACCTCCGATGAGTCATATTCTTAAGAGGAATTGCTTGATCCACTTAGTAAAATAGTCGGTTGCCACAATCACAAAGCAATGTCCCTTTGATGAAGGAGGATGAATTTTGCCAACAAAGTCCAAACCCCAACCTCACAAAGGCCATGGCTTGATAATCGGATGCATCAACGCAGCAGGTACCAACTGAATATCCCCATGCTTTTGACAATCTTCACACCCTTTGTAGTACCGAAAACAATCAGCTATCATAGTAGGCCAATAAAAGCAAGCTCTCTTAAGGAGCCACTTCATCTTAGGAGCCGATTGATGAGTACCACAAATTCCTTCATGAACCTCTGCCATAGTTAACCTTGCTTGATCAGGTCCTAAACATTTGAAAAGCAAATCATCTGCAGTCCGACGATACAATTCACCATCTTCCAAAACAAACTTGAGAGCCCATCGTCGGATTTCTGTCAACTGTACCTTTAGGATCCTGCAAATAGTTAATCAGAGGTTTCCTCCAATCTTCAACTTCGTCCTTATCAATTTTGGAAGAAATAATGGCCGAAGCGACTTCTTCCTCTGCAGGGCGGTCGGGCCGCCTGGTGAGGCGGTCGAGTAGGGTACGGCGGGTGAGCTCTGTGATCGACCGCCTCCTCCAGGGCATAACCCTCGACTTTGCTAAACATCGGTTTTTGTTCATGAAAATTTCTTTTTTGAACATCATAACCAGATGCTTGCTGAGCCAGAGCATTTGCCCTTGGATTCTCTTCTCATGGCACATGATAAATCACAAATTCATCCATACAAGATATAATGTCCAAGCATTTATCAAGATAAGCATTTAAATAACCATTTAGACACTGGCATACCTTGGAAACTTGCTGCACCACCGAGAGAATCACCATAAGCTTCTACATGTTTTACTCCCATGTCATGCAAGATTTGCAAACCAAACAAGAGAGCCTCATATTCGGTTTGATTATTAGTACAATCATGATCCAATCGGTTGAGAGCTTCAAAAATCGTTCCAGTGGGGGAAATAATAATCACTCCAACACCACAACCACTTTTGCAAACCGATCCATCAAAATGCAATTTCCATGGAGTAAAAGTAATGTAACCGACATCTAAATCAAGTTGTTTATCAATTCTATGTTCTACAATAAAGTCGGCTACAACTTGTCCTTTCATAGTTTGTAATGGCTCATAACATAAATCATATTCAACAAGTGCATAAGCCCATTTGCCGACTCTACCACTTAGAATAGGTTTTTGCAACATATATTTAATTATGTCGGTTTGACATGCTACCACACAAATACTTGATAACAAATAATGCCTTAACTTGGTACAAGCATGATACAAGGATAAGCATAATTTCTCAATAAAAGTGTACCTTGTCTCGGCGTCCAATAATCTTCTACTCTCATAAGCTACAATATACTCCTTGCCATCGGTCTCTTGAGTTAAAACAGCCCCAATAACACTATCTTACCGCTATATATAACTTGAAAGGAATACCACTCTTGGGAGCTTGAAGAACAGGCGGCAAAGTTAAATAATTTTTAATCTCATCAAATGCCTCTTGCTGTTTTGCCCCCCAAGTAAATTCAGCTCCACTTTTTAACCGAAGTAAAGTAGTAAAAGCATTTACCTTCCCGGACAAGTTACAAATAAACCGCCTCAAATAATTTACCTTGCCCAAGAATCTTTGCAAATCTTTCTTGCAAGTAGGAGCTTGTACTTTTCGAATGGACTCAATCTTTTTAGGATCTATCTCAACACCATTCTCATGTACAATAAAGCCCAAGAATTTACCAGTCGATACACCAAAAGCACATTTGAGTGGATTCATTTTAAATTATATCACATTTTTTCAAATGCAAGTCTTAAATCAGCTAAATGAGAATTTAAACTAGCCGATTTGACTACAATATCATCGATATAAACTTCTACTATTATACCAAGCAAGTCATGAAAAATCAAATTCATAGCTCTTTGATAGGTAGCTCCAGCATTTTTTAAACCAAAAGTCATGACTATCCACTCAAACAAGCCTACAAATCCCTGGACATATAAAGGCCGTTTAGAAACATCCTCTTGACCATAAAGATTTGATTATAACCAGCATTACCATCAAGAAAGCTAAGAATTCTATGTCCGGATGCAGCATTAACAAGAAAATCGGCTATAGGCATAGGATATTCATCTTTAGGAGTAGCTTTGTTAAGATCTCTAAAGTCTATGCAAACACGAAGTTTCTTAGTTCCTTTTTCTCCACAGCACAATATTAGAAATCCAATTAGCATATCGACAAGGCCTAATAAACTTAGCATCAAGCAACCGATTGATTTCTTCTTTCACTCGGTCATAAATATCAGGATTAAAATTCCTACGAGGTTGTTTATAAGGTCTAAAACCAGGTTTAATTGGCAATTTATGTTCAACTAAATTACGACTTAAACCAGGCATCTCATTATAACTCCATGCAAAGCAATCAACATACTCCTTTAATAACTTTATTAATTCGGACTTAAAAACAAGATCAAGATTCTTGTTTACAAATGTCGGCCTGGATATAGTGCCGTCACCAATGTCTACCTCCTCAAGAGGATCGGCCGATGTAAACCCTTGTCCTAGCTTGCCCAAATCATCAAGATCTTGATAGCTTCACACGTATCGTTCTTTTGCGCGATAGTGTTCAAGTCTCATGCAACCACTCTTGATTTGACTCCATCAAATCACATGAAATGGTTTAGCCGATTATTCAGCTTTATGACGAGGATAAAGCCATCTTTAGAACAACTAATGAACTCATAATTAGATAAATCTAAGCCAGATAGACATTTTACATCATCATGCACTCCTATAGAATTGCTATCAGCTATAGCTACACAAGCGAATTATCACCATGCACAACTTCTACCTCATCATCTACCCATTGTATTAAAAACGATGCAAGGAAGAAGGCACACCGATTTGCATGAATCCAATCACGACCAAGGATTAAGCTATAGTTACCTTGCGTCTCAGCGACGAAGAAAGTTGTAGCTAACGTCTTGCTCCCAACGGTGAGCTCCATGGAAGCAACGCCTTTAGCACTCATCGGCTCGCTTCGCCTCCCACACCGAGCGGTCATGTTGGTCTTGATCAACTCCTCATCTGAACCTCCAAGTTTCTTGAATAAGGAGTATGGCATTAAGTTGACGATCGCTCCCCCATCAACAAGCATCCGAGACCAAGCTTCCCATTGATGTGCCCTTTGACGTATAAAGCCTTCAAATGATTTTCAGACTCTTTTGGCTTCTAGAATACAGCATCTTTCGGCCCCAAATCAAAGTGAGCAATGTCCTCCTCTGAAAGCAAAAAACCATCACTAGACATATGTATAAGTAATTTCAAGGATCATCTCGCTCGGAGAGGAACTGTAGTCAACAAGCTGCTCATCATCCTCTGGCGCAGGCACTGAAGATATCGGAGTCGAAGAATCTGAAACGGGCAAATTTTCTAGACCAGGCGGTCTAGCAGCCTCGGAACCCAGACATCGGCCGCCTGGCAGTTTAACCGCCTCAGCTGGCGTTTTGACCGTCTCACCGAGATCTGCTGTGGTATTACCTTGACTCTCCACTCTTTCCCTTGTGGTGCCATTGGTGCAGAGAAGTTGAACATATCATCTCTGTTTCTCCAACTCATTTTCCTTCTTCTCTCGAAACCTCAAGCGTTGAAGCTTCCTCCTTTGTGTCTGGCGTCAAACCGGGAGGACACCACCTTGGTAAGAAGTACTTGGAGTTGGAACCACTCCCACTGGCCTCATGATCATTAGTAGCACATCCTTTCTGAACAGGTGTCATAACCTGATTGTTTAACACAACCGGTCCTTTGCCACCTTTCTCAATAGGAACATCCATTGTTCCAATGTATGATGTCTCGCCAAGAGTCCTCTGCGGATCAATATCCATCTTCTTAACCTCCTCTTCTCGATCTTGGGCTTGTACACTGCGGAGGAGATTGAACATTTTACGGGCGGGCGGTTTGACGCGTATAGGGGCGGTCGACGCGTTGGCCCTCGTGGCGGCCGACCGTGTAGGGAGGCGGGTTGACCGCGTTAGCCAACTGATGCTGCCCTGACCAACGTGGAGCCTAACGATCCTGTGTAGGTCGTGAAATCCGATCCAATGCTGGTCTTATTGGCCCTCCCCATCCAGGATGGAAGGACTGCTGAAAAGGCACCCACATTACTCCATTGTCATCATAAACCGGACGAGGTTCCCATTGTGGAGTAAATTGTTGTCTTTGCTGTGATGAATCACCTTTGAATCTTGTAGCTGCTCTTGGAGGCGATGACGGCCTCTCTTGACGTGGAGGTGATCTCATCCTTTTTTTTAATGGCCGATCACTTGTAACGGCCTTTTGTTTAGAGTATTTGTCAAATAGCATATCAAACGTGACCTTTGATTTTGAAACACTCCCCTGATTCTTTGCCATGTTGAGCTTCCAGTTTCCAACTTCCGGCCGCTTTGGAATAAGCATCTTTGGACGGCCATGTACAGGGGCGGTCGACCGCCACACCCGTCTAACCGCCTACGAGCAGTGACGGTAGTTGATCAAGAGGGTGTTGCGAGATGTGGACGACCCTTGCCCCCCATGTCCAGAAGCTTTGACAGTAATTTTAAACGTTTCTCTGCCATCAGGGGTCTTCTCATATGCTACTTCCCTTGTCAACTCTTTTCCTCTCAAATCGGGCTTTGCCTCCCCGACTACCACATTCTTTCCCTTGGTTGAATCGACTTGATGAGGTCGAACCAGTACCTTGGGCTGCTGCAAATCCATGGTATTGACAGGAAAAGGTTGCTTGTCCACTTGCATCTCATGAAACATCAAAGCGACCTTCATTTATGGCCGATTGAACCTGACGACGAAACACATTGCAATCGTTAGTAGCATGAGAATAAGAATTATGATACTTACAATATGCACGTCTTTTTTATTTCTTCAAGTGGAGGCAAAGTATGAGTCAATTTAATGTTTCGTTTATGTAATTCATCAAAGATACGATCACATTTAGAAACATCAAAAGTAAATTTTACTTCTTCTTGCCGACCCTTATGAGCCGGTTTAAGTGATGAACAAGAATAAGCTTTTTCTTTAGAGGGCCAAACAAATTCAGCAGCATATACCTCTTTGTCACTATCGCTCGAACTATCAGAATCATAGTCAATAATATGCATATTAGAACGACGTGACTTAGAGCTATCTTTTTCCTTATTCATCCGATTTTCAATAATTAAAGCTCTCACTTGAACTTGAGCAACCGAAAGAAAATCAGAACCCTCTATTTTATCTCTAATTGAAGACCTTAAACCCTTTAAGCAAATATCAGCAAGGTCCATATCAGTAATTGACAAATTAAAGCACCGGTTTTTAGTTTCTTTAAACCTTTTAATGTAAGCAGAGACGGTTTCATCTCTACCTTGCCTAACCGATATTAAATCTGTCAATTTTAATTGTACACTCCCGCTATAAAAGTGATCATGAAATTTACGCTCTAGCATATCCCAAGATATAATAGAGCCGGGAGCAAGTGAAGAAAACCAAGCAAAAGCGGTGCCAGTCAATGATAAAGAAAACAAACGCACTTTAAGAGCATTATAAGCACCCGCTTCACCAAGTTGAGCCGTATACTGACTAATATGCTCCCATGTGGTTCATCATCACCACTAAATTTGATCAAATCAGGCATACGCCAACCACGTGGGAGAGGAAACCTATCAAACTCGGGATCGTATGGCTTTTGATATAGATTAGTATTACCAATATCAACACCAAGTTTATTTTTAACCACGCTAGCCAAATCTTCCTTAAATTTATTAAATTCCGCCCAATTAGGATTATTTGGCTATTGCGGTGCTGCATTCACCAAATTCATCTTATTTAAGTAGGGAGCTATCTTAGCTTGAGCTAGCCTATAACTTTCAAACACATCATCGAATTAAATTTGAGTAGATGTGTTAATCGTTGTATTATAATGAGGTCCGGCGATTACCAATTGTATTAGAAAAATTAGGAACCATCGAACTCGCACTGTGAAAGTGGTAAAGGTCGTTCAGCACCAATTCCATGGCGCTGGTCAGGCCGACCGCACCGTCGGCGGTTCTAACCGCCCCGTGTTCGGCCATTGCGGCTGGATCGGCGTTTGTTGACCAACGTTGAAGTCAGGTGGCATGCCATACATGTAATTTGCAGTGTTAGTACTAGGCAAAGGCGCTAAGCTAGGATTAACTACCCCACTAGTATTAATTTTAGGAACACTATTACTAGTTTCATTATTATTGTAAAAATCAGCACTCCTATCCTTTTCAAGATCTTCTAATCTTTCTAAACGAGCAATATACGAGGCAATCAACTCATCACTTTCCATAGTCATTTTTTGAGAAATAGAAGGATTTTGTGGAGATTGACTTACAGCGGTAATTACCTCAACATTATTGTCGTTCAACTTGATACTCGAATTCCTTGATCTTGCTACCTTGCCATGACGATCTTTCTTGGCCTTTGCTAGAAATTGTACCTTCAGCTGGAACTTCTCTGCTCCTCGAGAGAGATCCTCCATCGAAGCCGTGATGATATTCTCCATATCAAGTTCGCACCGAGATCCCATCTTACTAGGGCAAGACTGAACGGTTTTGAAAATCAGATCTTCTTGTCCCCAGCGGAGTCGCCAAAAGTGTGTTGACGCTTTTTCCGGTCGAACACATGAGTGCGCTAGGTCGCGCGGTCGTCGAAACGCTCCTCGTCGAAACCACCAGCAGGGGGCGGTCTAACCTCCTATGGGGGGCGGTCTAACCGCCTCTGTCAGAGGATCACCGAAACCTAAATCCGCTGCCCGGGAGGGACCTGGTCGTGACAACGAGCCTAGGGTTGCTCTGAGATCGGCAGGCCACTCAGAACGTCCTTGAACGCCGTAGAGACGAGCAAAGAAAGCAAAAGGGTTGGAAAAGCTAGGGTTTGGAGATAAAAGTGTAAAAAGATAAATGATCGATTGGGTGATAGGCCCTCAATTGGCCACGGCCCTTTATAAATAGGGTGGGGAGGTCTTGCCCCGCAAGGAAACCTTTTACAACTCGAAATCTACAAGGATTCCTCAATTTGGTTCGGACTCAGGGGGAGGCGGTCTAACCGCCCCGGCCACGCGGTCTGACCGCCCTGGCCACTTTTGCCGGACCAGCTACAGTGCAACCCGGTCAGACCGCCCTTGGTACCCGGTCTGACCGGCCTGCCTGACCTGAATCGGCTTTTGCCAATTTTGAGTGTCAACACGTTCTTTTTCCTTTGTACTTGTGTTTCTTTGAGGATCACTGAGCATCATGGACGAATTTGTTCTGTGTAACTCTGCAACCTGTAGGTTTGGAAGGCATTAGGAAAAGATCATTAGCTGGGTCTTGTTGTGAGGGAAGCTAAACTCATCAGCTGGCCCGTCGATGGCCATGAGCAAGGTGGGCGACTGCACAGGGCCAGAAAAAAAATGAAGGGACCCAAAATTTTGGGCACTCAAATCATTTTCTGCAGAAACTCACGAGTTCTGTTCCACACAAGCACAATGCCAACTGCATTCTTGCATTGACCTGCGAATGCATGGCGCTCCTTCAGTTTTGCACAAAGTCCGATTCATGCATGATCAAGTCGACGATCCACGATCCCGTCAGCAGTTGGCAGGAGCCAGCACTGGAGCAAGACTGCAGGACGGTGATTGACGAATGATGTCCACACAGACATAATTGCAGACTTTGTTTCAAGCAATAGTAGACGGATGATGCTTTTTAGTAGAGCATGAGGTTAATTAACACTATATATCTTTGTTTTTTAGCATTAAAATTTGATATATTTCTAAATATTCTATGAAATCACACCTACTGAAAGAGCGACGTAGGTGCCGTGCAGCCGCGGACACGGGAATGTGAGGCCCGGTGGCTAATAACACCATCTTTGGCTCCATGCACACATATGTAGTCAGTGGCCTTTATCTGTTATGTGACAAGGGAACTATTAGATGAAATGGATACTGACGCAAAAAATATCTTGTTTTGATTGTTTTCTTATAGCTGTGAAAAAATATATATAATTAGGTCATCTTGACATGATAGTAATTATCGGTGGTGTGATAAAGATTGGGAGTGTCTATCCCTCGCCCAGGTGAAATAGAGGCGTCCCTCACGAAGTTTTTGAGAGGCTGAGAATTCACACTACACTCATAATGGCATTGGTGGGCATTGCATACATGTACTCATGTTGTTCTCAATGGCAATTGGATGGCACAACCTTTGTGATCTCACTCTTGATTCTTTCTTTATATTTTTTTTTATCTTTCTAGTTTCTGACCTGGGCGTCTGTGTATTCCCAGAATGTATTAAAAAAAGATATTGAAAGTAGTTAACAATACCTGTTGTTTTATTTATTATTCTAACTATTTGTTGTGTCTAGACAACAGTGAATAAATAAACAAAATTCATACCTCACCTACATTATATTGTACACAAGACTTCACATCCTTCCGGTTTTATGGGTGGGTATATAAAGTGACCCAAAAGGTAAAGGAGATGTAAATGGGAAATTCCTTGACTAATTAATAGATAAATATGTACAGAGACACCTTTTGAGAGGGTTCTACTAAAGGCATAGCAACGTTAAGTGAGGTGGTTCAATTTTTTGAGCATCGGTTTGATTCACATCTTCACTGCTTGAGAAGATCGTGTTCTGTTTCAAAGGTCGAAGAACATGCTGTGTGTTTTTCCCATCACTACTCTACATCTATACATAGGTTTAGGGTTTGAAGACATCAGGAGAAGACCACGCAGAAGATTTAGACAGATGCATTGAGTTGGTAATCCAATAGTATATCAGTAGGTGAACGGGTGCTTGTGGCGGTGCCCGTGCAACGAGAGCATTGGGGATCCAGCTGCATGGGTGTATCGAGCTAGGAGATGTTGTCGGAGTTAGATGCTTCCAAAATATGTTCAAAGGACAATGAGGTTATGTAGCACTAGCAGCAGCACCGTATGATGCAACATTGTCTTACCTTTTAATGGTGGAATTTTTGTGGCTTAATTGCGAATTCTTTTAATGGATTTGCAATTTAACATGGTGAAAATTCAAAATTGATAAGGGATTCCGATTTTTTTTGGGTGCGGCCGCACCCAGAGCAAATAACGCGGCAGCCTGGCCATGAGCCAATAGGAGGGAACGTGGGGGTGACGAAAGGAAGGGGATGGGTGGCGGGGCCCACAAGGGCAAAATCATCTTTTTGCATAGCTAAAAGAGTGTCATATAAGGAATGAAAATTGAACTCAGTGTTAAATATGGAATCAAAATTTTTTGAGGGCCAAGAAAGGAACTCGTGTTTTTTTTCAGTGTCAAATAAGGAACAAGCTAACAGAGTGTCATGTAAAGAATGAAAATTGAACTCTCTGTCAAATAAGGAATCAAAATTTTTTGAGGGCTAAGAAAGGAACCAGTGTTTTTTTTTCAGTGTCAAATAAGAAATTATCTCATAAAACAAAGTCCAAGGCCTTTTCATACCATTTTTTCTAAATTCCCTCAACACCTGGCAGTGTAATCGATAAGAGCATGCGAGTCATTTCAAGTGCTAGCACAAGACAACATGGGTTTGGGTGACATCAAGAAAATTAATACTCTTTCGTCCCCATGAGGATATCCTGGAGCAGTGAGCCGAGACTCAAGAAAGCACGTTGCTTGCTATCACTTGGGCAAGCTAACAACTGGGAAAGAAAAGGTGGCCCATAACTGAACATCAGGTTATATTCGACGTGTTTGAGCTCAAATACAAAGCAACTTGGCTAAATACAAAAATTTGTAGGTGTATTACATTCACTAACTAACTAGACTAGCTGAGATTTTTCCACCAAAATTATCGATTGGGTCTATCATGAGAAAAATATGCTTAATCAATCATGTACTAGGTGATTTCCCGCACTTTGTTGCGGGGTTGAGAGAATTTTTCGATCATAGTATGACATGTAGATAACTTATGTTTAATACTGTTACCTTGCGTCTTGCTGCGAGAATTATTTTAAAGCAAAATTTTAAGGTGAACTTTGAAAGTAGAAAATTAAGATGATTGCAACCCGCGCATTACTGCAGGATTGAGATAATTTTTCGATCATAGTATGACTTGTAGACAACTTATGTTTAATAGTAATAACTCGCGCCTTGCTGCGAGTATTATTTTTAAGAAAAATTTTAAGATGAGCTTTGAAAGTAGAAAATTAAGATGATTGCAAGGCAACATTCTCTTGCAAACGACATTATAAATGAAAACATGTTCATTTTATTGATAGAAAATTGCTTTTAAATTAATGATCCTTCATGTATTCTACTGTGTGGGAATTGTGTAACGTGGTACTCGCAAGAGTTACAAATTGTATGCATTGATGTTATTAGTCACAGAAAATCAGTATGAGAAATAAATAGATAGTCCTAATGGATGGTGACAAGGTGCTGATGTGGATTACTTGCATGTTGAGAGAAATGGTTAGTGGGGTGCTCCTATATGGTTATACTAGGTGATTCCCGGTGTGTTGTTGCGGGATTGAAATAGTTTTTTGATAAATTATGAATCATTGTGATTGCTTAGTTGCTCGTAAAAATAGTGCACTTGTAGAGATTATACTCCGAGAATTATATGAGTTATCTCTTAATGAAAATCATAAACTTTTATGTTACTTTTGAATAGATAAAGAAAAAACTTCCAGAATTCAAAATGATGTGAACCACCTAAGAGAGATAGCAATTAATGCATCTTAGTGGAGTATTAATACATCTTAGTGGGAGGTGATAATGTGGCTTCACGAGAGTTGGTGATTCCCCATGCGTTGTTGCGGGATTGAAAGAGTTTTTTTGATAAACTATGAATCATTGTGATTATTTAGTTGCTCGTAAAAATAGTGCACATGCAGAGATTATATCCCGAGAGTCATATGAGCTATCTCTTGATGAAAATCATAAACTTTTATGTTGCTTTTGAATAGACATAAGGAAAAAAACCCTTACAAAATTCAAGATGATGTGCACCACATAAGAGAAAAATAGCAATTAATGCATATTAGTGGGGTATTAATGCATCTTAGTGGGAGGTGATGATATGGCTTCATGAGAGTTGAGAGAAATCCATAATGGGGTGCTCCTCTGTAGTTATATATGATATGATGATATGATATATGATTGCATACTATAGTTTTTTCTTTCTCTCACATTTATTTTACATGTGGTAATAAGCATTGAAGTCCTACACTTCACGTACTTAATGGATGAGATCACTACAAGAAAATCATTGACTAGTGACGCAATCATATTTTAGCGTCATTGATATATGACGTTCCTGGCTGATCTCATCATAATATTTCACTTCCGAGCAAATTTAGTGGAAAAAAAACTTTCGTCATTACGGTTGGTACTGTAGCCGGGTATTTCCTGTTCCATGCTGTTTTGTGACACCATAAGCTCTGCAAAAATGTCATAAACCAACATCGGTCTCACATGTAAGCATTATTTTAAAAACAAAGTGTTCCAAAGTCGTCATAAAATTTTGTAGGGTCCCACATGTAAGCATTCTTTCGAAAATAAAGTGTTCGAAGTCGTCATAAAATTTTTTAGGGTCCCACATGTAAGCATTTTCGCCAAGTCAGCGGAGGTCAGGTCACGAAATGTTGCAAAAACAATTCGCCATTGCAAGGGTTCGAGCTAGAGACATAAAGGAACAAGACCACGTTTTCTACCACTGCACCACTTCTTGGGTTTGTTATTTTAATAAGAAACACTTTCCTTATGGTTGTGTCAGGTGAATCTTTAATATAAATCAGTAGCGAAACGCTTCACTGCTTTTGCAAAGACTCTCGACTTTTTCTACGTGCATATCTGCAATGGCTCGTGGCAGGAATGGCGGATCCTAGCGGTGATGAGAGGGTGGTTTATGAGCCACCTCCCAACTACAAGAAGCTGAAACAGCTCGACAAGACCAGATCTCTAGTTTGAGCCACTATATTTTCATTTATCGTCCTAGGGATTTCTAGATTTGGGGATCTAACATGTAGTACTTTGGCTTGGCGAAAACTCTCGGTCCCTCCATTTAAGGTGTGTTCTCGTCAGATACTTTATGGATCGTTAAGAGTAGACATCAATTGATGAAAATTATGTGAACAGTATATTGTACAAAATGTGCAACATTGGGAGCATGATAATTGAGATAACCCATAGGGTGTGCATCTTGACTGTGGCATTTAGCCGAAAGCATGCAGGCAAGGAAGAATAAATATGATATTTATTGGAACATGACTTATCTGTTCATGTAAGCCCCCAAGTGTGGTGAAGTGTTGTCGCAGACGTGCTGCTAGGCTCGATGCCGAGTCGTTGCTGCAGCCGCTGAGTAGCTGGTGCAGTATGTGATGTCACGGTTCCGCTGACGCCGTGCCGAGTTGTTGATGCAACGCGAATAGCAGTCCGTGACGCCATGGTAGCAGTCATGGAGTCCGCCGAGTGGTTGAGCTTGACACCGGGTTGCGGTAACGTACGTGACTGTTGCCGGTCTCGAACCGTGCACAATAATCTGCAAAACCATTAGTTATCGAGCAAAGCTCCATGCAGCATACGTCAGCTTCTAGGTATCGCTAAACATATTATTCTAAAAAAAAAGTATCGCTAAACATATTAAAATACGATATGGCTGATTTAATCTAAGAAACAAATCAGAAACAGGAAAAGTAAACTCATTGTTGGCCGTATGTCCATGTAGATGGATTTTCAATGGCTACATAGATGGAAACTGAATTATGCCGAGCGTGAAGCCGATCGATCAGCCGCCGAGTGGACGAGTCCGCCCGCGTGCGTACTGCGGCTCACCGGCTCCTGGTCGTGCGTGTCACTACCGGATTCGCAGCCTTTGCCGAGAGCGAAATGCTCTCAGCACAAGACCTTTCCTCTCGGCAGTCTTTGCCGAGAGGAAACTCTAGGCACAGAGTACTCGGCACAGCTGGGCCGGCAAAGAGCCCTATGCCGAGAGCCAAGTCGATCCCTCTCGGCACACGTGTACCGAGAGCAGAAATAGCTCTCGGCAAAGACTTTTGAAAAAGAAAAAAAAGCCAAAACCCATGATGCGGGCCCACCGGCCGTACGCCCTGGCCCACCGCCGCTAGACCTCCGTGGCCGTGGCCGTGGCCGTGGCCGCCGCCGCCACCACCACCATGTCGCCGCTACCACCAAAGCCACCAGCACCACCACAACTCACCACCGCCAGCCACCAGCACCACCACAACTCACCACCGCCCGCCACCAGCACCTCCAACAGCACCAGGATGAGGAGGTGGCGCCACCGCACCAGGATGAGGAGGTGGCACCGCCGCACCATAGATCCCCTCGTTGTCGTCGAAGATCCCGCCGTCGTCGTCGAAGATCCCGCCGTCGTCGTCGTGGATCCCGTCGTGGCCGTCGTGGATCTCGCAGTGGACGTCGTGGATGTCGTCATGGCCGTCGTGGATCTCGCGGTCCCCGTCGTAGATGCACCGCCTCCTCTTTGAGATGCGCTGCCGCCGCCGGAGTTTCACGAGCTTCACCTGGCCGCGGCGCCGTTCCTCGCCACGCTGCCCCTCCTCACCCATCAGTGTATTCCGGTGAGGGGTGAGCGGAGGGGGGAGGAGAGGGGCCGCGAGGGGAGGGTCGGGGATGGTCGGCCACTGCGGGAGGCGGAGCAGGGATAGGAGAGGGAGGAAAGTGGGGCGGCACCGGAGAGAGGAGAGGGAGGAGAATGGGGTGGAGCCGGAGAGAGGAGGGTTAGGGCGGGGAGGAGGGTGGGGTGCTTATATATGGTTAGGGGTTGAGGTATTGGGCCGGCACTCTAGCGGGCTTTGTGGGCCGGTGTGGCTGTGGGGTTGGTGGGCCGGCGGGGGAGTGGGGTAAGTGGGCCGGTTGCGAATCTTTGCCGAGAGCCATGTCCGCCTAGCTCCGAGAGCAAAACTCTAGGCAAAGACAATTTTAATCAAAAATAATTATTAAAATAGCAAATAGATGGAAAAATTTTCCAAAATTCAATATGTCACCAGTTATTATGTATATTACTTATAAAAAAGTTTTTGTGGTCAAACTCAAATTTGAATTTCACTTAGACTCCAAACCTAGTGACATTAGTTCAAATTCTTATAAACTTCCCGAGAGATGTTCCTGTTTCTAAACAGCGTACGTGTCTAGGTGTTCAAACATTCTCAATTTTTTTTACAACATCCTCATATGATATCATGAGTACTTGACAATTTTCGTGATTTGCAAACTTCATTTGAATTTTATAAAATTTTAAAAACTTACTACCTCAAGATCTTCATCGTGATCAGAGAACCAAATGTCGAAAATTTAGCTTCATTTCATGTAAATGGTCTTGGAGATGTCTCGTGAACATGAATATCATTTTTTCACCAACTTTATTCTATGATTTAATGCAATTGCAGATCGGACGTAAAAAAATGCCTAGAATGATATAAAATTGCTAAATATAGCAAACAGAGTTAAAATTGTGTCAAAATTGAGCATAAGTTTGGTATATGTGTATGTTGATTGTGCAAAAAGTTTGAACTCAAGAAAGTGATTTTTTTTTTGCCAAGAGCCCTTGGCTTTGCCGAGAGTTTTTTGGTTGCCTCTCAGCAAAGAAGCCTCTTTGCCGAGTATTTTTTTCTTTACCGGGAGTTTTTTAATTGGCTCTCGGTAAAGAAGCCTCTGTGCTGTGTGTTTTTTCTTTGCCGGGAGTTTTTTAATTTGCTCTCGGCAAAGCCTTCTTTGCCGAGAGTTTTTTATTATGCTCTCGGCAAAGACCCGGACTCTAGGCAAAGCCTGCGATTCTGGTAGTGGCTTTGCCGAGAGTTTTTTATTTGGCTCTCGGCAAAGACCCGGACTCTAGGGAAAGCCTGCGATTCTGGTAGTGTGTCATGCCGACGGTAATCAAGCTTTGGACCCGTTCTTGCCTTGGGTAAGATTCCAATCTAATCTACCAAGACTTGTAGCAGGGTTAATTACGTGCATCTTGCTTGAAGAAAACAAGAACAGAGAAGTCTTGCGGATTGGTAAAATATCAAGGGAGAATAATAAATTAGATAAAAACTTTCCTGGTTGCTTGCATGCACGTATGCACACCAATCCAATCTACTAGCGCAGAAATCAGCGGCAGCATATGGATCACGTCGCCTTGCTCGTCCGCGTGGTGGCCGTCTCGTAAGGCACACGAGTGCGTCCGCCGGTGCCACGAGAAACAACAGATTGATTCGCGATTAGATGTATAAAAACAAAATCAATCTGGTTAAACTATTTAGAACGACTCACCGATTCGTACAACCGGAAGACAGATCGATGTTGATAAAGCAGCCATCGAGCTCGCCAAAGGATCTCGGCGCCACCTCTACCTGGCGCGTCAACTGTCGGTACAATGGTCCCGGCAGTCCACCAGGGGTAGACATGGAGGGGTAGCCAGATCAGGAGCAAGATGGTAACACAGGAACACAAAGACACAAGAATTTTATACAAGTTCGGGCTATCAGATTGTTGTAATACCCTATGTCCTGTTTGCTGGATTGTATTGTGTCCCGCTCTCATGTATGTTGGGTGCTAGGCTTGTAAGCCTGCAGTTGGTTCCCCAATCTAGGGACCCCTACCCCTCCTTATATAGTCTAGTGGGGTCGGGTTACATGGAAAGCTCTAGTTGTTTACAATACAACTGAATATCTGGGGAGTCTTGGATGGGCTCCACCATCTACGTATCTATGGTACCCAGGGGTATATCCCCACACGAGCTGTACTCTTGTATTGTTATATGTTATGCATGTCAATTTCATCACACAAATTTCTATGGATAAAGTAAATATTCATGCCTCAGTGTGCTAGCCGTACCATGATCAATGGTATACGATTTTTCCGGAAAAGATTTGCAGCCGAGTTTTAGCAAGATCAATCCAAAAATCGTAGTCTTATTAAGGTTTTACTCAAGTGAAGAGTAATTCCTCAAGAAAATAAGTTACTATTGATAATAGTTGGTTCCAACTGACCAACCTCATGTCGAGATATATATAATTCAGACAATCACATTTTACTTACTCTTCTTCATGAGTAATGACTCAATTTATTTATTTGCTTCCTCAGCATGGATAGTATATATGCGCTTCACATGTGAAGTAGAGTTGGATGTAAAAAAAGTCACAAGCAATTTCTCTTCATATAGCTTATAAAACGGGCCAAAGTGCGCACTGTAGTCCTTTCAGGTTTGTGTCACTAGTTGATTCATTGGCCCTAGAGCATTGTTTCCAAAGGAAAAATGGAATAGGTATAGAATTGAGAGGCATCGGGAGCAGAATGTGTAGTTGCGAAACATCACTTCCCGCTTCTGTTGTGTTTTGGACCTCCGTCGACCTCAGTAGAAACCAATGGAAGATATATAGGCGAGGCTAACAACTGTGGAGGCTAAGGAGGACTATGCAAGGAGGAGTAGACCATGTTGATGTGGAGGTGGCTAACATCTACATTCACTCGACAACGATCTTGAGTTTCAATAAAGCATCCCCTATTGAAACAAGAAAAAAAAACATCGACGGCTCCAACACTTATATGCAAGTCTTTGTTTTGCCAAATAATGTGATGACATATAATCAGATGCAATGGAGAGTAGACACAAGCAATAATTTCTCTTGACGCGGCAGCTATAGCTGCTGGTTCATGTCGACATGAGTATTTGTGTATATGCCATGCTGAATGTCTCTTGTTGTGCTTTACGTACTTCTTGCCCCCCCCTTAAAATCCTTATTGGTAAGTCAACAGAAATATATACATAATTTATACCTCATCTACAATTATACAAGACTTATGGCACCCTTTTGGGGGTGTATAAATGTCCCAAAGGTAAAGATGATGTAAAGGGAAAGTTAGTTAAATAGTAGAGAAACAAATAAAGAGGGACAACTTTTGAGGGTTCTACTAAGGGCATAGCTGTGTTAAGTGAGGTGGTTCTTTTTCAGGGGCTTCCATTTGAATCAGATGCATTGCTTCAGAAGAACATGTGTGTGTTCCTTTCACTACTCTGTACATAGGTTTAGGATTTGGAGACATCGGAACAAGGCCATGCAGGAGTAGGAAATACAGTGGTGGATCCTCAATCAGCAGTGTAATGTGATAGTACGCGAGCCAGTGGTGTTGGTAGTGTTGTGCATCGAATGCATACAATGGGAAAGCTTTGGTCATGGTTGAAAGGGTTGTGTGGTAGACAAAACAATAGCGAGCGTATGTATTTTGAAAGATGTCGGAGTTTGATGATTCCTGAATATGCTCAACAAGGGCAAGGATCACTAGCTGCAGCAGTAGCAGGCATGCTATCAGCGAACCAGGTGAATGATCCCAGCTATTATAGATGCAATTGTTTTTTTTTCTACTTTTTGATGGTGAAATTTGCATGGTTTAATTGTGAATGGCTTATTATCCTCACATGTCTCAAGTGAGACAGCCTATGATAATAGGTGAACCAGAAAAAATATACAAGAAACAAGCTAAGTAGCCCTTCTCTAGGTAAGAGAGTCAAAGCCTTTCACATTGTTTCTTCTATCGTCAGGAGTTAGGAATGTGACACTTTAACTTTAGAGAAAACAGAGCACCAAGAACCAAAAATAGAGAGGAGACGAACGGACACGAGCTACACTATACACCATCTAACTTGAAGTAAAGACGGCAACGGGCATGAAAAATCCACGTACCCGCGGATACCAAACCCGCGGATAGCGGATATGGGCGGAAATCTATGCCCACGGGCCGGGCGCAGGAACAACTCTAGACCCAACAGATACCTTGGAGAAGCTCTTAGGGAGAAGATTAGCAGTCCTTTGGAGTCGCTCTGACCATGCAACATTGTTCTTGTAATATATCTTGATCTCCAGTTGACTTAATTCTCATTGGTTTAGTTTGATAAATCATGAAGCATGGAGAGGGACAACTGTGTGCAAGCATGGCGTCCTACTGTTCTCTCTGCAATATTCAAATTGGTATATATTATTTGCAAACTTAAAGTATTATGCACATCGATATCATTGCAGAACCTTCGTCCATGTACATAAAGTGGTGTGTGCTAGCAGTTCCATATACGGAGTACATTAGAATGTGATTTGTTAAAAAAAGCTATATTATTATACCGCTGCGCATGGCTTTGCAACCGAGTTTCACTGTGATCAATTTAAAATTGTACTTTTAAAAGGTTTTAATCTACCATTGATTTTTCCGGTAGACTCCAACTAACTGACAAAGATGCCCTATCTATCTACACAATAAAGAGCGAAAGAATTGAGACAAAATCTTACATCTTATTGTTACAAAATTTATGTGCAAAGGCGAGATCTTTGCAGAGGGTTATGGGTAAAAGTTTCAAGAGAAAGAATAGAGCTTTCGAGCGAGGGTGAGATTTATGTGCAAAAGTGAGATCTTTGCAAGGGGTTGTTGGTAAAAGTTTTCAAGAGACAAGAATAGAGCTTGCGGTTTGGGGATTCCTTGAGAGCCTAATGGTAAAAATGCCTTATGTAAATTGCTTCTCTTGCTTCCTGACGTCAATGTCTTCGTTCGGCAATGCTCAAGCACAACAAAATGGCGATGGTTGGCGGGGTTTTGCTCAGCTAATAGGTGGCACAAGTTGTTACATACACGTCCCGGTGGCACATGCACTTCCTCTAGTCTAGAAAAAATGCATCAGTCAATATAAATCACACTTTAACTACCCGTCGTCTTCGTGAGCTATGAGAATCAATTTATTTCTTATATTACTCACTCAAATGAGGAGAGTTGGATGGAAAAGGACACAAGAGATTTGTTTGACTATATGTATATATATATTTTTATAAAACGAAAAGAAGTGTATCTGTTGCAGTAGGTTTCTGTCGCTCTGGTTCCTTTTTGGGTCCTAGCTAGAACTGCATTAGCATGCGTATATGACGTCTGCAAGTGTATGCGGCAAAAGTACTCGGATTTGGGAGGCATCAGGAATAGAGTGGTTGTGTAGATGTCAATCGTTACCTAGAACTCCCAGAGAACAATGCATGGAAGACAGGAGAGGTCAACGACTGGATGCTAAGCAGCACCATGGCTGACAAATCAAAAGACCATCCATGTTAATTTGGATCTTCTAGCTCTCGTATGCTACTTATGTGATGCAGTGATGATGTAAAAAAAATGTACAAGCAGGTGTGGTGGCTAATATATAACCCCATCTGTACGCAGGGGTGGTAAGGAGCCTAGCAAATTTAAGGATTGGGACCTATAAGGGCCGCGCCATAAAATATACAATTTTTAACTAAAAGGTAGTTAAGCTTAGTTAGATTCGGATAAATCCATTAGAGCCATGACCCATTACCACCCCTATATGTACGTGCGGCGCTCCATACGTACAGTCTTTATCTGTTCAAATAGTGTGACAGAGAATTATTAGATGAAATGGATGTTGTGCTACTTGACAGTCTCTTGTGTTCAGCTTTTTCCTTGCTGTGAAAAAATTACAATCAGGTCATCTTGTTCTGCTGATAATTGGTGATCTTAAGGTTCCCTTCGGCGCTGAGAGCTCTAACACCGTATTAAATCAGGTAATTGTGGAGATACACGACAACCTTGTTGTTCGTTTCTCAGTGGCAACTGGATGGCAGTCTATGTGATCTCACTTTTCATTCTTTCATTTTATTTTATTTTTCTCTTTATAGTTTCTAATGTTGGTGTTTGCGTATTTGAAGCATATCAAATAAAAAAATAAATTATTGTAAATCCTAAACTATACCTATTGGCGTATTTATTATTGTAACTAATAGTTGTGTCTTGACAACACTCAAATCAACAAAATTCATACCTCACCCACAATAGTACAGAAGACTCATGACATCCTTCTGGTTTTATGGGTAGGTATCTATTAGTGTCCCAAATGTTAGGAGATGTAAATGGGAAATTCCTCAAGTAATTAATAGATAAATAAATAATAAAGAGACACACCTTCTGAAGGTTCTATTAAAGGATACTGTTAAGTGAGGTGTCCGGTTCAGTTTTCTGGGCTTCAGTTTGATTCACACCTTCATTGCTTGAGAAGATATCATGCTCTGTTCCAAAGACCGGAAGAACATGTTGTGTGTTCTTCTATCACTATTCGGTACATAGGTTTAGGATTTGGAGACATCAGAACAAGACCATGCATGATCAGGAAGGCAAACTGTACACATTCGTGGACCCGTGGCATAATGTGTGATAGCACACGGGCCGATGGTGTTGCTAGTGGTGTGCATGCAAATATGCAATGTGTGTAAGGCTTTGGTCACGGTGAAAAGGTTGGGTGGTAGACGAAACCATGACGAACAAATCAGTATCAAAAGAAGTCGGAGTTAGAAGAATCCTTAATATGCTAAAAAGGACAAGTATAGGTAGTAGGTATATGTGTAGTCATTTTAAGTTTGGAAGGCATTAGGTGCAAAGGCTCGATGCTCATGGATGGCAGGCGCCAGTGGCGGATCTAGGACCCGAGCTGCTGCAGGGCTACAGCTCTATTCCAGCACACGAGAATTCCTTGTACAGTATACAATATCAGCTAAAGAGAAAATAAAGGACCAAGAAACCTGTATTATCCTAAGATTTCATACAAGCTACAGGGCCACATTATTTATTTGCAGTTGTTCAGCCCGTCGCATAACGTTTCTGGGTCCACCCCTGGTAGGCGTAGGCAGAGAAACCAGTCAGCAAAGTCATCCACCAGGTTGTATTCAGTAAGCTTTAGTGTAAAGTACTCTTCATATATCGGAAATTAAATAATAATATTTCCTCAAAAATCATAATAATTGGTCTGATTGAATGAAAATAGAAAAGCAGTACGTGATAGGAACAGTATCATTCAGTTATTGACTTCTTGTATATATAAATCAACAAACGACAAATTACATACTCTTCTTAAGGACCAACAACTCAATTTATTTCTTTACTTCCTCAGCATGGGTACGGTCAAGAGTTACACACTGAGTGATGAGTCTGATGGAGGAATTGATTTATGACTTATGAATGATACTGGGATTTTCAAGTTTATCATAAGAATTTCCCACAACAACTTTATTAATACATTGTTTTTAATGTAGTGCAACCAACTATATGATTGATCAACTTCTTTGTATAATAAGTTTCTGTATGTTATATTCACAGCTACAACTGTTGTGCCAATTTCTAGAGTGCTACATGTTTTTGACGTTTGAGGCACTTTTAAAAATATTGTAATGACCTCTTCATTTTTATTTATTTTGAAAATAAATTTGTGCCTAACCAACTGTAGTATAAGTCAATAAATACAAATATTGAATCGTGATGACAAATACGTTTGAACAATTATGTAACACCTACTCTCCTCTCCATTAGGTGAACCAGTTTTTGATATATGCACGAGTATATATCTAAGTGACTGGAAGGTAATGGAGAAATAGAGAGGCAAGAATGTATACGGGCTAGGACATATTGACCATTCAAACATGATCCCTTCTGCTTTCCTTTGTGTACTTATGGCAAAATGTGTGAGGGTTTTCAGAAACCACAAAACTTCAACAATGGCACTTATGGCAAAGATTAAAGAAGAGGCTGTGGCATGGACCATGGAAGGAGCAAAGGACCTAGGCCTTTTGCTATTGCATTTATAATTTTTTTCACGGCTATCCAGCTGTTACTCCCTTTTATATCAATGAAATAGTCACAATGTTCTGCCTGTTCGTTAAAAAAAAAAACTCGGCTGTGAAATGTTGTTTGAAGAAATACTTCCATGATGATATACAGGAGAATATCCACTGATAGCATGGGGCACTGCACCAGAGCTGAGACAAGATGCAATTTTGCATGGGAAAATAATATGTTACTCCATCAATGCTAATGACTTGGTGGTGATAGAATCGAATTTGGGATTACCTTGAAGTTTCCATTCCATATGCATTACTCCCATTCCTAGCGTGAGGGTTGTGGCTCATGTAATAGGAATTACCACCCCGTAACAAAGTGCAAAAGTATATATTCTGATAGGAATCTGCAAATTTTTAGTTTGTAACGGCAATAACTGGTTGAAACAACGGAATTCCTTTCTTTGGGCAACATATCTTAAAAAATCATAACTTTTCTTATGATCTCGGATGGAGATAAACTATACACAGGGGCGCACCAAGGATTTAGCACTACGTGAAAAACTCGCTTTGGTAACGGGTATAGATTGCCTTTGGTAACGGGCAAAGCGCCCGTTACCGATCAAGTGTTACAAATAAGCCAAGAAAGGTAACGGGCAGATGCCCGTTACTGATAACACATATTCGTAACGGTCATCAAACAACGACCGTTACCACAACTAGCCACCGGTCACGTGAAATGGCTGTTTCTCTGGGCTCACAGGGAACTTTGGTAACAGGCACCAAAACAGAGCCCGTTATGGTAGCTCAATATCGGAGACGCTGCGTGTACCGCTCTCCTCTATCTAGACGAAATTAGACGCGTCTATTTCACATGCGTCTCAGCACATCTGGGATTCGTAACGGGCATCAAACAACAACCGTTACCACAACTAGTCACCGGTCACGTGAAATGGCTGTTTCTCTGGGCTCACAGGGAACTTTGGTAACGGGCATGAAAACAGAGCCCGTTACTGTGAAATCAATATCGGAGACGCGTGCTGTAAACCTGCGTCTCCTCTGTCTCGACGAAATGAGACGCATCTGTTTCCACGCGCGTCTGCTGTCTCTCGACTAAAGGAGACGCGTGCTTTCAACCCGCGTCTCCTATATCTCGATGAATGGGCCAGTCCGGGGCCCATCGGTCAAGATCGGTAACGGCTTACATCGCTGTTACATTGTTGGCATGTTTGTAACGGGCTTTCCGAATGAAGCCTGTTACTCACTGATCAGTGTTTGTAACGAGCTTTAATTAATGCCCGTTACAGATACGTAGGGCACCCCTACAACACTGCGCTGCCGCTGATCCCGGAACTACCCAGATTTGGCACCATCGAGGTCGATCCTCGCCATCCTGGAACCAGCCAGAATATGGCAGCCACCATAGTAAGGAGACATCACAAACACATTGTCACATCACAGATATAGGCAAGCAAATCACATTTATAGACAAGCAAGATCACATTTATAGACAAGCTAGGATCACATCAAGTTTCAAGTTACTCTCATCAGGGCTTGTTTGGATGGAGTCATGAGAAAACTACGAACCAGTGACAGATCTCGACCCCAACCAAGCAAGCAGCCAAGCAGGTTTCTCAGGCAACAACACCTGACTAAAGAAGACTGAATGAGTTTCAAGTTTCTGGCTACAATGAACTCACGGTGCACCATTGTAGAAGTTGCCCTTTCGGTCGATGGTCTCCTTAAGAATGTACTCGCACAGCATCTCCCGGACACGCTTTAGATCTTCTGTGGAAACATCTACAGCAGATTTAAAATCCTGCAAAATACAATCATTTATGAGAATACAAGTAGAAATCAGGTTCTAAAATCAGATGGATAATATGAGCAGAGACAAGGTTGAGCATTATTATCTACTTACAGCAGCCTTCTTGATGTCAGGTATGCCATCGAGTAGTCTTAACATATGGAATGCCACATGGAATCCACACAAGACCCCCATGGCTGCTGAGCACACTGCATCGAGGTACCAAAATGACAAGTTAATGCAGTACCAAATAGGTAAGAAGGGACCATAAAAACCTCGCTTACAAATGAGATTTGTTTTGTGCTTGAGTAAGACTTTTGGCTTTTTTTTTTTCCTTTCATCACTCCGTCCGGTGCATGTTCACCAAAGGCCCTGCATGATCAGCAATACCGATTAGAAACACTAAGAGATTGAATTTTTGTGAACAAAACCTACAAATAATGTACCAAAGGCCCTGCATGGTCAGCAATACCAATTAGAAACACTAAGAGATTGAATTTTTGTGAACAAAACCTACAAGATACTGACCAGTCCACAATAGGTTTGAGGTCTGAGAACTTTAGCGGGGGATGTTGTTTAGCAGAATCTAGATACCAAACCTCTTTGAACTTCATACAGATGATCATTGTTACCCGTGGCTAGTGCGAGGCACCCACCACGTAGTTGTTGTTCATTGCATTTGAGATTGCTTTGGTAACAAGGCGAGAATGCTGAGAAATATTTGTGGAAGTAAACAAATCTGGATCTAAAAACTCAACACTGATCTGCATCTCCGCCTTGTCCATCATTTTCCTACAAAAATCAAATTGTTAGCATGCATGAACTTTGTGGTCAAAATTAAAGAAATATCTTTTAGGTTTTAAAGGACTTACAATGTCCACAACCTCAAGAAGGTAACATCCGAGAAGCGGGGTTATAAGGTTATACACGCCATCGAATGCAATGTTTAACATTAAAGCACCACAACCACCTTTAAAGTAGTCTTGATCCACCTTTGCTGGAAAGGCAAGTTTAACCTTACTATGTTCCATGACGTAAGCATGCAACCTGGCACAATTTGGTCCGGCAACCTCTAAGTTTGCTTCTGACAACATAGGTGCATCAGGCTTGTATTTTGGTCGTTCTCTCTTGTCCCAATAATACGATTAAGAATCTCATCTTTAGCAGGAGGTTTCTGGCTGGTTCCCCTTACGTAGTGGAGATTGCCTAGGCTCCTTTTCCTACTGTTGCAGAGGCTACTATACATGTTGCATCTGCTGCTTAGGGGGAGATTGCCTGCGCTCCTCCTCTTGCTGCTGGAGAGGCTGCTATTTTGTCTGTTGCTTATCCTCATGTTGCAGCTGCTGCTTAGGCGTAGTTTGCTGGGCTCCTCCGATTGTCGACGCTCCTGCCGGAGGCTGCTATTTCGCATTGCTTATCCTCAAGTTGCATCCGCCGCTTAGGCGGAGTTTGCTGGGCTCCTCCTCAGTTGTCGACGCTCCTGCTGCGTAGTTTTGCCGATCCGCCGCCATCTGTTGAGCCTTCTCTTGCGACCTTTGGTGTAGTACCTCCATCGATGTTGTACCCTGCCACTGTTGCGGCTTGAGGGTTGGGATGTCTCGTCATGGGTGGTATAAGGATCCTATCCTTTGGCCATTGGATCCTTTGAACGAGAGCCTCAGCTAGGGTTGCTATGTCAACCCCATCAATTCGTACAGACAGAGGGTAGTGACCGCATTGGCCCACACATAAGTAGGTTGCACCACAACATACCCATCCTGCATCTTGAATGACAAGCCTTTTGAAATGGAAAGACTTTCGCTAGTGCGAGCTCCACATTAATCCTGGTGCCATCCAAAAGGCTGCACACGGTTGGCTCTGTTAGCTTATCTATTGTGTCCAGCATAGGTGATCGACTATCACTGCTGCACTTGATTAAATCACCGTTGGCATTCCAATGATCTTGCTCTCTGCCACACGCATCTTCCTCGATGTCATACGCATGTTCTTCCTCATGGTCATGCGCATCTTCTTCCTCGCTGCCATGCACATCTTCTTCCTCATGCTCTTGACGGCTGGTAATTGGGAAGGAAGAAGTACATTTTCGGTATTCGATGCACGATAGTCTTAGAGCATGGACAATTGATTTAAATGTTATGTCCATCATATCATGAGCATCAGACCTCTTGTTCCTCTTCTTCCTGTACATTCCAGCGAACTCTTCACCAAACTCTTTACCCCAGACCAAGTGAACTACGGGCCTCGGACCCGACCTCGATGCTCGGAGTCTCAAGTCTGCGGTGAGGATATCATCCTCCCTAACCCCGGAGAAAGAACCATCGCTACCCCGAGCTGCAAGTGTTTTCACCCTATCTCGCTACCCCCACCACCGTAGGGGTTACCGAATGTTATGCCCCGCTTCCTTCGCTACTATTCTTCCTCTTCTTCCTACCCTTGCCCACAGATAAGGTCTCGAACGTCTGTGAAATTGGTCCCAAGGGTTTTTCCTTCTGCGGCTAGCTTTGCATCCTCCTCCTCCCACTCTTTCCTTTTACCACGATAACCTTTTCTCGCCTTGTGTGGCTTATTATGCTAATGCTCTCTTTGTTTCATCTCTCGACTCAATTCTTTGAAATGAAGGAGAATTGGTTTCTGCACAAACATGTCGCCTCTTGTTGTTGCAAAAGGCATGCTTCACAAAGGAGTCTCCTCTTCGCTCACATATTTTTTTCTTAAATGGGCCTTGAACCGCCGTTGCAAGGTTCCAATCTGATATAGCTGCCTTAATCGCCTTCTTGCGAGCAGATTCTTCCAGTTGGTGGTTAATCTAGTTTTCCTCTAAAGCGTGAGCAGATGGTCCTTCTCAATTGGTGAGAGATCATCAACCGCCTTGTTGATTGACACCCTCTCGAGCAATGAGACCACGGACCAATACAAATCTATCCCTCGCGATCCGGTAGGCCAAAATTGGCATCAAGTCGATTGCGTCAACTTATCTTCGGCCATTTGGTTTGTGTCCTTGACCAGGATCAAGTACTACTCATAGCGATCTGTCGAGTGACCACTGTGAAGAAGGTTCACCGACGATGGGCCGTGATGATGCCTTTGGAGGTAGAGGAGTTTGTTGTTGTGGGAGCGCATAGATGATATGTCGTTGTCGGTGAGAGCAACATAAGTAAGACTGAAAATCTAAACAAAATTTTATTAGATAAATTCGTTTTCTCGAGCAAAATAGCTGATATTACACTAGAAATCATTACAAGTCGTAAATAAAATCAGCATAGACATACACAGTTCATATTTTACTTAATTAGCATACAGGGATAGGTGCTAACCATTTTGATGAGGACACAACAATATGCTTATATATCAAAGCAGAATAAATTCCTTCACTTTGCTTCCTTGTCCAACTTCAGCAGCGATGGATTATGTGTTCCATGTGTACATGCAACAAGAGGATAAAGCAATGGTCATGACATTATATATGACAGTAGTGAAACAACACTCACAACACATCATGACACCAACAATAACAATATATATGACAGTAGTGAAACAATTAACACTCACAACAAAGCATAAGACAGTCTAGTTATCAGAATTAAAGTATGCTAACAGGTCCAAAGCATTACTGTCGATCTGGTACATTCAAAGCATAGCAGATTTAAAGTATGCTAACATCCTTTATGCTTTTCATGAATTTACAGTGCAAAAATTGTAGCACCAGGAATATGAAAATGAATTTCAATAGTTCATATAACTTCATCTGTTAGCAACAATTTATTCAAACAGACTTGGAGCAACAAAATCCATCCATCAAATCCACAGTCAATCAATTGAAGATGAACTATTAAGGCATGTCTCCCTAATCCACCTTGACATGAATATATAGCAGTATTGGGTGGACTACATTATAAACCAACTGCGATGCAATTCCCATGACATTATGTGGCCATCGAATTAAAATATGCTAACATGTCCAAAGCATAATCGCGATCCGGTACATTCAAAGCATAGCGAATTAAAGTATGCTAACAGGTCCAAAGCATAACTTGTCGATCCGGTACATTCAAAGCATAGCGAATTAAAGTATGCTAACATCCTCAATGCTTTTCATGAATTCTGATGCAAAAATTGTAGCACGAAACATGAAAATGAATTTCAACAGATTCATATAACTTCATCATAGCAACAATTTATTCAAATAGACTTGGGGCAACAAAATCCATCCATCAAATCCACAAATCAATCAATTAAAGATGAACTATCAAGGCATGTCTTAATCCACATTGACATGAATATATAGCATTGGTAGCCGAGGAGAGAGAGAGGGCATTGGGGGTTCAAGCAGGACTAACCTCTGTCGCGAATGAAGTAGTTATTCTCGTGATGGTCGGAGGGGCCGGATCCACGTCGGCTTATGGCCTGAGGTGGCCGGCTCGTCGTCATGGCCGGGGATGACGGATCTGCGTCAACCGTCTTTAGGTTGGCGGAAGCCGTCCGCCGCCGATAACCACGTCCCTCGCCACCGCGTCGTCCACGCAGGAGCGGTGGGGCTGGAGAAGAGCAGGGCTACGGCGGGGAGAGAGCGGCGAAGGCGAGCGGGGAGAGAGCGGCGGCGGCGGAGAGGCGGCGAAGACGGGGAGAGTGGCGGCGGTGGGGAGAGTGCGGCGTTGTGGATCTCTAGCGAGGAGCCGAATATGAACTGCGCGTGTAACTGTGTTTAAGGAAATTACTGGTGTGCCCTTGACGGCTCTGTGCTGGAATTGGAATTCCATGGGCATTATAGTCAATAAAGGTGGGAAATTTTGAGCAACCCGCGCACGGTTTGCTGCCGAGCGTGGGCGGTGTCATTGGCGACGATGGTTAGCATCGCCTTTGTTGGCAGTTGGGTCCGGGGCGGGCAGCGGTTATCTTTTATTTTGGTCGACGACCGACACGTGGGCGACCACTATTTTTTTCGAATGAAACGTGCTTCCCTAAAATATTAGAGCCCATAAAACAGCACCTAAAAATCATAAAAATACGAACAATTCATATTTGGACATTTAGTATTTGAATAAAATATCAACAAATACACTTGTGTGCCCAAGATTCTTAGAATTCGTTTTACATCCCATGTTAATGATGTAATAATTCTACTAACATCTAGTGTGCTCTAAAAAATCTACAAATTGACTTGGCATCATAATTTGGGTACCTAGACTTGTCTTCAAAATTTCAAATGGTTTCGATGAAGGAATAATATACTTGTGTACAAATATCTACATCTCTCACATAGTTTCCTAGAATGTTCCTTAAACATTGAAGTTTTCCACACTTTGCAACATGTTCGAACTCATATGCATTTGAACACTTAACAAAACCTTGTGGTTCACCTTAAGATTACGAAAATGCAAAGTTTCAATACAGGAGGTGTGGAAAACAAATATTATTTATATGTTGTACATAGAACAAGATAAGGCATATAAACATTGTTCAAGAAACAGAATATACACTAAACAATAAAAATAATGAAAATACGGTGATTTTAGAAAATTGTAGAAAAAACAATCAAATTTGGACTAATTACGACAGAGAAATACATGTTACAAAATTTGATTGCGGATTAAAAGAGAAATGCTTGGCGCGGGACGGATAAACATTCTTCATTCTCCAATAGAACAAAGGAGGAAGCGAGACACGCACCGCCGCCTGCCGCGTCGCTTGCGGTTTTGACACCCAAGAGGGCATCCCAGCCTTGTCGGGCAAATGAGACCACCGCAACCTTCGATTTGACTCACAAACGTGACAAATCAAATATTATCTATCAAAACCGATTAAAACCGACATCCCGATAAAATCAAATCCGCGTTTAGTAATATCTAATAATTTACATTCAAGATATATAATGTTCATTGATGCTTGCGCCTACATCCCGATGTTCATCCTGCTGACGACGTACTCCACGGTGGGGCGGAAGCTACGCATCCAGAGGTAGAACTCATGACGGATGCGACACTCGGCCCGCAGAGTGGATGATCTCTTTGGTATCCGCCCAGAGCGCCACATCCCGCTACCCAAATGCAGATTGGGGATTTCGACGGCAGCAACGGAATGTCGTCGTCACCGTCATCAAGTCAGTACCACCACACAATGTTGTCGAGATCCTGCTTGATGAGGTAGCGCAGCCACCGCAGGTTGTGGTTCTTCCACGGCTCGTCAGGGTGCGACGGGCCGCCGCTGATTTCTTGGAGCAGTGCCATGGCTTCGGGTGCGGTTGCAACGCGGTACTTCAAAGATCGCTAAGAAGTACTTGCACTGGAGTCTTCACGGCATCTCCGATGAGCTTCGCACTTATCGGGGTTCCGCCGCCTCATCAACCTCTCCATCCCCTCGAAGCATAATGCCTCCGGATGATTAGCCTCGTGGAAGCACCGCTCAAAGCACGACCTGACGTAGCGATTCTTGCACACCCGACGAAGATCACGCAGCGACACGTGTAGTAGTACCTCATCGGAGTCGCGGATGCGCCGGAAGGTGCCGCAGATTTTATTGCGAAGGTTCAGAAAATGGAAGACGGGCTCATCCTTGATGGAGTGGATGATGATCGGGTGACAAGATCATCTGGCGATGCTGCATCAAGCACACCGCGGCCATCAAGGAGAAGGGAGGAAATAAGCGACGGGTTTGGAAATTGAAAGGCGACGAGGTTGAAGTTGAAGGCGGCGAGGGTTGAAGTTGGCGACGAGGATGAAGTTGGCGGCGAGGATTGAAGTTGAAGGCGACGAGGGATGAAGTTGGAGACAAGGATTGAAGTTGAAGAAGGCGACGAGGGTTGAAGTTGAAGAAGGCGCCTCGGCCATGTAAAACAATAAATGGAAATTGAAAAGGCGCCGCATCGCCTTCTCCTTCCACGTAATTGGCGACGTGTGGTTTTGGGCGGTTTTGCGTCAAACGGAGCCCGATCGCAATGAGTGGCACGATCGGCGGTGGAGTAGTGGGTGGGCAGGCGCTGACGGTTCAGCGTCTTGTCAATATAACTCCTTCGCTTTCCTGCTTCTTTCATAAGCTTATCTCGCTTCTTCTTCCTCCTCGCGATCCACCACTACAAAATCTTCGGTCATCGAGAGATCACGAAGGAGGAGATGGCATCGAGGGGCCCACCGCCGGTGAAGCGGGGGCGAAGGGAGGACGACGACGATGAAAGCCGCCATCGGAGGAAGTTGGAGAAGGGGAAGGAGCCGGCGACCAAGGACGCCGACGAGGAACCGTTCTTCGATGACACCAAGTTCGCCGTCGACCTGCTCAAGAGCGCCTTCAGAAAGCTTGAAGATGTTGGCGCGGCCTTCAACATCAAGGCGCATCATGAAGTGGACAAGGACCCGAGCGTGAAGGGTCTCGCCTTCAGGATCCATGGGTTGGTGGAGAGGCTCGAGAAGCTCCCGTGGTCAAGCGGGCTGGCCGCCACTTCGTCTTCGACGACGGCGGCGATGGCTCTGACGGAAGCCACGGCGGTGGCACGGCGGCTCCGGCGGCGACCCGCGGTGGCGACGGTGGGACTCCGACTAATTGATAGACTCCTCTACCAATTAGTAATAATGTGTGTGTGCTTTTGTGTCTTCGTCAGGTTGTTGGACATGAACTGCTTAGTTTGTCTGTCGATCATGAACTGCTTAGTTAATTAGATTGGTTGTTAGATTTTGTATGTCATGAACTCGATCTAATAGACGCTAGTAGATCCATCCGCGTTGTGATGAGCGTATTACATTGTGATGAATGGAGATCTCGTGATGAACGGAGATCTGTTGTGATGAATTAGATCTTAGAGACAATGGATAGTCATTGCCGATGCGGTTTAACTCTTGACGGCGGCCGACGCGTGGGCGGTGTCATTGGCGACGATGGTTAGTGAACCCACATCGCATTTGTTGGCAGTTGGGTCCGGGCGGGCAGGCAACGGTTATCTTTTTTATATTGGCTGCTGACGCTGACGCATGGGCCCGTCACTATTTTTTTTGGAATGAAACTTGCTTCCCTAAAATATTAGAGCCCATAAAACAGCACCTAAAAATCATAAAAATACGAACAATTCATATTTGGACATTTAGTATTTGAATAAAATATCAACAGTCACACTTGTGTGCCCAAAATTCTTATATTTCGTTTTTACACCCCATGGTAATTATATAATAATTCTAATAACATCAAATTTGCTCTAAAAAATCTACAAATTGACTTGGCAACATAATTTGGGTACCTAAACTTGTCTTCAAAATTTCAAATGGTATCGATGAAGGAATAATATACTTGTGTACAAATGTCTACATCTCTCACATAGTTTCCTAGAATGTTGCTTGAACATTGAAGTTTTCCACACTTTGCAACATGTTCGAACTCATATGCATTTGAAAACTTAACAAAACCTTGTGTTCACCTTAAGCTTACGAAATGCAAAGTTTCATCACTAATGGTTGTATAAAAAAAATATTATTTATATGTTGTACTTATAAAGAACAAAATAAGACATATAAACATTATTCAAGAAACCGAATATACACTAAACAATAAAATTAATGAAAAGATGGTGATTTTAGAAAAATATAGATTTTTTTTTCAAATTTGGACTAATTACGACGAAGAAATACTTGTTACAACATTTGATTGCAGATTGAAAGGAGAAATGTGAAGCTTCTTCATTCGAATAGAACTGGGCCCCACGGTCATCTGCGACACGGGACTGATAACCCGCGTCGGCTTTGCTGCTATTCCAAAATTTTACACAGATAATACGAGCAACCTACAAAAGCTAATCCACTACGATTTCTATTCCAATACTCGATTCGAACTCCACCATTTCGCTGAGCCTACGGTCTTCGCAAAAGAGAGAAATTCAAGCCATCCTTTATCCACGCTGCGATTGCGCCGCGTTACTGCCGCTGATCGCGCACGTGCCAGGCGGCGGTTCACCCCAAATGCGCCAAGTCGAGTAGTGGATCGCACACGCCGCCTTCGCGCAGCGCAGACACCCTCGTTGCTCGACCATCTCGGCGCCGTCCGCGCCGCCCGCAACCCGCCTCATGTGGCCAGCGGTGTCGTGGCGGCACCGCCATTTGTCCCTGAGAGCAAGATGGCGTATAGATAGGCCGCCGCATCGTGCCCATGTGTTTCCATGAAGACGGCTTTGATCCCGGAGAAGAAGCAAGCCTCCGGATTCCCGAGATCGGTCAGCATAGCAAGGAAGGCTTTGTAGGCGGTGGGGTCCCACACCCAAGAAATCTCATCTCGTATCCCTCTATCGACAAAGCTGGCCGGCGTCGTGGCCGCAGCGCGCATGGTCGAGCAAGTATCGCGTAGGCTGCGGAGGTCAGCCAAGGGCCGCTATGAGGTCGCACCGACGCGCGCCGCAATCTCAATGTAGAGGTCTTGAGGGAGGTCTAGCAGCGACAACGACTGGTGCCGCCTGCTTCTTCCCGACATGCTATTCATCTCCGGTACCGGAATGGTGACGATGAGGAGTAGGCGGTTGCTATTTTCACGGGTAGATGAAGGCGGGGATCTAAATTATTTTGGAAGGAGAAGATACAGATTTGTTTCCAAACACGGTTTAAGTAAGCAATGGAGCGACGTTTGGCTAATCCGCGTATCCTTAATTCTCCATTGCAGACGACGTTTGGTTAATCCGCGTATGCTTTAATTCTACTCCCTCCGTCCCAAAAAACATGCAGTTATGGGAAACATGCTAGGTCAAACTATTACAACTTTGACCAAGTTTATAGCAAAAATATTAGCATTTATGTCTTGAAATAACTTTTTATAAAAAATATACTCCTCCAGATGTGAGAATTGCATGTTTTATTTTGTAATTGTTAGTAGTTTTTTCATATAGTTTGACTCCTCGGGATGTGAGTACATTGGAGCGATGTTTGGTTAATCAGCGTATCATTTAATTCTACATTGGAATCACTACCTCGCTCTCGACCATTGGTGGGCAACAGTTTCCCCATTGACCGGATCTTGGGAACCTTCCCGTTTCCTGTGCTCTTGATCTTATCCCTTCCTCTCTTTTTACAACCGATGTTATCCCTTCCTTGTTTTTGCTATAAAAGGCACCGACGCCTATCGGTCCTCCTCCCTTCAACTTGCTTCCTTCTTCTAGATCTAGATCTAGCTATGGTTCCTTCTTCTGATACAATAAAGTGAGTCACTTGCTTCCTTCTTCTCTAGATCTAGATCTAGCTATGGCACAAAGAATAGATCTTGTAGGGCGCAAGCTTTTGCTTTTCTCTTCTTCCTCCTCCTCGATCTCTCGCTAGAAGAATTCTTGTGATATGGGTGATTGGGTTGCTCATCCCTCTAGCACTGCTAGAAAATCCTTGTGATATATCACCGTTTGTGGGGGTAGTGTAGCCAGAACCTCGGCATCGGGAAGAACAAAGCCGAAAGCCGTAAACATTATGCAGCTTTTCCGTCACACTTGGGCTTCCTTTTGCTTTCCCTCCTCCGGAGGAGGATTTTTGAAGGGATATGTTTCCACCCTCTCTGTATCTTTCTCTTGTGCTCACTTGTAAGCATGAAGAAGAAGCCAGAATCTGGAGCATATCTCGTCATGAAGAACAAGCCGAAGGCGAGCAAGATTGACCTGCGAGCAAGATCAATCTGTGTGTGTGATTTTGCATATCTCGTCATGAAGAACAAGCCGACAAGTATATCTCTTTGTTAGTTTAGATCTATGTTCCTCATCCTAGTAGTGCCTAGTGATGATGAACATAGATGACCGCTTTGTAACCTTCTGATGTATCAATGATGATTGTAATCTGTGTGTGTGTGATTTTGCATCTCAAGAGACATGCTTGTGTGATTATCGTATGCAAGACAATTTTTGTATGATTTACCTACTCACTTGCAAGCATGAAGAAGAACAAGCCGACGGAGGCTGGCTAATCTGTGTCTCTTTTGATGTAATCTGTGTGTGATTTCGCATATCTTGCCCGTAACAAAGGCGACGCGGGTTCGTTAATCCTCGTCTCTTGCCCTTAACAAAGGCAACGCGGGTTCGTTAATCCTCGTCTCTTGCCCGTAACAAAGGCGACGCCGGTTGGCTAATCCTCGTCTCTTTGATATTAACGCCGCATCGAATCAAGCGCAACATACTTACCGAATCAAGGCAGAATATATTACAAAAAGGATTCAAATTCCACCACATCCTATATATTACAAAAAGGATTCAAATTCCACCAATACACACATCCTCCGGCATTACAAAAAGGATTCAGCAGAGAAAGCTTGCTTTTCTTCCTTGATTTCGATATGGATTTTTCACTATGGTCGCAAGTACGGTGTTTTGTTAGTTCCCAAGAGTCGGGGCTTGTATGAAGTGTCAAAGGATGGAATTTCGTCAAACTGGTTGTATTCCTCCTCCTCAACAACATTTTCAACCCCAACAATCCTTTTTCCGGGCATAACCACGGACAGTTCTTCTTTGCTAGGTCGGTACATAGAACACTTGCTCAACATCGTTGGCGAAGACAAACGGTTCGTTTTGTAACCAAAGACCCGGAGATCAACACTAACATAACCATATTTGTCCTTGCTCACTCTCTTCCCATTGGTGACCCATCTACACCGAAACAAGGCTACCTTCAATCCTACATAATCAAGCTCCCATATCTCCTCTATTTGATCATAATATGTGTTTGTCTCCGTGTCATCATCATCATAACGCCGACGGCATTTACGCCCGCACGCACACCACTATTTTGATAGACGCTCTTTATCCCGGCCATGGTGTAGAACGTGTATCCATTGATATCCATTGCTTGGTATCTTGTAACGTTGAACAATGGCCCGCTACTAGATTCCTTATCTCGTCGGTTATTACAGCATTATTGCTGCATGTCTCGACATAATCTCGAGCCACCGGAAACCTTGCATGTGCATCTTTGCAAGCCAAGCCCTACCACGGTCGGGGTTGTCTTCACGTAGTTGTCGTTTGTGCTCATTGGCAAACAATGTAATTAGGTGCGATTGTTGTATCACGGTGAAATAAGCCTTTTGGAAGGCATCCGGTTCGGAGTGATGACTTTTCCTGTGGTCCCAACACCGAAAGCCTACCTTCATGCCGTGAGCGAGGCACACCAATTGGGTTTTGTGGGTCCATATAACCCATGGCCCACTCCATCGCTCGATGGTCTCGTAGCCACGAACAATGGCTCCCTCAGGAAATAACGGTTATGTACCAATGATTTCAGGAATCCATAGAACCTCTCATATGGAAACATCCGATGAAGGTAAGATGGGCCAAGGAACGATTTCCCTCACGAGGTGTGTTGTTAGATAGATGAGATCAAAGAATGATGGTGGGAAGGTAGCTTCAAGCGCATAGGGTCTCAAATGCCTCTCTCTAAGTCCAATAGTTTTTCCTCATCAATCACCTTCGCTCTATTGCATTGAAGAATAAACACAAGCTCATGACCGCGTCGTGAACCGCCTGTCTTGATACCTCTAAGTGCAACAGAAGAAGAGTCATCAACACATGGCAATCATGAGATTTCATCAAGTTGAAATTCATTTTCATGTCCTTCACCGACACTAGCCTCTTGAAGTTTGATGAGTAGCCTGAAGGTACTTTCAAATCATGCAAAAGCGTGAAATTCTTTTCTCTCTGCCTTTGACAAGGTGGTTGCGAGAACGGAAGGTTCGTCCCGTCTCTGCTTTCCTCGACATAGAGCTCCAAACCTAATGCCCAGTTCTTTAAGATCCTCCCTTGCATTTTATGATCTTTTCCTTTGGACTTCATGTTGTAGCAATGTTCCACAAGTAGCTTCACACATTCTTCTTGACGCATGTTGTCAATCGAATGACGCACATCCAACATCGCCAATACTCTAGCTCCCATAGAATTGATTTCTTGTTCCACATTCCTTCTTCTTCTTCACCATCTCTTTCTTTTTGCCAAGGGTTTTTTCACCGGTTTGGGTAACTCCTCGATAGTTTTGGCGTCCTTGACTTTCAAGTGGACGGATCTCCGGTCACATGCAACGGCGCCTCGATTCTCCTTTTCCCCATTAAACTGACAATCCATGGCCCAAGATGGATGTTTCTTGCCGAGGAAACAACGGTGCCCCATAAATACGTATTTCTTTGAATGTCTTAGCCATCTTGCGCAAGTATCTTCCAAACAGGTGTGGGCAAGCTGCACCTTTCCTTTTACTACGGCGAGAGAGGTTGCGATGAGCCGGGTTGTCGTTGATGGTGGTGAACAACATGGCATGCATTGTAAACTCCTCACACTTGTACTCATCCCAAACCTCCCAAGCACACAGGCTTCCACAAGATGTCTTCAAGTCATCAACTAGTGGCCTCAAGTAGATATCAATACGGTCGCCAGTTGCTTTGGCGAGACCAATATTGTCGACATCATATATTTACATTTCTTGCATAGCCGTGGTAGAAGGTTGTACAACGACTGACCTGACGGGCGGTGCTATGTGTTGAGCTCGTTACCGAATGGGTTCACGCCATCTGTGCTCATAGCAAACCGTATGCTCCTTACATCTTTGTCAAACAACGGAAAGTGGTTATTAATGTTAACCCATTGTGCATCTGCGGGTGCCTAAACTTGCCATCTTTCTTAAGCTCCTTCGGCCTTCGTCATGCCAACACAAGAGTTGGGCCTCCTTTCGTGTTGCAAACCATCTTCTCAGCCGAGGAATGGTGCAAAAATACCATGCCACCCTCACAGGAGCCCCTCTGTTAGCCTTCTTCTTCTTGCCTCACGATCTCACTGCTCGCCATCGACATTATTATCATCTCCACCATCCTTTTTCCTCTTGTACCGATCATAGCCACACTTGGGCACTTGTCAAGGTCTGCATAACCTCCACGGAACAGTACACAAATGTTCTTGCATGCATGGATTTTTTCAACCTCTATTCCCGGAGGATGATTATCTTCTTCGCCTCATAGGCAGACTCGCTATTTGGTTTCCTTGGGTAGCATGTCTCTAAGCACATCCAATAGATGTTTGAAACTTTTGTTGCTCCAACCATGATCTGCCTTAAGCTGCAGAAGTTTTAGATCACCAGAAAGGCGAGAGTACTTCTAGCAATCAGGATACAGGGGTTTCTTTGAATCTTCAATGAACTACTTCAGCCACGCTAATTCAAAAGGTGTGTACACTCGTTGAAACTCAACATCCCGCAACATTTGATCAACATTGTGCACACATTGCAACACCTCACCATCATCGAAGCCCCTAACTTCTTGATCAGTGGTATCCTCAGGCCTCAACACATTTGGTGGGAATAATGGTTCATTTTCCTCAAAAACTCCTTTGTTATCAAGGTCTTCATCATGGTAGCATGGTGTCGCACTTCACCTTCATTTAGGCAGCCTTCTTCGAGTTCATTAAGGCCTTCCTCACCAAGTTTATTCCAACACGTGTAATTTTTTGTGAAACCACGTGTGATCAAATGATGAAAATGATTTCCGTTGTGCTAATTTCTTTGGTTGAGACAATCTATCAGGGGCAAAGCATTGCTCGAACACCACGGTTTCTTATATCCGCCTCGCTTGATTTAGAAAACCATTGACCCCGCTTAAGAAATTCTCCCAAGATTCTTGGGCTGTCGACATCAAGCCCGAGCGTAGACGCCATCTGCATTCCATACACCAAATGAGCATAATTCATCATACAAAAAACTGATAACACAAGAGGATTAGGACAAAGAATTTCAATAAAGGGGCAATTAATTTCCACCTTGACGAGGACTTTCTACGAGGCGAGCGTGGCCGAGGAGGAGGATCGAGGCGGCGCGGCCGCGGCAGACAAGACGGAGGATGGCGCGGTCGACGTCATGGCCCCTTTCGCCCGTCAGCGCGCGCCGGCCGCTGCAGCGCCCGGCTTTTGAGGAGAGAAATTAAGCACGATCCTCGAGGCCTTGGCGGCGGCGAACGGGACAGGCCGGCGGGGACATCTGAGCACACGATCGAGCGAGTGACCTTTTGAGGAGAGAGAGCGAGTGTTGTTGTCGAACGGAGTGACCTTCTGAGAGAGAGAGCGAGTGGTGTCGTAAGGAGAAGGCAGGCGAGCAATAACAACGTGTGTCTCCGATGTGAGAAAAGAGGCAACTCTGGGTGGCAATCAAATGAGACGAGTCCTAAGACATGAGCGTATCCAATTGTCGCTAAGAAAAGGAGACGATCCTAACAAGCATGCGCCTCCAAGATGAATTATCGGTAACGGACTTTATAGCCCGTTACCAATAGTGAGGATCGAACGGACTTAAACAGCACTCACATCGATAGATTGATCGGCAACGGACTTTACAAGCCCGTTACCGATAGGTTTAACATTTGTAACGGGCTCTATTTAACATCCGTTACAAAGAATTCATGTAACGGGCGTTTAAGAAGCCCATTACCAGAAGTCCACATTGGTAACGGGCGTTGTGGAGGCCAACCCCGGGGTCGTCCTGGCGCGCTTATGGGTTACGGGCGCCAAACAACAACCGTTACAGATGTGGGTGGATGTAACGGACGTTAAGGGCCCGTTACAAATGCTGCGTGACCTATTTGAGGTTTTCACGTAGTGTAGGTACGTAGTTCTCCATAGTGCTAGACGACACCATTTAGTTTTTTTTCTCATTTGTTCTGTCCCTTAAGCATTGTTGCTTAACTATATATGACTAACCTAGTTCCTTAAAGATATAGTTTATGACCATAATGTCTTTCAACACTAAATTGTCCATGTCATAAGTAAAATACAAAAAAAAATACGCGTATATGTAGAAAAAATATCATGTGCTTATTGTGCCACAACTTTTAAGGAATCCATAGGCGGAGCCGTGGAGCACAAAAGTGGCAGATTGGCCACGAGATGCAGTTGAATTGATTGTAGAGTCTGGACGGGATGATGTTGGGCATAATCACTTTAGGGTGGTATTTCTTTGTTACTTAACTTTGGTAATTAAGCAGATATAGATACTTTGCACAATCGGGATCGATAGGGAGGCTAGGCCCCTACGTGCCCCCCTTGGCTACGCACCTGACTTTACATAGAAATTATATATGTTAACATGATCTGCAACTTTGTAGTTCAAAAATCTTTTTTGATTTGGAACTATCTTCGTCCTCAAATAATCAGTAGAATATTTATATCCAAAATTTGAATTTGTGTGGTTTGTTTGTAATTCTTGTCACTACACCCAGGTGTTTTATAAAGAGGAGCAATCAGTTAAAAGACATGTGACTAGTGCAAGAGAGACATAAAGAAGTAGGTGAAAAAGGAAAGAAAAGACATTTACATAGAGCTATTTCTCTCCACGGATCCGTACATCACGAGTGCATATAAAATAAAGTCCAAATCCTTTTCATATCATTCCTTTTACCTCAGGATCCCTGGGCATGTCACATGTGCTTCTTCATTTGAAAGAGCGAAGCTAATTAGAGAGCATGCGAACTATTTCAAGTGCTAGGACAAGAGCATGGGTTTGGGTGACATCAAGAAAGTTAGTTCTCTTTCATCTCCATGAGCCCCCGGGTAGGTTCAAGGAAGCTGGCCTGGGTTTTGAGTCCCATCTCCCATATCGAGCAGATCCAGCCTTGGTAAGCTTCTCTTCCGTACCAAGAGTGTAAGCTCCCAAGGTAGGTGGGCAACATCCGGCGGAATTCTACTGTTTACATTATCCACACGAGTTACGTAGATTAAGTTGTCCATAATTATAGGCACGATAGTAATGCAAATGTATTTGAGCAATCTATTGCACCCTACAATGGAGCTACTCCTGTTTTTTCTTTCATTTTATTTCATTTATTTTACATTCACATCAACATTTACAATTACTCCAGTTCACTAGCGGTAGGAGTATGCTGGTGTTACTTCATAGCGCCGATAAAAAAGAGTTTTACCTCTCAAATGATTGTCCACATTAGTCGTCGAGATCAAAGAATTAAAGCAATCAGCTAATTCACCCATAAGTTCATTGTCTTGTATGGTCACACGTCAGCACTAAAAAAAATTCGAAATGTTCCATACTCCAATTTCTCCGCATAACAAAATAGTTTGCCTATGTTATAGTACGTATTCGCAACTACCCCTAATGCACAGGCCTATAGCGTGCGACCTGAGGAGTGCTACGAATGTAGGTCTTTGACGCTTTGAGACACACTTCAGACAATATCGTAGTACACTTATTAAATCCTGTCCACTTTCTTTTTTTCTATATAAAAAATTACCCCAACCAACTGCAATAAGTCAATTAACTCATCTTCATTAGTGAAGAGAGTAAATCTCATTTTATAAAGTACGACACGACACCTACTATCTTCTCCATGAGCTGTGAACCTATTTGTTGACACACGGGTAGTATATATGGAGAAGAGAAATAATAGCAGTCCAGTCCATACTGCAATAAACTGTTTATATGTAAGACATGTGGGAGAATACTGTATGTACAACACTCAATAAATCAACAAAATTCATAGCTCACCTACAATTGTACAAGACTTATGACGTCCTCTTCTGGTTTTATTGGTGGGTAAGTGTCCCTAAGGTAAGGAGATGTAAATCAGTAAATGGAAAATTCCTTAATTAATTAGTAGATAAATAAGTACTCCCTCTGTACTGCAATTAGAAGACGTTTTGGACAAGGTTTGCGTCAAACATTACATTTATAAATCTTGAATAACTTTTGAGTTATTGATTTTGGAAATATAACAATCATATCAATAGATTTGTCTTGAAAATTATTTTCATAAAAATATACATATTTAACTTTCTAACATATATTTTTATAGAAAATAGAAGTCAAAGTTATGCTTTGGAGACCGTGTCGCTGTCCTAAACGCCTTCTAATTGCAATACGGAGGGAGTAGAGAGACACACCTTCCGAGGGTTCTATTGAAGGGATAGCACTGCTAAGTGAGGCAGCCGGTTCAGTTTTCTAGGCTTCAGTTTGATCTACATCTTTCATTTCTCAAGAGGATTACATGTTCTGTTTCGATGACCGGAAGAACATATTTTGTGTGTTTTCTATAACTAATCTGTACATAGGTTTAGGACTTGGAGTATATAGGTTTAGGATTTGGAGACATGACATTGGAACAAGAACATACATGATAAGTAAGGAGAACTGTACATCTTTGTCAAGCTGTGGTGTAATGTCATAGTACGCGACCCAGTGGTGTTGGTAGTTGTGTGCAATCAAATATGCAATGCGTACAATGGGAGGGCTTTGTTCTAGGTGGAATTGGTTGGGTTGTAGATATACGAAACCATGATGAGCAAATCAGCAAAAGATAAGTTAGAAGATCCTGAATATGCTAAAAAGGACAACGATAGCAGTAGCAGGCATGCTATCAGCGTATTAGGTATTTGGGAGAATGCTTGTAGCTAGTATAGATGCAATATTTCTTACTTTATGATGGTGAAACTTTCATGGCTTATGTGTGAATTCTTTGATCCTCGCTCAGGTATAATTGTCTCAAGTAAGAGATCATAAGAGAAGTAGTTAAATTTGCAAAAGAAAAACAACAAACATGGACTATCAGAGCATGGAAGCCATTTTCTCTCTAGGTAACAGAGTAGAAGCCCTTTTCATTATTTCTCCTTTCCACGGGAGTTTTAAATGTATTATTACTTATACTAGTAGAAATGCCCGTAATTTGCTACGGGTCTTAATCACTCAAGTCAATCCGCTAGTGCAGTGCCTATAGACGGTTCTCATTTTTTCAATAACCCTAAAATTTATCTTATTTTTATCCTCACGCTCAGCCTAAAAATGTCTGAAGTGAGAGAGCCTGTAAAAATTAGGAACACTAGAAAAAGAAAACAAGAAACATGCTTGTAGCCTTTGTCTAGGTAACAGAATCCATGCCCTTTTCATTTTTTCTTCTACCCTCAGGAGTTAGGAATGTTTCACTGTATATATCTTTAGAGGAAACAGAACATATGCACCACCTCCAGTATGGGTTTGGAAGACATCAAGAAAATTCCTATTCTTTCTTTTTCATGTCTATAAGCTGGTTCAACTGTCATGAATGTGGCTTTTTATCGATTCTTGCTTCTGGATTGCATGTCTCGCCTCCGTTGGACTGAGAGGAAGCGACCTTCTATAACACACGCACTGAGGGCCAAAGTAGTACTAGCTGACGAGGGTCCAGCTTCCTGCAGGGTCGTCCAGGCTTATGAAATCACAGGCTATAACACAGGCTACATGAAATTGATCGATGGCCTAAGCATGCTGCCTTGTCCACGCAGCGAATCATAGGCTATATCTAAGCAAACAAGCTCTGATTGGGAATGGGCTTGCCATTGCTGAAAGCATGCAGCAGTTTGGGTTTGGGTGACAGCAGGAAAAATAATACTCCAGAATATCCATGAGGTCGCACACTACATGCAGCAGTTTGCTCAGCTCCTCAGCCTACGTCGGTCAAGAAAAATCAGTAGACAAATGGATTGCTCATCACTAGTAAATAATTGAAAAGTTCTATATGTTTGTAAACGTGATTTCTTCTGTTTTCCTTTGTACTTGTGCTTGATCACTGAGCATCATGGAGACAAATTTGTTCTGTGAAACTGCATTCTGTAGGATTTGGAAGGCATTAGGAAAAGATCACATGGATATGGTGGAGACGACAGCACCTCAACATATCACTGCATTGTTGTTTCCAAATAAAGCGATGCATCAGTGTATGCGTACTATGACAGTTGGCAAATTAAGGTTTAGATTTGGGAGCGAAGGATCGGGAATAGAGTGTGCAGACATGCACTACCTAGCACTCTAGCAGTCCAAGATTCACATGTTACTTCATGCGTGTTCTTCTGCGTCTTGACATTCTGATCATACTGTACGTACTAGTACCTCTGTTCGAGAATAATGTGTGGCGTATGTGTATTCAGTAGTCTTTATCTGTTCAAATGTGACAGGAGAATTATTAGATGAAATGGACACTGTGCTAACAGTCTCTTTTTCTGCTTGTTTTCTTAGCTCTGAAAAATTATATAATTACATCATATTGAAGGGATGATAATTATTGGTGGTATGAAAAAGATTTGACGGAATATGCATATATGCTATCTCTGTGTTGTTCTCGATATGCTACGTGTTACAATATCAAACTTGTTGCTGGGTTTTGCTCAGAGCTCCTCAAATGATGCTTGTTCTTGATGCCACCTCCAACGTGATGGCATTTGGTGGGAAATAATTGCACGCATGATACATGTATACGACATCCATGTTGTTCTCAGTGACAACTAGCTGATGGCACCATCTTTATTTGTGATCTCACTCTTCATTCATTCTTTTTTTTTGTCTTTCTAGCTAATTTTTAATCCGGGTGCCTATGTATTTGCAGCATATAAAAGAAGATATTGTAAGTCATAGACAATACTTATTTCTTATTTATTATTCCAACTAAGTGTTGTGTCTAGCCAACAATCAATAAATAAATTAACAAAAAAATCATACGTCATCTACAATTGTACACAATGCTTATGACATCCTTCTGGATTTATGGGTGGGTATATAAAGTGACCAAAATTAAGGTCGTAAATGAGAAATTCCTTGACTAATTAATAGATAAATATGTAAATAGACACACCTTTTGAGGATTCTATTAAAGGCATAGCACCATTAAGTGAGGCGGTTCAGTTTTCTAGGCTTCGGTTTGATTCACATCTTCATTGCTTGCGAAGATCGTGTTCTGTTTCAAAGGTCGAAGAACATGCTTTTTGTTCTTCCCATCACTACTCTGTACATAGTTTTAGGATTTGAAGACATCAGGAGGAGACCATGCAGGAAATTTAGACAAATGCATACGATTTCAGTTGGTAATTCAATATGATATTAGTAAGAGAGCGGGTGCTGGTTGCTGTTTGCGTGCATTGTGAGCGATGGAGATCCAGCATGGGTGGATCGAGCTTGGAGTTGTTTTTAGATGCTTCGAAAATATGTTCAAATGACAATGAGGGGATGTAGCACTAGAAGCACCATGTATCATTGCACTAAGGGAATGCTCTTTACTAGTATAGATGCAACAATTTCTTACTTTTTAATGGTGGATGTTTTGTGTCTTAATTGTGAATTCTTTTATCCTCGCTCGGTGTATAACGGTCTCAAGTGAGAGAGCCTGAGAGAAGTAGGTGAATCTGAAAAAAAAGAGAAACAAGAAACATGATAGTAGCCTTTTCTCTGAAGTGAACAGAGTTGAAGCCCCTTTTCATTATTTAATTTCTATAGGAAAAGTGTATCTTTAATTTGAGAAAACAAGGAGCATGTGTGATCCGGTGCTACTACAACAATATGGGTTTGGAAGACATCAAGAAAACTTGCATCATGAACACCTATAGCTGGGCCGCTCCACCTTGCATAATTGCATCAGAGATGAACACGGATGATTCTCAAATATGTTTTACTATAAGCAGTTTATCTCATTAATGTGAACAATAGAAGAAGCAGTTTACCTCATTCTTGTGACATGTGTGTGCCGTTCACAAATGTTTCGTGGCATTGGTAATAAAGTACTGGCTAGAGATGCAACCTTTTGCCCGTCATGTTCTCCAAGTGGTTTCATCCATCAATTCAATTACGATTTTTGCTCCAATGGTCCTTTCCATAAAAGTTGCACGAATATTAAAGCAATCAATTAATTCTAATTGTTTTTTGTGCTGGATCTTGTCTAGGCCCTCCTACCCGTGCCCAGCTCATGCCCACCCCGATCTTATCCTTCAATTCTATGGTGGGTCTCGCGGTCTCGCCGTCTCCTGTGTCGTTGTTGAACCTGCGCTGGACAGAGTGACAAGAGGACGGCATGTTCTCATCGTTCAATCAAACGGGGGTAACCGCACATCTTGCAATTCCTTAGGTTTCCACTTTGTCGCGGCACTGATGCAGCCATGCAGGGCATGCAGCGTGCCATCCTGGCATCCCCACGGCAACCTCACTGCTTGGTCGCAGATGTATTATTGATTCAATGATTCTAGTCTCTGATGTTGGATGGTATTATATATAAGCGAAAGTATATGGCCTGATGTAGAGCTGAGTTCACCGTTCGATGCAGTTTTAGTTCTGAATCACAGGATGCAGTTTTAGTTCATATCAGATAGATCATGTTTGAAGAGATTTAGGAACATGCAAGAAAGTAATGATAAGATGAGCGTATCCCCATCGTCGCACCGACCCAAAGAGCATCGCCGCGGATGCACGCCGTCGCCGACCAGCCATCCGCGCGTCTAAACGCTAGCTTGCTAGTTGGGATTGAACGTTTATGGCAACTCCAATGGAACTCTTAAAATTGAGCCCTTATCTACCTATATAAGGGCCTCTTATCTAGATTTAAGGGTCCTCTTTTGAGTTCAACTCCAACCCAACTCTCATATACCTCCTTACTCTTCATTCGCCTATTTCTTTATTCATATCATGTAACTAACAAGGTATCCATTATTTGTGTATTTCTAATTCATGCAAATTGTTCACTACATACCACATATAATACAAAATGTTCACATGCACACCACAAAATACAAAAAGCTCATATACGACCACAAATAGTTCATGCAACACAAATTGTTCACTGGATACCACAAATTAACACAAATTGTCCACTGGATACCACAAATTAACACAAATTGTCTACTATATACCACAAATTAACACAATCCACAATCTCAAATATTGCCACTGCCCAAACGTCGAGCGGTGATCTCTTGTTGCAGCTCACGATAGAATATCTGTTGCACCTCACTTAGTGCACTTAGATCCATGTTAGTTATTTTTCTCATCATCCATCCTTTGTTTCAGATGCATTTCTTGTTGTTGTAGATCAAGGCGTCTATTCTCTACTTGTTCCTTGATAGCAAGTTTCTTAGTCGCTACTTCTAGCTTCATTTCAATCCTTTTATTTTCTAGAGAAAGTCTCTCATCATTGCGCTCTTTTTTCCTAAGCTCTTGTATCTCATCAGCCTTTTCTCTCTTAGACCAACTATATTCTACTACTTCTAAGTAGAGAGTCTCACCATTAGGTATAGGATTTTTACCTCACCTTTGTTTCTCCTTCTTCTGACCATCTGGTCTACTACCTTTTGTTGGTGAAGTATGACTTGGACCATCCTCTTCATCACCATGGCAACTTTCATTTGTTCTGGGAGTAGCTGATCTTGGGCTTGCTTTAGATGATGTCTTCTGTTTGTTGTTGTTGTTGTTGTTGTTGTTACAAGGAAGGTGCTTCCACTTCTGGGCATGTTGTAGCAGGTTCCAACAATTAAGTGAATGACCTCTTATATTGGGCGTGATCGTTGTACAGCACACATGCTTGTTGAACCTACACATATGACAATGTGTTTAGTAACCATACACACAACATGCATATACATTTCAAAATAAGTTGAAGACGAAGAATTATACCCTATCTTGTTCTGTCACACCACTTTGTTTTGAATGGAATACTTGACTGTACCACGAACAAAATTTGCTAACACTTGCCTGAATTACCCCAACGATGTGAGAGAGAACTGACATTATGATCAGATTCGAAGGTCCTAATCTTGTGGAAGTGCTCATGAATTCGCTCCCAATAAGTACTGCGAGTTTGATTAACATTTTGAACAGGATCCATACTGATTTCTATCCATGCTGACACCAACAAAATATCCTCATTCTCATTGAAATTCCTTGTTCTCTTCCTGTTCTTGTTTCCAATCTTCAAGAGGGGAGAAGCCTTTGCAGATGCTTCTGCCTGTTCTTGTTCATGGGGCATGGCTCCAAAACTGAACTCATCAGCGTCAAGATCGATAGTTCCCGCACTATTCTGCACCAATTCCAAGAAGGTTTCCATTTTGATCTCCTGCAGTTGAGCATGAATAATAAGATGAAAGAAGTACAAATCACAGGCAAAATAGGCAAAACAGACAAAGGGCAAGCAGAGGTAGGGCGGCCACCACGGACGCGGTCGGCCTACGGGCGCAGCCGGCCACCACGGGTCAACACCCCTACGCGCGCGACGGCCCCGCATCTGCGCGTGCGGCCCCCCATGACCGCCACCGACACCGGATCTACAGCTTCAGGTACGATTTCCCTTCCCAGCCAGGATCTACAGCTACGGGACGCCACCGGAGATGAGGAATCGACGTACCTGCCGCTGGGAGACCTCCGTCTAGGACCGGGAGGCCGGTCATTGGCGTCATCGCCGGATGAGGGTGCGGAAGAGGGCCTCCTATAGCTGAGAGTCCGGGCGGGGGATGAAGCCGCTTTATCCGGCGGGGGACCGAAGAGAGACGGGTTGGAGAGGTAAGGGCTCAGAAAAGGAGCCGGTTGGAGTTGCCCTTAGGTGCAGGCATAATCAGTGGCGAGGACCACCAGAGCCAAACTCTTCAATTATCAATGTGTAATTCTGGGAAATATATAAACAAAGCACCAACCAACTGCAATAAGGCAATAAACTTCTCATCACCTTCAGTAGCCAAAAAGACTGACTCCAGCAAGGATGCCAATATGCAACCGCAAACAATCCCTATGCAGCAAGGAGAGATAAGAATCGCTTTGCTCAAAAAAGAAAGCTTTCACGCAGTGCAGCAGATCCCGTCGCGCATCCGCTAGCTTCCACGTGCGGCCGGAGGCCCTCGTTGGTGAGGGCACCGCCTCCTCCATCATCACAGCAGCAGGAAGATGGGAGAAAGGCGCTGCCGGCCGACCGCGGAGCTCCAAGACCTCCAGCTCCAGCTCCGTCGCCGTCTGCGCCTCGACCTCGGTTGAGCCAGCTCACCGCCAGATCTCCGCCGAGCCACCGCTTTTGCTCCGCCTCGCGCCACGGGAGGACGGGGAAAGAAGCAGGCTCCGTCTGGTGGCGCATAGAGAGGAGGCTGGTGAGATCCCCACGATAGGGAGCTCCTCTACTCCCTCTCCGCCACTGCATCAACCCCTTCTCCGCCGCCATCTTTGCGTCGGTGTCCGCGCAACAAACATGAGGCTAGAGGAGCCCGAGCACCACCTCGTCGTTGCCGCCGAGATGCCACCATCGCGCGTCGTCCCCAGCTCGTCGAGATCAAGGTCGACCGGCCCTGCTTGAGGCGGAGAGGAAGGGGCCCATGGGCGGCGCCCTCGGAGGGCCGCCAGCGCCTAGAGGGCCCACGGTTGGAGGAGGAGACGGAGGGGCCGCGAGCGGAGCTCCAGGAGGGGCATGCTCTCCCTCGGTGACGTCGACAAGTAGGTCAACACGTTGCTCTCGGAGGCCGCGCCACCACCCCTCCACTGCGCAGGAGCTCGCCGAGAAGCGAGGGAGCTCCGCCGACGGGGAGCTTCACCCCGTGCAGGAAGGGGGTTACGCCATCGGGGGTCGGAATCGAGCTCTGCTGTCCTCTGAGACCCGCCATGGAAGTGTGGCGCTGCGAAGCTCCATGGACGCTGCCGGATCCAAACGAGCTCTAGGACGGGGAACTTGAGGAGGAGAGCGACGGTTGGAGCCAGGATGATATAGAAAGGAGAGAGAATCCCAGGAAGCCGGCACGGGACGGCTCCGACTGCAAAATCCAGCACGCGATGCAACGATTGTTGGAGGCGGCACAGTGTGACAGAACCGCCCAAAATAATTCCGCATTATCGCCTAAGCCGGTCCACGTGGCCATTAAGCAATAATAAAAGTATTTTATGCTCTGCTGCCATGCCGTGAATCACTTACAACAGGATCGCTGATATGCGCAAAGCCCACACGAAGGCGGGACCAGAGTACACATTTAACATTTCACAAAAGTCCACAAGTTCACATTATTACAAACCAAGTTTTCATACATGAAAGTAAAGGTGATTCAGAGTTCAAACAACGGAAATAAAACTAAACGCGGGATACACATGGGAGGCTATCCATAGAGTATCACTCCTCGTCACCCTGCTCCTACTCAAGCTTCCAACCATCTGGAATAGAACCAGGCCAGATGGGGTTACCTGAAAACCACAAATTAAGCAAGGCTGAGTATACTAATACTCAGCAAGACTTACCCGACAAAAAGAAAGTACAACTAGACATGTAAGGCTTTTTGGCTGGTGCGTTTGTTTTGCCAAAAGCGACTAAGAGTTGATCCTTAATTTCAAATTTTAGCTCATATTCTAATATGTTAACCATTCTAGGTGAGCACCTGTACTAAACAAGCATGTTGTGCAAACAATATTAAACAGACAATAATATTAATCCAACTGTTCCATAAATACATGGGGTAGCCAGTGGTCAAGCCGACTCAGATAACGGCGAGTGACCGACGATCGATCGATTTATATCCTTGCAAGGTAAACCCAAGATACACGGAAGAAGGTAGACCCCAAGAAATTAAATAAAAGCGAATGCGGGGTCTACCCCGACTAGGCGGTTCCCGTCATTCCCCCGATTAGGGACAGCGCTCTGATCCTAAGTACAAGGTTCGAACGCCTCACACGGCACGTCCAGACTCACACTTGCACTACCGGGATCAAACCGGGAGAAGCATCCCAAGAGTAGTAGCGATAAAGTCCCCACACAGGTTCATTAGGTACTAGGCTTACCGGTCCCATTCCTGACAAGCACTTGGTACGTTCAATAGCTTAAACCAGCACAATGCTACTCGGTCGAGACCGAACCCATTGCTCTTACCACATGAGCGAGTCATTTTAACCAACTTATGATTCCAACATAAGTAACCTATATCTCGCGAGCAATGAGTCATTACTCGACTTGTACCGTGTCCTTAAAGCATGGCACTAGCATCCTAACATACTAGTAAAAGAGCATAGGAGTCCTAAGGATCATGCATCTAGGTTTTAAACAACTCCTGAAACTTAAATGCACAAAGTAAAACATAAATACTGAAATGTAAAAGGGTATGAGCTTTTAATCCAAAAAGGTTATATGTGACTCCGGTGCTTGCCTTCCTCTGACTCAACACTAGCCTTGGGCTCTTCTGGACTTTGGTCCAGGTCTTGCTGCACACTAGTTTGGTTCACCTCTCCACTAGCTGCTCCCTCCTCCTCCTGAGTGAGTGTGTCGTCCGTCCAGTAAATCTACGTCACATGCATATGCATTAGATTATGGTGAGGGTGGGAGAATTACCACCAACCCAACTCTTGTTGGCCATATTCATCTAAACATTATTATTTTCTCACAAAAATTTTTAGGGTGGTGTGATGATGAACTAAACACTATTTTGATGGTGATTATGTACATATTTAAACATAAGTAAATTAAATAACTTTAAAAACAGTAAGGAGTGTGTTGAAAATTCAAAAATAGAAACATGACATGCTTTCACAATTTAACACCTTAATAGCCATTTCTTTATTTAATTAATTAAAACAAGCCTTACAACCATAATTCCATATTAAATCAAAAACACCACAAATGAGCCTAAGATTTTGCACACAGCAACATATGCCTATTTTAAGCTCACAAACCAAAATCTAGCTTAAGATCATTTATAAATTAATTTATATGCAAAAGACAAATTTCAGCCTAGCATAACACAAATAAATCTTACAAAAAGATTTATTAATCTTTTTGGTCTCAACTTTCTACTACAAGTCATACATGTCAAATCTAAGCCTCTGGCCAAGGCATGAGTGCAGATTCAAATTATTTTTGAAATTTTGAATTTAAACTCCTACACAAGATTAAATCCAAAACACATACCAAAACACATCCTAAAACCATATCCAACCTACCATAGGTACTATTCATCAAGACAAAGCCCTAGGGTGCACTGGTGCTTAAAGAAAAGTTTAATAAAGGGGCTATAAAAAGCATCAAGATTAAACTAGCATAGAGCTTATATAAATCATAACTAAAAATCTACACATCAAACTCATGCCAACTTTGGTCACAAATCTAAACATGCCATAAAGAGCAACATATCTAAAATTCAACTCCAAATCATGTGTATATTCTAAACTATACTAAAAACACCTAAAACTGAGTTTGAATTTTTAATTCAGAAACTACACAGAAAAACCCTATACATGCTTTCTAGAAAAGGTAGAATTCTTCACTGGGAACCCAACAAAATTAGATTTGCATTTTTCTGATTTTTCTACGATTTTTCATGAATTTTCTAAGTTGCAGCCGAAACAACTTTATTACAACCAGGTCCCTCGATATTGCAGGTAGGCCCCTAAAACGAAAACTTGCAATGGTCCCTGGCGCGACCAGCAATGGAGATGGCCGGATTCCGGCGAGGGGAAGGCCGGGCTTGGCCGGAAAAGGGCGGGGAAGTGGTATAGGCTCACCTAGGGTCCCATTTGAGGCAGTCCGCAGGTCGGAGGATGCTCTGGCGATGGAGAACAGCGGCGCGGTGGATCTGAGGCCGCCTCAGCCTCTGCTCCGGCGTGCGTGCTCGCAATGGAGGCGAGCTGGTGGCCGGGGATGGTGAAGTGGAGCAGTGGGGCGGCTCAGGTGAGGTCCTGGGATGGTGGTGGCAAGCGGAGGGTGGAGCTCCTCTGCAGCGCGGCAATGGCATCCGCCGAACAGAGGTGACGACCATGCGACTCGGTTCGTTTCGCTGCAAATGAGGAAGGGAAAACGAGGAGGTGGCGGGCAGGAGGACTCCAACTCGCAGGCTGGACTAGCTAGCGCGGACAGCTGCCCGGCAACAACGCGACGCGCGGAGGCGGAGCAGTGTCGGCGGCTCACGGCGGCGCGTGGCGCGCCGCGGCGTTGGACCCGGTCGGTCCCGCCTTCCCGGGCAGCGCCGCGGCCTCGGCCTTGAGTCCCCAGTGCGCGGGTCCACAAGAAGGGTCGCGAGGCGTCCGTACATGGAGGGTGTGGGCCAGCGGCGGCGCGGCATTTAGCTCTTTTCAAAAATGCGAGACACAAATTTCTTGAATAGAACTTGAGAATCTCCAAAAATAAAAGTTGTAGAGCAACTATAGGGCTACCACTTTTACAAAGGGTGACCTATGTTTTGGTGATTCATTTGACGGGAAAAACTTGGCGAAGTTGCAGATTTTCCACGGCCCCGATCACTGACTTCAACTCGATTTTTGGCCAATTTACACTCAAAATTTGAATGTCCGCCAATTATGAAAGTTGTGTTCCCAGAAACAACGAAGAACTTTTATATTCGCAGAATTTAAAGTTCTATAGTAAAATTTGGAGAACGCGCAAGAACACCATTTCAGCCTTCTAGAACTCTCAGGGGTTTGACTAGATTTTTGAGATGTTGACCAAGGGTTTATTTGCAAAGGTGATCAAAACTAAACTAAGCATGCTTTGGGACTAATCACACTTAATTAACAAATCTAATTCACGTGCTTATGCTAATTAAACACCAGGGGTGTTACAGCCTACCCCCTTAAAAAAATCTCGTCCCGAGATTCGACACAAGATTAGAGGAAAACCTCTTGGGGAGATGTCAGGTTTCATGAGGAAACCACAGAGAAGAGATAAACTCTTCCATATCTAAATCTCAAAGATGATAAAAGGTACATGGGCTGTCTCACACATCATCAATGTCGTTCGTGAGGAAGCGGGTGATGAATGTACACATGAAAAGCTAAAACCATCAAGAACCGGAACGCAAAGCAGACGTACAGTCCTACTAGAGTCCAGCATACGGAATCAAACATCTCCAGAAAACTAGCTATATTTGGCAGCATCGGGTTGGATCCTTCTTGTGGCCTTCTTCTAAACTTCTTCTTTGGGTCACTCAGGAGATGATGGAAAGCCTTCTTGACGCTGAATGTCGCAAATGATGAAGATGGTTGGCGTGAGCGCCGAAGGAGCAGCCGGATGAAAAAGATGGTGATGGAGGTTTAAAGCTCGAGTGGAGGTCTGGCTCATAAGTGGTAGAAAACGACGAGCGATACTCTCCTTTTATCGAGGGTCGCCATGGTGCAACAGCGGTGGCATACCACCCACTTGTGGTAGGATTGGCGGAGGGTTTGGAGCGATGGCTGCTACGGTGAGGGTGACAGAGTGATAGACGACACGAGGCAGGTGGAGCACAGATAGGTAGGCGGTCAACGGGTCGTGGTGCAAGAAATGAGATGAGAAAAACATCTATGGTTGAGAACTCTCTGTATTTTCTTTGATGAGATCATAGTCCTGAATTTATGATGATTGGATCAGTTTCCCCAGTAGGACCAAAAATCCAGTTATGGCCGTTTCTTAGAAACTCCATAACAATATGTCGGAAGAATTTGAAGAACTAGATCATCTCTTTATGATCCCTTTCTTTTGATGCCTAATAAGAATGTTAATTTCTTATGGTATCTACGGAGAACATCCTTCAGTTTCCAAAACAATTTTGGATGAGAAAATAGTTTCTTGAGTTTAACATACTCGGAAAAGAAAGCGAATGGAGTGTTCTGTCTTTAACTCCTTCATTTCGTGCATGGGTCACCTGTTGGGTCAAAAGAGGTGACACTTATCGTAGATGATCGCAGTGATATGGTGACAAGGATGCACGATAGTCGAGGTGCCATTGGCGACATGGCAGCGATGCTGCAGTGATGCATAGGCGGCGATCAGCAGCTTTGACAAAATATGGCAAAGCGACGATGCTGCGTAATGCTGGCATGGCACTGAAAAGGATGGGTTCAATGGCTCAAGAGATTTGACCGTGATTTTGGGGACAAACTAGAAGCGCTTGGTGTATCGTCAATTCAGAATCGGGATTGCATCGAGAAAGCTTATTGAAGGAATTGCCTAAACACTTCCGTCTGAGTAGCCATGAAAATCTCAACGGGTGTCATTTGTGAGGGTGGGGGAGGATCACCACCATTAGGAACACCAGAAGCCCCAGGGGTGTTATGCGCATTATCGGACATCTGGAAATTTGAACTTTCTTTAGATACATATTCAAAGCTTGCTCAACATAATGCAAGTAGAATATGCATACGAAAATTCAAACTATTGAAAATTCAGAATTTAGACATCATAACAGCCCTGAGTATAAAATCCATAACTTTCTGTACAAATGTCATACATTTCTAAATTTTGGTAAGCATGTGTAGAATTTAATAAGCTTCAACTTTGGTATTCAACCCCAGGATAGATTCAACTTTTACAGGGGTCGAAAAATTAATTTACCAAAGCTCTGTCTAGCAATTTTGACAGCAAACAGAAGCTTACTAAAAATTTGATATTTCTCAATCTACACATGCAAAAATACTGAATTTTGGTGAGCATGACCAACACAAAATTATGAACCATTTTGGTATTCGAGGTTTGCTCTAGATCCCAAAGGAAGGTGACCTAAAAATTTGAATTTCAGAGATCACTAGTTCTGAAATTCAGCAGGACAGAGACCTAATGTTTTGGGCATAACTCCCAACCTAAAAATGTAGTGACCTTGAGATTTCCACAGGAGGTAGATACATACCTAAGGAGCATTGTTGGTATTCAAAGGTCGAACCAATTCAGATTGGAAAAGGATCTAACTGATCGATTTTTAGAGTGCTGTTGCCCAGAAATTTTCAGCTGGACTGAGCTTCACTAAAAAGATCATATCTCAAAAATTAAGAACCCTATGACCATGAGATTTTGACAGCACAAAATAGGCTATAAATGGAACATTTTTGGTATAGATTATCTAGGCAAAATCTATTTGGAACAAGGTGTAAAAATTCGAATTTTCAGTCTTAACATCATTTTGACAGAAATTCCAGCATGACCTAGGTTTAGTGATTTGAGCATAGCTTCAGTTTTATTCAACCTAAAATCATGAAAAATTCATGGAAGAATCTTAACTAGCTGATGAGCAATTTTCCTAAAGATAACTTAGCCAAAAACGTTCTAGATCATCCTTAGAAAAATTAGGACAGCAACTAGACATACTTTGATCACATCACATAATTTACCAAACTAGCATGAATGGTCCTTAAGAACTATAAGTTCAACTTTTAGATCACATAAAAGGTGTATTAGGATCATTTTTAGTTTTGGTAGCTTTTAACATGATGCAAAAGCGTTCTGTACGTCCTCACCAAGCATTTAAGCTTAAAATCGAAGTTAGTGCCGGTGGCAAGGCATATATACGCCTCTCCCTATAATAGCTAGTCGAAAACTATTCGTTTCTTAATTACCGTACCTAACAACCGTGGTTAGTGTACCTGCAGAAAATCACAGAACATTCAGAACCTTTCGTGCCAGCACTCACGAAAGCGTCCACATACATTACCGTTCACTATAGAAATGGCATCCATGCATAAAGCCGCTGCATGGACAGCGTCCTATTTAAGACTCTGACGCGACGTGAGTGCCCATTGGAATAGGCCTCACTCATCCCTCACGGACTTTCCCGTGGTACCATCACGTATGACAAAACGTGACGAGACGCAGACGCGACGTGGCACCCATTGGAATAGGTCTCACTAGTTCCTCACAGGACTTCCCTGTGGTACCACCACGTATGGCAAAACGTGATGAACTAGTATGGTTGTGCAAGAAAGTAAGTTTTGAAAGGAATAAAATGTGCTAGAAGTCAGTTTAGATACACCATAGAGTACTAGCCACCTGAAAGAACCCAAAAATTCCCTCTAGAGCCTCTCGGACTAGTTTAAACCTTAACGTCCTACGCACTTAGCAAAATTCTTATTCTTGGCAAATTTTATTCCAAAAACAAGTTATTAAGGTATTATTAATACTCTGGTGCATATCATCACTTTGGTACCAGCTGTGACAGAACCGCCCAAAATAATTCCGTATTATCGCCTAAGCCGGTCCACGTGGCCATTAAGCAATAATAAAGAAGTATTTTGTCGCCTTTGCCGGGCCATGCCCGGTGAATCACTTACAACAGGATCGCTGATATGCACAAAGCCCACGCGAAGGTGGGACCAGAGTACACGTTTAACATTTCACAAAAGTCCACAAGTTCACATTATTACAAACCAAGTTTTCATACATGAAAGTAAAGGTGATTCAGAGTTCAAACAGCGGAAATAAAACTAAACGCGGGATACACATAGGAGGCCATCCATAGAGTATCACTCCTCATCACCCTGCTCCCACTCAAGCTCCCAACCATCCGAATGTAACCGGGCCGGATATGGGGTTACCAAAACCACAAATTAAGCAAGGCTGAGTATACTAATACTCAGCAAGACTTACCCGACAAAAAGAAAGTACAACTAGACATGCAAGACTTTTTGGCTGGTGGGTTTGTTTTGCCAAAAGAGACTAAGAGTTGATCCTTAATTTCAAATTTTAGCTCATATTCTAACATGTTAACCATTCTAGGTGAGCACCTGTACTAAACAAGCATGTTGTGCAAACAATATTAAACAGACAATAATATTAATCCAACTATTCCATAAATACATGGGGTAGCCAGTGGTCAAGCCGACTCAGATAACGGCGAGTGACCGACGATCGATCGATTTATATCCTTGCAAGGTAAACCCAAGATACACGGAAGAAGGTAGACCCCAAGAAATCAAATAAAAGCGAATGCGGGGTCTACCCCGACCAGGCGGTTCCCGTCATTCCCCCGATTAGGGACAGGCGTTACAGTCCTAAGTACAAGGTTACTGGAAAGCCCTCACACGGCACGTCCAGACTCACACTTGCACTACCGGGATCAAACTGGGAGAAGCAGCCCAAGAGTAGTAGCGATAAAGTCCCCACACGGGTTCATTAGGTACTAGGCTTACCGGTCCCATTCCCGACAAGCACTTGGTACGTTCAATAGCTTAAACCAGCACAATGCTACTCGGTCGAGACCGAACCCATTGCTCTTACCACATGAGCGAGTCATTTTAACCAACTTATGATTCCAACATAATTAACCTATATCTCGCGAGCAATGAGTCATTACTCGACTTGTACCGTGTCCTTAAAGTATGGCACTAGCATCCTAACATACTAGTAAAAGAGCATAGGAGTCCTAAGGATCATACATCTAGGTTTCAAACAACTCCTGAAACTTAAATGCACAAAGTGAAACATAAATACTGAAATGTAAAAGGGTATGAGCTTTTAATCCAAAAAGGTTATATGTGACTCCGGTGCTTGCCTTCCTCTGACTCAACACTAGCCTTGGGCTCTTCTGGACTTTGGTACAGGTCTTGCTGCACACTAGTTTGGTTCACCTCTCCACTAGCTGCTCGCTCCTCCTCCTGAGTGAGTGTGTACGTCCCGTCCGGTAAATCTACACGTCACATGCATATGCATTAGATTATGGTGAGGGTGGGAGAATTACCACCAACCCAACTCTTGTTGGCCATATTCATCTAAATATTATTATTTTCTCACAAAAATTATTAGGGTGGTGTGATGATGAACTAAACACTATTTTGATGGTGATTGTGTACATATTTAAACATAAGTAAATTAAATAACTTTAAAAACAGTAAGGGGTGTGTTGAAAATTCAAAAACAGAAACATGACATGCTTTCACAATTTAACACCTTAATAGCCATTTCTTTATTTAATTAATTAAAACAAGCCTTACAACCATAATTCCATATTAAATCAAAAACACCTCAAATGAGCCTAAGCTTTTGCGCACAGCAACATATGCCTATTTTAAGCTCACAAACCAAAATCTAGCTTAAGATCATTTATAAATTAATTTATATGCAAAAGACAAATTTCAGCCTAGCATAACACAAATAAATCTTAAGCTCTTTTTGGTCTCAACTTTCTACTACAAGTGATACATGTCAAATCTAAGCCTCTGGCCAAGGCATGAATGCAGATTCAAATTATTTTTGAAATTTTGAATTTAAACTCCTACACAAGATTAAATCCAAAACACATACCAAAACACATCCTAAAATCATATCCAACCTACCAGAAGTACTATTCATCAAGACAAAGCCCTAGGGTGCACTGGTGCTTAAAGAAAAGTTTAATAAAGGGGCTATAAAAAGCATCAAGATTAAACTAGGATAGAGCTTATATAAATCATAACTAAAAATCTACACATCAAACTCATGCCAACTTTGGTCACAAATCTAAACATGCCATAAAAAGCAACATATCCAAAATTCAACTCCAAATCATGTGTATATTCTAAACTATACTAAAAACACCTAAAACTAAGTTTGAATTTTTAATTCAAAAACTACACAGAAAAACCCTATACATGCTTTCTAGAAAAGGTAGAATTCTTCACCGGGAACCCAACAAAATTAGATTTGCATTTTTCAGATTTTTCTACGATTTTTAATGAATTTTCTAATTTGCAGCTGAAACAACCTTATTACAACCAGGTCCCTGGATATTGCAGGTAGGCCCCTAAAATGAAAACTTGCAATGGTCCCTGGCGTGACCAGCAACGGAGATGGCCGGATTCCGGCGAGGGGAAGGCCGGGCTTGGCCGGGAAAGGGCGGGGAAGTGGTGTAGGCTCACCTAGGGTCCCATGAGGTCGGAGGATGCTCGGCGATGGAGAACGGGCGAGTGGATCTCGAGGCCGCCTCGGCCTGCCTCCTCGCGTGCGTGCTCGCAATGGAGGCGAGCTGGTGGCCGGGAGGGTGAAGTGGAGCGTGGGGCGTGAGGTGAGGTCCTGGGACGGTGGTGGCAAGCGGAGGGTGGAGCTCCTCTGCAGCGCGGCAATGGCGTCCACCGAACAGAGGTGACGACCATGCGACTCGGTTGGTTTCTACCGCAAATGAGGAAGGGAAACGAGGAGGTGGCGGGCGGAGGACTCCAACTCGCGGTGGACCACTAAGCGCGGACAGCTGCCCGACAGCGGCAACGCAGGCGGCGGAGGCGAGTACGGTGTCGGCGGCTCTGCGCGGCGCGTGGCGCACGGCGTTGGACCGGTCAGGTCCGCCTTCCAGCACGGCGCGGGCCTCTGACCTTGGAGTCCCCACGGTGCGCGGGTCCACAGCAAGGGTCGCGAGGCGTCCGTGCACCGGAGGGTGTGGACGGCGACGCGTGGCGCGGCTGCGCACACGCGAGGCTGGCGTGTGCCAGCGCCGGCAACCGTTTTGATTTCATTTAGCTCTTTTCAAAAATGCGAGACACAAATTTCTTGAATAGAACTTGAAAATCTCCAAAAATAAATGTTGTAGAGCAACTATAGGGCTACCACTTTTACAAAGGGTGACCTATGTTTTGGTGATTCATTTGACGGGAAAAACTTGGCGAAGTTGCAGATTTTCCACGGCCCCGATTTACTGTTCACATGGACTTCAACTCGATTTTTGGCCAATTTACACTCAAAATTTGAATGTTCGCCAATTATGAAAGTTGTGTTTCCGGAAACAATGATGAACTTTTATATTCGCAGAATTTGAAGTTCTATAGTGAAATTTGGAGAACGCGCAAGAACACCATTTCAGCCTTCTAGAACTCTCAGGGGTTTGACTGGATTTTTGAGATGTTGACCAAGGGTTTATTTGCAAAGGTGATCAAAACTAAACTAAGCATGCTTTGGGACTAATCACACTTAATTAACAAATCTAATTCATGTGCTTATGCTAATTAAACACCAGGGGTGTTACACACAGTGTCCTTTAATTCTGCATTTTGTAGATGCGGCAGCGGATGAAGACTCCGCTGGAGTCCGTGTAAGAGCAATGAGCAAAGGTTCGCAACTACCTGCACGAGCTGGGTCAAACATTGGTTATATAAATGATGAATAAATTTTAAGTCATCGAGTTTAGAAATGTGATAATCATATCAATTTAGATTTGTTTTGAAAATCATTTTCATAAAAATATACATATATAACTTTTAAAAATTTTTATAAAAAAGAGAAGTCAAAGTTGTGTTTTGTAGACCGTGTCGCTGTCTTAAACGACTTCTTTTACCAGACTGGAGGGAGTATATATAAGTGGCTGCAAGCCTGAAAGGTAACGGAGAAGAGACGAGAGGGCATGAGAAATATAATTGATGAATACGTGATGTGCATCTTTGCATGTGTTCTTGTAATGTACACATAGGCTTGGAAGGCATTAGGAAAGGATCTTGCCGATGCACATACAACCGAGGCTCAAACTTTTGGAGACATGCTCAAGCTCAAAGGATCAAAAGCAGAGACAGGAACATCAGGAGAGAACAAAAGTTTATTTATGTCCATGTGCTTATCGAAACTCTCTCGCAAATCTCTTAATCCCAGAAGGTAATGGTCAGGTCAGAGAGTGCCCAAGCTAAGGGTGGTTGAGAGCGAGCAAGCTCAGAGTGGTAAAAAACATGTTTGTCCTCTGTCCGGAGTATTATAATGTACAGCATCAATAATGTTCTGTTGCACTTGCGTATAATTAAAATTTGGACTATCAAGTTCATTTTCTATGGTAAGTTCTGTAGTATTTATCTTTTGATCATAACATCCCATGAGCTAGGTCATCATGAGACGCCACCTAAAGTAAATTCAGCTAACTCCACCTTTATAAGTTAAAAAAATGAACCAAAAAACTTACACAATACCTACTCATTTGTTTCGTCTCATGTGCTACTATTTGTACGTGCTAGCATGTTTCCTGGCAGTGAAATATGTACAATACCTACTCAACGATAATTCATCCAAAATATTATAGCATGTGCTTCATGACTCCTACTGTATCAGTTTATTATGAACCCTTTGACTCACCATCCTATTTGGTATATATAAGTGTCTCATGGAATAGATGGAAATGAAAAGACACGTAAGAGATTTTTCTTCAAGGGAGCAGATCTTACAGCTGGGTATTTTTGTTGAGATCTTATTAGAACACTTGAGTCCAATATGCTTATTAATTGATAGGAAAGAATATCGGCCATACCCAAACCACTCTGGTGGATTTTTGTTGGCTATGCTTACTCGTTTCAACTAATCAATAGGCCAAGGTACCATCGACAGCTTGCATACACACATCATAACACCAACAATAATGATATATATGAATAATGATATATATGACAGTAATGAAACAACACTCACAACACAACATAGGACAGTCTAGTTATCACTTCATTATAAACCACTGCGATGCATTTCCCACTGACATTATGTGGCCATCAGAATTAAAGTATGCTAACAGGTCCAAAGCATAACTGTCGATCTGGTACATTCAAAGTATAGCAGAATTAAAGTATGCATTAATCCTCAATGCTTTTCATGAATTTACAATGCAAAATCTGGAGCACCAGGAACATGAATATGAATTTCAACAGTTCCGTTAGCAACAATTTATTCAAACAGATTAATTTGGAGCAACAAAATCCATCATCAAATCCAGAGTCAATCAATTAAAAATGAACCCTTAAGGCATGCTGTACATGGTGCACTGCACACAGTGTAGCAGAGCTGGAATTGGAAAGCACAAGCATTGAGTTACCATTTTTGTCTTCTTGTTGGAGCTGCCGATGTTGTTCCTGGGAGTGGGCGGTCCGGTGCCTGGTGGCACCTTGCCCTCCCCCCTCGGCCAACTAGAGCTGCAGCCACTACTGATTCCGCCATCACCGGACCCGCTGTTGATGTGTCACAGCCTCCGCTGCCGGAGCCACGGCCATGACCATGCCCAGCCTCAGCGACTGGCTCTTCCCTTCCCCTTCCCCTTCCCCCATTATCTCCCTCCATTTGGCCTCCTTTGCACGAACAACACGTCCACACGCCTTCGTCAGAGCCCGAAGCCACCGGCACCGTCGTCTAGGTCCGAGAGGAGGTCAAGATGGAGGGGATCGATTCGTGGATGCAGTCTGCCGCCGTCCGCTCGGTTCCAGAGGGAGGGAGGGTGGGGGTGGGCTGTGGGCTCAGCCACTCTGTTGTTGTTTGGGCTGGAGCACTGGTTGGGCCTTCGTCATCCTGGACTTGATGACCAAACTCTAGCTACCCTTAGCGCCTGGCGGCCGAGCGGCTACCGGAGATCTTCGGGACCCGCGGTCGGAGCTCTTGGAGACGACAGGGGATACTCTAGCAACAGCAGCGGTAGCTGGGAGGCCGCCCCAGCCCGCCTACTGTGTCAGAGTGTTCAGCAGGAGTTTGTACTAATCACAAATGGGACCCACCCACTCCCCTCTGCTATTCGTACCACCATATATGTGCATATATTTAACAGCCCAATTAAACTCGCAGCATGATACGGTAGTATGTTTCTCGACCAAATTCGTGGCTGCTGGGTGGGTAGTAGAAGAGAGCCAAGACCACAGACTGACACGTATGGTATCAACAACTATAGGATTGGGAAACATTAGGAAATGGGGCCTGTCATAAAAAAAGTGGTACTCGCATGAGAACATGCAGCAATGTACCCAGGCCAAATAACGATACATGCATAACAGAATGTAATGGTCTTTTTGTCTTGTTTGTAACTCCTTTGTTGGTGTGGGGTCATCTTTCTTTCTTTGTAGGTCGCTTTGTTGGTCTTTTGTTTGTGCACTTCGGATCTCTCCCAAAGTCACTTCTTTGTATTTCAATTCTCTTCTCTTAATGAAAAACGTGCTTTGCACGTCTTAAAAAAAATTGTTTGTAACACTTTTTACTAGAAAAAACTGCCTCCACTATGGAGCAGATGTCCCGATGGGTAGTAACCTTGTGGGGATTTTAGTACTGGGTGCATGAGTTCGATCGTGGCCTTAACATGCTACTTGGGTGGTAAATCATGCATCAGCGGTAACCTGAGAAGACATTTCTCGGCCCACGAATGACCTCACCGCTGGATTCACATTCACAGCCGACCGGAGGAGAGTTGTCACAGGACAACGATGACTTGATAGCAATTGAACAGCTTGAGGCAGATATCCTCTTTTGCTCGATGTATTTACTAATCAGAAATAGGACACACCTACTCTCTTTTGCTCGACGTATCACGCTCATGTCTGTTGTGCTATATCCTTATAACCAGACACACATCCACGCCCACTGTCGGAGCCAGGAGTTGTGCATGAGTAAGTAATCATAAATATTGATTGTATTGTCATCAGATTTCGACCATATAGCATCCGCGTAACTGTGACTATTTACTCATGCATTGATTGGATTGAATAAATAATCATAGTTATGACTACTCCATATAGCATCCGCATTCGATTGCGTTGATTTTAGAGACCACGATACTATAGTGGTGAATTACCATGCGATGTCTCCTATTGATAAAGGGATTGATGGCACATCAGCTTGGAGGCGCAAGTGGAGTTCACTCACACCAAACTTTTGCTGTGCAGTGTGAAGCCTGGACTAAGATTGGTGAAAGATAATAACATAATACTTCTATCAGTGCCCTGCTAACTGTGGCAATTAGAGATCTGCAACAACACATGAATGGCTTGCTTGCTATGAGAATTTCTAAGAAAGTTTATACGGATAACTGCCGCATGTTCTTTAATTTATGGAAAAGTCCAAATTATTGTTCTCAAGTATAGCTAAAGTCCGGATGAAGTCTGAACTATTTCTTAATTTAGTTTACCCCCTAATTAAATTATACCATTTGGTTCAATTTTACCCTAATGCAATGTCTTTTTTTTGTTTTCCTCCATTCATGAGTGGAGTCTTAAGTTAAAATTTTGTAAGATGGAAAACATGGCTCAGCCATGAGACCTACATACCCTGAATGAATTAATGAAGAAATTAAGCCGTACTGCTTGTTCTTAAAATTTCTCAGAATTTTAGCTGATGTATATGTTCTTTAACTTACTGTACTTACGTGAAAGATTATTGCATCACTTTTGTTAAGCATGGAGATATACTTGAATTTTAGCTGATGTATATGTTCTTTAATCTTTAACTTACTGCACTGAGGTGAAAGATTATGGCATCACTTTTGTTAAGCATGGAGATATACTTCATGTGTGTTCAGGAATATTTACTAATCAGAAATAGGACACACCTACTCTTTTTTTCTCGACGTATCACCGATGTCTCTTGTCCTATACTCTCATCTATGGCTTATATCACTATAAGAGGCTGAACTTGCATGTTGCAGATGACTGGATAGTAGAAGCTTATTAGAAGAGAGGCTAGGAGAACCATAGTACCATGCTCCTGGCCGGAGTACTAGTAGATAGAGACAACATGGGATTGGGAAACATGAGGAAATGGAATTTCAACTTGAAGGGGAGCGATTGCGAGCTGTGTAGACACACGCAAACTGATTGAAATAGTCCCTTCTTCCAGCAGAGGTACCATACTCACATCTGTATCCCGTGGCGGACTTTAAACCATTCACGCATGCATAAAGTATTCATAGAATAAATACCAATATATTCTTGATCTACAAAAGAAAAAAAATGCTATTAACAATGAGATGATAAACTAACCATTTTTAATTTTTGTGAGGACAATTCAATCTTCATTTAATTTTGGGTGACTTTAAAGTAGATATTGTTAAAGTATTCATGAATCATTGCAACCTCTTTCTTAATGTCAATGCATACAAACCTAAACTTATAGCTGGTGTTGGGGAATTGGGTAAAAACCTTTCACCCTCGGAACCTCGGAAATGTCAAGACTCTAAGGAGTTCGTGAAAGCAGGCAGAGAAGACCCAAGTGAAAATGTCATTTTCATGATTTCCAAAAAGAGTTCGCTAATCCTCTAACCATGGGCGAAACAATCGCCGAATAACCATGAATTCGCAGGTCTGACTGTTTATTTTAGGACATGAGAGATTTCGGGAATCGTTGCTGATTCGGGAAGCTTTGTGATGGAAGCTGAACGTCTCCATGAGGACGGAAGGCTCCATTGCGCCTCCGGACTTTTGCAGTTCGGGAAAGTTCAACTGGCGAAGGTTTGGCGGCAAGGCGCGAAACTGTCACTGCGATTCTCCGCAAGAGCAGGGTGAAGATCATGAATGAACCAAGTCAAAGGAGCGGTGTCAAAAGTCCGGGTTCAAGGTGTGAACGAGTGGCTGGCTTGTAAATGTATGAAATTAGTTCCGCAAATCACGGGATGTAAAAGACATTCATGTACATGTTCACACCAGGAATATTCTTTAGATTCTAGGGTAGTCTCGGAATGTAAAAGGCCCTTCGTCTCCCTATAAAAGGGGGCTCAAGGGCACGTGTAAAGGGGTTCACAACTTTTGAGGCGAGTACAGACTTTCGGGGATTCCTTGTCCCCTCTCTCGTTCTTACATTTGTGCGTTCGTTCGGGAATCTTGTGTTCGAGGACCCCATCTGATTTTCGGACAAACAACTCACGATGCCTGCACAAAAGAAGTCCAAGAAGAATGCACCTACCGAAGCTAACCAGGAAGATCATCACACCGAAGAAGACAATGGAAACTCTCTCACCGCTGAACCTTCACAGATCTCAGACCAAGAGAGGAGGGCAAAACTCGAAGCTCTCCAGAAGGCACGGTCTGAGAAAACAGCGCACACTCTGGAACCATTTACTGAAGAAGAAGCTGATGAGGAAGATGACCAGGTTGTTGATAGAGAACTAGAAAGAGTGCACCAGAAAGTACTGTTGCTTCAGAAAGAGAAAGAAAGATTTGCGAATCAACTGGAAGCAAAAAGAAGAGCTTCGGAGAAACTGGAGAAGCTCAGCCAGGCAAAAGAACAAATAGAAAGAATGCAAAAAGAGATTGATGAAATGAAAGAGCAAGAAAACAGCTCATTATGGCGCGATTCGCCACTTCAGAATTCTGGTCAGAACAAAAGAACTTCAAGAGAAAACTTCTTCGCGGGTAACGGAATCTCGCAGTTCGCAGATCCAGATTCACCACTCTCACTTGGGTTGCAAACAGCACCATGGCCACCAAAGTTCAAACCAGTCTCTCTCCTGAAATACAATGGGTATGGAAACTCTAGACAGTTCCTCATGAGCTATGAAGCAGCTGTGAATTCAGCAGGAGGAGATGATGTCGCACTGGCCAAATCCTTCATCATTGCTTGCGAAGGCCCTGTCCTCAACTGGTACTCTCTGTTACCACCACACTCAATCTGTAGTTGGATTGATCTCAAGACAAAGTTCATCCAAGCTTTCCAGATATTTCATGAAACTGCGGCAAAATCATCAGACCTGTACAATTGCAAGCAAAAAGATAGAGAGCCATTGCAGAACTTCGTAAGAAGATTCATGCAGCAAAGATCTCGATCCGGAAGCGAGATGACAAGACAACAATACAAGCACGATCAAAGGTCCGACTCCGGGACCAATACCGCACTTGACCCGAAAGGAGCCTAAGAGTATTGACGAACTCTTTCACGAACTGGAAGAATACATCAAGTCCGATGAAGATCATTGAAGAAAAGTTGCTGAGCGAAATCAAGCAAGGCAAGGCAATAGAGGAACAGCATGGAGATCTCATTCTCAAAGCCCACGAAACATCAACAATGTGGAAAATCCTCGAGTTCAACCAGATGACGATCGAGCACAAGAGGAGGTTTTGCATCAAGAGGAAGAGGAAGGGGAAGAGGACCCCCGAAAGTTCAGAACCATGATCCAAGAGACCCATACTTCTACTACCGATATCATGGAAGAGGCCATAGCAAGGCGTGCCTGTAAAACCAAAAGAACATAGCAAGAATCTAACAAGAGAAAACCATGATGAGTATCGCCTCCACGATGCCGAACCAATTCCGTCCAAACTTCTGGCAAACACAATTCATGGGTCCTCAACCAAGTCGATCCTCAATTCAGCGGCCAGAAAGCGATCATCCCGGCAGCCTTCCCAACATTCTATCCTCGGCCTCGTGCAATTCAAACCATTCAGCAACCACAACCAATTCAAGAGATGTTGCCGCCACCACCCGACAATTCATCAAGACCAGAGTCGAGTTCGAGAGGCCACAATCCGAAAGCATTACCTTCCTTCGGAACCATCATGCCTATAACAGGAGGTTCAGCCATGGAGTTCGAGACAAAAAGACAAAGAAACAATTACTTCAGATCTGTGAACACAGTGATCAATGACGGTCCAGCAGCGCGACCAGAATGGGCCAAAGTGCCGATAACATTCACTGAACAAGATTTCAGATTGAAGTCAATAGACCACAACGATGCCATGGTCATCGAGGTGAACATAGCCGGATGGGTTATCGGAAAAGTTCTGGTGGATAATGGAAGTTCGGCAGATATATTATTCATGAAAACTTTCGAGAAGATGAGCTTGAGTCCACACATGCTGCAGCCACCAGAATACCCGCTGCTGGGTTTCGGAGGAAAACCAATCAAGCCAGCAGGAAAAATAGCTTTGCCCGTATCCTTTGGAGATCTTCACAATGCCAGAACCAAAACTCTCACTTTCGACGTGGTCGACATGTACCACCCATACCTCGCGATTTTCGGCAGAGGATTCATTAACAAGTTCGATGCTGTGATAAGGCAACAATTCCTATGCATGAAAATCCCGGCACCGAAAGGAGTCATCACCGTATTCGGTGATCAGCAAGAGGCCCGAAACATTGAAAAGGGCCACACACCAGGTCAAACCAACGTGCATCACCTGAATTCTGCTGAAGAAAAGAAAGAGCCATATGTTGATGCTAAGAGAGATAAAGAAAAATTGAAATAGCTGCTGATGGCGAAACAAAGAAAGTATATCTAGATGATATGCCAGACAGAGCAGTCGTGATAGGGGCTCATCTCAGTCCCGAAGAAGAGAAAGAACTTACCCAATTCCTGAACAAGAACAAAGATGTTTCCGCTTGGTCAGCCAAAGACCTGCAAGGTGTCGATAGGGATATCATTGAGCATGCCCTAGACACAGATGAGAAAATAACCCCGAAAAAGCAGAAACTCAGGAAAATGTTCGAAGAAAAAGTCAAGGTAGTAGAGGCTGAAGTACAGAGGCTTCAGGATGCCAAGGTGATCAGAGAAGTCATGTATCCTATTTGGCTGGCTAACACTGTACCAGTAAAGAAGAAGAATGGGAAGTGGAGAATGTGTGTGGACTTCATAGACTTGAATAAAGCTTGCAAGAAGGATGACTTCCCCTTAGAAAGGGTGGACAAGGTCGTTGATGACGCGCAACAATAAATGCTATCACTCCTGGACATGTTTTCAGGATATCATCAAATAAGGGTGCGAAGAGAAGACGAGGAGAAAACAAGTTTCATCACTCCTTTCGGAACCTTTTGCTTCGTCAGAATGCCGGAGGGTTTAAAAATGCAGGGTGCACATTTTCAAGAATGATAGCAATAGTGCTTCATCCTCAGCTTCGGAGAAATATTCTAGCATATGTCGACGATATAGTCGTCAAAAGCATTCAAAGAAGAGACCATATCAGCGATTTAGCAGAGACTTTTGCGAACCTCAGAGCATCAAATCTTAAGCTAAATCCTGAGAAGTGCATTTTCGGCATTCACAAGGGAAAAGTCTTGGGGTGCTTGGTTTCGACAAAGGGTATCGAGGCAAATCCTGACAAAATCAAGGCTCTAGTTGAAATGCAAGATCCTGTTTCGGTGAAAGATGTACAAGGCATGAGGTAGCGGCGGGGAGGTGGTAGATTCATTCAGTGCTGAGAGAGCTTGCCCTTCTTCCAAGTTCTTAGAAGTTCCAAGAACTTTTAGTGGTCCGAATCTCAGAAGCAAGCCTTCCAAGAACTCAAAGACTACTTGTCAAACATGACCAAGCTATGCCCTCCAGAGCCAAAATCGCCACTCCTCCTGTACTTGTCTGCTTCTAATTCAGTTGTGAGCACTGTGCTAGTGCAAGAGAAAGAGGAAGAAGGAAAATTGAAACAAATTCCAGTTTACTTCGCTTCCGAAGCTCTTTCGGGATCCAAGCTCTTTTACTCTGAATTAGAGAAGATAGCATATGCAGTCATTATGGCAGCTAGAAAATTAAGGCATTACTTTGAAGGTGGCAGCGGAAGTGTTTGGCGTGAGTAGGGGAGGCAAGCAGGAGGCGAAAGACACTTGGTGGTGGAATGAGGAGGTGCAAAAGGCTATTAAGGAAAAGAAGGAGTGTTTCAAGCGACTCCACCTCGACAAGAGTGCAGCCAACATCGAGAGCTATAAAATAGCAAAGAGGGCTGCAAAGCGAGCTGTGAGTGTAGCCAAGGGCTAGGCGTACGATGACCTTTATCGCCAGGCACTGAAGGAAGGGAGAAGGACATTTTCCGGTTGGCAAGGATCCGAGAGAGGAAGACAAGAGACATCAACCAAATCAAATGCATCAAGGATGGGAGAGACCAACTGCTGGTGAGGGATGAGGAGATCAAGGACAGATGGCGGGAGTACTTTGATAGGTTGTTTAATGGGGAGGATGAGAATCCTACTATTGAGTTGGATGACTCTTTGATGACACCAACGTGCGTTTGTGTGAGGAGAATTCAGAGGCGTAGATTGAGGAGGCTTTGAAGAGGATGAAGAGAGGTAAAGTGGTGGGCCCCGATGGCATCCCCATTGAGGTGTGGAGATGTTTGGGTGCTAGAGCCATAGTTTGGCTAGCAAAGCTTTTTAACCTCATTTTTCGAGAAAACAAGACGCCTGAGGAATGGAGGAGGAGTATATTAGTGCCGATCTTCAAGAACAAGGAGATGTTCAAAGTTGCACTAATTATCGAGGGATTGTCGATGAGCCATACGATGAAGCTTTGGGAGAGGGTTATCGAGCATCGCCTTAGGAGAGCGACAAGCGTGACCCAAAACCTATTTGGGTTCATGCCTGGAAGGTCGACTATGGAGGCGATTTTCTTGCTCTGACAGTTGATGGAGAGGTATAGGGAGCGTAAGAAGGACTTGCACATGGTCTTTATTGACCTCGAGAAGGCGTATAACAAAGTACCAAGGAATACCATGTGGTGGGCCTTGGAAAAACACAAAGTCCCAACTAAGTACATTACCCTTATCAAGGATATGTACAAGGATGTGGTGACGGTGTGCATACATGCGGTGGTGACACTAGTGACTTTCCAATTAAAATAGGACTACATCAGGGGTCAGCTTTGAGCCCTTATTTATTTGCTTTGGTGATGGATGAGGTCACAAGGGACATCCAATGTAGTATCCCATGGTGTATGCTCTTTCGATGATGTGGTGCTAGTTGACGAGACTAGGGCGGGGTTAATGGGAAGCTTGAGCTGTGGAAGGACGCTTTAGAGTCGAAAGGTTTCGAATCAGCGGGACCAAGACCGAGTACGTGATGTGCGATTTCAGCATGACTGGACATGAAGATGGAGTTGTGAGCCTCGACGGACAAGTGGTGGCCAAGAAAAAGACCTTTAGGTATTTGGGATCGATGCTACAGAAGGATGGTGCCATTGATGAGGATGTTAGGCACAGGATTTCAGCCGGTTGGCTGAAATGGCGCCAAGCTTCTGGCATCCTCTGTGACAAGAAGGTGCCCCAAAAGCTAAAAGGTAAGTTCTATAGAATGGCGATTCGCCCGGCGATGTTATACGGTGCTGAATGTTGGCCTACAAAGAGATGACATGTCCAACAACTGAGTGTCATTGAGATGCGTATGTTGCGTTGGATTTGTGGGCATACAAGAAGAGATAGAGTCCGAAACGAAGACATTCGGGATAGAGTTGGGGTGGCACCAATTGAGGAAAAATTGGTCCAACACCAGTTGAGATGGTTTGGTCATGTCCAGAGGAGGCCTCCCGAGGCACCGGTGCGTAGTGGGGTGCTAGGCCGGGTTGGTAGTGTGAGGAGTGGTAGAGGTCGACCTAAACTAACTTGGGATGAGTCGGTCAAGAGAGACCTTAAGGAATGGGACATCCCCAAGGAGTTAGTTATGGATAGAAGTGCTTGGAGACTTGCAATCAATGTGCCTGAAACATGATCTTTTCTTTTTCTTCTGTGCTTTTGTGTTCTTGTGCTTTGTGCTTCTCCTACCCTTGTTTTTGTGGGTTTCATCTCTAGCCTACCCCAACTTGCTTGGGACAAAAGGCTAAGTTGTTGTTGTACTTTGAGGGTCACAGAATAAGAGTTATCACGAATAAACCGCTGAATGATTTGTTCACGAATAAAGAGGCATCGACCCGAATCATTAAGTGGGCTGCTGAACTATCAGAATACACAGTTGACTTCGAGAGAAGAAATGCAATCAAATCGCAAGTCTTGGTAGACTTCGTCGTGGACTGGACATCGCCAACTCATAATCCTGGCGAAGATATAGTCACACCATGGGTGGTACACTGTGATGGGGCCTGGTGTGATAGAGGAATTGGAATTTCAGCAATTGTAACATCTCCAGCAGGAATCGTGATAAGATACGCTGCTCGGCTTGATTTCGCGGATGATGTGCACTCTACGAACAATACAACTGAATACAAGGCTCTGCTTCTAGCCTTGAGAAAGATGAAAGCTCTGGGTCAACAAACCTTTATCATCAAGACAGACTCTAAAGTCATTCAGGAACACATTGAGAAAGTGAGCGAAGCAAGAAATCCAGTTCTGGTGAAATATCTTGAGAAAGTTAGAGAGATGGAAAGGCACTTCAAGGGCTATTCAGTTCAGCATATACCAAGAAATGACAATAACGAAGCAGACAAACTGGCGAAAGCAATGCCCGGAATTTCTAAATCATCAAAGAACCATCCATCAAAGATCCGAAGCCAAAAACTATAAATGTTGTAGAAACTCACGATTGGAGAGCCGAAATCCTGGCATACTTGAGGGGTCACTATGAACCACAAGATGAGTTGGAAGAAAAAAGGCTAAGGCAAAGAGCAAGAGGATACACTGTAGTGAATGGGGAACTTTACAAGTCCGGGGTAACCGAACCATGGCTAAGGTGCATAACCTCCGAAAAGGGTGTAGAACTTCTTAAAGAAATCCATAGCGGATTTTGTGGTGCACACATAGGCACAAGAGCACTGGCAGGCAAAGCAATAAAGCAAGGATTCTTTTGGCCTTCCATAAACTTTGATGCAAAGAAGTTGGTTCAGGAATGTGAAGCATGCCAGAAAATAGCGAATCAACAAAACCTACCATCCATGCCAGTTCACCTAATCCCACCGTCATGGCCTTTGCAAAGGTGGGGAATGGATCTGGTCGGCCCATTGCCAACAGCTCACCAAGGAAAGCGCAAGTTCGCGGTGGCGCTGATTACTTCACCAAGTGGGTGGAGGCAAAGGCATTGGCGAACATCACAACACCAACAATTCAGAAATTCTTCTGGCAAAACATAATTTGCAGATTCGAAGTACCAAGAGAATTAACTGTTGACAACGGAAAATAGTTCGACTGTTATTCTTTCAAGGAATATTGCAAAACTCTGGGCACTCATGTGAAGTTCTCTTCAATCTACCATCCGCAGTCTAATGGGGCTGTTGAAAGAGCAAATGGGCTAATCTTTTCAGGAATCAAGAAGTGTCTATATGATCAGAAGAAAGGCAAGTGAACAGATGAATTACCGAAAGTAATCTGGTCTCACAACACAACAGTGTCAAGAGCAACAGGTTTCACACCATTTCGCTTATTATTCGGCACTGAGGCAATGTCACCAGAAGAAATCAAGAATGAAAGCTTAAGAGTACAGAAAGCAAAAGAAATCAAAGAAGTCGACATGAAGGTAGAAAAAGACATGATCGAGCTAACAATCCTCGAAGCCTAAGATAACATTGAAAAATACCAAAGGGAAACCAAGGTGTGGAAGGATAAGAAAGTCGTCAGGAAAGATATCAAGAGTGGTGACTTAGTGATAAAAAGAAAGAAAAACTGGGAGAATCCCGGGAAACTTCAAGAATCTTGGGAAGGACCCTACATTGCAAAAGAAACTAGCATGCCAGGAGCTTTCCGCTTAACAGACCAAACCGGCGAAGAGCTGCCGCATTCGTGGAATGCAGACAGCCTAAAGAGGTACTACCCTTGAAAATCATGAAAAGTATCTAGATTTATTATTCAGCATTTCTTTTCGCAAGTCTAGATTCCATAAAACTGTAAAACCCAAACCACGGAACTATAAGTGGTTTCGGGAACAAAAACATTTATTTCTTGCATTTAATTTAGAATAAGAAGGACCGTACTCTTTTCCTTGCAAAGGGGGCCCTAAATCAAGGGGCAAGGTTTTTAACGAGGCGGATCCTATGTAAATACTCTTTGTGATATATATGAAAAGAGTCTTCCCCCAAATTATATGTCTTGCAAAATTCCATCGTAAGAAAGAAAAGTTCGTGAAAAGGCTCCGTGATAGCCTGAGTTCCATTGAATGAAAGAAAAGTTTGTGAAAAGGCTCTGTGATAGCCTGAGTTCAATTGAATGAAAGAAAAGTCCGTGAAAAGGCTCCGTTATAGCCAAAATCCAGTCATGAGAAAGAAAAGTTCGCGAAAGGACTCCGTGATAGCCGAGATTAAAGAAGAGAAAGAGAAGTTCTGTGAAAAGGCTCCTTGATAGCCGAAGGCTCCGTGAAATCCTATATCCCACCTTAAAGGGATATCCTACCAAAAGGCCTGAGACAACAACAAGTTGTGTCCTAGATCCCACCTTAAAGGGATATCCTACCGAAAGGCCTGAGACAACAACAAGTTGTGGCCTAGATCCCACCTTAAAAGGGACATCCTACCGAAAGTGCGGGAACAACTGAAGGTTGTGGCCCGTAAAATGCAAATGTATTGGATCATAATTTCCTATGTGAAAAATTATGAAGTAGAAGTTAATGTTTTTTCGATTGCGAGAATAGGCCTGTACAGTACCGAACATACATGAAGAACTATGCGAAGTTTTCCAGGAGATTTTCTCTAGCCGAAAGTCTTATCCCAAGGGCCAAGGGGCTCGGTCATCTACGAAAATTAGTAATCGCACAAAACGGTTGAAGCAACTGAGGGTTGCGATATCAACCTAGGCAGGTATGCCAAGAGGGTACAAGTCCACAAAATTCGTTAAACAAATTTTGTCGACTTGCACTACAACGAAGCGCAAGCTATCATGCAATGAAGGAAAAACAAGAGCAAAACAGAAAGTCACCAATCTTTGGGAATCCATGAAATTTTGCATGAAAACGGCAAGGTGGGAAGGGTGACGTTTTTTCTTAAAAAACGAATTTATTGCCTTAGTTTCATACAAAATTTCATAAAAGTACAGTTACACAGCTTTGAAGAGCTGAAATTTCAGAAAGGAAGTTCAACCACACGGCCTGGTTTACGACCCCTTTCTTTGGCAATGTCACTAGCATAAGCAAAACTACAGTCGCCAGTTATAGGGCTAAGGGCCTCCGTCTTCACGAAGGACGGCGAACTCGAAGCCTTAGAAGAAAGAGCATAACCATCACGTCGAAGAAAAAACCAGCTAAGTTGAAAACTACGCATCGAAAAATACTGACAACATTCAAGCCAAAAATCAGAAAACTTGCATCCTGGATTAGCTTCTTTGTACAACCGCCAAGCTTCACCACTAACTACTTGATCCTCACGATGGATTCGCAGGTATCACATCCTCGCACAGCCCACCTTGCGGGACTGCCGAGTTAAAAATTTACAAGATAAGAGTTTAGAAGGGGGGTCGCAGCCCACAAATATACAAGTTTGTAGTCTTCAACTTCAAAAGCAAATATTCGGACAAGTGTAGTCTCATCCAATGATGTCAACCTTCGGGGAGCTGGTTTGACGATCAGAGCTTTCTTCACCTCCGACATCTTGATCATCGCTGCTGCCGCCGTCGCCACTCGCCTCCCCGAATCCTCTCTCCATCGTCAGTATTATCATCTTCCTCAGATTCAGAAGTTGGTTCTTGAGTTCCCTCAGCCTTGGCGAGCACCTCCTTCTGAATCATCTGAAAAAGAACAAAAGAAGTTGGTAAGTATCAAGAAAATGATGCCTGCAAGGCGCTAGAACTTCAGCAAAGTCTAAAACAGCAACCTCCTCGAGTTTGTCACGTGTAATCTTCTTCGTGAATTCTTTTCCACTCGCATTCCAAAATTCCCTTGCGAATCTAATCTTTACAGCACTGACATCTTCATAGGGACGAATAGTTGAAGTGCTTGCAGCATCTAGAAATCGCGAGAGTGCCCCGTGGAATTTCAGGAGATCGACTCAATCGAAATCATAAAGAAGCTTCAGGAGAGTTTCTACTAAAAAAAGAGCAGCGAAATCGCTAGCTCCTGAGAAAGCATTTGGGAGATCTTGGAACTCCTTCAGCATCCAGTCCATCAAATTAGAAATTTCCTCGCTTTCAGGCAGCGGACTTGGACGGGTGCCAAATTGCTCCAAGGATCCCCTATACTCCTCAAACAGAAGCTTCAAATTTTGCCTAATCGCATCAACATCTTTACTTGAAGTTTCACGCCGTTCAGACAGAGCCTTCTCGAGATCCTGAATCTTCTGTTCTTTTGCGCTCAAAGTCTTCGCGAGATCAGAGTTTTTCGATGAAAGCTCAGCGTTAGTAACACGAAGCTCATCAACAGTTTTTGCGTTCTTGTCAGCTTCCTTGCGAAGATTCTCAATCATTTTTAAGTCATCTTCATGAGTCTTGTTAAGCTTATCAAGATCTTTCTTCGAATCACGAAGAGCGGCTTCAGCAAGACCCTTCTCGTCTTGGCATTTCTTCAAAGAGTCCACTAGCTCTGCGATTCACTTCTCTAGATCAAGACCGAAAGCCTGAGCCTTGTTCAGTTCTCACTTCAGCTTCTTAGATTCGCCAGTAAGCTTCTCAACAAGCTCTTCTTTTTTGAGGAGCCGTTCAGAGACAACTTTGCCAACAATGGATGCCTTCAAATCGTAGGTTTTCTTGAAACTAGCAAGGTCTGGTGATGAAAGTTTTCGAGTATTTTCTTCAAAACCTGCGAAAATCAGAAAGGATACAGCAACGAAAAAATGTAAGAAAAACAAGAAGATCAGCAGAGTGTAAAAGATGAAAGTAACGTGCAAACCTTTTTGATTAAGCATCCTCAAGGGAATTTGGTCTGCAGTGTTAGAAATCGTCAAAGATTTCTGAAGAGAGGAAGAAGTGTGCTTTTCAGCAGCAGAGGTTGTTTTGCCGGTCAACCGAAGTCTCTTCTTCGGAGCATCTCCTCCTGTTTCACCCAAAAATTCAGGGGACGTCCATAGCAAGGAAAACTTAGGAACACCATCATCCGTGTCAACCACCTCACCGCTAACACTTAACAGATCACCTCTAAAAGACGTACCAAAACTCTCATTGTAAGCGGTGACTGAGGGCGGGGGATCTTGATCTTCGGGAATTTCTTCACGATTTTCAATTAGAGAGGGGTTCTCAACCAAATCACCGCCCCTGCTTACTGTGCGCTCCAACTCTTTAGCAAACTTCGGAGAAGCTTCATCCTTAGTAGCAGGAGCTTGGGAAGAACCAGCTTCGGCTTCAGCAGCAACCGCAGAATCAACAGGAGTTTCCCAAACTTCGGGGATAATGTCTGAAAAAGTTTCAATATCAACAAATTCATTCTCAGAACTTGGAGTATAGACAGGACGAACCCCGAACCTCAACGCACAGCACGAGCAAGAAGAGAAACATGTTCAGTGAGGCTCATCAGTCGTCTCGTCATCAGAGAAGGCCGGAGGAACACGCTGGACAACAGCAGCAACAACCTTCTTTACAGCCTTCTTAGCTTTTTTCTTGCCCAAACCAAGACTTGAAGGCAATCTCAAATCGTAAATATCTTCGGAAGCTTTTCTTTTTCTCTTGCTGGACTCCAAAGACTTAGTCTTTCCTGGGCGAATGGAGGGAGAAGAAGTGTCGACCACACTGCTTTTAGCTTTTTCCTTCTTTGAAGCTCTCCTTCTTGGAGCCTTAGGTGCAGCAGCCGAACAAATGGCAACGGCAACAGCCAGAATCTTCTTGTCCACGCCTGGCGGGCGAGATCGGAGAGCACTCTCAGCTCCCAGCTCTGAAAACACACGATTTACTCTTTTCTTATGCTTCACGATGTTCTTGTAAGATTCATACTCGTTAAGAGTAGATTCGCCAACCATCGCGTTAAGTTTCTCTTCAACTTCAAGAATGAAGTCTTCGAGGCTTTGACCATCCTTAAGTCGCAAGTTGAATCGTGGAAACGACACTTTCTGAGAAGCCCAGTCCACGTCTAGGAAAACAATATTAGAAGGTTTCCAGCCATCTGATAACAGCCAAACTTCAGCTGCAACAAACTCTTCAATAGCATCGCGGCCTCCGAGAATGGTGCTGGCCAAGAAGAAAGCATTTTCACAGCTCTTGAAACCAATAGTTCTAATTATATGAAGCAAAGGTAAACAGCGATCACTGGTGCCATTGGCGAATAGAATAGATAAGCTGGCCCAGTATAACCAGAAATCTTGGACATATCAACCTTCACATAGAACCAAAATGAACTCAAATCTTCGGAGAAGTTGGTCTTGCTGCAAGGTGCAAGCTGGATGCGAGTGATGCCTTGATGTGTATTCTTCCTTCGAGTATTGAAGGTACAACATGCGTAATGAGCTTCATAGTACTTCCCATCATTGAGGTTAAGAATATCCTTCTCGATCACAAGCTCGAACAAACGTGTGAATATGTCAGCACCAGGAGTACACTTAAAAGTCTTCATTATCCAGAAGAACTTTGAAAGCTCCAGGAAAGAATTTGGTGTCAGTTGGTGCATCTTCACAGAAAACTTCTCAAGAATGGAAGGTAGATGAGGATCACAAGGAAATCTAAGTCCGCAAGTAAAGAAGTCCCTGAAAACAACAACTTCGGCTTGGCCGGGGAACCTCTTCGCCAGAAGGAGGGCGTCCGTCACCAGCAGGGAAGACTCCAGCCTTCTCACATTCTTTAATGATTTCGGCCATAACTTTTGACTTGCCGAAGACAAAGGCTGGAGGATAAGATGTAGTTTTGGCAGCAACAAGTTCACTCAAGTCAACTTCAACATTGGAGATATCTTCATCACCACCAGATCTATTCTCAGATCTTATCTCTCCATCTTCGTGACTGCTAGAATCGCGAATTGCTTCGGTAGCTGGATCATTTGTGCTAGGGAGGGCAGTTTCCCCGGTCGGCGGAACGCCAGCGGCAGCCAATTCCTCAGAAGTCATTGGCCTAGCTGTACTTTTAGTGCGAGCCACCTTTTCGAAAGAAAAGTAAATACGAAATGCGTATCAATTTGGAAGATACAACAACCTACAAAACAGCTGGCCAATGACCGAAAAAACATAAGAAAGGCGAATAAAATACCTCTGAAAACTGAAGAAGTCGCCGAATTTCGGGAGTCTTCAAAGCTCTGCGCGGCAAACAATCCAAAAATTCGAGGAAAGCAGCAAAGCGGTGAAATAAAGTTACCACGTCGAAATAAACAATCCAGAAATCCAAAAAGAGTTCGCTAATCCTCTAACCATGGGCGAAACAATCGCCGAATAACCATGAATTCGCAGGTCTAACTGTTTATTTTAGGACAGGAGAGATTTCGGGAATCATTGCTGATTCGGGAAGCTTTGACGATGGAAACTGCGAACGTCTCCATGAGGACGGGAAGGCTCCATTGCGCCTCCAGACTTTTGCGAAGTTCGGGAAAGTTCAACTTCGGCGAAGGTTTCGGCGGCAAGACGCGGTAAACTGTCTGCCTGCAATTCTCCGCAAGAGCGGGGTGAAGATCATGAATGAACCAAGTCAAAGGAGCGGTGTCAAAAGTCCGGGTTCAAGGTGTGAACGAGTGGCTGGCTTGTAAATGTATGAAATTAGTTCCACAAATCACGGGGTGTAAAAGACATTCATGTACATGTTCACACCAGGAATATTCTTTAGATTCGAGGGTAGTCTCGGAATGTAAAAGTCCCTTCGCCTCCCTATAAAAGGGGGCTCAAGGGCACGTGTAAAGGGGTTCACAACTTTTGAGGCGAGTACAGACTTTCGGGGATTCCTTGTCCCCTCTCTCGTTCTTACATTTGTGCGTTCATTCGGGAATCTTGTGTTCGGGGACCCCATCTGATTTTCGGACCCCCCCAACAGCTGGATTGATAGAATTTGGGACATGATTTGGACGTGTGCCAAGTGCTGGTGTGTTGCTTTCCATGACCGTGTGGGTGCTCAAGTTCAGGCACTTGAAGAGTTTCAGTCTGATGTTACGGACTACTTGCTGTATACATCTCAAAAAAAAAAAGACTACTTGCTGTGTGCTGATTGCTGTGCTAGCTGCATGCTTTGCTCTAAATTGTTATTACTGCACAACAGTTTATATAGTGCTACTGGATACTGAAAGATGGCAGAAAGAGGGGACCATGGCCCACTCTGGCCAACACTTGGCTCCATCAGTATCAGTCTCCCATGAGTTTTTAGAAGTGCAGCTGCCATGGTCATGCAGAATGTAGGCAACAATGAGCCAACATTTTATTGAGGGGGTCAATGTATTCAAATGAGTGTAGTGATCAAATTCCCGTGGTTTCTGTTGAAACAATGATTTCACGGCTTTACTATCTTGCTCACCTTCAATTGGCATAGTTCCCTTCTTCTTTGTTCTTTTTTTTAGAAAAAAGAAATCCTCTCCAGCCTTGGCGACCGCACACATCCTTCTTCATTGTAGGGGTGTTATTTCTTTTTTCCGTCTCCCTTTTGTTTTGGTTGTCTTTCAGGGCTATGCCGGAGTTTTACCTTTCATTGTTTCATTGCTATTGTTGGTACATACCGTGAGATACAACAAAGCAGCCAAACTATTCCCTTTACGCCATCCTCATAAATTTCACAATGCCAACTAGAGGATCGGAGCCATATAAGTGCCGATATAATGAGGCAAAACATCATCACGAGGCTAATAAGCCATGCTTCGTTCTTCATGTCTGGTGGCCACACACCAATGTAGATAATGCAGTTTGTCTACGAGCACATCGATCCTAATTCTTGACACTTGATTTCATACTTATCCTTGCAGTAGAATGGTAGGTGCATTACTAATGTAAAAATGTTAGGGACTAGGAGGCATCAGCAAAGTGTTGTTGAGGGTTTCAAGAGCATTATGGCATACTAGTTGAATGCAGATGATGAGGACATCACGATGCTGAACACACATACGCCACGACCTTTCCCATGTTGGACTTCGTCTCCGACTCAGCTGCCACGTCCATCTCGGATTCAGCCTACACTTACGCACGGTTTCGGCGATAACTCCATCATACGACGTCGAAACGAGGCGTATAAGTACTCGCTGGAAAGAGGACGACGACACCGTCGATTTGGTTCTGGTCCTAGCTCCAGAAGTCACATGGATCATGCTGTGTGACCACGACAAGGTGCTGCGCCACCTATTTTGGGCCAACTTGGCTGTGTATCGAGTCGGGCCCTTGGCCCAAGTCGTGGGCGCCCCCTCCTGGTCTCCCACAACCCTAGGACGACCCTCCCTCTCCATAAACTCAGTAGCCGCCGCCGGTTTAGAGGCGGGTTTTGCTTAGATTAATCTGTCGAGAACAGTTTCGCCGTCTATCGGTTTGTAGAACCCCAACTATCGTGCTTAATCATTCATCTGCAGTGTCACTTCATATTGAGAGCTGCGTTCTTTCGAGTTCTTGCTTGTGTTCTTCGTTTCGCAGGCAGGGATTAGCCTTCTGGCGAGGTCAACCGGATTGTGACACGGTTGATAACCAGAGGAGTTGTGGTGCTAAGATTGCGGGGTTCGAGTTTGCTGACTTGAAGCCGGATTGGTGTGTTGCGCTCCGCCCAAAACGAGTTATCCTTCACCTGACGGAAGATCGGGCACCCTAGTTCCCATCAGCAGATGTCACAATGGCATCTACTAATCACCAATATGACACACCTACTCTCTTATGCTTGATGTCCTGCTGGGCATACATGTCCTGATATTTTTCCATTAATTACTAATGATCATAGATGTCCTGATGGATACATGTTTCATGTATGTATAGGGATTTTTTTTTGTCAGAAAAACACTAGTAGTTGGTGCATGGGTTGGTGGCAAAGTTTAACTTGCACGGGTCCCGTAATGACAAGAACTTGAAGAAATATTGACGACCGCGACTGACCTAATCGCACGCCATGAACATCATGGGCGCCCAGTTGAGAATGGAGTACGCCACCGAGCTAGTAGCTATGACTTTGATCCCAATGGATATGTGCAAAGGCGCACATGTGCTTCAGCATCATCATCGCTGATATATCTTCATGGCATGTGTCACGTTAACAGTGGCATTTAACTATGTTCAAAACTACTAGTAACCGCCTTAGCTGTCCATATATTCTATATATTCTCTTACAACCTTGAGGATGCTAGTGCTATATAGGTTGAACAATTATGCACAGTCAAGGGCTCAAGGCTACAGAGACCACAACATGGGATTGGGAAGCATCAGGGAACTATAACCGAGATGCTGAGAACTGGCTCATGCATGGTACTCAACAAGCGTGCCATGGCCACCCGGCAAATAAAATGTCAGGAAACGAGCTCGCAATTGATAACTGAGATGCGCGAGTAGTTCCCTTATTCCACAAGTCAATGGTTGAAGTCGTGAATGCCCACTTCAAAGGCAACTGATAGAACGCAATAACTCAAATCTGCATTTGACGGTCGCGGATGCACGTGGAATTCATCACATGACACGAGCAAGCCCAACAATCGTAACTGTTGTTTGAATCCTGAATGAAACTGAAGATGAGTGAAAAAGAAACAACTTAATTCTCTTACCATTGCACCTCTCTGTAAGGAATCGGATGCTCGTAGCCTAAGAGGGGAGGGGGTGAATTAGGCAAACTAAAAACCTTAACCTATGGCTTCACTACTTTTGCATAAAGATAAACTAGAACATACTATCTAGATGTGCAACAAGGTTGTTCTAGTGTGAAACTCCCATCCCAAAACAAAGTTTGCAACCTATAGCCAATCCTAGAAAGATACTGCTCTAGGAAAGTAAAGGCAAGCAAAGATTGCAATAGAGTAAATACGGAAACGTAAAGGGGGATTAGAGGAAAACACGTGATTTATCCCGTGGTATCGGTAGGCACTAAGCCACCCCTAGTCCACGTTGTTGAAGCACTCACACAAGAGTATTGCTTCCCGGTCACCAAGTCTCTTCCAAGAGCACCACTTGACTCGCCACAAAGGCTAGCCACTTGCCAAGCTTCCTTGGTCACCTTGATGCCGTCTCCACTAAGCAGCTTCTCCGCCAAGGAAGGGGGTCTCCACGTCCCCCGCACAAAGTGTCCTCGCCACTCCACACCAAGCCGGAGGGTCAAGATAACGTCGTGAGCCACTTAGGCCCCAAGGCTTCCAAGACCTTGTACAACGATCCACTCAAGAATCACCTCACAAGGTTGGCACAACCTTGCACTCACTCAGCTCTAAGCTAAGCCTAGCACTAAGCACATACACTAAGCATATGCAAGTCTATGGATGAGCAATTAAGCACTTGGATGGATTGGATATGATCTTCTAGGTGTCTTGCACTCCTCCGCACTTCCACATAATCCAGCATCCTCAAATGGGTGAGTGGAGGGGGTATAAATAGCCAAGGCACTCAAAGAGCCGTTGGCTAACGCACCATCGAAAGGGTAGCCGGATGAACCGATGCTATGCTTTTTCTAGGCGTGGTTCATCCGGTGCCCTCCACGCCACTTAGCCGCTGAAGATCCGCCGACACAACTACTCCGGACGCTTATACACCGACACCGCCGATTCATCCGTGTCAAGACTCCGCGCAAAACGCCCTCAGAGCTCGCTTCGTGACCGTTGGATAGACCGAGCTTCCACTTGACCAAGGCGCTGGTTCATCCAAAGGTCAAGAGGTCTTGTCGCTGCTCGTTTTGATTCAAACCGAAGGCGTCGGATAGACCGACGGGTCTCACTCGCACCGCTTGCTCATCCGGCATACGTTTTTGCTTCTTTGTTTTTCATTCATCCGGCAACTAGAAAACACACCGCTTGCTTCATCCGACGGCCTCAGGTAAATTGAACTTCCCTTACGCAGTGTACCAAGTGCACCGAAGCTTGCACCGATGGTACCGTCGGTTCATCCGATGGTGTCAATTTCCTTCCTTTTCTTCCGCGGTTTTGACCCTTGAAAAATAGACTATCTTCTCAATTTGGCATGTGGTATTTTTGCATCCTTGGGACCTAGAAATGTCTACAAAGACATGCTAAACAATATGGTTAGTCTCATTGATCATGTTGTCATGAATCACCAAAATCATACTCGAACTAATGGCATATGAGGCCATGTTCACTACAATCTCCCCCTTTTTGGTGATTTATGACAACACAATCAAAGCAAGCATAAATTTGCAAAAGTTGACAAAATTAGAACCACTTACACATGCTTGGATGCTTACCATCATCCAAACTCCTCATAGATCAAACTTCCCCCTTTTTGATCTTCTCTTCCTATGTTCACACATAGCTTGCCTCTTCCCATTTTGGAAACTCTAGCTTGTTTTGGTCCGACATTCTCCCCCTTTGGAATAAAATCTCTAAAAAGTGACCAAAACAAAAGGACTCCAAGGAAACTAGCAAGTCCTTGCAAACATAGCTCAAATAGAAATGTTAGAAACAAGGGCGAAAGCCGCATGAACCATGATCCATATGTATGATATCAATGAAGATATCACATGTGTGAATAACTAAGGTGGATCACAAGCTCATGAGACTTAGCATGATACAAACTAAGCTCCCCCTAAGTGTGTGCACAATATGGTAGTGTGAAAATCAAGTGCACAACTACAAACACTTGTAAGACAAGGAAGCTTAGAGCATATCATGCAAGGAGGTAGCTTAAAGGACAAGAGATAAGACAAATGGGTTCTTGTTACATTACCACTTGTAGTCTTTTGATCATTGCATACCTCCGGGGTTCTTTTCCTCTTTACCTTGTTGGCACCACATTGAGATGAGCCACTTGTAATATCACTTGGAGATGACACCACTTGAAAGAGGCTTGCAAAGAAGAAACTTGGGGTACCACAAGGATAGGAATGTATGAGTACATTGCCTTTGAACTTATATAGAAACATAAGCTCGTAAGGACATGACTCAATAGCATGAAGCTCATTTTGCTATATTCACTCTTTTAGAGATGTTAGATCACATTGAGAGTGAAATAGCATTCTCTTAGAATGAAGTACCGCACCGGAACGCGTCACCAAGGGACTACACAAAATAAGCTTGAAATAATGTTAGTCCAATAACCAAACCATAGGATGAGCTCCCCCTAAATGTGTGCATTTAGTGTTTGAATCACCAACCAAATGTATGCAAATTGTTTATGACAACAAAAGGGAAGCTAACCCTATAGCTTGCTCATGATGCAAAGAGATATATATGAAAACATGCACCATGAAAGAACAAGTGTAGCTTTCCTACACACTAATCAAACCATGTAGGTTGCTCATGGGTTAGTACATGACACAAGCAACCTACCATATGTAAACAACTAGGCATAGCAACAAATGCAAACCTAGACAAGGCAATGGAGCTACAATGATACATGAGATAGGTTCTAGTTTCCATTACCTCAACCGGGGATCTTGGGCAACACATGTCCAACTAGCAAGCTTGGCTTCTTGGCTTGAATCTTCACATCTTGTTTGTGCCAAGCCTCCCAAGTCCCCGAACTCATGGCCTTCAAGTGGCCTTTGGAACCCAAACCATTTGAGACCCCTTCATGTTGGTGATGACTTCCTTGGGCACCCAAATGGGTTGGTTCCAACTCCGCTCCGTCTTCATCTTCCCAACCTTGTGTGCAATCACCTTGCCATTGGTCTTCTTCTTGATGACGTAGGTGTTGCTCTTGGTCTTGTTCTTGCGGTTGGGCTTGGTGTAGATGAGGGAGCTCTTGATGGTGGACTTCATCTTCTTCTTCTCGCCCTTGTCCATCTTCTTGACAAATTGAGGGCATTTGTAGAACTTGTGTCCTTCTCCATGACACTTGTAGCAAGTCACGGTTGCACCCTTCTCAAGCTTCTTCACCATGGGATCACGGTTATCTTGAGAAGGTTGGACGTTGCTCTTCATGTCTTGAGAGATGTCCACTTGTTCCTCATTGTTCTTGCTCTTGCCCATCAAGCTTGCCAACCTCTCTCGGAGCCATTTCACTTCTTGCTTAAGCTCATCATTCTTCTTGCCTATGAGGGAATCACATGTTTCTACAACAACATTCTCATCGCAAGATGGTGAGCAAGATTCATCAATTAAATCGATGTAAGAAGTTGAAGCATCTACCTTGGAGATAGGGATTGCACAAAGGATAGATGATTCATCAAGCTCAAAGGAATCACTTGTTTTAGTCTCATTGCTCTCAAGTTTAGATTTTAGCTCATCACACTCCTTGCTAAGCAATTTGAATTTGCACAACAAATGTTCATAATTTGTAGCAAGGGTTGCACTAAGATCATTAAGAGCATTGAGTTCTTTAATTTCATTAGCTTGTTTCTTAAGCATTCCTTTTTGCTCATGGACAAGCTCAACAAGATGATCGAGGGAGGTGGTGTCGGATTCATCATCACTTACACCGCTCTCCATACCTTTGGCCATAAGGCACATGTGTAGTGATGATGAAGGACCTTGCATGAAGCGGGTGGTGAAGTTCTTTCTTGATTCATCACTTGAGTTAGAAGAACTTGATTCTCCACCACTTGTCCACTCACGGACGACGACATTTGCTTCTTGCTTTGGTCTCCTCTCCTTTACCACTTTCTTCTTGGGCTTGTGCTCGATCTTGGTGAACTTGATGTGTTGATGATGACGCCTTCTCTCAAGTGGACGTTGTAGTACATGTTGATTTTCTTCACATACTTGAAGATCTTCTTCACGTACATGGCCACCATGGATTCGACCTCTTCATCACTTGATGAGTCTTCATTGTCACCATCATCACCATCATCTTCGCTTGAGCTTCCATGAGTAGCCATCATACTCATCACCTTCTCTTGTTGGCTTGAGAGGGCATGGCTTGTGGTTGGAGAAGATGGTTCTTGGGGCGCCTTCTTGGACTTGGGCATGATTTGAAGCTCATGTGCCATGATCTTGCTCAAGATTTGAGATGGCTTCAATTCTTCGAGCTTCTTCTCATAGATGATGGCCTTCACCAAGTCATAATTGGGCTTCCGGAGACTTTGAAGGATCTTGCGGTTGATGTTCAAGTCCGCTATGTTCTTCACACCTAAAGCATTAATCTCATTGACAAGCACATTTAGGCGTGAGTACATAGATTCGGCATTTTCATTTGCAAGTTGCTTAAAGCTATTGAATTCCTCAAGGAGACAACCGTAAAATTCATTAGCAACTTCTTTTGAACCCTCATTTTGCTCCTTGATGGTTTTCCATAGCTCATGAGCATTTTCACAATTAAAAACTCTATTGAAAACGCCTATATCTAGTGAGGACAAAATGATACTCTTAGCAATCACATCAAATTGCTTTTCCTTCTTAGTACCATTTTTCATGCCCTCATCGGTGACTCTTCAAACATCAAGGTCCTTTGCTTGGAGATAGGCATCCATGAGAACCTTCCACCAAGGATAGCCTGTGCCATCGAAATGTGGAGCCAAACCTAAGGTATCCACCCCTTTCATACCTCTATAGAGCAACTCACTAGGCGGTGAAGCCTAACAGTTCCAATGAGCCAGTTTTCACAATTTACCAATCGAATTGGCATTTTCTTGTGAAGGAAGTGAGTCCCAGCTCTGATACCACTTGTAAGGAATCGGATGCTCGTAGCCTAATAGGGGGAGGGGGTGAATTAGGCAAACTAAAAACCTTAACCTATGGCTTCACTACTTTTGCATAAAGATAAACTAGAACATACTATCTAGATGTGCAACAAGGTTGTTCTAGTGTGAAACTCCCATCCCAAAACAAGGTTTGCAACCTATAGCCAATCCTAGAAAGATACTACTCTAGGAAAGTAAAGGCAAGCAAAGATTGCAATAGAGTAAATGCGGAAACGTAAAGGGGGATGAGGGAAGCAATCTCTTGACACGTGATTTATCCCGTGGTATCGGTAGGCACTAAGCCACCCCTAGTCCACGTTGTTGAAGCACTCACACAAGAGTATTGCTTCCCGGTCACCAAGTCTCTTCCAAGAGCACCACTTGACTCGCCACAAAGGCTATCCACTTAGGCACTTGCCAAGCTCCCTTGGTCACCTTGATGCCGTCTCCACTACGGAGCTTCTCCACCAAGGAAGGGGGTCTCCACGTCCCTCAAGACAAAGTGTCCTCGCCACTCCACACCAAGCCGTGGAGGGTCAAGACGATTGCCGGTGAGCCACTTAGGCCCCAAGGCTTCCGACGCACCTTGTACAACTTGATCCACTCAAGAATCACCTCACAAGGTTGGCATAACCTTGCACTCACTCAGCTCTAAGCTAAGCCTAGCACTAAGCACATACACTAAGCATATGCAAGTCTATGGATGAGCAATTAAGCACTTGGATGGATTGGATATGATCTTCTAGGTGTCTTGCACTCCTCTGCACTTCCACACAATCCAGCATCCTCAAATGGGTGAGTGGAGGGGGTATAAATAGCCCAAGGCACTCAAAGAGCTGTTGGCTAACGGCCACTGAAAAAGGTAGCGTCGGATGAACCGATGCTATGCTTTTTCTAGGCGTCGGTTCATCCAGTGCTGAAGAGGCTGTCTTGGCGCACCTCTGTCTTGATTCAAACCGAGCGTCGGATAGACCGACGGTGTCCTCACTCAGACCGTCGGTTCATCCGGTGCTACTGTCTTTTGCTTCTTTGTTTCTTCCATTCATCCGGTGCAACTAGAAAACATACCGTTGGTTCATCCGACGGTCTGTGTAAATTGAACTTCCCTTACGCAGTGTACCAAGTGCACCGAAGCTCGCACCGATGGTACCGTCGGTTCATCCGACGGTATCAATTTCCTTCCTTTTCTTCTGCAGTTTTGACCCTTGAAAAATAGACTATCTTCTCAATTTGGCATGTGGTATTTTTGCATCCTTGGGACCTAGAAATGTCTACAAAGACATGCTAAACAATATAGTTAGTCCCATTGATCATGTTGTCATGAATCACCAAAATCATACTTGAACTAATGGCATATGAGGCCATGTTCGCTACACCCTCTTATCTAGGTATTCCCTTAACTGTGTACTCCCACTGTTCCAAATCGTAGGTTTTTTGTGGCAAATTTAAATTTATAGTTATGAATCTAGACATAAGTTATGAATCTTGAAATGTCAAAACAACATAGAATTTTCAACGGAGGGAGTATATGGGATCAACCAATGTTAAGTATGTGCTAATCACCGCACTTGTACTTCAGTCTTCAGTCCTTTCCTCTCCTCGATTTACAATCCATATATGTACAAGAAGCAGAGCTCTTGCAGCTAGCTGGACACCCTGGGCAGAAGAGAGCCATAGTCCCTTGATGGTGATAATGCTAGTATATAGCTAGCTAGGTTAACCAAACTGTCATACTATTCAGAGAACAAAGATTATTATTGGGATTGGGAAACATCACGGAATCGGACTTCAAGCTGTAGTGCAGTTGTATACACAGGCAAGCAAGGAAAACAGCACTTGCTTCACATCAGTGAACCGCAAGCCAATTGGGCAAAACGGTTGGAAAACAAGCTAGCATTGCACGGGGTGAGGCGCTTACTGCATCACTTCCCGTGTAGTACCGGACACTACACTGCTTCATAATGTCGTGGCCTCCTATGATTACGTCTGAGCATGCCGGTTTGCTCCCAGCCTCCACCGGGGATCAAATGCATTGTCTTTTGAAAATTGTGTTTGTTTGCCTTCCGGTGATTTTAATTTTTAAGCGGTCGGTGGGAGCCCTGCCCGCCATGCATTTATAGAATACGAGCAAAGTTCATATATAATTAAACCCGTGAATGACTTGCTTCCTCTTAGAAATCTTCATGAAGTTCATGTGGTATAGCTAACTGCCTCATCTTCTTAATCAATTCATAGACTGACAATTAACTTGCCACCTTTTCCTACTAAAAAAGGCAGCTACCATCAATAATTTGTGCACATGTGCAGAAACATAAGAAAAAATAAGCACATATCTGCATGGAAAAAAAGGAATAGTTCTATAGAAATATTGTCACTTGTATTTGCCTAGTACATTTTGTCAGTAATTCAAATTATGTACAAAATTTAGTTCACCTGTCTTGTTCACTAGTGGTTCATATGAGCATGTCTTCGTCTAAGAACCCACCTTATTACAACTGTGGAGATAAATTAAAGATCCTTACATGCACACTGCTTCCTTTAATTTGATAAATGCCTGTCCTTTGGGAATATATATCTTTACTATGTTACTCTTAATATATTAGTACCTAGTATGTAACCACCCTAAGCCCATTGCACATGTTGAAGAGACCTCACTAGGATTCTTCACTGAGTCGGGAAAATGCCTAGCTCATCCTTGAGGCCCTACTTAAAACATCTGGATTCATGAGTGCCCAAGTAAATGTCCATATATAGTCCCTTACCTACATGGTGTGTGCTAATCTGCTAGATATGTTGTTCAATAATATAAGTCCAAACACTCATGTACAAATCAAGGTCACAACACATGTATGCGTAATGAAATGATGGGATTGAGAAGCATCAGGGAAGGGGTGCGCCAAACCATAGAGAATTTGCTTGCACGTACGGTGCGCCAAACCTTCAGAACCCGTTCATGCTGCTTGACAAGCGAGATTTCCATATGACCGGCTGGAAGAAACGAGTCAGCTAGAACGTCATGGACCACTGCCAACTATAAGTGCTTGAATAGCTCGCTACCGCATCACTGTCCACCAGTTTGTTCCCGTTCCCGCCGGAGGTCATATCTTTTCCAACAGTTTTCCTAAAGTATACCAACGAATACAATTGGCAATTGCCAATAAAAATTAGCAATTATCTGAATAGAAAGCTGTGTTGGATGATTGCCGTGCAATGGTCATATGTACCTGTGAAAAAGAGAAGGCAAGTTTTACACCTTTCTGTTGCGTGATAGCAGAATTAAGTACAATTCCAGTCAGAAGGAGTATCTTCAATTTTTCAGTGATTCACTAGGCTAGAAACGATTTGTGCTGACACATGGAAATTAGCGTGCTGGCTGGAGCAACTGGCACCGGCTAGCATAGTGGTGTACAGGGGTGCTGGGGTTGCGACCGACCGTCAGCATTAGTGCTGACGGGTGGCTTATGTCGCCCGCCGGCACTGTGCCCTCTATAAGCTTCGGACAGCTTCTTCTTCCCAGCCACCTTCCATTGGCGCTTTGCCCGAGAGGAGCTCGGGAAAAGCTCCAAAAACACCAAATCTAGGGAGGAGGTTTTGCTCTTGATTTCCTTGAAGGAGTGGGCTATATGAGGTGAGTTTGTGCTATTTCAACCTTAGTTTTCACTTTTTATCCATCATTTGTAGGTTATCTAGAGATCTTGATCTAGATCGACCTAGGGTTAGCTAGCTTAGGGGAGAGAGGAGTGAAGTAGAATTAGTTTAGTTTCATTTTTTACATATTAATTGAAGCAAGTTTACAAAATTGAGTTTAATTGAGTTATATATATCACTGAATATGTTTAAAATTTTGTAGAATTCCGTTTAGTTTATACGTGAGTTTATAATAGATTTGTGTTCAATTGAGTTTTTAATTATTGTGACCCATATATTTATATATATCATAAAATTAGTTTCTAAGATGTAGAATTACATTTTATAGGTTGTTTAAGATGGAACATAGAGCATGGATGTATGGCATACGGAGACATTCGTCTACATTCTTGACAGAGTTATCAAAGTTTCTCGAGGTTGCGCAGAAGCATGCTCAAATTTCCAAGACAAAGCAAATAGGTTGTCCGTGTTGTGACTGTTGCAACAAACTTGTATAGGAGGATAAATGCCACCAAGATGCATTTGATAAAACGCGGTTTTGCGAAAGGATACACAACTTGGTCCCACTATGGTGAAGCAGAAATTACTTTCAATAATGTAGACATCGGCACCAGATATGATGAAGTGGGTGATGAAGAAGCAGATGAAAATGATCATGTCCTGATGGATGATGCTTTTGACCGTGGAGATCAAAATGGTGATCAAACAGATGCATCACAGGTGGATGAGGAATGTGATGTTGATATGGAAGAAATGTTGCACCACATTGAATCAAAGGTGTTGATAGGGAGTGCTAAAGGGTTAGAAAATTTTGAGGCACTAAAGAAGGCAGCAAAGGACTGTATGTATGAGGGTTGTGGGAAGGAGTGGACAGTGTTGCGTTTCATGCTCCATCGTCTGATTTTTGAAGGAAAAATTTGAATGGTCGGACAATAGTTTTAACGAACTCCTTACTCTGTTGGCCAAGCTACTCCCGAAGCCTAACTTGGTGCCAGGAAACACATATGAAGCAAAGAAGATCATCAACCCATTAAAGATGTGAGGGCAAAGAATACACATGTTTAGGAACAATTGCATATTGTATGCTGTGACTATGCGAATCTGAGAAGTGTCCAAATTGCGATGCTAGCCATTACAAAAGTAATGCCAATTTTGATGTGGAACGTTTCGTTACCTCCAAAGGCACGAAGAGGAAGATGGGTGGAAAGAAAAGTGCAGGTGCTCAAGTGGAGGAGGAGTATAGTATTGGTACTGACACGGCTAGTCAACATAAAATCCCTACCTTGGTTATGTGGTACTTGCCGGTGGAGGACCGTCTGAAGCGATTGTTCTCGAACCCAAAGACCGATGAACTAATGACTTGGCACGCCGATCGCCCAGAGAAGTCCGATGGGAAGCTTCAACATCCTTCTGATGATCGGCAGTGGAGGACCTTTGATTCCAACCATTCAGATTTTAGAGATGAAAAAAGAAATATACAGTTCGCGTTAAGTACAAATGGCATGAATCCATTTGGTGAAAGAAGAAGCACGCACAACACATGGCCAGTGTTGATGACCATATACAACCTTCCCCCTAGCTATGTCACAAGAAAAAGTTCCTTTAGCTAACCATTCTAATCCAAGGCTCGAAGCAACCTGGTATCGACATAGATGTTTTCCTAGAGCCATTGGTGGAAGAAATGGAGAAGTTTTGGAAACATGCGGTTCAGATGTTGGATGAGTGCAGACGGGAGACATTCACACTTAGGGCATTTATCTTTGTTACCATTAATAATTACGCTGCCCTATTTTCTATGTCGAGTCAGATTAAAGGAAAGACAGGCTCTATAGTTTGCTTGAATGGTAAAATATTTGTGTACCTGAATGGATTTACGAAGATAGTGTATATGGGGCACAGACGCTGGCTAATAAGGACTCACAAGTACCGCAAGATGACAGACTCTTTTGATGGAGAGATTGAGAAAGATTTTGCCCCACAACCGGCCACGGGTACTGTTGACGCGAAAATAGGACATCACCTCCGCAGCAAAGACACGTGACTCCTCAGAAGCGACGGGCACCAATCTGACCTGTTGATTGACAATGAAAAATTGGCTAGAGAACCGATGGATCTTCAGTAGTATGTGTATCTGCCGAATGGCCGATGTAGCAAAACGGGATCGGCAGGCTTAAAAGCAGCCGAAGTGTAAGTACGTGTAGAAAGATCGCCAAGACCGATCGTGACGTCGACTCGAATAAATCTAAGCCGGCTATGAGAACAGATGATATTTTAAGACAATAAAAGTCGACGAGATCTAGATCGAGCTGGATAGATAGGTGATAAAAGCTAAAGAAACAAGAATAAACTTGCTAATCTAGCTGATATCGATAAATTGTGAATAAATCTAGACGAAACCTCGCCGATGCTTGGGAGGTTAAAGCCTAGATATTATTGATAAAGCGGAACTCACCGACAAGTCGAGATCGAGCGATGCGGCAAGACGAGTTTGCGAGAACTCGTGAAAGAGAAAGGTACGAAGTCGGCGAAAAGTAGATGATGAAAGTAGATGCAATAAAGTAGATGCAATAATTGGTAAAGGGGTGCCCGGAGGCGGTTTTGATATTGATCATGTGATGATTCTATTACAATGGCCGGGGCTTATATTTATACCGGCTCCTCTAGATTCCTATAGCCGTAAGGGCTCAAACTTCCTAATTAAAGACTCTGGCGGGTTACATAGCCAACCGACATAAACTCCCCTAATTAGATGTCTAAATTAAAGGAAATACTGAGATACATGGACTCTATTTTCCCTTTTATTGAATCCTTCTCAATTAAGCTTCTCCTTTGACTTGTCCGGAAGAGATCGACACATGCATAGTCAATCCTGGATCCATCACGTGGTCATGTGATTCCTCTTTAATACATATGTGCTATTACCATATTTAATCCTTTCTTTCTCCCTTCACATATGTGAAGCCTTGGTCGATGCCACATGTGCCTGCCGATTCCACCACTACCGACTGCTTTGGCCGATTGTCCTTGTCTATTGAAGGCATCCTGCCGATTCCTGCCAATATATTGGTGGCCGATCATGCTCGCGATTGTCTCGTGCATGTTCTCACAAACAGTAGAAGCCTTGTACTTATACATGTCTTGGCTATGCTAGCTTCTTTTCTCTCCTTTAGTGCTGATAACTCTCCAATGCATACACGTATACGCCAGCGTGTACTTGTCTCATGCATATGTGTTGACTTCATCGGCTAATATTCCCTTGCCCATCTCTTCTCCACGGTCCTTCTCGCGATTACCAAGCCAAGATTATTTGACTCTGGATTTGGTCAAAATCCAGTGTCAACATAAGCCCCCCAGTTTCGGAGTATGAAAGATTCATGCTTTGAAATTCCATAAACCCAGAACTTCCACCTTCTGACTGATGCAAACTGCTTCACAAATTTTCTACTTCAACCTTTTCAGAGTTGCTTTCTCATAGCCGATATTTATACAATATCTTGGCCAATATGAATGATTAAGGTAACTATACTCCTCCTGGTCGATCTATCATTGCACCAAATTTGAACCATCGGCATAACATCTCAAATGGGCTCCATGTGTATTAATCTTTAAATCGATCTCCGGACTACAGATTTGCAAGACTAGCTGATGTCGAACTCGGAACTTCTCAGCATCAATACTCCTTGTAAGCTAAATGTTAAAATCTGGGATTGAAGCCTGGTACAACCCTCGTCCCCGTAGGCTTACTGTAGTGTTAGTGGTAGCGGCGATACATCAGTTCCTCCTGTATCATTGATCTCACCGTCTTTGCTCCTTTCGCATCTTTATGATGAAGATCAGGTTCTTGACAAATCTTCCTGTAGTATGTTATGAGTTGCCAACAATAAGTGCTGAGCCAATTCCTCATCATTTTTTGTCGATTTCCTCCTTTGCATCTCTGATACACCAGATAAGAGTTGAGAGGTTTATGATAATCACCTTGCTATTGCCTTCGACGTCGTTTAGTTGAATTAGCTATTCGCCATCAATGATTCAGCAAACTTTATCGATACTACTAGTGTCTCCATTGACTCTCGTTGCTGATCTTCCAAATATTTCTCAGCCGATATGCCATCGGCTCATCAGTAATCGAAAAATAATTCGGCTCCCTCTCTATCAATGTTTTTTGCGGCATCGCGTTTGTTGTTAATGTAGTCCTGCTGCCTTTGAGTATATTGCTGATGATGGCTTCTTTCTTCAAATATAATTCCCATGTATCATGCATAACCTTGTATCTACTGGCATGCATTTAGAAAGACATAGATGTCATACCCAGAACGTGCACAGGTTTAACTATCGGGTTCATCATTGATGTTGGAACTCTCTGAACACTTCCAAATTTCTAACACCTCTGACATCTTTTGTAATATTTGAAGCAATCATCCCAGATCGTCGGCCAATAATAACTGTTATTTTCTGATCATCCATTTCATCTTGAACACCAATTGATTAGCCCTTAGCTGCTTATCAACTTTCTTGGATGGATCTTTCAAATAGCCAACTATCTCCAATCATCGGCAGATATCTCCAAAGCAAGAATCGGCTGATAGCCCGATGCACCTTGAGCTAATTGATTAACCTTTTTGTTGTGGCACTTGGGGATACGCTCGAGTCTCACCATCTTGAACCTTTGAGTAATTGGAGGCACTCTTCATGATAAACCCCTTTTAGTACAGCCGGGTACTCAACTTGATTATACTTTGAAGTCTCCTCAATGGAATAGAGAATTCATAACTTTCCTCTCGAGGCGAGATGAGGACATTCCCAATTCCAGCTCCTACTCCACATGATGATCTGTCGAGGAATATGGTCCATGGGACGGGTTCAACGACTGTAATCTCGAGCCCACAATACCAGATCGGCCATTACTTGTCCTTTAATTGCTTGGCTGATTGATAAGTTAGAGCAAACTCTGATAAAGCCAAGATCCATATTCTGATTCTACCTTTCTCGGCAGTGACAACATGTGCTTGACCACATCATCTTTGCAAACCACAATGCACTCAGCAGAAAATAGATAGGGCCTTAACTCTGTGCAAGATAAATACAAGCACAAACACAATCTTTCTACTGTCGAATACCTTGTTTCTGCATCCAAGAGTCTTGTACTTTCGAAGTACACGACTCGCTCTTTTCTTTCAAACTCTTGTACATGGGCCGATTTGATAGCCCGCTCATTAGCTGAACGGCTTTTAATCAGGAGGGGACTTTAAATATTGCTTGATATTATCCAAAGCCCTTTGTTGCCCTTCTCCCCACACGAACTTTTGATCAGCCTTGATCTTCAACAAAGGTGTGAACGGCTGAGTTCTCTCTCAGATAGATTAGATATAAATCTTCTGATAAAATTAATCTTGCCGATCAACGATTGAGGCTCTTTCTTGTTTGATGGTGCTTCTATCTTGTCAATTGCACTGATTGACTTCTGACCAACTTCAATTTCCCTTTCATGTATTAAGAAACCCAGGAGTTGTCCAGCTGAAATACCAAAAGCACACTTGTTGGGATTCACATGCTTTCTCGTGCACTCTAGTGTTTTTTCGTAGATCGGCCAGATGTTCTTTGTAGCCTTTTGTCTTGACGACCACATCATCAATGTAGTTCAACTATCTTGCTGTCGAGCTCATGGAATATACAATTCATGGCTCTTTGATATATATAGCTTTTGCATTTTTAATCATCTATGAAACTGATGACTTTGTGTCCTGCAGCAACATTTACCAATCCATCGGCTACTAGCATTGGATAGTCATCCATCGACGTCATCTTGTTCAAATTCCTTCTCCAAGATCTATTTTTTCTAGTTCATCGGCTGTCATGAATTCATACCTAGGATCTCTTTCATCTTCTATGAATTGATCCATTAAGCTTTGTCATTTGAGTCGATCGCTTGAACCTACCAGTAGTCTCAAATCCAACACTTTGAGATACTTGGTATCCCATGCTCTTCCAAATATGTAGCTTACTCGATCATAGGTCCATCCTTGTGCTTCTGTCGCTGCAACTGTTAAGGAGGCTTCTCCTTTAACCATCTCCACTGAATCTTCGATCCATTGGATGATACATTGGTGCATCGTAGATGGTATACAGCAATTGGCATGTATCCAGTCCCGACCCAACAGTAGATTATAAGACCCCCTCTCTTTAATGATAAAGAAAGTGGTTGGAAGAGTCTTATTGCCGATTGTGAGCTCCATGCAGATTGCACCTTGAGCTGGAGAGACGTTGCAAAGTCCACCATCATCATGTCGGTTTGGGTTAGATCTTCATCAGACTTTCCAATCGCGCACAGCAAGGTGTATGGCATCAGATTAACTGCTCCTCCTCCATCTACTAGCATACTGGTGACTGGCTTCCCATTGACAAAACCTCTGAGAAACAATGCCTTCAAATGTTGTCTCTTTCCATCATCTGGTTTCTCAAAGATAGAAGGTGTAGGTTCCAATGTCAACTGAGCCATCCCTAGTTCTTCATTGGTCGCATCTGAATCAATTGGGGCCATAAACTCCTTTGGTAGAAGAACAACCATGTTTATATCAGCTTTTGGCCCACTGTCTTTCTCATTATCGGCTCTAGGCTTAGGACGCCATACTTGAGACCGAACTTTCTTCTTGTCCAGCACACACCTTTCTTTTTCTTCTTGCCGTTCCAATTATCGTAGGCGTCGAACTCTTCTTTTCTGAGGTTTGATCAAACCATCTGGATATCATTGTGGATTAGGCTTTTTGTATGATCGATTTGACCCTTCATCGTCCAATTGCATGGTGCGTCGTCGCTCAGGAGTTTGGCACATGACATCCTCATCAGGAACCAAGGAATCGGCTAACTCTTCTAGCCGATTGCTTGACTTTTCGTTGACTCGGCCTCCCAGCCGATCACGAACGTTGGCTTTGCCCCCTAGCCGTTGATGAACTGGGACCTGTTGATTATTGAATTCACAGTGATCCCCAGTCATAGGCTTTCTGTCATTGAAGCAAACCCTCTTGGATGAGCTGCCATTGTTGTAGGCTCCGTTGCATTCTGGACAATTTTTCGTCATTGGCAGTTTGATTCCTTTCTCTCAACAGTGCTTGAAGAACGGACATCTCCGATGTCCTTCATTACGCCATGCCCACTCTTCTCTCCCTTTTGCTTTCTCCTGCCGTCTCTGAAACTTGTCTAGCATCTGGGACCTGACAGGCCGACGTGGCTTTATGTTTTCTTTTTCAAGCAATAATCCTTTTCCTCTAACATCTGCAGCGATTGCTTGTACTTTGGGATCAACAGCACCTTTATTTTGAGCCAATTCTGACGTCAGCAACCTGGTACGTGACGTGTCTGTGATAGACACTTCAACTGTATTGATTAGGAAAGGATGATGATCAATCTTCATCGGCTTTTCAGCTTTGGTAGGTGTTTCAAATTTAAGTTTCCCTTGCTCAATAGTTGATTGAATATGTTGTCTGAAGATCTTGCAATCATTGTGTGACGTTGCATTGTGCCATTTGCAATACTTCATCCTCTTGAGCTCTTCTGCAGTAGGAATGGTATGGGAATCGAGAGAGTCTCGATCGCCCTCATCAAGCAACAGATCAAATATCTTATCGGCCTTAGTGATATCAAAGCCGAATTTTTCTGGTTCTTTTTACCAAAAGGACGTGACACAGTCTGCTTGCCTTTAACCGATTCTGCAAGTCCTACCATGTTATCTTCATCTTCTGAATCGGAGTAATTTACATATGACATTTTCTTTTGGAATTTCCTCCCGCTTGTGCAAATCTTCGAAATATGTCTCTTTTCATCATTGCGGATCAATTTTGGCATCCAACCCATTTTAATAGCGAGTAACCGATTGATGGACACATTTCATCGGCTCTCTCTTACCACCGGCTAGAAGACGTAAAAAGATACTTGGCCGATTGGTTTTCTCTTTCTCTGGAGCTTTCATGGATTGTACCAAAATCTTCTGGACTTCCTGACGCACATGGTTCCTTCCATTTACATACGTACTCGACTTTGGTCTTTTAATTATGCAGATGAATCATGAGGTAGACTCTTGCTGCTTGCTAGTAGACTTTGTGGTGGCATCTCGAATCCATAACATGTAGCCGATATATTTCTCATCGGCTTTTCTATTTCACACCACACGATATGTTCCTCTTGGCCTCAAGCAAGAACTTAAAACAATCCAGGGGATTATGCCCTCAGTGTGTAGTTACCTTGCATTTGTTTTGGTGCCAATTGATCTACTCCACTTGCCGCGTAGGGCGCTTATCGATGAGATACATACCGCATAGGGCGTTAGGCATTGTCGTGAACATGCCCGCTGATGACGAGTCGATGCAGATTCGTTCGCTTAACAACTTTGATGTAATCGTCGTTGTCGAAGTAGTCGTTGATGAAGTCATCGGTGAGATTGTCGGCGTCGAGCTTGATGGCGAGGTCAACGAAAGGAGGTAGTGCTGCATCGGCTGACTCTGTTGCTCTTCTATCAGCTAGCTTCCATCGGCCATATTTTAAATAAAGCAGCCGATATATCTCTTCCTTTGCAATGCCGGTTCTTATCAACATGTAGCCAAAACATATATCCTTTTGGCTTTCTGTCATGAGGCAACATAATGATAGGATCAAATGACATGTGCCCGATCATCTAGCCGATTGGAGACATCAGCTTTAAAGTTCCGTACACAACTCTTGTCCTCCTGGATCCCATGGAAAATAAGTTCCAAGTGGCCAATGCTTCAGGGCAATATATCTGTGTTTTTTATTGCCCGGCTCCCATGCAACATGTACTCCAATCAGCCAATACTTTTGCATAGTGATTCTTGGCTCTTGGTCACCTGGCTCCCATGGAAAATATACTCCAAGCAGCCGATCTTCCAGTGTAATATTTCTGGGCATCGAGTAATAAATTATTTGAGAAGTTGTCTCTTGCCCAACCTCTGCTATCCATTCATCGGCCGCTTTGTCTTTCTTGATGTCCCATCGCTTGTTTTCTCTATCCTTGTAATTGGCTGGGACTTCATCTTCTGGGATTTCTTCAGATTCGTGTTCTTCTCCATACTAATCTTCAAACTCCAACTTATCAATTGAGATCTGTATTTTCTGATATATTTCCTCAGTTATTTGGGAGCCTATTCCAAGATCAATCCTTATGTCTTGATTCTTCGGTGATTCCTGAGAAGTGAACCGTCTCTGAATATTCTCATCCTCTAGTTGATAGCTCTCTTCATCCTGAGTGCTTATTTTGACCCCATTGTCATTTTTCATTGGTTGCACAAGCTCGTTTTGAATTGATCGATCTATATCCAGCTGCAGTCGTGCTGACATAGGAGGCATTTGATAAGCAATCAGTTGTGGACTCAATGCCTCTTGCTGTAAAGTTGACTCTTGTGACCAATAACTTCCTGGATGTTGTGACCGTGAGAGAAAACTGTAGCCCCCAGTCCAAGATTGTTGAGCTATCGGTTGTGGGCGATAAGCTATCTACCGTTGAACTGAGACATACTTGTGGTTGGCACACCATCACCGTTCAGCCGATACTGGCAATTGATAACCTTCCGTTTGTTGTGATTGAACCGATGGTTGGACAAACTGCAGCCCCCCGGGCCAAGATTGCGGAGCTATTGGTCGTGACTGTTGATCCATCAACTGCTCATCCATGGTTGGCGGTGATAAATTTCTTGAGGTGAGCTACGAATTGTTTGTAATTCTTGCACCATCGCCAACCTTTGTTGCTGAACCATTGGTTGATGAGCTTGAACATGTGACTGGAAAGCTATCGGCTGAGGAGCCGATTCTTGGATCCATCTCTGCTGTGAACTTTGGGGAATAAATTGTGATTCTAGAACACCACTTTGACAGCCTGTCGTTCCTTGAATTTGAGTGGTGTCCGCAGGCGTATATCCAAGAATCCTGAACAAATCCTCTTGTGTCAGCGGTTGTGGCGTGTATCCAAGAGCGCTGAACAAGTCCCCCTGTGCCAGCGGCAAAGATGTAGAGAGAACTGCAGTCGAGGAGTCATCGGCTGATAAGAATTGTGTTGATGCAAGAATGAGGGCATTAAACAATCATCATAGGCCGATCCAGGGACTGTACTTGTGCTCGATGACCCAGGATATATATATGATGGTTCTTCGTAACTTTGCCGCCAATTGGACCATAAGAAAAATGTAGTATTAGCCGATGTCATCGGTTGTTGATAATATGATTGCTCAACTTTGTTGACGGGCAAACCGAGAATGCGCTCTTTATGGCGTTGCTTATAATATTCGCCAATATTCCAGATTGACTGTCCATGATGATGTACTCCTCGAGCCACTGGATTCGTCTTGGATATTGTCTTGGTGCTCACCAGCGATATAATAATGGGATTTAATCTTCGGTCCCACCAGCGTGCCAAAAGTGTGTTGACGCGCGAAAATAGGATCGCCACCTCCGCGCGCACACGTGACTCCCTGCAGAAGCGAGACGTGCCACCAATCTGACTGTTGATTGACAATGGAAAATCGGCTAGAGAACCGATGGATCTTGAGTATGTGTATCTCGCCGAACGGCCGATGTAGTAAACGGGAAGCAGCTTAAAAGCAGCCAAGTGTAAATGCGTGTAGAAAGATCGGCCAAGACAGATCGTGACGCCAAGACTCAAATAAATCTAAGCCGGCTATGAGAGATGATATTTTAAGACAATAAAAGCCGACGAGATCTAGATCGAGCTGGATAGATAGGTGATAAAAGCTAAAGAAACAAGAATAAACTTGCTAATCTAGCTGATATCGATAAATTGTGAATAAATCTAGACGAAACCTCAGCGATGCGCCTGGAGGTTAAAGCCTAAGATCGAAGCGAACTCACGAAGCCGACGAGTTTAAGTAGAACTCGTGAAAGAGAAAGGTACGAAGGCTAAGTCAAAAGTAGATGCGTAAAGTAGATGCAATAAAGTAGATGCAATAATTGGTAAAGGTGAGGCGGTTTTGATATTGATCATGTGATGATTCTATTACAATGGCCGGGGCTTATATTTATACCCTGGGCTCCTCTAGACTCCTATAGCCGTAAGGGCTCGAAACTTCCTAATTAAAGACTCCTGGCAGGTTACATAGCCAACTGACATAAACTCCCCTAATTAGATGTCTAAATTAAAGGAAATACTAAGATACATGGACTCTATTTTCCCTTTTATAGAATCCTTCTCAATTAAGCTTCTCCTTTGACTTGTCCGGGAAGAGATCAGCACACATGCATAGTCAATCCTGGATCCATCACGTGGTCGTGTGATTCCTCTTTAATACATATGTGCTATTACCATATTTAATCCTTTCTTTCTCCCTTCACATATGTGAAGCCTTGGTCGATGCCACATGTGCCTGCCGATTCCACCACTACCGACTGCTTTGGCCGATTGTCCTTGTCTATTGAAGGCATCCTGCCGATTCCTGCCAATATATTGGTGGCCGATCATGCTCGCGATTGTCTCGTGCATGTTCTCACAAACAATAGAAGCCTTGTACTTATATGTGTCTTGGCTATGCTAGCTTCTTTTCTCTCCTTTAGTGCTGATAACTCTCCAATGCATACATGTATACGCCTACGTGTACTTGTCTCATGCATATGTGCTGACTTCATCGGCTAATATTCCCTTGCCCATCTCTTCTCCTGGTCCTTCTCTGCCGATTACCAAGCCAAGATTATTTGACTCTGGATTTGGTCAAAATCCGGTGTCAACAGGTACAACCGTGTTTGAAATGTGTCAAAAGGTCAAGTTCAAACTTGGTAAGAAGTCAAAAGGTGGTGTTGATGATAATTCGAAAAGGGGAAGGAAGGAGGCTAAAACTACAGAAAACACCGATGTGCCTTTCAAGAAAATGTCTATATTCTCTATGTATTTGCCATACTGGGAAGAACTGACATTGCGCAAATGCCATTGATGGGATGCATCTTCAGAAGAATGTGTTTGATAGCACAATCGGATTTGTGGGCTTAACAGGCAAGGTAAAGGACGGACTGAAGTCACGTAAGGATCTTGTTGACCTAAAAATCAGGCCAGAGCTCCACCCGCAAGAACGTGCTAATGGTAAGTAGTACCTTCCACCTGCTAGCTACAACTTAACACAACATGAGAGGTTGGCTATGTGCAAGTGCTTGCGCGGGCTGAAAGTGCCTACCGGATTCTCATCCAACATCCGATCACTAGTCTTGTTGAAGGGCATGACGCTTACTGGTTATAACTCTCATGCACTACGTGAAAAGCTCACTTTGGTAACAGGCATAGATGGCCTTTAGTAACGGGCAAAGCGCCCGTTACCGATCAAGCATTACAAATGAGCGAACAAAGGTAACTGATAAACGCATTCGTAACGGACATCTAACAAAAATTGTTACCACAACTAGTTATCGATCACGTGAATTGGTTGTTTGTCTGGGCCCACAGGGGACTTTGGTAAAGGGCGCCAACACCGAGCCCGTTACATGAACTCAACATCGGAGGCGAGTGTTGTGAACCTGCGTCTCTTCTGTCTCGAGGAAAGGAGATACACGTCTTTTGCACGCACGTCTCCTCTGTCTCGATGAAAAGAGACGTGTCTTGTGTACGCGCATCTCCTTCAATGAAAGGAGACACTTTCCCCTAAGTAGAAATGTAAATATCATGGTTTCACATAAATTTAGCTTCGTTTTTTTATAATACTAACACAAAAGTAAGGTTGTATAAAAGTTTGAAATGGATATGAGCTAAATCGTGTTACAACGTATGGAAACTTCAAATTTTGAGTTGAGTTATAAGAAAATATATGAGAGATGTTCTCATTTGTGAACAATCTCTATTCTCAATTTGTTAAAATCATTTTTTAATGTGAGATTATAGTTATAGATTTGAAATATGTTTCCACATCATTTTGTAGAATATTTTGAACGAATTTTGTTATTTTTACATTGTTAAATCTCTGTGTAGGAAAATCTAGATAAATAAAAAAATGGCCTCTATCAAAATTTGTACATGCAACATGTTTTCTATAAAAAAGATCAGGAAACTTAGTAATGCCTAATCATTTGTTTCGGCTCCTGTGCTCCTATATCTGTTCACCGATTTAGTAATAAAAAAGAACAAGATAACTTATAAAATGCCTAATCATTTGTTTCGGCTCCTATTAGCACGTAGTATCATGTTTCCTGGCAATGATTTACTCTCTCCATTCTTAAATACATGACGCTTAGAACAAGCAAATGAGTTCATTTCTGAACTAACTAACTTGTTTTAAATGACATATATTTAAGGATGGAGGTAGTACAAATCATCTCAACAAATCATCCAAAATGTTAGCATGTGCTACGTGACTCATGGGAATAAGGAATATATGGAAATGAACCCTTAATCCCCCATCCTATTTAGCATATATAAGCGTCTCATGGGAATAAGGAATAGATGGAAATGAAATGACACATCAGGCATTTTTTTCAATGGAGCTAGATCTTACAGCTGGGTATATATACTATTGATCAGGACATTTTTCTTGCTCCTATTGCATTTTTTCAAAGATTATTAGTTGAAGTGACAACATTATTATGTTCTAGCTAGGGAAGGGAGACATTGGGTAAGTATATGATGTCTGACTGGAAAATTCTTGTAGACAGTCTGAAGGGATTGGATCTTGAGATCGCCGAGGACTGGTGAATTACACAGCAGCGCGCACCCTTTGCGGTTGTTGGGATTAGCACAATAAATCTCGAGAGCCTACTTTTCCCTCCCTGGCCTAGCAGATAGGATCTTGAGATCGCCGAGGACTGGTGAATTACACACAGCAGACATTGGGAATGTACGAACCATGCACACCACCATATGTTATGGCTGGTTCCTTTCTTGAATGATTTGGAATAACTGTTTCATTCTTGATCAATCAGACACAGCAGCGAAGTAAAAACTGGCCGTTCCTTGTGCAGTGTATGGATACAAGGAGAGAGCCAAGAGTTTTAGAGTGCAGATGCGGCGCTAAAGAAAAGAGGGAGTATGATCTCGGACTACGAAGACCCAGTCGTGCTTCTGGTTTCCATTCTCATCATCATATTGAAGGAAACTCCTCGTGCTCTGCGGACACTGACAAATGCGGTTCACACACACTGGTAGAGAGGCGACATTTAGTCCCGGTTGGTAACAGGCATAAGTATCTAAAGGCCAGCCAAGAATAATAGTGACAGACAAAAGGCTCCCCCTTTAGTCCAGAGTAAAACAACTGGCGGTAATACCACCCGAGACTAAAATGGTTCCCAAAAAAACAAAAAAGAAAGCCCCCGGAGCTGGCGTTCCTAGCACCAGCCCCGGCTCGGCTGGCTTCAACTTTGCCACCGATATATCCAATTCCAACTCCAACTCGAACTCCAGCTCCAACAAATTCAACACCACAAGCACAAGTTTGATGAACAAACTTTCACAAATCATGGCAGCCCATGCCGAGAGAGGCCCGCGGCTCGCCGTGTCCGCCACCTGCCACCCCCGGCCGTGCAGGCGGCCTCCCGCGGCCGCGTTAGGGGCCCGCGCCGGTGGCTCGCCGCTCCTGCCTATGAATTGAGAAGAAGAGGAACGGGTGAGAGAAGAGATAGAAAAGATAAGAAAGAAGAGAGAGAGAGAGGAGATGATAAACTTGTGTCTGCGGGTGATAGATAAGGGGGAGACAGAGAGGTTGTTCGCGGTGGGATTTGCTTTAGTCCCGGGTGGTGTTTCCACTCGAGATTAGAAGGGGACCTTTTAGTCTCGGTTGGAAACACCACCCGATCGAGACTAAAGGCTGGCGCCAATCATTGTCGTGAAATAGCAGTTTGATGCCCCCTTTAGTCTTGGTTGGAAATAGCAACCGAGACTAAAGGGGGCGGCTCCCACAACCATTTTGGGTCACATCGATGAAAACCCTCTAGTCCCGGCTCTAAAGTTGAACCGGGACTAAAGGGGCGTAGCAAAGACTCCTTCTCTACTAGTTACAGTGTCAAAACACCCATGAAGTCCATGGTGGCAATAAAACTGCTATTTGTTATCTGGGAAAATGAAAAGATTATGGACTCATACTTAATTTATAAATATTGAGTGGACGAGAGTTATAGAAAATGTACCGGTGGCATATTGGTGTTCCTCGGGGTAGAGAGGGAGGCTTTGGTTCGGGCTTTTAGTCCCGGTTCAACTTTGGATCCGGGACTAAAGGCCTTTCGTCGACAAGGCCGAAATGGTCGTCCGGGTTTAGTCCCTCCAGACACCAACCGTGACAAAAGGGGCTCAGCTCCATCCGCAATAATTGCCCCAGCCTTTAGTCTCGGGTGGTGTTGAGCCGAGACTAAAGGGTACCCCTTTAGTCTCGGCTCAGAACATCACCGGACTAATGGCCGCATCCATATAAGCACCACTACCTCCTTCTTCCTACCACCCGAGCCATTCACTGCACTACCCGCGAGCTCAAGCTCCTCCCTCCATGGTGACTCAAGCCTAGGGTTGTGCGATTTTTTCTTCATTAGTTTGTGAAGATTTCTCTCCTCCAAAGTGTTGTCAAGGTTGGAATCTTCATCCTCCCTTCATTTGTTGTGATTAAATTTTATTTTATGGTTTAGAGATGGCGAAAATAGAAATGTTAATTTGTAGCTAGGTAGGAGGAGCTTAAATTAGAGAGATGAGATTTTGTATATATACGTGAAAATGTAGTTAGGATGGTACTTGCATTGTTCCTTCTTTCATTAAATTTGTATTCATAAGCATTCTCTTATTTTCTTGTTTTTCATAATATTTAATTTTTCTTATACATATAGTTTATAAAATATATGCTCATAAAGGAAGACAAAGAAAATGTACTAGGTATTTCCATTCTTTCATCGTTTAGAAATGATTATATTTCTAGGTAGCTATAGGAGGAAATAGAAGATTAAATTCTTTTGTTAAGTATGTTTTTTATTTTTATATAGAATAAATGTAAGCATTCTCTTATTTTCGTGTTTTTCATAAAATTGAATTTTACTTGTACATATAGTTTATAAAATATATGCTCATAAAGAAAATAATAGACATACAGAAAATGTACTAGGTATGTATTTCCATTCTTTCATTGTTTAGAAATGCTTTTATTTCTAGGTAGCTATAGGAGGAAATAGAAGATTAAATTCTTTTATTAAGTATTTTTTATTTTTATATAGAATAAATGTAAGTATTTTCTTATTTTTCTTGTTTTTGATACACAACCCCACGTCCTAATTAGCTACAGTTTAACGTCACGGGCTAGGTGGGGACTGCAGCTCCGTGACGTTGGACTGTAGCTAGATAGGAGGTGTAGGGCATGGTGATGTAGTACTGTAAGTGGGAGAGCCAGGTGTATATGACGGTGAGGTGAGACTGTTGTAGTTCCCGGAGCATCTGAGTCTTCTAAGTCGCTGGTTCATAAAAGTTATGTACAATAATAATAGTGTTGAATTCTATGGCCCCTTTTGTTTTTCTATTTATGCATATATTGAATCCAATCTATATATATGTGTAGGTATGTGTACATATAGTTTATAAAATATAGTGTTGAATTCTATGGCCCTTTTATTTCTAGGTTGCTATAGGAGGAAATAGAAGATTAAATTCTTTTATTAAGTATTTTTTATTTTTATATACAATAAATTTAAGCATTTTCTTTCTTTTCTTGTTTTTGATACACAACCCCACGCCCCTAATTCAGGTGCAACTAACATCATGGGCTAGGTGGACTGCCCGCAGCCCGTGATGTTGGACCGTATCCGATAGGAGGTGTAGGGCATGTGTACTGTAAGTGGGAGAGCCAGGTGTATATGACGGTGAGGTGAGACTGTTGTAGTTTCCGGAGCATCTGGGTCTTCTGAGTCGCTGGTTCATAAAGGTTATGTACGTAATAGTGTTGAATTCTATGGCCCCTTTTGTTTTTCTATTTATGCACATATTGAATCAATCTATATATGCAAAATAATCCTATTTATTGTGAATAATGTGTGTTATTTTGATTTGGATATAGTTTGAGCTAATAATGTCGATGTCAAGTGGTGTTGGTAATGGCGCCCGTGGCCGTGGCATAGTCCGTCGCCGTGGCGGGCGTGGTGGCCGTGGCATTGGCCGTGGAGGTCTTGGTGGCCGTGGAGGTGTTTTGGAGGACCTGCCTCACGCCTGTGGATTGCACTTTCACCGCGAGATTACCTTGCAAATGGGTGATCCGGGACGTGTAGCTAACGTGGTAATATAAGAATTGAAATTAATTTGCTTTACATAGAACTTTTTTCATTTCACATGGAAAATCTGTAATTTTAGTTACATATATAATTATTGTAGGTTATCAACAATATCAGATGGCTCAAAGACATTATCGGGGATATGAATGGTACTCCTATAGTGCAAACTGAGCACGTTGATGAGCACATGACAAGAGTGTATATCTCTTTCACCGTACCTGCTCGATATGTAGACTACGGCCAGTTGCCAGTAGGCATGCCACCCGATGGTTGCCATTGCAACAGTTGGCTCAACATCACCTATTCGGTTAACCCGAGAGAGAACTGCCGTGGAGAATTGTCTACAACAGCTCTAGAATAATGTTGGGTGCTGGGACCTTTCCTATTTTAAATTAAGGCAACTCAAGGCGGGTGAAGGCAATGTGGTTGAGACTACAGAGAGGCTTTGCAGGACTCATTGAGTTGTGGTATAATATATATATATATATATATATATATATATATATATATATATATATTATATAAGAATTTTTATTCATTCTTAATTAATTTGTTTCGGTACATATATATTTTGAACTTTCATAAGGTTATTATATCTCATCATCATCATCGATTGTGTGCGGATCGCTCGGTTCTACCTATGCTTCAATTAGCTCTGCGATTCTTAATCAAGTCGTGGAAAGTGTTGGGGTGGATTACTATGGTGGGGAGCCGTTTTTCACCAACAATTGGAGGAGTCAAGCAATTCTAACTTTCTACAAGCCGCCAGAACCCGAGGCTCCATTGTTTGATGTTTTGTTTGTGACACTCCTCCAAGCGGAGGAGAGTGCACTAAATGCGCTCTAGCTTATTTTGAGGGAGTTCTAGGCTGGAGGATTGCAGACATTAATCATATTCCATATCTACAAGCGTGTGCTGCTCCGTAATATTATGCATGCACGGATAAGGCTTTGTACCATACCCTATTATATGAACTTGTATTAATTAGCTAGCTATGTGAACCTTTATGAACTTATTATTAATTATTATTAATTAGCTACTTTATTATGAATTCATGTATTGTCTTCAACATATTTAGTAAGCGATAGTGTTTTTGGTGACACCTCGAGTACCATTGAAGGACCGATTAGGCGACCAGAGAGGGGGGGAGTGAATGGGAGCCGATAAAAATTCTTCTCTAAGGTCGAACTTGGCCTATGTCCCAAAATCACAACCAATGATTCCCACACGAGTTTGCCAAGGTCACGTAGTCACAACGGACCTACCAACCCTAGGAACAAATCCCAACTCAAAGCAACACGGAAGCGCAACTCAAGAAGCAAAGGACTTAGGACGGTCCTGAGGCTGACAGTCCGCGTGGAGCAGGCGGACAGTCCGCGAGGTCACGACAGGCAGTCCGAAAAAGCTACCCGAACCTCCAGTATGCACCCTCCGAAAATCGGACGGTCCACGACCCCACCGCGGACGGTCCGCGACCCACGGACGGTCCGGCCTCACCAGGCGGACAGTACGACCAACAACCTCCAACCAAAAACACCTGACCCAACGGATCAAAACGAGACGGCTCAAGAACTCGCGAAGAACACGACGAACACCAGGTCGACCGGCTCCTCGCGGACGGTCCGCGACCGCCTGGCGAACTGTCCGCCACACGCGGATAGAGCAGCCCGAGCCCGAAACCGCAAGCACCAAAGCACCTATCCATCCATGGATCTCCCAAACGGCTTGAGCTCTTGAGGTAAGATTTGGGGGAGATGTGAAGCGTCCGTAGGGGATGCTATGCCCCAAAACTTGAGATCTCAAACGAACTAAATCGCCGGGAATCGAATCGCAACCGAGCTCTACCAAAAAGCTAGGGTTCCAACCGAAAACATTCAATCGGAGGCCAAATCCGGAGATTGGGGGGTCAAGATCAAGCACAAAGATGCACAAGACATCTATCCATGATCCCCACCAACAAATCCGAACCCAAACACCTCGTAATCAAGGAACAAGGCACGCAAAAAATCCAAATCTAAAATAGCTCGAAAATGACACGAAAATCACAAGAGTCACAAGAAGGAAATCGAAACCATGAATGCTTCCATACACTAAGGTCAGATTCTACAAAACGGTGAAGAAAATCTACGCCTATGGAACAAGGAAATGAGAAGCAGTCCGATGGATAGTTTGCCCAAAAACCCTAGAGCTATATATATGAGTCCCTCCGGGTTGGGCAAATGACCAAGCTACCCTAGCACTTAAACTTAAGATACAATCCCTCGTGGGCAAATAGGTCATGTAGCACTCCTCTTCGTCGCACGGCCACGCCGCCGAGTTCGATCCACCCGACGCAAGCCCCGCGATCCCGCCTGCGGTCCGCCCAAGATCGAAGCTTCTGCGCCCGGATCCTGCCTCCACCCGCCGAGCCTCCGGCCTTGGTTTTGTGGCTCAACCAAGTAACCCGACGGTTTTGTGGTGAACCACCGAAACCCCGTGCAGGCAGTTTCGGCCGTGAGCCGCTACCTGCCGCACCGGCCGACGACTGCCTTTGCTTTTCTTGCCACCATGCGGCCTGCACTTGACCTCACTGCCACCAGTCCTCGAGCCGAGCCTACTTGTCTCTCCACTCCTGGAGGCCCCGCAAGGCATAGACCTTCGCGCTCGCTCTTCACCGCACCAACACGAGTCAAGCCGCAACCTGCACCTGCAATACTCGGTCAAGAGTCAGTCCACACCACGTTGTCAATCACTCATCACACTAGGGAGCGACCATCCACCGGTCCTCGGACGCTCCGGTCCTCAATGTCCCCCTTGATGAGTGCATTGACAACACACACATAGTAACCAATTCAGAGAAAGAAGAAAACAAAAAGAAACGACTGAAAAACTCAAACAAGTGATCAAAAGCCAAACAAAAGCCAAGAAGAGATCACTTGAGAGAGAAAAATCTCGGTCCCCTAAGATAAGGGCAACGGCTCGACACAACCGAGATAAAATGCTCCAAAATTGCCGACTCCTCAAGGTGAGGCAAAAGGGCTCGACACCATCTGCAAAAAGTGCACAACTAAAATTCAGGCGAAAAAGAGCTCCCAAATGCATATGAATGCAAGCTCCCCCTGAACAAATGCATTTCTCCCCCAAAACAAGAATTGGGTACTATCTCCCCCCCCTTGTTGGTAATGCATGAATCAAGTCTACAAATGCAAGCATGTGCTTCTCAAATAGACATAGAGGACTACAACATGCTAAAAAGAGACATAGACAAGCAAGATTGCCACAAATTTATCACAAGCATTGCCAACGAGATAGACAGGGATATATAAGCATGTGACATAGCCAAGATCAAAATAAAGCATTTTTCACAAAAACTTCCCTCTCATGAGCATAGGACCTCAACATGATCAAAATGAGCACAAACAACATATAACTCACAAACTTCATGCAAGGTTACAAATTCTCATCACAAGATCATCACAAACACCTACAAGCTATCTCATGTCATGTCAAAGCCACCGAGCCATGTGTCCACTTCTAAATGTGAGACTTCTCAACGGTGAACAACATGCAACGGTTTAGCACCCAAGATGAGAAATTTAAAGCATACATGACATGGAAGCATATTTTTCAAGCACAAGCATTTCATATACCAATTACATGATTTCTAATTAAGCATGGTACATGAAGTGCCTTTGCGGCAAAAAGAAGCTTAGGCTTCTCCACAAGGTAGCATGTAGGCTAAACATTCATGATGATAAATGGGTCTTTGACCCCATATGAAAAGGACATGGTCCCAAGCACAAATTAAGCAAGCTATAGCCATAAGTGCACAAATTTAGCATGAAAGGCATTCAACTCATAAGAGAGGATCATATATTGCATTTTCACAAAAATAAGCCGTCCACAAGCACATACATCCCAAATCTATCAAGAGCATCGCTATCCATCATATGAGCATCAAAAGCAAAGTCATAATCTCCTATCTAGCATATCATAGAGATCCAAGTATATAGGAGAAGCACATCTCATATGGTACAAATGCAGTCTATGATACAAAGATGCAAGCATGATATGATACATAAATGAAAATGCAACATGAGTATGTACAACAAACTCCCCAACCAAAGCTCAAAAAGGAAAAAGAACACCAAGCTCCCCTCGCAAACGGCAAATGTAGCTTGGTCCAAAGGCTTGGTTAGGATGTCGCAAGCTGCTTTTCGGTTGGCACATGGATGAGGTCTATGTTTCCCTTCTCAACATTGTCTCTCGTAGTGGTACCTCACCTCTATATGTTTGGTTCGGAGTGGAGCACGGGGTTTTTGGCAACACTAATGGCACTCGTGCTATCACACATGAGAGGTACATGGGAACACTCCTCACCAAAGTCACTCAGCGTGTATGTGATCCAAAGCAGCTGTGAGCAACAACTAGAGACAACATATTCGGCTTCTATGGTAGATGAGCTACACTAGGCATTTGCGAGAAGACCAAGAAACAAGCGAAGATCCCAAAAATTGGCAAGTCCCCGAATTCGACTTCCTATCGACTCGACACCCCGCAAAGTCGGCATCCGAAAACCCAAGAAGCGAAGAGAAGAGGACGCCGAGTACCAAAGACCAAGCTCGGGAGTGTATCAAGATACCAAGATCCGCTTGACGCCGCCGATGTGAAGTCCTTGGTGACGCGAAAACGAGCGCATGCACACACGTAAAATCAATGTCCGGCCTCGTCGCCGTCAAGTACATGAGGGAGCCGATCATGCTCCGGTACTCCTTCTGGTCCATGGGCTCTCCGTCCTCGTCCGCATCCAACGCTGTAGTCGTACTCATCTGTGTCGACAGGGGCTTCGAGTCGTCCATCTTGAACTTCTTGAGGATGTCCTTCGTGTACTTGGCTTGATGCACAAAGGTTCACTCCTTACCGCTTGATCTCAAGCCCAAGAAAGAACTGCAATTTTCCCATCATGGACATCTCGAATTCTTTGCTCATGTCCTCTGCAAACCTCGCAACCAAAGAGTGTGATGAGCCACCAAAGACAATATCATCCACGTACACCTGAACAATTAGGATATCAACGCCCTGCCTGAGGCGAAAAAGAGTCTTATCAACCTTGCCCATCTCAAACCCCTTGCTAAACAAGAACCCCCTCAAACAGCCCATACCAAGCACGGGAGCTTGTTTCGAGCCATACAACGCCTTCCTCAACCCATACACCGGTGAAACTCGGACTCTCAAAGCACGGTGGTTGCTTCACATAAACCTCTTCTTCTAAAAACCCATTCAAGAAGGCACTCTTCACATCCATTTGGTACAACTTGAACCCTTTAGCCACGGAAAAGGCTAGAAGGATCCTAATTGCCTCCAAGCAGACTGAGGAGCAAATGTCTCCTCATAGTCTATCCTCCTTTGACTATACCCTTGAGCAACCAACCTCGATTTGTTTCTCACCACCTCACCATTCTCACCCTCTTTGTTCTTCCACACCCATTTTGTCCCAATAGGTTTGCAATGTGGTGGTGGCTCTACCAACTCCCAAACTTGGTTTCTCTCAAAGTTCTCTAACTTCTCATGCATTGCGTTTACCCAATTGGGATCAGAGAGGGCATGTCCAATGTCTTTCGGCTCAAAGGTAGCAACAAAAGCCGAATGAGCAAAGTGAGAAACATTCCACGGACCTTGGTGTCGTGCGTTCATTGATGTCGCCGATGATTCTTGAGGGAGGATGATCAACTTGAACACGCCTCGGTGCCTCTCGCCTGGAGACAACCTCCCCCACTGCTGCAGCTTCCACTTGATCTTGCTAGATCATAGTTGGTGTAGAAGCTGGACCATCCTGTACCGTTCGTAGTGGAAGTAGAGGGTACATGCTCGGCTGGAGCTTCATCATCACCATCATCCTCTCCAGCATCTTCCTCCACGTCCTCAAAAATCTTCTTGCCAATCTCGTCGTCACCGCACACTCAAAAGCAGAAGCGCATGGTGGGTCTCGTCGAAGGTAACCTCGCAAGTTTCCATGACTAGGTTAGTATCAAGGTTGAGCACACGGAATGCTCGAGAATGACTCGCATAGCCCAAAAAGATCCCATCGGAAGACCTCGACTCAAACTTATCAAGCCTGCCCTTCTTGAGAATAAAGCACCGACAACCAAAAGCCCTGAAATGGCTCACTCTAGGTGCTCGCCCATGCATGAGCTCATAGCACGTCTTGTTCAAGAAGGCCCTGAGAAAAATACGGTTCCCAACATGGCACGCGGTATTCACCGCCTCAGGCCAATATCTCCTCGGAGTCCTATGCTCATCAAGCATCGTCCGAGCCATCTCACAAAGGGAACGATTTTTCCTCTCAACAACACCATTCTGACAAGCCACATAGGGAGAAGAGAATTGATGTTCGAGACCCAAATCGCGACAAAAGGTTTCGAAACGAGAGTTTTTAAATTCAGAATCATTGTCGCTACGGATAGCTCGAATGGCATCTCCATTCCTCTCATTCTTCAACCTCAAGATTAGATCCCGCACAAAACCAAACGTCTCCCCCTTGTCAGCCAGAAAGAAGACCCAAGCATAGCGAGAATAGTCGTCCACTATCACCAGGACATACCACTTCCCACCCGCCGAGCACACACGAGCTGGACCAACCAAGTCCATATGGAACAGCTCGCATGGCCTCTCTGTCATAACGGATGTCAGAGGCGGGTGAGAGGCGGCGACCATCTTACCATGCCTACACGGAGCACATACCAAGTCCTTTTGGTATTTCAACTTAGGCAATCCTCGGACTAATCCTAGTCCACTCAAGCATGACAACAAGTCAAAACTCAAGTGACCTAGTCTCCTATGCCATTTCCAAAGCTCCGCCGAAACGCCAGCAACCAAGCAACGAGAAGAGCCAACACACTGAGAAAAATCGGCTCTGAAAATCTGACCCTCGGGGATGATCGTGCACACAAGATCACCTCGAGAATCCAAAACACGCGAAGCGCCCGTTTTGAAACAGACCTCAAAACCCTCATCAAGAAGTTGGGAAACCGAAAGAAGATTGTACCCCAAAGACTTGACAAGAGAAACACGCCTAAGAGTCACAGACTCACTCACCTTCACCGTGCCCACTGAAAGCACTCTACCTTTCCCATTATCCCCAAAAGTGATGTACTCTTTGGTCATCACCGGGGTGAGGCTGGAGAACCACCTTCGATCTCCGGTCATGTGTCGAGAGCAACCGGAGTCGATCAACCAAAAGCCCTCCAAGCCTCCCACCTGCAAATCAAAAATGAGAGCGAGAGTGAGCAAACGACTCAGCACTGAGGTTAGTACAAAATGAATCAAACCAGTGCCGTGCCATTTGCTCAAAAGTGGGGTTAGCAAAATCCATCCTATCTCCTCTAGGTGGAACACCCACACATCCCCTTGAGGACTACGCTACCACGAGGTGGAGACCGTGGCCCGTAGCTCCTCCGGGACCTAAAACTGCGATCTTTCCCCCATACTGTATTGGCCACGAGCGAAGGAACGTCCCAAACTCACCACGCCCAAACCCAACACGCCTACCACCACCTTCTCTATGTGGTGGCTCACCTCGAGGCACAAACACACGCCTCTCGAGGGTAAATGGTACGCACCATACCCTCGCCTTGGCACCAACCTAGGCTCGTGCACACCATGAGAAGGGCGGTACTGTCCTTGTTGGCCATCTCCTAGCCAACCTCTCCTCACGCTTCCTCCTCAAGCAAAACTCAAGAAGGTGCCCATCCCTCCCACAATGCTCACAATGGAAGGGTTTTGGTTTCAGCTTTGGTTTTGGGCTCTCTTTGGTCATGGCTTCTCCTCACTCGGTTTCTCTCCTTCTTCCCAAAGAACTCATTCCCAAGTCACTCTTGAACTTGATGGGTTTGGAAGTTGTCTATGTGTGGAGGAAACACTGTGGAGCTGGGGTTGTGTCTAGTCGGTTCCTAAGTGGGTTTGGCTTAGGAGCATAGGCATTTTGTGGTGGGTTTTGGTGGCCTGGGATATCTCAATTTTCCCCTCATCCTCACCATTTCCTCACCAATCTTGTCGCCCCAAGCGCTTGTGCTCGGGCTTCACCTCTGAAGGACCGATTAGGCGAACCCGAGAGGGGGGAGTGAATGGGAGCCGATAAAAATTCTTCTCGAAGGAGATGAGAACTCCAACAAGACGAACACGACGGCTTCCAACTCACGCCTCCGATCCAACTACCCAAGTTGGTCAAGACCACGCAGCCAGGAGTGCTACCGGTCCTAGGAACCAACACTCAACCTTCCTAGCCAAAACTCACCAAAACACACAGCGGAAACTTGCACGGCTGCTTCTGTGCTGCCGGTCAGACCGATGGCTGCGGCCGGTCAGACCGGTGACACCGGTGGCCGAGGTGATGAGCCGGCCAGTGGGTGGCTACAACAGAAGAAAGAACGCTCCAGTGAAGCCTCGGTGAATCCTCTAGGCCCCGGAACAAAACCACCACGAAACCCCACCGTGAGGAAGAAGAACCCCTCACAAATCCTAGCAAAACAACTCCAAACACTCCAAGAACCGATCACAGGACCACGGGACAAAACCACACGGACAAGGCTGTTCCCGAGACAAAACCCACCAAGGGCTAGCACCGGTCGATCGGGTCAAGATCACCGTCGACCGGTGTCGCTGGCAGCTGGGATGAACAGCCATGAGTCAACTCCTCCAAATCCAACTCCCGATCTCCCGATTCGCTCCACGGTTTTGCACAAGACTTTGGGGATAGTAGGAACACCTCATGGTACTCCATAGTCAAGATTTGGTCCACCAAAACTTGTCAAATCAAGAGGAATCGAAGAAATCCCACCAAGAACGCCTCTAACCCTAGAGCCACGAAAACCCCAAAATCGAGCCCTTTGCTCACGGATTTGGAAGGGGAATCAAAGGAAAAGAACCACGAAGGGTTCATGCATACATCCCCCACCAAATCCCAAAGAGAAAGGCCTCGAAATCGCTCCAAGAAAATCGCCAAGAAAAGGCTCCGAAAATCACCAAAAAGGAGAAACGGGAAAGACACATCCAAGCCTTGAGGAACCACGCCGAATCATCTATACATACCAAAGAGGTTCATACAAGGTCTAGCTTGCCGCCGATCATCCTTCCCTCTCACAAGATCTCACCATGAAGCTCTCAAGCTAGTCCTACGAAAATCCTAAGAAAATAGGAAGGAAAATAGGAAAACCAAATGAGCTAGGGTTCCAAGAGATGGCTGCCATCCTCTCACCACTTGGGTTATATGGAGGCAACCGAAAGACTAAAATACCCTTACTAGCTAACTAGGATACATGCCTCGAGGCTTAAATTGGAAGTCTTTGTCTTCGCACCATCGGACGGATGCCCAGACCGCAAACTTGCTTAGCCTCGACGCAAGCCTTGCGATCCCGACGCTGTCCTCCGCTCAAGATTCTCGTCGTCGCACCGATCGAGACCGGTGCTCCTCACCGTCGAGCCGACCCACCGGCCGTCGGCCGTCGGACCCACCGGTCGACCGGCTGCACTGCACCTCCGTCTTGGTTCTTCGGTCTTGGCTTTGTGGATCAACCAAGGAACCCAAGTGATTTTCTCGGTGAACCACCGAAACCCCGCGAACTCGGTGTAGCCTCCGCCAATCACCACTCATGACTCGGCTCCACGTAGTCCGGCTCGACCTTGGTTTTGAGGCTCAACCAAGAAACCCCATGACTTCATCTTGCCGTTTGCCACCATGCGGCCAAGACTTGACCTCACTGCCACCGGGTCCCTCGAACCAAGCCTACTTGTCTTCTCCACACCGAGGCCTCACCGCAATGACCTTTCACGCTTGTTCTTCACCGCACTGCACCACCAAGCCGCAACCGCACCGCAATACTTAGCCAAGAATCGCCACACCACGTTGTCAATCACTCATCACACCGTGAAGCGACCATCCACCGGTCCTCGAACCACACCGGCTCTCAATCTCCCTTGATGAGTGCATTGACAACACACACGTTTTGGTAACCAAGAGAAAAGGAAAAGAAAAGAAACGACTAAAGAAACTCCAACAAGCGATCGAAAGCCAAAGAAAAGGCAAAGAGCAAGATCACTTGAAGAAGACAAGTCTCGGACCCTTAGGCAAGGGCAACGGCTCGACACATCCGAGACAAAACATGCTCAAGCAAAGAGCACAAACCATCAAACCAAAGCTCGAAACCACAAAGAGCTCCCCGCACACATGCAAGCTCCCCTCGAACCGATGCAACTCCTGGACAAATGCATGCGAACCACTTCACAAACAGAGCAGACGGCCAGTCGACCGTGATCGGTCGACACCACCGGTCGACCGGTGGGCAACATGTGAACAGGACCAGCACTCGACGATCAGGACCGGTGACCTCAACCTCGACCGGTGACAACAGAGCCCAAAAATAGCTCGAAACCACGAAAACCTTCCAAATGCATTCGAGGCCAAAACATGCTCAAACTTCTCCCTTGTTGACAATGCATGAATCAAGCCAAAATGCAAAAATGCAACCTAGAGCTTCTCAAATAGACAAAATTCAACATAGGATGCTACACATGTCCAAACGAGCAAGTTAGATACTCTATAGCTTCAGAAAGACATAAACTTCATGATCACCAAGTTTCACAACCATTGGGCGAAGCTAAGATAGAATTTAGCAATTTTGCGAAAAGTTACCCTCTCATGAGCAAAGTCCTAAACATGAGCAAAACATGTCAAAATGGCAAAGCCACACAAACTTCATGCTAGGACAACCATTCTAAGCATAAGACCATCATAAACACCCACAAGCACCTCATGTCATGTCAAAGCCACCGAGCCATGTGCCTACTTCTATATATGAGACTTCTCATTGGTAGGCATCATGCAACGATTTAGCACCCAAAGCAAATTAAAATTAGCACATATGACATGGGAGCACATTTTTCAAGCAATTTACATTTCATTTTCAGATTTATAATTGGTACATGAAATGTCTTCACAAAAAGGAACTTATGCCCTCCACAAGATGAAGCATGGGGCTAAACATTCATGATGGCAAATGAGCCTTTGGCCCCATATGATCAAAATAAGCTATCCAACCACAAATTAAGCATAGCCAAGCCACTAAAACATGTCAAGATCATGTAAAGGCATTTACTCACAAGAGAGCATATATATGAAATTTTTCAAAAACATAGCCATCAACCATGGATACAAACCAAGATTATCAAGAGCTAAGCCAAACTAACCATAGCTTACCAAATTAGCTCACAAAGACATATATGTCATTCCATGGTGAACAATGTATATAGGAGAAGCCTTTCCTAAACAATGCATATGATACAAAATGCATGCAACCTAAGATACAAAGATGCCTATACATCATGTTACATATGCCATGCCAAATGCAAGAAATGCACAAAGGAAAGCTATACATATGCTACAAAGGAGCTCCCACACGCCAACTCAAGAAATCAAGCAAACACCAAGCTCCCGCAAAACGAGTGAAAGTTGCTTGATCTAGGGTTTGGTGAAAATATCGCTAGTTGTTCATGTGTGGGTACATGGATCAAAGCTATCTTCCCTTTCTACGTTGTCTCTCAAAATGATACCTCACTTCTATGTGCTTGGTTTTGGAATGGAGCACCGGGTTCTTTGCAACGCTTATGGCACCGGTGCTATCACATTGAAGTGGGACATGGGTATACTCTCACCAAAGTCAATAATGGTGTATGTGATCCAAAGGAGCCGAGAGCAACAACTAGTCGCCACATACTCTCATACTCGGTAGTGGATTGAGCAACACTCATCGCTTATGGGAAGACCAAGATACCAAAGAAGAACCCAAGAACTGCAAGTCCCAGTGGACTTCCTATCCAACCGACACCGCAAAATCCGTCGAAAATCCATGAAGCGCCAAAGAAGAAGACGCAGAGTACCAAAGGTCAAGTCGGAGTGTGTCGCAAATACCTGAAATGCGCTTGACCGCTTGCCGGCGAAGTCCCTGAGAAGCTTGAAAACGAGCGCACGACACACCGAGAATTGAATGTCCGCCTTGTCGCCGGTGTAGAGGAGTGACCCGATCATGCTCCGCATTCTTCCGTCCACGTGTTCACCTTCCTCGTCCGCATCAAGAACTGTAGTCGTACTCATAGGCGTCGCCATGGCCTTGGAGTCCTCCATCTTGAACTTCCTCACAATGTCCTTGGTGTACTTAGCTTGGTGCACAAATGTTCCTTCCTTTGATTGCTTGATTTGTAGCCCGAGGAAGAACTGCAACTCGCCCATCATGCTCATCTCAAATTCCCTGCTCATGTCTTCTGCAAACCTTGCAACAAGAGAGTTAGACGAGCCACCAAAGACAATATCATCCACGATACCGCACAATCAGATATCTCCGTCTGCCTCGAGGAGAAACAAGGTCCGTCGACCTTCCCCATCTCAAACCCTCTCTCAAACAGGAACCCCCTCAATCTACCATACCAAGCTCTAGGCGCCTGCTTCAACCCATACAGCGCCTTCCTCAACTTGTAGACCCGGTGAGGGTACTTCTCACTCTCAAACCCCTGGTGGTTGCCTCACAAACACCTCTTCCTCCAACACACCGCTCAGAAAGCACTCTTCACATCCATCTACAACTTGAACCCTTTAGCCACGGAAAAAGCTAGAAGGATCCTGATCGCCTCCAAACGAGCTACAGGAGCAAAAGTCTCCTCGTAGTCAATCCCCTCTTTCTCGATCACTGAGCAACAAGTCTCGACTTGTTCCTCACCACTTCTCCTTTCTCTCCCTTTATTTTTCCACACCCATTTTGTCCCAATCGGCTTACACCCGGGGAGGGTCAACCAACACCCAAACTTGGTTCCTCTCAAAATTCTCCAACTCCTCATGCATCGAGTTAACCCAATTATGATCAGATAACGCATGTCCAATGTCTTTGGGCTCAAAAGTGGCAACAAAAGCAGCATGAGCGAAATGAGAATTGTTCAGAACCCTCGACCGTGTAGTACGTTCATTCATGTCGCCGATGATTCTCGAAGTTGGGTGATCCACTTGCACTCGTCGGGGAGGTTCTCGCCTTGATGCTACCTCCCTCAAGCAGCCGCCTTGATCCGGGTTTGTCGTTGTAGGTGTGGAGAGGGTCCATTCTCGATCGCCGTCGTCAAGTAGTAGGTACATGTTCAGCCGGGCATCACACCGCCATCTTCATCATCTCCATGTTCATGCTCCTCCTCCTGAAAGATCTCCTCGCCAAGTTCGTCGTCACCTGCACACTCAAAAACAAGCTGACTACGTGGCTGTGTCTCGTCGAAGGTTACCTCGCAAGTCTCCACGATTTGGTTAGTTTCAAGATTGAGCACACGAAATGCTCTAGAATGAGATGCATAACCAAAGAAAATACCATCGACGAGACCTAGCCTCGAACTTGTCCAACTTCTTCCCTTTCTTCGTAATGAAGCATTTACAACCAAAGACATGGAAGTGACTCACCTTGGGTGTGCGACCGTGCATCAACTCGTAATAGGTTTTCTTCTTGTGAACCCTGAGGTAGATCCTGTTCGATACATAGCACGCGGTATTGACCGCCTCAGCCCAGAACCTTCTCGGAGTCCTATGCTCGTCGAGCATCGTCCGAGCCATCTCGCACAAGGTCCTGTTTTTCCTTTCCACCACGCCATTACGGGAGGCGATATCTGGACTCGAAAAATGATGTTCAAGACCCAAGTCATGGCAAAAGGTTTCAAGCGAGAGTTTTGAATTCGAGCCATTGTCATGCGGATCGCTCGTATGGCATCTCCGTGCCTCTCGTTTCTTAACCTCAAGACAAGATCTCGAACAAAACCAAACGCCTCCCTTCTCCTCAAGAAAGAACACCCACGCATACCGAGAGTAGTCACCACAACAAGGACATACCACTTCCCACCCAGATCGCACGAGCCGGGCCAACAAGGTCCATATGGAGCAGCTCGCATGGACGCCGGTCATCACATTGGTGAGAGGCGGGTGAGAAGAGGCTACCATCTTGGCATGCCTACACGGCGACAAACCAACTCTTTCTCAAACCTCAATCGTGGCAATCCTCGGACCAAATTGAGTTTACTCAAGCGAGACAAAAGGTCAAAGCTCAAGTGACCCAACTTCCTATGCCACTTCCACAACTCCAAGAACCACCAAGAAGCAACGCCCACACCAAGATCGAGAAAAATCAGCTCGAACACCGACCCTCGGAACGACCATGCAAACAAGATCCCCCCGAGAATCTAAAATCCGAGAACCACCAGGCCGAAACAACACCTCAAAACCCTCATCCAACAACTGGGACACAGAAAGCAAATTGTATCCAAGCGATTGAACAAGAGCAACACGCCTGAGAGTGATCTTATCGCTTACCTTAATCTCACCTTCGACAAAGACACGCCGCCCATTGTCCCCAAAGGTGATGTACTTCTTTGTCACCACCAGGACGAGACTTGAGAACCACCCCTTGTCTCCGGTCATATGCCTCGAGCAACCGGAGTCAATCAACCAAATGTTCTTCAAGTCTCCCACCTGAAATTCAAAAGCGAGCACGTGAGTGAACAAATGACTCAGCACTGGGGTTAGTACCAAAAGAGTAAAACCAGTGCCGAGCCATTTGCTCCAAAGTGGGGTTAGCACAAACCAAATCATCACGCCTATCAAAGCTACCACCACGGTAACCACCACGAGGGAACCAACCCTCTCTAGCCGGGAGGAGGACGAAAACCACGAAAGGGAAACCGTGGATCGCATCTCGCTCCATCTCAAAGCTACGACTCTTCTCACCTCGTATTGAGCACGAGGTGGAGAACGCCAGCAACCGACCACACCGCAAACTTTCCAGACCAACCACCAGAACCACGACCTCCAGAACCAAACCGAGCATCCTCACGCCTGCACTGCACCGGTCGACCCGGTGTGGCTCGGCGAAGCAACACTGCAGCCTTCCGGTCTCCCAAGCCGGAACCGTCCTCCCTCAATCGCCTTGGCCCCGGCATCGCATACGAGGCTCGTGTACACCATTAGAGGGGTGGTACCGTCCTGTTAGCCCACTCTCTAGCCATTCTCTCCTCACGCTTCCTCTTGAAGCAAAACTCATCCTTGACCATCTCTCCCACAATACCCACAATGGAACTTTATGGGCTGTGGCTTAGGCTTAGGCTTGGGTTGGGGCTGCCCACTCGGCTTCTCACCCTTCTTCTCTCCTTCCTCACCTCCCTTTGGGCTCACAAACTTCACCGGTTTCTGAAAATCATTTGTTGGGTGAGGGAATATGGTGTGATCTGGAGTAGTGTCAAGTTTGTTTACGAGATGGTTGGGCTTGGGCTCAAACTTGTTCTTGTGTCGGTTTGGTGGTGGGATAGGAATCTCTCCAACTCTCTCAGCTCCCTCACCACGGTTCTCTCCAAGCTTGTCAGCCCCAAGTGCCTGACCATCATAGCGTTTGAAAGCCGCTATCATGATACCGTGAGGCTCGACGACAACCAGCTCATACATTTTCTCGACTCATCATTTTCATCCTGCAGCGATCAACATAATGTGCAAGCTCCAAATTCTTAACCGCATGCAATTCACAAGTAGAGCAAGAAGTGGAATAGGCTCTTCAACTTAGCCTCAAGCGAACAAAGGTAAGCATGCATCTCATCAATCTTTCCATGCAAAACAGGGCAAGAAGTGCAAGCACCTAGCAAAGGTGTCTAGACTTAAGCTCACCCACTTCAACCCTAAGCATATCTAGTTCATCACAAGTAGAAGCATGCTTATCCTTAAGAGCGATGAAGATCAGCTAGGTACACAGAGCAATCACAAGAATCAATCTCATCGAAACCACGGGAGAAGCCTTGCTTAATCAATCTCAAGCTTAGCATCTAGGTTCGGGTTTCTAGCTCACCACACCTACGGTTCCTAGCATCTTCTAGTGAGGCCCTAAGCTCTTTCCTCATCTTCTTGGCCTCTAAGCATGTGATCGCGGTTATCAAGCAAGTCAACCAACTCATCATTCTCCTTGCAAAGAAGAGAGCTCATCACATACCTCATCCTCGAGTCGAGTCCGAGTCACCGTGGCTCTTCTTGCACGGAGCTACGGGCCATGCCGCAGGCCATCTCTCAAGCAGCTCAACCCGCTCAAGTTCCTGGATGACTTCTTGTTCTTGCCGATCACCTTCATCTTCACCGCTACTCGAGCTTGAGGAAGAGTAGGCGAGGCTGGAGTCGACGCCGCCGCTCGACCATTGCTCGGGCCTTCCCGCCGCTGCCATCCTTCTTCTCGACCGCCGCCGTCCTTGTGCTTGTTCTTGTGCTTGTGATCGCGCCTCGATCAGACTTGCCATCCTTGCTCGATCGGTGCCTGTAGCCGCCCTTGTAGCCGCCCTTGTTCTCCGTCTTCTCGGGCGCGGCAAACGGCGTCCTGGCTTGTCAGACCGAAGCACGTCCGTGCTGTCCTCCTCGTGTTCACCCGGTTCTCGTGCAGCCTCTCGAACCGCCTGGTCAGCAACGCCAGCTCGTCCTCTCCAAGCACGTCGAACTCCTCATCTGGCAAAGACATCAAAGAAGATAGAGAGTACATCCCGGAGGATGCGTTAGCTAGACTTAGCTCCTTTGCCACTAACGAGAGCGAGACTATGAGAATCAGCCGGGCTCTCGATCTTGGCTGTCATACCACGGTCCAACTCAGCCGACTTGAGCTTCGAGAATAGCTCGTTCACCGTCAAGGTGTCATACTTCTCTGACTCAACAATAGCCTCAAACTTCCCGTCCCATACGGTACGATCCAACGAGTGCAAGAGCTTCACGGCTCTATCATGATCATTGTATGGGAGGACATCCACATTGGCTCTCATGTTGTTCACAACGCATCAGAATCGCTGGAAAAGGGCATCGACGGACTCGCCGGGAGATGAGTGAAGTTCTCGCATTCTCTCAGAAGTCGCAGACATCCGAACTCGAACCCGAGCATTCCCGATGAGCATCCTTCAATCGCTCCCAAATCCTACAAGCTAAGTCCTCCGTCTGAACCCGATCGAATTCAGCCGACACGTAGCACGAAACAAGTAGTCGACGCCTTGTTGTTGGCTTCGAACATATCCTCGATCTCGAGCAAGGAAGTTCATCGGATGAACATAAGCTGTGTTCACCGTGACATCCCAAAGGATCGACCCTTTCCGCGTGAGGAACGCCGCCATCCGCCTTGCCACATCCGGTAGTTCTTCCCATCGGAAGTGCGGAGGACCCAAACCCGTTCTGCACGCCATCTTTGGATCTTAGACCGGTAAGAGTCAATAAAGACCGAACCGGCTCGATACCAATTGAAGGACCGATTAGGTGAACCGAGAGGGGGAGTGAATGGGAGCCGATAAAAATTCTTCTCAAGGAGATGAGAACTCCAACAAGACGAACACGGCTTCCAACTCACGCCTCCGATCCAACTACCCAAGTTGGTCAAGACCACGCAGCCATCGGAGTGCTATCTGGTCCTAGGAACCAACACTCAACCTTCCTAGCCAAAACTCACCAAAACACACACCGGAAACTTGCACTTGCTGTTGTGCTACCGGTCGATGGCCGTGGCTGCGCCGGTCGACCGTGACACCGGTCAGCGGTGGCTATGACCGCAGACAAACGTTCGGGAAGCCTCGGTGAATCCTCTAGGCCCCGGAACAAAACCACCACGAAACCCCACGTGAGAAGAAGAACCCCTCACAAATCCTAGCAAAACAACTCCAAACACTCAATAAGTCACCAGCGGGACCAGGACAAAACCCACACGGACAATTTGCTCGAGACAAAACCCACGAGGCTAGCACGGTGGGACCAGAGGTCAAGATCACCATGAGTCGGGCCGAGTGCGTACTAGGCATTTCCGAGATGAACTCCCAGGCGTCAACTCCTCCAAATCCAACTCCCGATCTCCCGATTCGCTCCACGGTTTGCACAAGACTTTGGGGATAGTAGGAACACCTCATGGGTCCATAGCCAAGATTTGGTCCACCAAAACTTGTCAAATCAAGAGGAATCGAAGAAATCCACCAAGAACACCTCTAACCCTAGAGCCACGAAAACCCCAAAATCGAGCCCTTGCTCACGGATTTGGAAGGGAATCAAAGGAAAAGAACCACGAGGGTACATGCATACATCCCCCACCAAATCCCAAAGAGAAAGGCCTCGAAATCGCTCCAAGAAAATCGCCAAGAAAAGGCTCCGAAAATCACCAAAAAGGAGAAACGGGAAAGACACATCCAAGCCTTGAGGAACCACGCCGAATCATCTATACATACCAAAGAGGTTCATACAAGGTCTAGCTTGCCGATCATCCTTCCCTCTCACAAGATCTCACCATGAAGCTCTCAAGCTAGTCCTACGAAAATCCTAAGAAAATAGGAAGGAAAATAGGAAAACCAAATGAGCTAGGGTTCCAAGAGATGGCTGCCATCCTCTCACCACTTGGGTTATATGGAGGCAACCGAAAGACTAAAAAACCCTTACTAGCTAACTAGGGATACATGCTCGAGGGCGAATTGGAAGTCTTTGTCTTCGCACCATCGGACGGATACCCTGACCGGCAAACTTGCTTAGCCTCGACGCAAGCCTTGCGATCCCGGCACGCTGTCCTCCGCTCAAGATTCCGGATCACAGTCGGTCAACAAGACACCGGTCGGACCTGCTCTCACCGGGCCGATTCGATTCTTGGTCTTGGCTTTGTGGATCAAACCAAGGAACCCTGATTTTCTCGGTGAACCACCGAAACCCCGAACTCGGTGTAGCCTCCGCCAATCACCACTCATGACTCGGCTCCCACGTAGTCCCGGCTCGACCTTGGTTTTGAGGCTCAACCAAGAAACCGTCCATGACTTCATCTTGCCGTTCTTGCCACCATGCGGCACTTGACCCTCACTGCCACCGGGTCCCTCGAACCAAGCCTACTTGTCTTCTCCACACCGAGGCCTCACCGCAACGCACCTTTCACGCTTGTTCTTCACCTGCACCTGCACCGGTCAAGCCGCAACTGCACCTGCAATACTTAGCCAAGAATCAGCCCACACCACGTTGTCAATCACTCATCACACCAGGAAGCGACCATCCACCGGTCCTCGAACCACACCTGGCTCTCAACCTCCATGGCTTCCGGGCGCTCGGCGATGAAGTGTCCGTGCTTCCCACACTGGTAGCACATGCCCGAGCTCCTCCGAGCATTCTTCCGGTTCGTGTACATGCACTCGAACCGCCTGCTCAGCAACGCGAGATCCTTCTCATCTAGCACGTCAAACTCCTCGTCTGGCATGGACATAAGACAAGACAAAGAGAACTGTCTCGAAGACATGTTAGCGTTAGTCCTTGAACCAGACACGAGAGCCAGACTATGAGGGTCGGGCCGGGTTCTCGATCTTTTGCACGCACCCACGGTCCACCTCGGACGACTTGAGCTTGGAAAATAGCTCGTCCACCATGAGGGTCTCATACTTCTCTGACTCAAGAATGGCCTCGACCTTCTCACTCCACACGGTACGATCCAGAGAATGCAGGAGCTTGATAGCCCTGTCATGATCATCATACGAGAACACGGCCACATTAGCCCTCATGTTGTTCACAATCACCATGAACCTCTGAAACATGGCATCAATGGACTCACCGGGAGATGAGTGAAGTTCTCGTACTCTCTCCAGAGGTCGCGAAATAGCCGAGCCCCGAACCCGAGCGTTCCGGCATGAGCGTTCTTCAGCTGCTCCCAAATCCTGCACGCCAAGTCCTCTCGTCAACCCGATCAAATTCGGATTGACACGAGCACAGTCACAGTAGTCGGCCGCCTTGTTGTTGGTGTCGAACATGTCCGTCGATCCTGGAGCAAGGAAGTTCACAGGATGAACATAGGCTGTGTTCACCGTGACATCCCACAGGATCTGACCCTTGCCGCGGAGGAAAGCAAATGCATCTCGCCACATCTGGTAGTTCTTACCATCAAAGTTTGATGATATATATTCCGTTATGAGCTGGATGATGAGAACTGGAGGCCTACCTACATTCTTCCCGAGCATGTTGATCATTCAAGACAATACGAATTCATAAATGTGTTTGAAGTAGAGGTTCAAAAGCTAAAAGTCACCACCAAGATGGGACTTGTACTCATGGGTATTAATTAATGTCGTGCCTTGTAATAGGCATCAGGTGACCTCTGTATGTATACGTAAGTCATTCAAAAAAATTAGGTAAATGTAAAATTGATAATTAGTTATGTGGATCATTATATCAAAAGTAAACAAGGACAAAGATGAGAAGAAGGGTGAGTTTGATGATATATATTCCGTTATGAGCTGGATGAGGAGAACTGGTGGCCTACCTACATTCTTCCTGAGCATGTTGATCATTCAAGACAATACGAATTCATAAATGTGTCTCAAGCAGAGGTTCAAAAGCTAGAAGTCGACCAGCTTCAGCTTGGGACTTGTACTCATTGGTATTAATTAATGTCGTGTGCCTTGTAATAGCCATCGTGTGACCTCTGTATGTATACGTAAGTCATTGAAAAAACTAGGTAAATGTAAAATTGATAATTAGTTATATGGATCATTATATCAAAAAGTAAACAAAGACAAAGATGAGAAGAAGGGTGAGTTTGATGATATATTCAATCTGCTATGAGTCGATGATGAGAACGGTGGCCTACCTACATTCTTCCCGAGCATGTTGATCATTCAAGACAATACGCGAATTCATAAATGTGTCTCAAGCAGGTTCAAAAGCTAGAAGTCGACCGACTTCAGCCTTGGGACTTGTACTCATTGGTATTAGTTAATGTCGTGCCTTGTAATAGCCATCGTGTGACCTCTCGTATGTATAATGTAAGTCATTGAAAAATTAGGTAAATGTAAAATTGATAATTAGTTATATGGATCATTATATCAAAAAGTAAACAAAGACAAAGATGAGAAGAAGGGTGAGTTTGATGATATATATTCCGTTATGAGCTTGATGATGAGAACTGGAGGCCTACCTACATTCTTCCTGAGCATGTCGATCATTCAAAGACAATACGCCAATTCATAAATGTGTCTCAAGCAGAGGTTCAAAAGCTAGAAGTCGACCAGCTTCAGCTTGGGACTTGTACTCAATGGTATTAATTAATGTCGTGCCTTGTAATAGCCATCGTGTGACCTCTCGTATGTATAATGTAAGTCATTGAAAAATTAGGTAAATGTAAAATGGATAATTAGTTATATGGATCATTATATCAAAAAGTAAACAAAGACAAAGATGAGAAGAAGGGTGAGTTTGATGATATATATTCCGTTATGAGTCGGATGATGAGAACTGAGGCCTACCTACATTCTTCCCGAGCATGTTGATCATTCAAGATAATACGAATTCATAAATGTGTCTCAAGCGAGGTTCAAAGCTAGAAGTCACCACTTCAGCTTGGGACTTGTGCTCATTGGTATTAATTAATGTCGTGCCTTGTAATAGCCATCAGTGACCTCAGATGTATACGTAAGTCATTGAAAAAAATTAGGTAAATGTAAAATTGATAATTAGTTATATGGATCATTATATCAAAAAGTAAACAAAGATAAAGATGAGAAGAAGGGTGAGTTTGATGATATATATTCCGTTATGGGCTGGATGATGAGAACTGGAGGCCTACCTACATTCTTCCTTAGCATGTTGATCATTCAAGACAATACGCGAATTCGAAATGTGTCTCAAGTGAGGTTCAAAAGCTAGAAGTCACCACCAGCTTGGGACTTGTACTCAATGGTATTAATTAATGTCGTGCCTTGTAACAGCCATCAGGTGACCTCTGTATGTATACGTAAGTCATTGAAAAAAATTAGGTAACTATAAAATTGATAATTAGTTATATGGATCATTATATCAAAAAGTAAACAAAGACAAAGATGAGAAGAAGGTGAGTTTGATGATATATATTCCGTTATGAGTGGATGATGAGAACCGAGGCCTACCAAGATTCTTCTTCCGAGCATGTTGATCATTCAAGACAATACGCGAATTCATAAATGTGTCCAAGCAGAGGTTCAAAAGCTAGAAGTCACCATACTCATTGGTATTAATTTATGTCGTGCCTTGTAATAGCCATCAGGTGACCTCTGTATGTATACATAAGTCATTGAAAAAAATTAGGTAAATGTAAAATTGATAATTAGTTATATGGATCATTATATCAAAAAGTAAACAAAGACAAAGATGAGAAGAAGGGTGAGTTTGATGATATATATTCCGTTATGAGCTGGATGATGAGAACTGGAGGCCTACCTAGATTCTTCCTGAGCATGTTGATCATTCGAAGACAATACGCGGATTCATAAATGTGTCTCAAGCAGAGATTTTTCTGAGTTGGTTTATTAATATTTTCAATTTAATTTATTTTCCCCTTCAAATTGTAAACGAAAATTAGAAATAATTGTTTTAACTTTTGAAATATTATGTGCATAGAAATGTAGGTATTTTTTGGTCTTAACTTAATATAATTTTGCATGGCACAAATATTTTAACTAATGATTTTTTTTAAATGTTCAAAGCAAAAAGGAATAAGATAAATGAGAAAGGAAAAGAGAAATGTTAACTTCCCTCGCAAAATTGCCCTTTAGTCCCGGGTGGTGTTACCACCGAGACAAAGGTCCCCTTTGTCTCGGGTGGTAACACCACCCGGGACTAAAAGGCGAAAATTTGCCTTTAGGGGGCTCATGAATACCCTTTTGTCACGTGTCGTGAAACCACCCGTGACAAAGGGGGTTTTAGTCTCGGGTCGTAATACAACCCGGGACTAAAGGGCCTTTAGTAACGGTTGGGAATACGACCCGTGACAAAAGGTGGGGGTTCTATATAAGCCCCGTCGCCTTCCAGATCGGCACTTAGCCGTTTTCCCCCAAATCGCCGCCTCGCCTCTCTCTTCTCCATCGTCGCCGCCGCCTCTCCTCGCCGCGCTCGTCCTCGACGCACCCCTCCACGAAGAGAGGCCCCTCTCCGACGTGCCGCCCCTCTCCGACGCGCCGCTCCTCCCCGCCGCGACGCCTCCCGACCCACGAGCATCACTGCTTCCGCCCGCCGCTCGGCCGCGCCGACGTCGCCCTCACCACGCGGTATGACCCGACGCCACCGCTGCTCCTCCCCGACGAGCATCTCCTCCCCGACTCGCCGCCTCTCTGCCATGGCGCCGCCCCGCCTCCTCCACGCTGGCCGCCTCGATCCGGATTCAGACCGTACCACCACCAGCCGACCCGGTATGTGCGCCGCCGCTTGCCCCCCTATGAGGGGTCAGCCACGTGGCGTGTGTGCCTGGCTGGGGTTTTGCTTTTGCGAAAATTTAATTAGAAATAAATTGTAATGCTTTGTATATTTTTGTGTGTATATATCATACATATAAATTTATTAGCACCAACGACTATGGACCAAAATCTTATTTGTGTATTTGAGTTCTTAATTGTTTTCTAATATACAATTTCATAGTTTGATAGTTCTGAAGTCGACGATTGTCACGTCGTCTCGAACAAGTGACTTCCGCCACCTCTGCTCATTCTCCCACACGCCACCAACAAGCATCGTCATTCACAAGTTAGTAGAAATATTGTGACTTTGTTTATTCAAGAAAATTCGTAGTAAATACTTGTTTATTCTACAAAGTTTTAGAAATTGTTGATTATTCCAGAAATTCATAGAAAACACTTGTTGCTTATTCTAGAAATTCAAAGAAAATTCTTGTTCAATAAAGAAATTCTTAGTAAATTCTTGTTTATTCTAGAAAGTTTTAGAAATTGTTGATTATTCCAGAAATTCATAGAAAAGACTTGTTGCTTATTCTAGAAATTCATAGAAAATTCTTGTTTATTCCAGATGGATGACAAGCATGACAACTTTATGGCCGACATTATTGCTAGTGGTACAAATACGATTGCAACCTTCACCGATGAGGAGTGTAGTCAGGCGGACATGTACTTGAACATACCTCCGAATGAGGAGGATGCCGCCCCTGTCGAGGACACAACAACAAATATTGAGGACAATTCTAGAAACAATGAGGAAAGTCTTGTGAATAAAAGTATTGAATGTTCCCACAAGGTATATATATATATATATATATATATATATATATATATATATATATATATATATATATATATATATATATATATATATATATATATATATATATATATATATATATATATCATGCATTAACTTTATAGTTCTTATTTCTGTAACCTCAATTCTTAGTACTAATTAATTAAATAACGAATCTGCAACTTGTAGGCTTCAGGCTCCACGTCAAAAAAGACAAAGAGAGGGCGTACACAAGTACTCACCGGCCATGTCATGTATCATATCACGTATAGTATCGGATCTTTGGCCAACCATGTGCTCCAAAAAAAATCAAGGACACATATGTGTCACAGTGCGGGACTATTGTAAGGGACAACGTGCCCATCAGCTACAGAGAATGGAAGGAAAAAGAAGATAATCCACACGTGGTTCCAGACTTAGTGAAATCCTAAAACACTTCACACTTCCTGAAGGTGTTGAACCAAGCAATGTAAGCGTTGGACTCTCACGAGGATGGCAACACAATTTCAGAAGTTCAAGCAACAACTAGATAAAGATTATATCAAGAAGAATCGAACTCCAAATTGGATTGAATATCCAAAGTTAAAAGAACACTGGACGTCCTTTGTGGAGTACAAGAAAAGTGAAGATTTCGCCAAGGCGAGTGCACGAGGGAAGAAAAGTCGTGGTAAGAAGGAGCACGACCATCATCTTGGTCAAGGTGGTTGCGCATTTGCAGTTCCCAAGTGGCGGAAGATGGAAGAAGACTTTCTCACACAAGGTACCATACCAGTGGTCTATGATTGGCCCGAGCGAGTGAAGAATTGGTATTATGCTCATGGAGGCACAATTAACTCCGAAGATGGTACCCTTGATTACCCACCCTCGTTCAGAGGTCGCACTTGAAATATTGAAAACAATTGAAGATGTTAGAGCGGGCAGAGTGAAGGTTGACAGAGAGATGGATGAGCTCACTATGGCTCTCAAGAATCTAGAACACCCAGGACGTTGCAGGGGCTACGGGGTGGTACCATGGAAATTTGCCTTCAGGGGAGACATTGCCACCTATTGAAGCCGCAGAAGAAGAAGAGAGCACGAAGAGGATGAACGGCGGCAAGAGATAGAGAAAAGACTTAAAGAACACGAAGAAAAGGTGACAAGAGATATTGAATCAGTGGCCGCCGATTAAATGAGATGGCCCCATCTCGAGGATCGCCTCTAGTACAAGTTCCTTCGCTCACAAAGCGGTTAGCCCGCAGGTTCCCAAGAGCAAAGGGCAATAGAAGGAGTTCAAGTGGATAGCCAACGGTACCCTATGGATGACATCTATCAGTGCACCACATGTGAGCTTCACAAGCCATTCGGCAACATCAAAATGAAGGTATGTATAATTCATGCTTTTATTAGCTCAATAATTGATGCATATATATATTACTTTGAATTTTGTGGACAGGCATTCACAATGCCGGTATAATTCATGCTAATAATAACTAATTAATTATTATTTCTCGTGGCGGACGGAAGTGCTTTTAGCATTTCTCGACAGACGAGCCACGGCATGCCGATTCCACCGCTACTCCTCGGTTAGCGTAGAAGATCTCAACCTGAATTTGAGGAGCTAGAGCTAGAGATCCTGTGAGGTGATGGGGAAAAGTCACTTAAGGATGCGCTACGGTATCATATTATGGCCAAAACGTTACATCGCATAATCCCGAGAATGATGGATCTCGAGACCCCCGGAGCCGGGCCGCATCGTCACTACCGCTGAGCCTCAACAATTGTCTCCGGCCGTCATCGTCACTACCTCCGTGAGCCTCTACAATCGCCTTCGGGCTGTCATCGTCACTACTTGCTCGCCACCTTCTCCGTAAGAACCATACGACAATTCGGGAGAAGCGAGCTCCAGCGATCACGATGATGACACCTCCCATTCACCTCAGAACCATCGGCCAGAGCCACATAGGTCTCGAGCGCAATCTTTCAAGTCAGCAACCACCAAAGAAAACGAAAACGACCAGAAAGAAAAAGCCCGAGCCAAAGAAGCTACCATGGAGAAGACAGATGAAGAAACAACGCATCAAGAAGTCAAGGACTTCTTTGCAAATTGAGAGAAAAATGAAAACAGAAGAGCTGGAGGCCAAAAAATGAAGGTCGTAAGGAGAGACTCAAGGCTTTCATAGACGAGAAGGAAGCAATAAGGAGAAGGAAACCGCCGTTGAAAACGGACTATGAGCGTTCGGTGGACAAGTCTTATGCTAAGAAGAGACAACGAGGGTCGCCGAATAGTTACATTGAGCAAATACTTACATCGTCGTGGACCGCCACAAACAAGAACAAGGAGAAGCAAATAGATGCATCCACGACCGATCGGACTAACTTGTTTGTGGGCCTCAGTGCAGAAGCACAAAAAGTAATTGACAACATGTCTCGCATGAACTGCTCAGTCATTTACTTTTATGAACAAACAAAGATGCCTATTGGTGGTATTCTCGGCCTTGAAGACCTACCAGTGGATAAAAATTACGTACCTAGATGGCGCTTTGAGCTAGGACAACCTCTAGTGAAGCTGCACTAGTCAACAAGCTCCCAACTAAGATGCGCAGATTTCATGACCGGTACTTGAAGAAGTCACCGAGGGCCCGAGATGTTTGGTATGCTCGTGAGACACGAGATTTTGCCCTTCAAAACAAGAAGGTGGTCGCTCCAATTCATTGATATCTATGAAATTTACCATCTGGACACCGTGAATACCGATCTTATGATGGCACTCGGTGTCCGTAAGTGACATATTTTCATATGTTTATTAATAAATTTATTACATTTGTCGATCTACTAATTAACATTTGGCTTTCTTCTGTGTAGCCTCGCAACTTACCGAGATGCGAGGAAGGGTTATTCAAGAATTGCTTTCATGGACCCATCAAAAGTTAACGAGGATGAGATCCGGAACCAACGAAAAACAACAATCGAGACCATTTATAGATACTTAGATGAGTTTCATTACAAGAACCTTATACTACGCCTTACAACTTCGTAAGTACGATTGTCATCTAATTATCCTTGTTAATTCTATTTAGTCAATTCTAATCTCCATGAGCATGCATACAGATTCCACCGGATTCTACTCATAATCGTGACGACAATAGCAACATCAATGTGTATGATTCATTGAGAAAAGATCCTCGTATACCAAGACCTTCAAGATGTATTTCACGAGTAATAATTCTATCTATGACATTTTCTTTAATGCAATATATATATATATTTAGCTTTTATACTAACATATTGTATCTTTTATTATTTTGCCTCAGAGCTTGGACCATGTTCATTGCAAATCACCGAGGAACATTTCGAGAAAAAATTAGATGGGTGTATGATTTTCCGGTACGTATACAAATAACAACTTCAGATTGGGAATATTTAAAATGTATAACACTAGAATTTCATAATCTGTTCTCCCTCCACTTTAGTGTTTGAAACAAGAACAAGGAAATAATTTATGCGGGTACTACGTCGTGAGCACATACACCATTACAAAGGCAACGATGATGATAGTGTAAGTAAAATAAACCTATTAATAATACATCATTTTTATCCTATTTTGTATATTTAATCGCTTGGTGTATTATATCAACCTATTTGCAAATTACGAGGATTATAAAAGGGATGCACTCATTGAGAAGGATTGTCTCTTGGCAATTCAAGAAGCTCTCATGGGATTCCTCATGGACGAGGTGGTTAATCCACAAGGAAAACATTATTATGACAGCCATCCAATTGACCGACTCACCTCCGAGGAAAGCTAATTGAGACTAGAAATTTGAACTGAATGATATTTTGATGTATATATACTATATGGGGTTTTGATGTATATATACTAGTTTAAGAAAATACTATTTATTTTCATGTGTATAAATTATTATGTGTATATACATTTATAAGTTTATATATGTAGATATATAGGGTTTAATTTATATATAAGTCTAATTTAGGTGCGAGTATGATATATATATAGGTATACATATATACAGTGCAACACGATACGTGCGATACGGGTTAGACAACAATTAGAATATACGGTCAAATCGAAAACAGCAAAAAAAAGAGACGAGACCCTTTAGTCACGGTTGGTATTACCAACCGAGACTAAAGGGGGTGGGCGCAGGCGCTGGCGTGCCCCCTAGTCTCGGTTAGTATTACGAACCGGGACTAAAGGACCCCTTTAGTCCAGGTTGGTTCACCCGGGACTAAAGGGGGGCCTTTTGTCTCTCATCATTAGTCCCGGTTGGACTTGAGAGACCTATTCCCCTTACCAACCAGGACTAAAGCCCCTCTCCCTACCAGGGGGGGGTGGATGGTTAGATTGGACAATAACACGTCATGCTTCATTTTCTATATTGCTGCTATTGTTATTAAGGATATATGTTGTCATGCTTACTATATCATGGTCTATATTCTGGAGGCATCATTGTTGATAGTTTATTATTATTATTATCTTTGCACTGCAAGTTGTGTTCCATGAAGAACAGCTGATCTTGAGGATCCGAAAATGCGACCAGCAGTCCAAGACTAACTTTATGTTAGAAACAAGGGCCATATTATTACCATGCATTTGCTTCACACTTGAGTGGTAGAATCTTTGCCGTAGCTGTCTTGATGCCATGCTGCACTGCCGTAGCCCTTGGCGCTTCTTCTGTTGTTCTTCCTTGTCTCTTTCCCTGAAAGTTTCTTTCTGTGCATTATTTTAGCTTTCCTTTCCATTCGTATATATATGCTAGCCAATTAGCTAGTAAATGACTCAGCTACACAGAAATAGTACTACTGCATCAAACCTGATATTTATTTATGAGCCACATAACTCTATTTATTTGCTTGGTTCCTCAGCATCAGCTGTATATATATAGATATGCTTAAGATGTGATGAAGAACAAAATGAGTAGCAGAACCTTCTCTCGTAGTAGCGCTACTGGTTACGGACAAAAGTTTTCAATAGTTGTGCTCGCAGTTTACGGACAAGCTAGCTAGGCTCGGAAGAATATACGGCATATTTCGTGTTTGTTTATTAATTCGCACTGTGCACATATGTTTAATTCGGTATGGGAAGCGTCAGGGGAATATCTTGCATATGTGGATTAGGACCAAGTGCGCCCATTGTGCATGGCCGCACATTTCATATAGCTTGAACTGGGGATACCCTGCGACGATGCAAGATCAGTGTAAAAATTTGTAGGTGAATGCGATGCTGCTGTAAGAGTTTATCATTGTCGGAAGCAAAGACATGTGTAGGGATGCCATGCACCAAGCTCGAAGGGATGCGGTTCGGCACCGTGGAAAGATACAAAAGGCAATCATCAAGCATGAGCAGTGTCTGTAACTTCGCATGGGTTTCTACTCCTTCAGAACCATCCGAGATGTAGGTTTAACATAAGTACATTTGCTGTACTCAAGTGAACACTGATCTGACATTACGGCTGTAGGTTTATTTTCCTTTTATGTTATGTATGTGTTACCCTTAATCCCCTCGCATTTTTTTGTTTCACATGTCAGCATTTGACTCCTCCAGTTCATGTGATACATGAGGGCCGACGCGATAGAAATATTTAGTGTTCGTGTACTCGGATATTAGTTGAGATTTGAGAACAAAGCACTAGATGGTATATCAGCTAATTCACCCTTAGTTTTCTTGGCATTTGTGAAAAATTAGTATAGTCATTACACGTCAATCGGGACGAAAACTTAAAAAGTTTTGTCGATGCTATAGTACGTACCATAGTACGATCTTCACAATAATATCACAACTACTGTACCCATTGTGCCAATTTTCAGAGTGTATTTGACACTTGAGACACTATAATGGCATGTTCATTTTTATTTGCAAAATTTTAAAATTGTACCCAAACAACTGTAGTTAAAGTCAGTTAATACTCGTATTGAGTCGTGATGACGAATAAATTTGAACAATAATTACACACAACACCTGCTCTCCTCTGCATGAGCCGTGAACCTATTTGTTGATACACGAGGATATATCCAATGTTGCCGGAAGGTAATGGAGAAACAGAGACAAGAATTCACACGTGCTTCCTGCTGATTACCTTTGTACTTGTGCTTCGTTTTCGTTTTTTGAGGATCACTGAGCATCATAGATGAAACGGTAATGCTATCTCTCGTACGTCCGAAGCGATCGAAAAAAATCAGACGCATCACGCCCACGCGTCCCGACGCACTTTTCCACCATAGGTCCCACAACGAACCTTATCTCCTCCCAGCCGGTTCCCTTTTATCCGGTCTTCCTCGATCCTCGCCAAACAGATGGGGATGCACCATCACTGGACGCGCCGCCGGCCGGCCGACATGAGCGCCGGGATCAGGGGCGGAGGAGGCCAACGGAGCTCTACGGCGTCACGGCTGAGGCACAGGCCGCCAGCACAAGTGTCAGGGCCGGGGCCGAGGAGGCTAGCGGAGCTCTGCTCCACGTCGCCACTTCCAGTGCGGGTGCTGCTCCACCGAGAGCAATGGACGCGGGACCTCACCGGTGGCGCGAACCGCAGCTCCCTTCAGCCAGGTGCCGGAGATTGCTGGCAGTGCGACCTCCGCAGGCCTCAACGGCCAGGGGCGCGTCCAGCAGTGCGCACCGGTGGTGCGGGCCGCCACTCCTCGCTGCCGGGCAACAAGGGCTCGCCAACGACGCAGGCCACTGCTCGCCGTGGCCAGGGCCGCGAGAGGAGGGGAGGAAGAGCTCTCGCTATCTCCCCTTTTCATTGTGCAGTGCTTCTATTTTTTTCTCAGGTTTAGTGCATGTTGAAAGCTTAGATTTTCAGTGTTCCTGGTGTTGCATACAACTTGTTTCATATGGATGTTGCAAAGAGAACTGAGATGTTCCGATGTTGCATATGTTTTACATGCATGTTGCAAATGTGTTATCTAGATGTTGCATTTCCAACTAAAGATTTGAACAAATGTTCTGATCAACATTAAACATATGTTGCGTTGGTATTTTTTCTCCATTTCGACTGATGATTATCAACATTTTTTCAACATTTTTTGATGTTGCAAACATTGATTTTGATGTTGTGGATGCTGATTTTAGATTTACGAACTGCGGACCTCACCGTCCGGACGGAGCGGCGTTAGCAATGCCCTAGAAGAAATTGTTCCATGTTACCATGTAACTCTGCAATCGGTAGGTGTTCGCACCCAAAATTGGCACAAAGCCGATTAGGCTGACGCCACCAGTCAGACCGGTGTTCCTCGACGGTCTGACCGGTCGGGCGTCTTGTAGCCGATCCGGCAACGGCCACACCGGTCTGACCGGTCTGACCGGTGGACCCCGAGTCCGAGTAGAATTGAGGAGTCCTAGCGAATTTCGAGTTGTAAAAGGATTCCTTGCGGGGCAAGACCTCCCCACCCTATAAATATAAAGGGCCACGGCCGTTTGAGGTGGAATGACCCAATCGTACATTATTTTCTACAACTTTTATCTCTCAAACCCTAGCTTTTCCAACCTTGTGCTTTCCTTGTTTGTCTCGACGACGATCGTGGACGTTCGAGTGGCCTTGCCGACCTCGAGCAACCCTAGGCGCGCCACCTCCGACGGGGTCCCTCCCGAGGCGGTGATCTTAGGTCTTCACTGCTCTCGCAGCCACCGGTCGACGGCCCCCGACCGTCGAGACCGGTCCGGGTAGGAGCTCGGCGAGTTCAGCGACGTTCCGCGCGATCTAGCGCCGTGTGTGTTGACCGTAAAAGCGCCAACATACTTTTGGCGACTCCGCTAGGGAAGAAAGATCGGTTGCAAACCGTTCAATCTAATCTCACCAGATGGGTGCTCGTGTGAACTTGACATGAACAACATTGTCACCGGCTGGAAGATCTCCCTCCGAGGAGCAGATAAGTTCAAGGCGCTACAAGAGTACATGCAAGTACAATTCCTAGTCAAGGCCAAGAAGGATCGATCCGCAAGGTGGCAAGATTGAAAGAGTTCGAGCCGATCAAATAAACAACAGCAATATTGAGGTAATTCCCACTGTAAGTAAGAAACCCCGTCTCAAACTTCTCCTATGAAATCTACAAAGGAAAGTGAATTGCTTGCTTCTTACATTGCTCGTTTAGAACGGTTAGAGGATCTTGAAAAGATAGGAGTTTAGGTTTTAATAATAATGAAACTAATAGTAGTACTCCTAAAGCTAATCCTCAAGGGTCTCATCCTAGCTTAGCGCCTTTGCCCGTAAATAATGGTAATCATGCATATGGTTTGACACCAAATCCAGATCCGGGTCAGACTCGCCAACCGCACATGCCAAACATGGCCGCACCTACGAACGATGCGGTGGTACCGGCCGTTGGTGCCCGACCAGCCTTTGCCAATTTCGCCGTACAAATCAGATGGTCCCTACTTTTCTAATACAAAGTAATGTTGGACCCCATTATAGTACGACAATGAATACATCGCCTCCAAAAACATTATTCGGACGATGTGTTTGAAAGTTACAGCTAGCTCAAGCTAAGATAGCTCCTACTTAAATAAGATGAATTTGGAGAATCCTCACCACCACAGCCAAATAATCCTAATTGGGCGGAATTTAATAGATTTAAGGAAGATTTGGCTAATGTGGTAAAACCAAACTTGGTGTTGATATTGGTAACACAAATTTGTATCAAAACCATATGATCCCGAGTTTGATAGATTTCCTCCCACGAGGTTGGCGATGCCCGATTTGATTAAATTTAGTGGTGATGATGACCGAACCACATGGGAGCATATTAGTCAATACACCGCACAACTAGGTGAAGTCGGTGTCTATAATGCTTTGAAAGTACGCTTATTTTCTCTATCTCCGATCGCACCGCTTTTGCTTGGTTTTCTTCGCTCCTTCTATTATATCTTGGGATATGTTAGAACGTAAATTTCATGATCACTTTTATAGTGGGAGCATACAATTAAAATTGATGACTTAACATCGGTTAGGCAAGGAAGAGATGAGACTGTCTCGCCTATATTAAAAGGTTTAAAGAAACTAAAACCGTGCTTTAATTTGTCAATCATCGATATGGACCTTGCGAGACATTTGTCTGAAAGGTTTAAGGTCATCCATTAGGGATAAGATAGAGGGCTCTGATTTTCTTTCGGTTGCACAAGTTCAAGTAAGAGCTTTAGTTGTTGAAAACCGAATGAATAAAGAGAAGGATAACTTTAAATCACGTCGTTCTAATGTTCATATTATTGATTATGATTCTGATAGCTCGAACGATAGTGATAAAGAAGTTTATCTTGTTGAGTTTGTTTGGACCTCTAAAGAAAAATCTTATTCTTGTTCATCTCTTAAGCCGCCAAGAAGGTCAAGAAGAAATTAAATTTACTTTTGATGTTTCCAAATGTGATCGTATATTTGATGAATTGCTTAAATCGAAATATCAAGTTAACTCATACTATTCCTCCACTTGAAGAGTTGAAAAGACGTGCATATTAAATTTCATAATTCATTTTCTCATGCTATTAATGATTGCAATGTGTTTTCGTCGACAGTTCAATCGGCCATAAATGAAGGTCGCTTGACTTTTCATGAGATGCAAGTGGATAAGGCTCCTTTTCCAATCAACACCATGGTTTTACAGCCTAAGGTACCGGTTCGGCCACATCAAGTCAAGCAACTAAAGGCAAGAACGTGGTAATCGGGAGGCTAAGCCCGATTTGAGAGGAAAAGAGCTAGTTCGCAGTTGAGTATGAGAAGACTCGATGGCAAAGAGACCTTCAAGGTTACGAGTGCCTGGACATGGGGGCAAGGGTCGCCCACACCCGCCGATCACGACCGTCTGAGCTGCCTCGCGCATCGGTCAAACCGGTGGAGGTGACCGGTCGACTGCACCCCCGTGCCGCTCGAGGATGATCAAACCAAGCCGTCCCGAGATTGGAAACTGGAAACTTAATGTAGCAAAAAATCAGGGGAGTGGTCCTAAGCCAAAGGTCACTTTCGACATGCTATTTGACAAGTATTCCAGGCAAAAGGTCGTTACAAGTGATCGGCCGTTAAAAAAAAGGATGAGGTCACCTACACACCAAGGAGGGTCATCTTCACCTCCAAGAGCTGCTACAAGACTCAAGGGTGAATCATCGCAGCAAGGGCAACGCTTTACTCCACCATGGGCGTCATCAAGTTCAAATGCACCACGCCCGATTTATGACGACAATGGAGTGATGTGGGTGCCTTATCAACAAGCATTCCATCCTGGATGGGGAGGACAGAAATCAGCTTTCGACAGGATCTCCAGGCCTATCCAAGACCGATTGGTTCCTCACCGTTGTGGTCAGGTTGTTGCACCGACCGGCCACTCTCACTACCACCCACCGTGTGGTTAGCAGACCACTTAGCAAGTCTACAAGCCAAAGCAAAAGGAGGAGGTGCAGAAGATGGAAGTTGATCTAGAGAGGACTACGAGTTAAGATATTATTCAGATTAGGTCAATGGATGTTCACATTGGAGAGGATGGCAAAAGACCGATTGTTCCAAACAATAAGGTTGTGACATCAACTCCAGGGGTGTTTGTTGCTACTAATGACCATGAGGTCAGTGGGAGTGGTTCCAACTCCAAATACTTCTTGCCAAGGTGGTGTCATCCCGGATTGACTCGCACACAAAGGAGGAAGCTTCAACGCCTAAGGTTTCAAGAGAAGAGGGAGAAGGAGCTAGAGAAGCAAAGGGACGAAGCTTTCAACCAAGACAGCCCATGGTACCTCAGGGGAAAGAGTGGAGAGTCAAGACCAGCTCCCAGCCAGCACCGGTCAGACCGGTGGAGGGGTCGGTCAGACCGGTCACACCGGTCAGACCGGTGGATGTCGACGGTCAGACCGATGACCCAGAGACGCCGCCCGGTTTCTCTTCTTCGGTTCCCATGGTTTGTGATGACAAGTCCGCATCGGATCCTACACCAGAAGATGATGAGGAGCTTGTTGATTACGCCGCCCGAGCGCATGAATTTGGACATCAACGTGATCCATATGTCTATGGATGGTTATGTGCTCTCGGAGGAAGACGTTGCGCATCTCGACTTTGGGCCAAAGGAAGCTATTTTCCAGAAGCCTAAAGTTACTGAAAATCATCTGAAGGCTTTGTACATGAAGGGACACATCAATGGGAAGCCTATCTCTCGCATGTCGGTGGATGAGGAGCGATCGTCAACTTGATGCCGTATTCTTTGTTCAAGAAGTCGGAGGTTCGATGATGAATTGATCAAGACCAACATGACCGTCCGGTGTGGAGGAGGCGAGCCGATGGGAGCTAAAGGCGTCGTCTCTATGGAGCTCACCGTTGGGAGCAAGACGTTGGCTACGGCATTCTTCGTCGCTGAGACACAAGGTAACTTCAGTCTCATACTTGGTCGTGATTGGATTCATGAAAATCAGTGTGTGCATTCTACTTTGCATCAATTCTTAATCCAATGGGTAGGCGACAAGGTAGAGATTGTTCATGGTGATACATCGGCTTGTGTTGCAAAGGGCCGATAGTCCTACTATGGATAATCATGAGAATCTTAAGTGCTTAACCGGTTTAGATTTATCTAATTTGAGGCTTATTGATTCTACCAAAGATGGCTTTGCTACATCGTTGTCATGAAGCCGATCGCTGATCGTGCTAGAACTTCTCCGTCGATTTGATGGATGCAAACTGGAGTGGTTGCAACAAAGGCGAGACCACTATCAAAGCATAAGAACGATATGTGTGAGACCATCAAGACTTTGATGATTTGAGCAAGTTAGGACAAGGGTTTACGTCGGCTGATCCTTTAGAGGAGGTTGATATTGGTGATGGTACTTTACCTAGGCCGACATTTGTAAACAAGAATCTTGATCCTTTGTTTAAATCGAGTTAATAAAAGTTAAAGGAGTATGTTGATTGCTTTGCATGGAATTATAATGAAATGCCTGGTTTAAGTCGTGATTTAGTTGAGCATCGTTTACCTATTAAACCTGGTTTTAGGCCTTATAAACAACCTCGTAGAAACTTTAATCCTGATATTTATGACCAAGTGAAAGAGGAAGTCAATCGGTTACTTGATGCAAAGTTTATTAGGCCTTGTTGTTATGCTGAATGGATCTCTAATATTGTGCCTATTGAGAAAAAAGGAACAAAAAAGCTTCGTGTTTGCATTGATTTTAGAGATCTTAATAGAGCTACTCCTAAAGATGAATATCCTATGCCTATAGCTGATTTTCTTGTTAATGCTGCATTCGGACATAGAATTCTTAGCTTTCTTGATGGTAATGCTGGTTACAATCAAATCTTTAAGGCCGATGAGGATATATCCAAAACGGCTTTCATATGTCTGGGTTTTGTTGGCTTGTTTGAGTGGGTTGTTATGACTTTTGGATTGAAAAATGCGGGTGCTACTTATCAAAGAGCTATGAATTTAATCTTTCATGATTTGCTTGGCATCATAGTAGAGGTTTATATCGATGATATTGTTGTCAAATCGGCTGGAGATGATTTTCATTTAGTGATTTAAGACTTGCATTTGAAAAATGCGTCGGTATAAATTAAAGATGAACCCACTCAAATGTGCTTTTGGTGTATCGGCTGGGAAGTTTTTGGGCTTCATTGTGCATGAGAGAGGCATAGAGATAGATCCTAAAAAGATTGAGGCAATCCGGAATATTAAAGCGCCTACTTGTAAAAAGGATTTGCAAAAGTTATTGGGCAAGGTAAATTACTTGAGGAGGTTCATTTGTAACTTGTCCGGGAAGGTGAATGCTTTTACTCCTTTACTTGTTAAAAATGATGTTGACTTCACTTGGGGGCAAAGCAACAAGAGGCATTTGATGAGATTAAGAGCTATTTGACTTCGCCACCGTTCTTCAAGCACCCAAGAGTGGTATTCCTTTCAAGTTGTATGTAGCGTGAGAAGGATGTCATTGGAGGTGTTTTGACTCAAGAGACCAAGGCAAGGAGTGCATTGTTGCATATGAGAGTAGAAGATTATTGACGAAACAAGGTACACTTTTATTGAAAAGTTGTGTTTATCACTATATCATACTTGTACCAAGTTGAGGCATTATTTATTACCTAGTACTTGCATAGTAGCATGTCAAACCGACATAATCAAATACATGTTGCATAAACCAATTTTAAGTGGTAGAGTCGGCAAATGGGCTTATGCTTTAGCTGAGTATGATTTGCATTGTGAACCATTAAGCTCCATGAAAGGTCAAATTGTTGCCGACTTTATTGTTGGACATAGAGTAGATAAGCAACTTGATTTGAATGTCGGTTATGTTACTTTTACTCCATGGAAGTTGCATTTTGATGGATCGGTTTGCAAAGATGGTTGTGGTGTTGGAGTTGTTATTATTTCACCAAGTGGGGCTGTTTTTGAAGCTCTTAACCGATTGGATCATGATTGTACTAACAACCAAACCGAATATGAGGCTCTTCTGTTTGGATTGGAAATTTTGCATGACATGGGAGTAAAACATGTGGAAGTATATGGAGATTCTTTATTGGTGGTGCAGCAAGTATCCAAGGTATGTCAATGTCTAAATGGCTTCTTAAATGCATATCTTGATAAATGTTCAAACATCATATCTTGTATGGATGAATTTGTTATATATCATTTGCCACGAGAGGAAAATCCTGGAGCTAATGCTCTGGCCCAGCAAGCATCTAGTTATAATGTTCGAAAAAGAAATTTTCAAGAACACAAACCGTTACTTGCGGCCGAGTGTTTTGCTCGAGGCACCGGTCCTCGACGCAGCCGATCGGTCTAACCGGTGACACCGGTTCAACTGATGTCACCGACCGGTCTGACCGGTCCCCTGATTCTGGGTCGGCTAACGGCACCGGTCTGACCGATGCTCATGACCTGTCTGACCGGTCCCTTGGTAAAAGTTCCTCCTCGGTTTTTCGTGACAAAGATGAGATGGAGGATTGGAGAAAGCCTCTAGTTGATTATTTGCATAATCCTAGCAGTTCAGTTGATAGAAAAGTCCGACGATGAGCTCTTAAGTTTGTTCTTGATGATGGTGAATTGTATCGTCGGACCGCGGATGATTTGCTCTTAAAGTGTTTGGGTCCTGATCAAGCTAGGTTGGCTATGGCAGAGGTTCATGAAGGTATTTGTGGTACTCATCAATCGGCTCCCAAGATGAAGTGGCTCCTCAAGCGGGCTTGCTTTTATTGGCCTACCATGATAGCTGATTGTTTTAGGTACTACAAGGGGTGTGAAGAGTGTCAAAACATGGAGATGTTCAGTGCTGCTGCTGATGCATCCGATTATCAAGCCTTGGCCTTGAGGATGGGGTCTAGATTTTATTGGCAAGATTCATCCTTCTCGTCAAAGGCATTGTTTTGGGATCGTGGCTACTACTTCACCAAGTGGACTGAAGCTATTCCTTTGAAGAATATGACACATAGAGAGGTGATCGAGTTTATTACTGGGCACATCATACATAGGTTTGGCATTCCGCAGACTTTGACTACGGATCAAGGGACTTCGTTCGTATCCAAGGAGGTGCGTGATTTTGTTGATTCCTATGGTATTAAATTGCTCAATTCATCTCCATATTATGCTCAAGCCAATGGTCAAGCCGAGTCTAGCAACAAGACATTGATGAAGCTCATCAAGAAAAAGATAGAAGACAATCCTTGAAGATGGCATGAGGTATTATCTGAAGTTTTATGGGCTCATCGTATTTCTAGACATGGTGCTACTAAGGTTACTCCTTTTGAGCTTGTGTATGGTCAAGAGGCCGTTTTGCCCGTTGAGGTGAATCTAGGTGCATATAGACTTGCAAAGCAGAATAATCTTGATGTTGAGTCATATTATGCTTTGATGATGGACAATATTGATGAAGTGACCGACAAACGTATGGAAGCTTTGGAGGAAATTGAAAAGGACAAGAGGAGAGTTGCTAGAGCATACAACAAGAAGGTAAAAGCCAAATCTTTTCAGGTAGGTGACTTGGTTTGGAAGACGATTTTACCTATTGGATCTAAGAGTAACAAGTTCGGCAAGTGGTCTTCAAGTTGGGAAGGTCCGTACAAGGTTGTCAAGGTTTGTTCTGGGAATTCTTACATGGTGGAGGCTTTGCAAGGACAGCGACTTCCAAGGGCTCTCAACGGGAGGTACTTGAAGAAATTTCATCCAAGTGTCTGGCAAGATGCTTGATAGGATATGGCCGATTTAAAGCAAAAATCGCCTTAGACCAAAAAGTGGTGGTGAAGTGTCACATCGACCTTAGAATTATTTTTAGACAAAGAAGCTTTACTAAAAACAGGGGCATATGTTCGCACCCAAAATTGGCACAAAGCCGATCAGGCTGACGCCACCGGTCAGACCGGTGTTCCTCGACGGTCTGACCGGTCGGGCGTCTTGTAGCCGATCACAGCGGCCACACCGGTCCGACCGGTGGGCCTGATCGATCGACCGTGGACCCCGAGTCCGAGTAGAATTGAGGAGTCCTAGCGAATTTCGAGTTGTAAAAGGATTCCTTGCGGGGCAAGACCTCCCCACCCTATAAATATAAAGGGTCACGGCCGTTTGAGGTGGAATGACCCAATCGTACATTATTTTCTACAACTTTTATCTCTCAAACCCTAGCTTTTCCAACCTTGTGCTTTCCTTGTTTGTCTCGACGACGATCGTGGACGTCGAGTGGCCTTGCCGACCTCGTGAGCAACCTAGGCGCGCCACCTTCGACGGGGTCCCTCCCGAGGCGGCGATCTTAGGTCTTCACCGCGCCTCTGCAGCCACCGGTCAGACCGGTGCCCCTGACCAGTCAGACCGGTCCGGGCAGGAGCTCGACGAGTTCAGCGTTTCGACGTTCCGCGCGATCTAGTGCTCGTGTGTGTTGACCAGAAAAGCGTCAACAGTGGGTTTCGAAGGATGTCATATGACAGCAACTCACCTCATTATTGTTTCCAAAGCGGTGGCATCTGTGTATGCGTATGACAGTTGGCGAAGGTTTAGATTTGGGAGGAATCAGGAATAATAGAGTGTGCAGATGTCAAGAGCTACCTCGCAGTCCAAGATTCACATGTTACTTCATGCATGTCCTTCTCCTGCGTCTTGGCATTCTACACTGGTAGGGGGCCGCACGGCGGCGCTGCACGCGCGCCTGGCCGCCCGGCCCGCCGTACATGGCCGCCTGCATCGCCGGCACGCCGCCGGCCTGCCCACGCCTCCATCTGCAATTATGGTTGTTCTCGGCACCACCTCCAACGTGATGACATTTTGTGGGAAATTGCACCCATGATACATGTACACAACATCCATGTTGTTCTCAGTGACAACGAGATGGCACCATCTTTGTGATGTCAGTCATCATTCTTTCTTTTATTTTTTTTTGTCTTTCTAGCTAGTTTATAATCCGGGTGTCTATGTATTTCCAACAGTAATAAAAAAGATACTGTAAGTCATAAAAAATATTTATTATTCTAACTAATTTTTGTGTCTAGCCAAGAATCAATAAATAAATTAACAAAAAATTCATACCTCACCTACAATTGTACACAAGACTTATGACATCCTTCTAGTTTTATGGGTGGGTATATAAAGTGACCCAAATTAAGGTCGTACATGAGAAATTCCTAGACTAATTAATAGACACTACGTGAAAACCTCAAATAGGTCACGCAACATTGGTAACGGACTCATAAAGCCCGTTACAAGCTTGTCAACAGTAACGGGCATTGATAAACATCCGTTACAAATAAGCCCAAAAACAATGTTCCACCTACCACTGTAACATTGGTAACGGACCACACTAAAAGCCCGTTACCAATAAGAACTCATTTGTAACGGACATAACAATGGTAACGGACCACGTTCTAAGCCCGTTACCTTATTTGAAATCCAGACCCGAAATTCTACTTCACTCCAGTTATGAATTCGTTGGCGTCCGCGACCGCATCCCCTCCCCCACCCCTGCATCCGCTCCACCTCTTTCTCGTCTCTCCTCGCTCTCCCTCTGGTGCTCATCTCTCGTCTCCTCTCAACCCTCCCTCTCCTCTCTCTCGCCCCCACCAATCCGCCACGACTCACCCCGTCCCCGCCTCACCCCCCCGCCACACTCCCTGTCTCGCACCGCGTGCTCACCTCAACCCTCCTACCACCCACCGAGGTCGAGGGAGAGGCGAGATCCAGATTTGGGAGTGGAGGCGGCGGCGAGGGCGGTAAGCGGGGCGGGAGGCCGTTGATGGTGATCATAGCGGCGCTGCTTACGCTTGGCGCGCTCTCGTCTCTCCTCTTTGGCCCCCCGTGGGCCTCCGTCTCCTCAATCTCTCTCTCTCTCTCTCTCTCTCTCTCTCTCTCTCTCTTCTGTTTCCTTCGTGACATGGTGCTGACCGTGTGGTTGCGTCCTGCAGGGTGCTGAAGATGCGCGAGGAGAAGGACCTCCCAACAAGGACTTGCGAAGGTTCGTCAAGTGGTCAAGGTCGTGCCCATCCAGCGCTAGTGCTGCAAGGTGCCGCTGAGGCTCAACCAGTTCACCCCGGACTCGCAAGAATCTCTTTATGCACACTGCCTCCCCTTTGGTTTACAGATAGGGATAGTAGGCAGTCCTGGATTTGCTAGAAATATCTGATTGTCCAAGTATGGAATAGGTGATGAACTGCTAGTTTCACGATGATATTGAAAGGATGCTAGACAAGAGTTGCATTGTATGACGAATCTTAATATGACACATCAGATTCAGTGTGTAGTTATTTTACTCGGAACATAAAATTATTGAGCTATTATAGACTTCAATTATTGAGCTCCCAGCCTAGTAACAGGCGTCAAATGGTCATCGGTAACGGACACTAAAGCCGGTTAACGATACGGCAGTGATCAGTAACAGACTTAAAGAACCTGTTACCGACAGGGCATTGATCAGTAACGGATTTTACGAGCCCGTTACCGATAGTTTAACTTTTGTAACGGACTCATTTTAACGTCCGTTACAAAGAATTCATGTAACGGGCGTTTAAGAAACCCGTTACCAAAAGTCCTCATTGGTAACGGTCGTTCTGGTGTCGAACCCCGGGGTCGGCCTGCTGCGCTTATGGGTAACGGGCGCCAAACGACAACCGTTACAGATGCGGGTGCATGTAACGGGTGCTAAGGGCCCGTTACAAATGCTGCATGACCTATTTGAGGTTTTCATGTAGTGTTCACAGCAAAAGACATCGACAGTACAGTGGCTATGAAGGTAGTTTGACCCTCGACGGAAATCACAACCTATTAAACAAGACCCAAGTTTCTAAGGTAGCGGTTACTGAATTTATAAGAGGAGGGGCATCCTAGGGTTGGGGCGGCCAGGGGTGGGGCGCCCACAACTTGGGCTAAAGGCCGACAAACTGGTGACGTAGCAGTTTGGCAGATTTTGGACGTCATCTCGTTTCGACGATTCCCGTTGACTCCGAACGAATTTGGGCCTGAGACCATTGCCATTGAAAGCTCTATGAAATTCTGGTTCCACCTATATAAAGAACGTCCAAAATGGACTCCGTGTGCGACTGGGGCATCGTTTTTAGTGAGTGCTGCTCCTGGACTCCGAACTGGGCTTGAACTTGTGTTGCTTTGGGCCTGCACCTTGGGGACTCGAACCGAATTAGCCTCGGACCTCCCTCTTCACTTGGAACACCTTGTTGGACCCCATCTTCTTCACTTCATGCACCACTCATGGACATATGCATGGGCGCCATTTCCTCATCAATAGAAGAAGCAGTTTACCTCATTCTCGTGACATTTTTGTGCCATTCACAAATGTTTGTGGCATCGGTAATAAAGTACTAGCAAACCTTTTGCTCTTCGTGTTCTCCAAGTGGTTTCATTCATCAATTCAATTATTACTGCATAATTCTGTGAAATGTATAAATAAAGCCCCAGCCACATCAATAAGGCAATTAACTCTAGGTAGCCAAGAAGAGCAATAATGAAAAAAGGTTCACAACCATTCTGCATGAGCTGTGACCTATTTGTTCCATGAGGGAGGATATATATAGAAGTGGCTGCGGCAAGGTAATGGAAAAGTAGAAGAGAGGAGAGGACATGCATGAGATGCAGCGTACACCATTTATCTTCAGGGGCTAAGAAATATCGCTGATGAATACGTCATGTGCATCTCCGCATGTGTTGTTGTAATGTACATATAGGCTTGGAAGGCATTAAGGACATTCAGGTTACACCTTCATGGTTAGCTCATTTTGCGGATAGATTCTAAAGCTCAAAGGATCAAAAGCAGACACAACGGCCAGGTGAGCTAGAGGAACACTCTTTGGAGTAGTAATGCTGATCAGATTTGACACACACCAAAACTCGCGAGAGCTAGTAAGTTTGCACAAGAAAACACATGCATAAGATCAATAGCTACTGCAGAGACAAAACACTGAGAAAAAGATGTCTCGGATATGCCTCCACTTTTAGCAATACGAGGGGGTGCGGTGAGACTTTTTACAACGATCTGATTGTTAATGTTTACATTTAATTAAAATAGAGCACATATGTCTTAAGTCTCTATAAAGGAACTACAGTATGAAACAACAATACTGCAATCAATAAGCATGTACATATTTTTGGCGAGTTCATTGAATTAAAGACCTCACCTTGCATTAGGGTGTTTGTGTTGGCAGGAGGTGGTCATGCATAGTTACTTCATGCTACAGTGCCTCACTCGACCTTCTCATTATGTATACCTAAAAGGAGAAGTCCATTTTTAGCCAACTATATGCTAAGTTTGGTTTTGACCATTGAACTTCAAAACCAGGTATCTTCGACCACCCAACTATCAAAACCGTTCACCTTTGGCCATCCGATGGTTTTGCACAGTGGTTTTGCTGACATGGACGCCACGTGGCGGTGGAGCCCACTCGTCAATGTTACCTCATCTCTCTTTTCTCTACCTCTTTCACTCTCCTCTCAAACGCTGGCAGAGTTGGTCGTTCGATTCGTCGGTGCGGGTGCCGAGATGGCCCGCACAGCCATGGCGGGGTGGAGCACGGGGGCGACTGGCGGGGGTGGTCCGCTATCAAGGGGCAAGGTCAATCGGCGGGGCTCGGTCTGTGAGCAGAGAGGAACAAGGGGCGGCCGGTGGAGGAGCAGACAGCTCCTTCAGGCGATACAAGGGACGAGGGCGCAAACAAGAGGCACCCATGCCTTTCTCACCTCCACACGAAGCTCCGAGGCTATTTCTTGACGGCGGAGAGGCGGTGAGCGAGCGGTTCGCAGCGGCAGCCGGCTAGGGTTTCAGGCGGCGACACTGCTAAGCTCGAGGGCGGCTAGGGTTTGGGGTGGGTCCAGAGGGCACGCGGGCGGCTCTTTTATATAGGACAAGGGAGGTTGGCGTGCAGTCCCAAGGGGATAAAGCGGTGCGCGCAGGGGATCGGAGTCGGACTCCGAGTCCGGCTCGGGTTGGCGGCGGGAGGAAGGTGATGACGTGCGGGGCCCGCGCGTCAGCGGCTGCGGAGAGAAGAGGCGCACTAGGCCGTATAGGTCGGCTGGGCTGCAAGGCTGGAGGGCGCGGAGCGGACGAGGTCGAGGAGTCCAGGGAGACCCACCGGACTTTGCTTGCTGGGCTGAAACAAAAGAAAAGGAAGAAAGGGAAAGGAGAAGAAAGAAAGGTTTGGTATTTTTGAAAAAAGACTCAAGCAAATGAATTCAAATATAAATTCGAATTCAAGCAACAAAAAATAATGGACCAGCATGAATGCAATAAACACCAAGCCGCTTATTTAATTTAGAAAAACAAATAATGTTTTTTCCTATACTATATTCCCTGTAAAGAATTAAATGTTGGGAAAATTTTAAAATTGAGAGAAAATCGTTGATTAATTTTTCTTCCTATTCATATCCTACAATTTGGAAATTTCAGGGTGTGACAGCAGTGGAGAAGAAGGGGAAGCGGAGGAGCTCGCCCCTGCCTTCGCCGCCTCGGAGCTCCAGCTTCTTCTACGCATCGTCGGAGAGGGTAGAGCCGCCTGGGGAGGGAGCTTTAAGGTCCCTGCTCCTCCCCCGTGCAGGGAGCTCCGCCGCCTCTAGAGAGGAGAGGGAGGCGGGGTCCCTCCTCACCGTGCTTGCTGTCCGCCATCGGAGGTTGACGGGTAGTGAGGGACTGAGAGGAGAGGGAGGAAGCAGCAGGGGAAGAGAGAGATGAGGTAACACTAACACATGGGTCCCACCACCATGTGGTGTCCATGTCATCAATACCGCTTTGCAAAACCACCTGATGGCAAAAGGTGAACGGTTTTGGTAGTTGGATGGTCGAAGATACCCGGTTTTGAAGTTCGATGGTGAAAACCAAACTTCGACAATAGTTCAATGGTTAAAAATGGACTTCATCCCACCTAAAATAAAGCTATAGGACACCATCTTCTACTATTGGGTTGCAGAATCTATTATACACCTCGACCCTCACGTCGCCCGTCTGCGGCAACTCGGGGATTCCCAAGCAGTGCCCGCTATAGAAGCCTGCCCGTCCATGGTGGAGGCCAGTGATCCCTTCCTCCTCCCCGCCTTCCTCCCTCCCTTCCCAATTTCCGATAATACTAACCCTAGCCGCCACCATGGTTGATCTCCGGTCATCCTCTCGGGATCCACTCTCCCCAGACCTTTGACTGCGCCCCCAAGGTTTGGATTTGTGCCCTTGGTGCTCGGGCAGACCCCTGCCCCTTCGCGTCGGCGGTACACTACAAGAAAAACGCCCACTAGTGACGCAAAAAAGGTCATTTCTCGTCATAAACCGCGATTAATAACGCCGGTTGTTACGAAAACGTGCCGTCCTTAATCGAGCATCACAAACCGCGATTAATGATGAGACCTTATTTCCTGGCGTCATGAGTTTAATGACGCATGGAAATTCGTCTATGCAATGCGTCATAACTTCGTTCCTGCAGCTTTGCCACGGATAGAGATAGAATTCGATGTGGCATCCAATGTGGCAGCCAATTGTGACAAATCGTATGCGTCATAAAATGAATTTGGCCCGTTTGTAGCTGGGTTGAGCCCAAAACTGTTCCTGTAGGCTGGTGTTGTTCATATAGCCCAAAAAAGATTTTGTTGGGCCCAATTGTAGCTTTTTCAGATGAAATTTCATTAGGGTGGGCCGGTTTTGGTTGGGTCGAGTCCAACAAGTGCGCACATTGTTGCGCCTCTGTCATGTTAATTTGACAAAATGACTTTTGGCCCAATTAAAGTGGGCTGCTTCATCAAGGACAATATAAAATTAACTAATCGTGCATCAAGATAATGGATTTAATTTCAATTCTGATTTTTTTGAATAATTCCGATCTGGTTGGCAAAATAGTAATCAGCACATATTTCTTTATACAATAAAGCAAACTATTGTTTATTATCAAGCACGACCATATTGTTCATCACATATCACAAACTATTACAAGATAACAGTATCACAAGGAACATTGATTAACAAAGCTAAATCCAGTTCATAATCACAAGAGAAAGTGGAGATTTGATCTAATGATCTTAACCTCTTCATCTTTTACTGCTAAGCGAGATTTAATGAGGTCCTCACTGTCTTCGGTTAGCTTCTGCAACCTCTTAATCTCAGCAGACTGCATTTTCAGAGTTGATTCTGATTCTTCGGTCTTCTTCTTCAAGCAACATAACTCTTTCTGGTCAGTAACAAACCGTTGTCGAAGTTGTACCCCATCCTGATTGGGAGCGTCAACTCACTCTTCATCAACACTACTACATAAGGATTTGGTACCCATTCTTGAGTACTCCCTGCTTTTAATTTGTTCGGAAGAAGCATCATTGACTTGGTAGCTTCCATCTAGCAACAAGTGATCCCAAGTCGATTAGGACCTTGTAATTGATTCGAACTAAGGAAACAAATGTGTTAAGTTTGTTACCTTGGAGCAGATCTGAACAGGAGCGACTTCAGATGTTGACCCATTGGCCCGCTGAAACAAGTACAAGAACAAGAGGTAAGGATTGAGATCATTCGCAATCGGAAACAAAGGTGTTAAGTTTGTTACCTTGGACCAGTCTCGAACAGAGCGACTTCAGACGTTGACCCTTTTGCCCGCTGAAACAAGTACATGAACAAGAGGTTAGGGTTGAGATCATTCGCAATCGGAAACAAAGAAGGTGTTGAGTATGTTACCTTGGAGCTGGTCCGAACAGAGCGACTACAGATGTTGACCTTTGGCCCAAACAAGTACAAGAACAAGAGATAAGGGTTGAGATCATTAGCAATCAAGCAATTTCATTTATTAAGTTCAATGCGGTATGAACGATCACACCAAATCCTTCATCACCCAAGCATGCAAATGCAAAAAATATGGAAAGCCAAAGAACATGGGTAAGCAATATAATAATTTCATCCTTTAATTTCTACAAACCTCATGTAAGTTGACTTGGAACAATCTCTTGCAACAGGAATGTAAGATCCACAATCACCCAAGCATGCAACAACAATATTCAAAGGCAAAGAGCATGGGGAAGCAGTCCAATAATTTCATCTACAAATTTCTACAAACCTCAAATAAAATGACTTCGAACAAATTCTTGCGATAGGGTACAGTAGATACACAATCACCCAAGCATGCAACAACAATATTCAAAGGCAAAGAGCATGGGGACACTACGGAAAACTCACTTTGGTAACGGGCATAGATGGTTTTAGTAACCGCAAAGCGCTCACGATCAAGTGTTACAAATGAGTTAAGAAAGGTAACGCAGATGCCACATCGATAACACATATTCGTAACGGGCATCAAACAACCACTGCTACCACAACTAGCCACCGATCACGTGAAATGCTTGTTTCTCCGGGCCCACAGAGAACTTTGCACCCGCACCTAAAGAGCTCGTTACATAAGAATCTCAACATCGAGACGCTGCGCGGAAACCGCATCTCGATGTCTCGACGAATGAGACGCCTATTTCACGCCGCCTCAAAGACAACTAGGATTCGTAACGGGCATCAAACAACAATCGTTACCACAACTAGTCACCGGTCACGTGAAAATGATCAAGCTTTCCGGGCCCAGAACTTTGGTAACCGCACCAAAACAGTAGCTCGTTACTATGAAATCAATATCGAGACGCGGGCGATGAACCGCGCTCGATGTCTCGACGAACGCCAAGTTCGGGGCCCACCGGTCAAGATCGGTAACGGGCTTTTACAAAGGTCCGCTACATTGTTGGCATGTTTGTAACGGTGTTCAATGAATCCTCGTTACTCGGATCAATATTTGTAATGAGCTTTAGGCCACCCCACAAGAACTCATCGTCGCTATTACCGCATCCCGAACTAGCCAGATTTGGCACCATCGTGGGCTGCATCCTCGAACCAGCCGTGATATGACTAAATTCACGTAAATTAGATCCAGCATCCAAATTCACGTAAATCCACATAATTCACATGCATCATATGACAAAATTCAGCATCATCATCTCACAAGTAAAGATGCACAACCTGCTTGACAACAATATCACAGCCCATAGTTAACTAGCTTGACAACAATATCACAAAATTCATGGACAAGGAGGAATGCAAAATTTCTTAGTCACTAAGTATAATATGAGCCCACACGCTTTCATCAAGATGAAATTTTCCTCCGATGTGATCAATGCTCCATGAGGAATGTGGCAATTTTTTCACGAACATAGACCGTTGATTTGTCGAGAGGATGCTCATCTAGCCCTAATCGGATATAACAATGTCACCAACAAGACACATATATAGGTGGTTACCAAACATGTGCAAAGTGCTAATAAGCAAGAACTGTGTTTCATGTGTTTTACAAATGAAGATCCCAAGAAAGTACCTCCATATGTGGGCCTCTATCTTTTAATTTAAGCATGTGATAGGCATAATAGAAGCCGCAGAGTTTGGATTCGAGGTTGTTGGTGGCACCGCAATAAATGTACAAAGAAAATAATGGTGATCGAGAAGAAATAAACTCAAGCTTTAGTACTAGCTTCCACGTGAAGGAAATAAGTGGTATGTACCTTAACATCTTTGACATGTTCCAAGGTGCTAAGGCGTGACTTCTTATTGCGGCAAGAACGCTCCCAACCCCTACAACGAAACATGCAACAATTGTTAGGCACTATTAATTAATATACTCGCATGCTTTGTTGAGGAACGTCTGCAGTTAAGAAAGAAATAACTTACTCATTAATGATTTGTTCAAAAGGGTTAGTATCGCCTTAACTATCTTCAATGAATCAAGATAGTAGACCTTCCACTACAATGATCGCATCGCAATCCAAAGGGTTCTGCATCTTGAGATAAGCGGTAAGGATGAATTTCTTTTAGCATATAGTTTGAAGACATTGCACATATAGGACACGAGAAAGCAAGAGTGTTATCCGTCTGTTCAACATTGTCGAGCAAAGGCATTCGTGATCAAGGAAGCCAATCGCGCCTGGCCTTCTCAACTTCTACAGCCATATTCCTATTAGTAAGAAAACAAAGTGTAAGGAGGCAAAATACATAGTAAAGATGATGTGAGGGAAAAAGAACATTTCGATAGAGAATGATTAGTGAGAAGCGATTTAATTTTCAAGCAACTTACTGTGATGAAGCGGAGAAGTGTCGATCCAAAACATCCAAGTTGAAGAGATCGTACAAATCACCGAGTTGCATGTGTATTTGCCGGAGTCCGTTTGTGATTTATCTATCTCTTAGGCCATGCATCGTCCCGGCCGAATGCGACATAATGTCGTAATCATCATCTCGACTTACCACGCTGCATGTAGAATGTGTGAGCTCGTACAAGGAGCGGCCTTTTTGAGATCATCATCATTGAGAAGGCTCTTCCTAATTTGTAATTTGGGTTAACCATAGTCCAAGGATTCTTCTAGGTGTTTCTCTCAGATCGCTTTGTTAGTCATAGACCAAGGATTCTTCTTGGTGTTTCTCTCATATCGCTTTCTAGTAGGCCTCTTAGAGGTTTTATTTACAGCAATTTTCTTTTCCTGCCGCTTTGAGATGGTGAAGAAGGTTTCTTAAGGGCTTGCTTGCCCCGATGTAGGTGGTGTAGAGCTTTTACTTTTGGCAAGTTTTCTTCTTGCAGCTTTGAAATGGTCAAGGTTTCTCAAGGATTTCTTGCTCAGACGTGGTGTAGAGATTTTATTTTCGCAAATTTCTTTCCTTGCTGATTTGAAATGGTCAAGGTTTCTCAAGGGCTTTCTTGCCTAGTGGTGTCTCACCGAGCTATTACAGAGGTATTAGGCCCAGATGTACCTACTTTTCTTAAATATCGCCGACAGATGATCGCCACCAACACATCACCGCTGACCGTAGCAGTGGTGTCTCACCGTGAGCTATTACAGAGGTATTAGGCCCCATGTACCCGCTTTGGCATGATTGTTTTGAGCACTTTCGCTTTGGGGTTGTAGGTTTTGTTGTTTCATGAGGAGGAGGAGGAGGTGGTGGTGGTGATGGTGGGATGGAATATTTGGTGTCTCTTATGATGTGGGATGCAAGTTTTTCTCGCTTTTTCGTGACTAGTAGTAGGTGGGGATGGAATATTTGGTGTATCTTGCGGATGTGGGGATGCAAGTTTTTCCGTGTTTTCGTGGATGACGAGGAGGTGGGGATGCAAGTTTTCAGACGAGGAGGAGGTCCGAATGGAACGCCTTGGATGTGGGGATTGAGAAGGAGGAGGAGGATGATGTGGGGAACCATGTGAGGAAGGAACCTGATCGCACTGTGAACTACAAGGAACTGTACATAGCCTCGTGAATGAGATTTACATGTTGGTGCTCCCTTGATGTCAATCCACACCTTCTCCATCAGAATCTCGCCTTCTTTTCCAAGTTTCATCACCTCGTCATTAGGAGGGTATTCCACCGCATCCGCAAAGATAGTATATATACAAGGAGCACTTCAACCACAAATACGCCTTCATGGATCGGACTGTTTGTAGCGTAGTTCGCTCGGATGAACAAGACCAATTGACCTCACATTGAAGACCCTCCACGTGATCGATAGGCCACGGTGTGGGTTCACCAACATGCCTATAAGGTCTTCGTGTGTACGATCGTCACAACAAGCACCTCCGTCGCCAACTCGCAGGTGCCATCGATCAAACCTACATTATGACAACAAGCCGCTTCAGGGCGTGGTGAAGGGCTTGCGCGATTGGACACCGGTGACAACACCAACCGGTGACAACACCACCTCGCATTCGCATGTTCTCGCATCGCATCTCAAAGAACTAGTTCTTGCTTGATTTGTTCCTTTATCTTTTCCGTATCAACTGATGGGTCGGTCTTTGTCCTCTTCCTCTTCCTGTACATCTCGACATGCTGAGGCCATACATACTTCCAGCCCTGGTAGCTGGAGACACCACGCACACGACCTGGTTGTTCAGGGCAGCCCAAACACTTACTTAGCACATCATACTCCCTCTGCCCTGCCATTCCTGAAGACTCTGCACATGCAATCTTCTCCTTGATGTCTGCAGCCAATTTTTCTACCTCTTTGTTGTTGAACACTATCAAGGCAACACGGTCTTTAATCACTAGCTTACTCCTTGCTCGCAGCCAATTCTTGGAACGATCGTCAGGGTAGGTGTCATATGGGTTGGGGATACCAGCTGCAGCTAATTGTCTGTCCTTTTCCTCCCATTGTTCTAGTTTCACAGTATAACCAGCTGGACCCATGTTGTGCTTGCTTGTGTTCCGGCTTTGGAGTTCTTTGAACTTGACACTAACAGATGAGGCTTGCTCGGTTTCCTCCTGTGTCATGAACTCCTTCCACTGTTCCGGGACAATAAACGGGTGCCTTGTAAATGGCTCAAGTCCTTTTCTGATAAAATCTCACCTAAGCTGAAATCTGAATTGTCTCCATGCCTTGGCTGCCGTCTTCAAGAAAAGGTTGAATGCCTACGTTTCGCCTTCCGAACTTCAAGTGTTTGCACATGCTTATCAAACAAGTCCCACTTTTCATCATTGCTTAGTTCTTTGAATTCTGGTAAGTGCAAAGGTATCTTTTGTCTAGCAACGAGCCCCACAAGCGCCCCGAACCTGCGCTTTTGAGTCAATGGTACTGGCATCCCCCCTATGTCGACCTCAGTGACTATCATTGTGTCACTTGGCCACTTTGTGGATGTCCTGGCGCCGCCTGCCACCGAGCCCCACCCACTGGTCTTGTTGTGCACTAGCAAGCATAACCTCTTCTTCATCTTGTGGCCTGTGTCTATAGTCCTCGCCGATTATCCTGTGAATTAATAGTCAAGGGAATTACAAGAACTACTTTAGCCCATGTAATATCATTGGTTCTTGCTAAACCATTAACATAAATGCAAAATTCAAGAACTAAAAAATTAGTTCGTGCAATGCGACCTTACCATTTTAAAGAGGAAGATGCAGCTGCCTGTTGCTTGATGAGGTACTTATTCAACTTGGAGAGAATGTGCACATGTACATAGGAACAAGAACAAAACCAAATATAAGAGTCAATCTAAAGGGAAATGCTAAGTATGTATACCGTCAACACTAAGTATGTCCAGATGTACTTATACAAAGGAGCCACGGCATACTGCAATTCCCACAAGTACAAGTATATTTATACGCATTTATATAAAAAGAAAAGCATACACACGCATATGTTGTATGCTTGATTATCTGAACGATGTGTGCTGCATACGCCGCTTGGCCTAATTGCATAAACTCGAGCAAATATACCAAATTACATTGTTAATTTTACGCTTATTACTGAATTGTTGTTAATTTTACAATTATTACCGAGTTGGTAGAATGCATTTACCGAATTGTATAAGACATTTTTAGAGCGGCATACCTAGATTCGCCACGACCTTGTCACCGCCGAAGTGGAGGGATCTCTACTCCTCGCCATCGCCTACTCACCGCCACGCCTCGCCCCTCGCCGACCTCGTGGTCTGGATCCTCCTCCTCCTCCTCCTCCTAGTCGCCGCCGCCGTGTCGCCGCCGGATCCCTCTCTGTCGCCGCCGCCGCCGCCGCCGCCGGGGGTCCCTCCTCCTCCAGATCTCGCCGAGGTGTGGCGCGGCCGCGCCGAAGCGTGGTGTGCACGCGCCTCAACGAAGGGGTGTAGTGTGCGCGCGGTGTGGGAGGTGAGGGGACGGCGAGGGGAGAAAGCGGTGGCGGCGCGAGGAAAGAGTGGGAGGAGACTACGTGAGGGAGGCGTCCTTCCCTACTAACCTAGTGCGAGTGGGCTTGTGTGGGCCTTAAAATGAGTAATGTAGTCAAGTACTATCACATTAGTATAGTATATCATAAACATGATATAAAAAAATCTAATTTTAAGAAATTTGGTTAAACAAGTGTGGTTGTTGATATTTTATTCAATTACTAAATTACCAACTATGAATTTTTATTTTTTTTACGAATTTTTAGGTGTTGTTTATGGGCTCTAATATGACATGCACAAGTTCACATCACCAAAGCAAACAAGTGTGATTGATATAGCATCACATTTTCACATATGACATGCATCACAAGTTCACATCACCAAGCAAACTAACTCATAACAAACATATTCACATCTCGACATGCATCCAGGGCACATCACCAAAATAAGATCGATCACCGGGCGCATCACCAAACTAGATTGTAGCAAGGGAACTAGTTAGCTAGATGGCTTTTGTGTCTGCTGCCTCAAGTTCACTAGCCTTGTCTCTAGTTTTGCAACTCTTTCTCGCCATTTCGATTCTTCTTTAGAAGTTCAATCTCCGCCTCTTTGTGCGGCTTTAAGTCTGCTCATCCCGCTTGTCGATTCCTTTCGGATGTAGTCAATGTCATCCCGAGTAACAAGACGTTCCTAAAACAAAGGAAAAATTATATTGATGCAAGCTTCATATGATTGTAATTTAGAAGAAAGTCGTTTAGCTCTAACTGGTTTGAAAACTTGCCTACTTCAACTTGCCTACTTATCTTCAGTCGATTCCTTGAGCTTGTTGATTTCAGTCCAAATCCTATCAATGTCATGTGCAGCAACTTCCTACAACAAATGGAAATTGATGCATTAGAACAATTGATCGTTGAAGATGTGAAGGTAAAAGGACAAATCGTATGCGTGATGGTTCGTAACTTGCCTCATGGTCTTCGTAATCATCGCCGGAGTTGTTGCCGAGTCGCCACCGAGTTGTTGCCGGAGTCGTCGCCGGAGGAGATGAGGTCTACCACCACTGTTCTGCCCGGGTCATCGCCAGAGGAGTCCGCACTCACCTCAATGCGCGTGGACCGCTTCTTCCTTCGCTTGAGGAAAAACCCTACCTCTCCATGGTGGGCATCTGAGTCCGCCAACTTGGCCCTTGCGCGGCGCAGCTTCCTCCCCGGCCGACGAAGAACCGGCCTCTTCCATGGAGCCGAGGAAGACGACGGGCGGCGCTACCGGGAGGCTCTTCACATCGCGGAACCTCACTCTCTTGGCGGGGCGGCGGACGCACCAAGGAAGATGACGGGGATGTGGCGCGGGCCTCCTCCTGGTAACCTCCCCTAGAGTCGCGGGCCATCCTGCGACGGAGACGGAAGGCAAGGTTTAGAAGGGATAGAAGGCGGGCAGGCGTTTATTAAAAGGTTCGATGCGCAAATGATATGATGATTAACAACCTCCGTCGCCAATGAAGGGCGGGCCAGTCTATTCGAATGAAGAACAGTTTGCTTTTCCCCTTTTAATCTGCAATCAAATTTTGTATCACGTATTTCTCCTTCAACCGTAATCCAAATTTGATGATACTTATTTCTGAATTTTTCTAAAATCAACATCTATTGATTTATGACATTTTTTCGTATGTAATTCCATTTCTTGGATGTTGTTTATACACCTTATATTGTTCCTTATAAGTGCAACATAGAAATAATATTTGTTTTACACAACCATTACTAATGAAACTTTGCATTTCGTAGTCTTATGGTGAACATAAGGTTATGTTAAAATTTCAAATGCATATGAGTTCGAACATGTTTTAAAGTGTGGAAAACTTCAATGTTGAAGTAACATTCTAAGAAACTATGTGAGAGATGTAGACATTTGTACACAAGTATAATCTTCCGTTTTCGAAACCATTTGAATTTTTGTAGACAAGATTAGGGACTTAAATTATGTTGCCAAGTCAATTTGTAGAATTTTTAGAACACACTAAGACGTTATTATAATTATTATATCGTAAACAAGAGATAAAAAATCTAATTTTATGAAATTTGGTTAGACAAGTGTGGCTGTTGATATTTTATTCAAATACTAAATTACCAACTATGAATTGTTCGTATTTTTTACGAATTTTTTGATGCTGTTTATGGGCTCTAGTATTTGAGGGAAGCAAGTTTCAATTCAGAAAAAATAGTGTCGGGCCCACGTCACGAAAGCCTTTATAAAAAAAGATAACCGTAGCCTGCCCGACCGACAAAGGCGATGCGGGTAGACTAACCCTCGTCTCCAACAAGTGCTCCATTGTCCTAAATGCTCTGGCGAATGAATATGCATCCGCCCGACGGCTGGTACACTAACCCTCACCAACAAGTGCTCCATTGTCGAAAATGCCCCGGCCGAATGAATATGCATCCGCCCCGGCAGAGTGAAGGAGACGAGGCAGTGACGTAGACGAGGAAGGCGGAAGCTAGAGAAGGGGATAGAAGGCGGAAGGCGTGGCGAAGCATTTATTAAAAAGGTTCGGATGCACAAATGATACGATGATTAACAACCACCCGTCGCCAATGAAGGGGCGGGGCCAGGTCTATTCGAATGAAGAACAGTTTGCTTTTCCCCTTTTAATCTGCAATCAAATTTTGTATCACGATTTCTCAACCGTAATCCAAATTTGATGATATTTGTTTCTGAATTTTTCTAAAATCAACATCTATTCATTTATGACAATTTTTCGTATGTAATTCCATTTCTTGGATGTTGTTTATACGCCTTATATTGTTCCTTATAAGTACAACATAGAAATAATATTTGTTTTACACAACCATTACTAATGAAACTTTGCATTTCGTAATATTATGGTGAACATAAGGTTATGTTAAAATTTTAAATGCATATAAGTTCGAACATGTTTTAAAGTGTGGAAAACTTCAATGTTGAAGTAACATTCTAAGAAACTATGTGAGAGATGTAGACATTTGTACACAAGTATAATCTTCCGTTTTCGAAACCATTTGAATTTTTGTAGACAAGCTTAGGGACTTAAATTATGTTGCCAAGTCAATTTGTAGAATTTTTAGAACACACTAAGACGTTATTATAATTATTATATCGTAAACAAGAGATAAAAATCTAATTTTAAGAAATTTGGTTAGACAAGTGTGGTCATTGATATTTTATTCAAATACTAAATTACCAACTATGAATTGTTCGTATTTTTACGAATTTTTGGTGCTGTTTATGGGCTCTAATATTTGAGGGAAGCAGGTTTCAATTCGAAAAAATAGTGTCGCCCACGCTGGCGTCCGAAGCCTATATAAAAGATAACCGTAGCTCGCCTGACCGACAAATGCGATGCGGGTAGACTAACCTCGCCGCCAACAAGTGCTCCATTGTCAAATGCCCCGAATGAATATGCATCCGCCGGCGACACCGGTACACTAACCCTCGCCGCCAACAAGTGCTCCATTGTCCGAATACCCCTCGGCCGAATGAATATGCATCCGCCTGACCCTTCTTCTTCCCCCGATCTGAGCTCCACCGCCGCCGCCTGAGTCCTTCCCGCCGTCACAAGACATGCCGCACTCACGCCGATCTGCTCAGAGGTGCACGTGGCGAGGAGCAGGTTCAAGGTTGCTTGAGCAGCCGAATCACTCCATCGGCTTGGATCCCCGGTGAGCTAAGCTGCCTTTCCATGGTCCCTTGCGGACTATGGTATGGCTCGGTGGTGGAGGCGGACGCAGAAGGAAGGTGAAAACCACGGTCGTCTTTATTTCAAGTGTGCAAGGAACTCGGTGAGTAGTCTGCTGTGTCTCCCAAATCTAAGTTAGGGTTCTTATGTGCTTTTGATTCGCAGACACCAAGAATTGTGGATTTTATCGTTTCCACAAGGAGTATCTCCGATGTCAAGGATGTCGGCGTTTGTTTTTCGACCGTCGAACCGCGACGCTCGATGAAGTAGTTGATTCAGTGGAATGTCAAATTGGGAGCGGCGAGCAGAGGCAAGCACTAGAGGACAAGCAGAGGAAGAAAGCACTGGAGGAGAAGATGGACAATGTGATCTGGATGATGAACTTGATTATTGTGGCTATTGATTGTGTAGTATTTGGATGTTTACCGGGATGTATGCTGCAAAGAAGTAATTACGATGTTAAAAGTGGTGCTTTGCTTCATCTGTGTGGATGAAGAATGAAAAATTTGTCACATATGACAAACTTAAATGTATGAATGAAGAATGGATGGAATGACAATTGGGTCACAAATCTTAATGTGTCACACATCACAAAATTCATCAATTCATCTCATTGACATTTCATTTCATTGCAGACGAGGCAAAGGAAACGCGATTAACACAAGCGAGTAACAAACTTCTGGCACAACTCTGGCATACACATTGCAATTCATTGTGAACTACTGCCATATAATGACACAAACAGAGTAACAAACTTCGGGCATACACATTGCAATTCATTGTAAGCTGCTGCCATAGACATTGCAATGCGTTATAGGAGACAAGTTCAACATACACACAGGAGGAACATATTAACAGAGGATCTACTAGTCCATCACAAGTTCAACAAACAGACAGGAGGAACACATTAACATAGGAACAAATTAATTAAGCAGAGGTAGTCGCCGCCGGATGAGTCCCACCGTCGGAGTCGGAGCCGGAGCCGGAGCCGGAGCCGTCGAGGCTGCCATCGTCGTCGCCGTCGTCGTCGACGGGGGCGAGCACACCTCTCTCCAGGTCCCCAACCAAGATATTGATCTTGAAGGCGTAATCCTTCACGGTCATCTGCAGTGGATCATTGGGTCGGGACCGATATGAACGGCCACCTTCAAGCTTCATGAAAGCATCGCGAACAAGTTCATCGACCAAGTGGCTTCACAAGATTTAGTGGAGGAGCACGCACGACCGCCACGGGCTGCGGCACCAGCGCCTCCTCGGGCTCGTCGGGCGGGGGCGGTGGCACCTCCTCCGTTCCCCGCTTCCTGGATGGCTCGCTTGACGATGCCATGCGCGCGCTTGAGGAAGAAGAAGCTCTCATATTCACTTCTTGGTGACCGGAGACGGTGGTGCTGGGGTTTTCTTGGTGCCGCGGTTGACGAAGTTCTTAGCCGGCCGGGATTTATATTGACAAGACGGCGAACCATCAGGCGGCCGGTCACGCGCTTCGGAACCCGTGTCCGCTCAGGAGAGCTCTTGGCCACAAAAGATTCATGTGGTCACAAGGAGACGTGTGACTATTCGTATTTTATTCAAAATACCAACTGCCCAACTATGAGTTGTTCGATTCTTTAAAAAAAACTATGAATTGTTCGTATTTTTATTAATTTTTAGGTGCTGCTTTATGGCCCCTAATTTTTTAGGGAAGCAAGTGTTATTTCAAAAAAAGTGTCGCCGGCGTCGTCGCCTAGTATAAAGAAGGTAACAGTTGCCCGCCCATGCACCAGCCAACAAAGCGACGCGGGTTTGCTAACCCGCGTCGGCAGTGACTATCCATTTTGCAAAATGAATATTCAACTGCCCCAGCCCATTCCGTCTCCCCTTCTTCTTTCCGAATGGATAAGCGCAGCACTTTCCTTAAAAAAAAGCGTAGAGGAGGCATGAGAGGAGGCGTGGAGACATAGACGACGATGAGCGCCGGCGAGGGGCCAAGCGGACGACCTGCACCCGGGATCGAAAGCCGCAATCGGATCGCTACCGCCGACAAGATGGCGGCTAAGAGGGAGACGACGATGAGTGCCGGAGAGGGGCCAAGCGGCGGTGGAGTGAACCCAATGCCGAAGACGAGGGTCCTCGACTGGATCCTCCCGGATTCCGACGAGGGGCCAAGCAGCGGCAAGGAGGAGCGTGCTGGCGAGGGGGCAGCGAAGTGGGCGAAGGGCCTGCCTCACGTTTGCGAGCAAAAGTGTCTGGCAACGACGAAGAGGGGTTGAGGGAGCGGCGAAGGTGTAGAGGACCTCATCTCTGACTCTGGCAACGACCACGACGACGGCGAGGCAAGTTTCTCTGAATCTCACTACCTTTACTTGTTCTATAGATGGAGCTTAAGCTAGCTTGAGCTTGAGCTTGATAAATTTAATTAGTGCATATGATGATGTCTTCCATGCTTGTCATGATCTTATACCAAGTTCTGAGGCAAATCAGTTCTGAACTAAGTTATGCTTTTACTTGTCACACCCTGCTATGAAGCCTAGGATAATTTTCAAGTTCTTATATAATTTTCCTATGACTGTTCCTATACTGCTCCAAGTTCTGAGGCAAATTAGTTCTAAATTAACTATGTTATTCTTATACCATGTTTAACCCTGTTTCAGGCAAAACTCTTTGAGTCGCGAGCAAAGCTTGAGTTACTTCTACACCTTAATGTCTGGGATTAGGTGAAACCTGAGTTTGAAAAAATCACGAAAGAAGTGAACATCCTCATCAAAAAGGCTAAGCACATATAAGGAGGTACAAGTATACTACTGAACAAAATCTCGAGCCCATTCAAGGTGCGCTCGAAGGGCTTCAAGAATCCTTGGTTGCTTACGAAGAGGCTGCAAAAAGAGCCAATCTTGATGGGGCATGATCTAGTTCAAGCTTGTTGATGTGCGTGGTCGAGCCATACTTTTGTGGATGTTCAAGGGGCATGCCTTTGTTGATGTGTATGGTCAGATAGCACGACCATAGTAAATAATGTGATGGACAACTTAAGTCCTAGCCTGATGGACAAGTTAACCTTTTGTAATAATTATCTTTATTCCTGTGGACAAGTTATCTTCATCTTTGTGGACAAGTTATCTCTCTTATGATGTTTGTTTTGTCTCAGAAGATATGTGTGTTGATTGTGCCTGTATGTCGAAATGGAAGCAATGAGACATCGAGTTGACCTGTCAATGAGGACAGACTCAAAGGAGACGAGGATTCACAAACCTCCGTCTCCTTTCTTAACAAAGGAGACACGGATTAACAAACCTCCGTCTCATTTGTTCATCGCCGCGCTCCGCTTCACGGCAGGTGAAGAGTGCTATTAGACTTTAATTATTGAGCTCTCGCCCAGTAACGGCGTCAAATGCTCATCGGTAACGGACTTTATAGCCCGTTACCAATATGGTAGTGATCAGTAACGGACTTAAACAGCCCGTTACCGATAGGGCATTGATTAGTAATGGACTTTACGAGCTCGTTACCGATAGGTTTAACTTGTGTAACGGACTCGATTTAACGTCCGTTACAAAGAATTCATGTAACGAGCGTTTAAGAAGACCATTCCGAAGTCCACATTGGTAGCGGGCTTGCGAGGCCAACCGGTCACCGCGCTTATCCGTAACGGGCGCCAAACAACAACCGTTACAGATGTGGGTGCATGTAACGGGTGTTAAGGGCCCGTTACAAATGCTGCGTGACCTATTTGAGGTTTTCACGTAGTGGGAATCAGTCCAACAATTTCATCTACAAATTTCTACAAACCTCAAATAAAATGACTTCTAACAAACTCTTGCGATAGGGCATAGGGTAGACCCACAATCACCCAAACATGAAAGAATATTATAGAAAGCCAAAGAGCAAGCGGAAGCAGTCCAATAATTTCATCTACAAATTTCTACAAACCTCAAATAAAATGACTTCGAACAAATTCTTGCGATAGGGTACAGTAGATACACAATCACCCAAGCATGCAACAACAATATTCTAAGGCAAAGAGCATGGGGAAGCAGTCCAACAATTTCATCTACAAATTTCTACAAACCTCAAATAAAATGACTTCTAACAAACTCTTGCGATAGAGTATAGTAGATCCACAATCACCCAAACATGAAAGAATATTATAGAAAGCCAAAGAGCATGGGGAAGCAATCTAATTCAATCGATCAATACAGGGAGGAGACCGCAGACCTGACGAATACGATGGGAAGAAGGTGCCGAATGCCGTCTCGATTTAGCAGCCCGACCTTGCACCTTCGACGATGTTACTGCAAGAATCACTTGCAGATCTGCGGCCGCCAGGGTGAGCCTCGGGGAGCCGATTTGAGCAACGAGTTTGAACCATCTTGCAGCTTCAAGGAGCGTTGCGAGGAAGGCTCGTAGAAGAGGAAGGCCGCCGCTCGTAGAAGAGAAAGTCCGCCGCTCGTAGCAGAGGAAGCCGGTGTCGGTAGCTAGGCCTCCGTTGCTACTTCCACCGCAGATCTAGGTCTCTTCGGCGGTCGAGGAGAAGATCCCCTGATTTTGGAAAATGACCAGGAGGGAATTGGGAGATCTGGTTTCCCTATTTGTTTTATATATAAACGAGGAGGACCAGAAGGAGGAGCGGGGAATTCAAATTTTCAAGTCCCGCCTTTGTGGTCCGAGTAGGAACGAAAGATTTTGGATCATGGACCCAAACGCGTCGGTGACCCAAACGAAAGATCGCTTGGGTGTCGGACCCAAACGCGTCTGACCTTACGCAGAGGCAAGTTGTTGATCGGGTTGTCCGTGCCACCATGGATCATGGAATGGACAAACACACAGGACTATACTCTACTTCATATTCACGTAAGACGGATGATCCGATATTTGCATTACAAATGTACTCACCGCAACAAAATAACGAGCGTTCAACTGCTTATTACATGACTACAAACACTTAAATAAAACATTAAACCTCTGGGGACCTGGTACAACCCTTCGGGTAATCTTCTACGGAGATTGTGCATAAATTCGGATGATCGGTGCATACACCGCCCAATCATATGTGATTATTCCGTGAGGAAAGATTCGCCTAAGAGAGACATGCACTTGTCCGCAATTGTGTGCGTTAGCTGAATTGCCCATCGTAGAAATGAAGTCACGCTTTCCTCGCGCCATGTCCCACATCTTTGACACACGGTGCAGCTTCAACCTTTCGACTTGGTACATGTCGGACCGAGTAAATAAGGCCGGGGCATTGGCAGGCGTCCCATAAATCAGCCTCCTCGGAGTGATCCTTCACTAGCATTTTTGACTGCAGCAGCGACCACGACGACGAGGCAAGTTTCTCACGAATCTCACGCCTTTTTACTTGTTCTATAGATGGAGCTTAAGCTAGCTTGAGCTTGAGCTTGATAAATTTAATTAGTGCTTATGATGATGTCTTCCATGCTTGTCATGATCTTATACCTCGAGGCAAATCGGGTTCTCGAACTAAGTTACGCTTTTACTTGTCACACCACGCTATTAAGCCTAGGATAATTTTCAATTTCTTATATAATTTTCCTATAGTTCTATCTGCTCCAAGTTCTCGAGGCAAATTAGTTCTAAATTAATTATGTTATTCTTATACCATGTTTAACCCTGTTTCAGGCAAAACTCTTTGTGTCGCGAGTAGGGCTTGAGTTACTTCTAAACCTTAATGTCTGGGATTAGGTGAAACCTGAGTTTGAAAAAATCACAAAAGAAGTGAACATCCTCATCAAAAAGGCTAAGCACATATAAGGAGGTACAAGTATACTACTGAACAAAATCTCGAGCCCATTCAAGGTGCGCTCGAAGGGCTTCAAGAATCCTTGGTTGCTTACGAAGAGGCTGCAAAAAGAGCCAATCTTGATGGGGCATGATCTAGTTCAAGCTTGTTGATGTGCAGGGTCAGTAGCCATACTTTTGTGGATGTTTAAGGGGCATGCCTTTGTTGATGTGTATGGTCAGATAGCACGACCATAGTAAATAATGTGATGGACAACTTAAGTCCTAGCCTCGATGGACAAGTTAACCTTTGTAATAATTATCTTTATTCACGTGGACAAGTTATCTTCATCTTTGTGGACAAGTTATCTCTCTTATGATGTCTGTTTTGTCTTAGAAGATATGTGTGTTGATTGTGCCTGTATGTCGAAATGGAAGCAATGAGAGATTGAGTTGACCTGTCAATGAGGACAGACTCAAAGGAGACGAGGATTCACAAACCTCCGTCTCCTTTCTTAACAAAGGAGACACGGATTAACAAACCACCGTCTCATTTGTTCACTGCCGCTGCGCTCCCGCTTCACGGCAGTGAAGAGTGCTATTAGACTTTAATTATTGAGCTCTCAGTCTAGTAACGGGCGTCAAATGCTCATCGGTAACGGACTTTATAGCCCGTTACCAATATGGTAGTGATCAGTAACGGACTTAAACAGCCTGTTACCGATAGGGCATTGATCAGTAACAGACTTTACGAGCTCATTACCGATAGGTTTAACTTGTGTAACGGACTCGATTTAACGTCCGTTACAAAGAATTCATGTAACGGGCGTTTAAGAAGACCGTTACCAGAAGTCCACATCGGTAACGGGCGTTGCGGAGGCCAACCCCGGTGTCGGCCTGCCGCGCTTATCTGTAACGGGTGCCAAACAACAACCGTTACAGATGTGGGTGCATGTAACGGGTGTTAAGGGCCCGTTACAATTGCTGCGTGACCTATTAGAGGTTTTCACGTAGTGGGAAGCAGTCCAACAATTTCATCTACAAATTTCTACAAACCTCAAATAAAATGACTTCTAACAAACTCTTGCGATAGGGTACAGCAGATCCACAATCACCCAAACATGAAAGAATATTATAGAAAGCCAAAGAGCATGCGAAGCGATCAATAATTTCATCTACAAATTTCTACAAACCTCAAATAAAATGACTTGAACAAATTCTTGCGATGGGCATGATACACAATCACCCAAGCATGCAACAACAATATTCAAAGGCAAAGAGCATGGGGAAGCAGTCCAACAATTTCATCTACAAATTTCTACAAACCTCAAATAAAATGACTTCTAACAAACTCTTGTGATAGAGTACAGTAGATCCACAATCACCCAAACATGAAAGAATATTATAGAAAGCCAAAGAGCATGGGAAGCAATCTAATTCAATCGATCAATACAGGAGGAGACCGCAGACCTGACGAATACGATGGGAAGAAGGTGCCGAATGCCGTCTCGATTTAGCAGCCCGACCTTGCGCCTTCAAAGACGATGTTCCAATCATTGCATCTGCGGTCGCCGAGTTGAGCCTCGGGGAGCCGAACGAGCAATTTGAACCATCTTGCAGCTTTTAAGGCGTTGCGAGGAAGGTCGCCGCTCGTAGAAGAGAAAGGCCGTCAGAAAGGGAGGAAGCCGGCCGGTAGCTAGGCCTCCGTTCTCGCTTCCGGCAGATCTAGGTCTCTTGACGAGGAGAAGATCCTGCTTTTGGAAAATGACCAGGAGGGAATTGGGAGATCTGGTTTCCCTATTTGTTTTATATACAAACGAGGAGGACCAGAAGGAGGAGCGGGGAATTCAAATTTTCAAGTCCCGCCTTTGTGGTCCAGAGTAGGAAACGAAAGACTTTGGATCATGGACCCAAACGCCGCTGACCCAAACGAAGACCGCTTGGGTGTCGACCCAAACGCCGTGACCTTACACAGAGAGGCAAGTTATTGACTGGGTTGTCCGTGCCACCATGGATCATGGAATGGACAAACACACACAGGACTATACTCTACTTCATATTCACGTAAGACGGATGATCCGATATTCGCATTACAAATGTACTCACTGCAACAAAATAACGTAGCGTTTCAACTGTTTATTACATGACTACAAACACTTAAATTAAACATTAAAACTATAGGGGACCCTGGTACAACCCTTCAGGTAATCTTCTACGGAGATTGTGCATAAATTCGGGATGATCAGTGCATACAACCGCCCAATCATATGTGAGTATTCTGTGAGGAAAGATTCGCTCTAAGAGAGATATGCACTTGTCCTGCAATTGTGTGCAGTTAGCCTGAATTGCCCATCGTAGAAATGAAGTCACAGTTTCCTCGCTTGGTATGTCCCACATCTTTGACACACAGTGCAGCTTCAACCATTCGACTTGGTACATGTCGGCGACCGAGCGTAAATAAGGCCAGGCATTGGCAGGAGCGTCCCATAAATCAGCCTCCTCCAGGAGTGATCCTTCACTAGCATATTTGATCAGGACCGAGAAGCCATCAGGGTGTGTGTCAATAATTGTAATAGTTTGAGCTAGACTCCACTCCGTCAGAGCATTACCTCCATCACACAAGATACTTTCGCCACATCGACGTATCGTCAGATTACTCACTCGGCATTCCGCACCTACGTGGAACACAACTTCCACAGGGGCTTGGGCTGCAACGGTGTGGCATATGCTTCTTTGCACCGATGAAGGAGGAACTTCAATGCAATCGTCCTCCAGTACTGAAACAACACATGATATGTGTATGCGATCTTCACTGGATGTCACACACTCAATGTCATGATGCTCCACCAGACATTCAAATCCTCTTGCTTCTAGATCCCGATTCATGAACCAAACTTCTTTTGTAGCTTGAACTCAAAACGTATCATCTTCATCGTTTGGGTCTCCAGCCATCGCACGCAACAATACTCGCACCTACATGGAAGCAGTCACAGGTTTGACAAACAATAACATAATGCGACCGTATCGCCATGTGTGAGTGTGTGTCTTCATAGCAGCAACGAGACACGTACCATTCGGGATTTGTGCAGAGGAATGAGGACGATAGCAATGCCGTCTGGAACATCCATCCACTGATGATCATTCATACCTATAGGATAGCAACGTAGTTTCCATTGACGGCCTCCCACCATGAACGTACCGGATTCCTTGAAGTTGCCGCGGTTCCTTGACTTTCGCTCGGCTTGAGGCGAGAAGTCGACTTGCATGGAAGCAATCATTTTAGCATCTAAAGCCATTAACACAAATGGTCTACATTGATCGTCTTGTGCCTAAAGTGTCTCTTATTATAGTGGGCCGGGAGTGAATGTGTCATTCCGAAACGTCCGTTCGTGGACATCAGTTACCACTCGGAATGGACGTCCCTTCGAGTGGGTGTGGCCAATGCGTTGGTCATGAACTTCCTGGTTCTAGTCCTTAAGTGCGATTCAACAATGATCGACACGTCCGTTCAGAGGGGGTGTGCTGTGTGTGCACACAAGTTTGTCGGTTAACGCCCGGTGCCAGTGCTTAACTACAATTCTCAATGATCGACACGTGGATCAACTTGTGAGAGCGTGTCATTCCCAAACGCCCATTCGAGATGCCATTCTGTGCTTATATGCATGTTAATATTACACACACACACAAAAGATATATTGCTATTCCAATTCCAGCTTATTCCGTTTTGGTCTTGTCGCGTCAACAAGTTCATCACGTTTCTCAGTCTCCAAGGCCAGCGGGAATCATCAAGTGCGAATCCTGACCATTCGTAGACCTTATAGTCACGACTCACGCAGCGTACCTGATCGAGGAGGACTTGTCACGTCATCCCGCACCCTGCGTGTTGCAACGCAAGGACCATCCGGTCCCTCTGATTACAACACCCAATCTTGTTCTCCAGATGCAATTGACACCTAAACCATTACATAAATAAACGGTAGAGAGTTGTCTCGTTGTTGATGCGGCATGAGCTGACACAGTGAGACATCCATTAGATGCAGCTGATGCGGCGTGATTTGTCCGCAGGACTTTCTTGTGCTCAACAGAGAGGAAAGTCCGGAAGTAAACACATACCTAGACACATTGGGCTCATCCCGTGATACCCATCGTCCACACATGTAATCGATGCACGCCACTGAAGATTTTGACCTAGATAGATTCCTATCACGCGTAGGCCTGACTATATTCCGAGCATCTCACGTTTTCCTTAGTAACTTTAGCAATGCTACACCGAGCTCACATGACCGCTGTAGTCCTCGATAAATAGGCGAGTGCAGCAAAGCGTTCTTGAAAGGAAAGGCCAACACTTATCGGTTCCCCGTCTTGCATTTCTCTACTTCAGTGGGATACAAGGGTGAGATCATTTTGTTGGCTAATCTTGTTTACTTTATGTATGCATGGTATCGAGACGGTCACATTGTTAGCTTATGTAGGGTTTGTTCTTCGTTTGTGTATGCATTACGTGGGGAATGGCCGGGCAAGGAAGGGTCAGAGCATGGAACTTGGAGGAGTCGGGAAGGGGGTCACGGCGCAATAGCACCTCACCGCTACGGTTCGCTGCCCATCGGCACCGCAGCATGCCGGCCCCAATGGCACCTCCACTTCCGGCTGGTATCGACACCTCGCAAAGACCCGGCCCTAATGGCACCTCCACTTCTCGGCATCGACACCTCAAGAACACCGGGGTGATGCCACCTCGATTACCGGCAGCAGCGGCCCAGGATCAGCTGAACCTCATGGCACCACCTTTTCACCGACAGCCCAGCCGCCCGGCTCTGCTGTTGCGTTGAAATGCCACCCCACGGCCGTGCTCATTGAACAAGATGAATCGCATGACCGAAATAGTCGTGTTGCTTTGGCTTCGGCGGGCGGGCCCACTGTGTTTATCACGAAGGAATGGGTGTGCCCTTTGCCACAGGGGTCACGGAGCAATAGACCATTCGTGACCTGCTATTACACGCGCATAACATCGCCGTTTCGCCTGACTGGATTTGGGATGCAAGGGCGAGGCATTGCGCATTGGAGGAGTATCTGATCCAGGAGACACGTTTTGTTGCACTCCGTGCAGGGGCTGGATTTCCATGAGCCCATGATGGTAGTAGTATGAGCCATGATGGTAGATGCTAGTAGTATGTGGTGATGGTAGTAGTATGAGCGGTGATGGTAGATGCTAGTAGTAAGTGGTGATGGTAGTAGTATATGAGCCGTGATGGTAGATGCTAGTAGTATGTGGTGATGGTAGTAGTATGAGCCGTGATGGTAGATGCTAGTAGTATGTCGTTCAGAGTATGTCGCTATAGTTCGAACTATGGTGGATCCATCCATCCTCATGTGTAATCAATGCATATGCATGCATTTGTGTCGTTTATATTTGGATTGTGTTGTTTCTAATAAAAATGTATTGTGTGTGTACTCCCTCGGTATAAATTCGTTGTACACGAAACTCTGCTCCATTGATTTCTTAAATACGGAAGAACACGAGACGAAAGTCCGGTTTGTAGTTTTCATCGGACCGGATTAAACTGTCACTGCTACGCAATAAGAAAACCAACATCTTACAGGAAAAAACAGTAGTAGTAATATTCAATCAGACCAGATGAACAGAGGGCGAATCTTCGTTCTACTTATTCTACTCCAACTTCTACTAGTAGTAGTTACCACCAATCCACTAATCAAGGCACCGCTTTTTTGTTGATGGTGCACCCGGCGCCTTGTTGCAGCTGCTCACGGACGAGGATGTCGCTCTGTTGCCCCCGCCCGTGGAAGATAGTGACGGACCTCCCAGGGCGCCGCCCGCGGATGAGGCCGTCCCTACAATGCCACCGCTAGAGGATGATGTCGCCGCTCCATGGCGGCCGGTCGAGAACGGCCTTGGCGCCGCTCCATGGCGGATGATGACGGCCGGTCGGTGATGGCCTACCTTTCGGCGAGGATGGCGAGATCGATTGCCGCCGACCGATGAGGATGAGAGAGGATGCGGCGCTTGAGGCAGCGGTTCCCGGCGAGTGGCGGTGCTTCCGCGCCCCTGACCCCTGGCACCTCTTGCTGACTTGCGAGGGGTGCGATGTTTTAGAAGCACATGATCTTGGATTTCATTTTGTTCGACAAACTCCGAATCATCAGAGGATGTGTCAACCACCACCTGAATGGGCCTCCACTCTGCCTCCTCTTCATCAGACCACTGGAGATCCTCCCTTTCATCAGAAGAGGAGGAGGATGCGGCTTGCGCCGCACCTCTAGGAGACAATGGCTCCATGGGGAGAGGAAGAGAGCGTTGTGCGAGGATGGGGTTTTTTGTTGGTTGCAAGAGTTGGGTGAGGAAGAGGGCGCTGTGCGATAATGGGGTTTTTTGTTGGTTGCAATAGTGGGGAGCGGAAGAGGGCGCTGGGAGGAAGGGGAATATTTATGGCCAGAGGAACCCATTCAGCCATTATTGAAAAAACGGCTCCCGAAAAGATTAGAGTAGTTGTGGGATCCGTTCAGTTCAAACTAATTCAATTTTGACAAAATTTACACTTATATCTACTTATCGGGAAGTGAGAATTGCATTGTTTTGTGGATGGAGGGAGGACGTCGAGGAAGGGGAAAGACCGTGGAATGTTAACGGACCGGAAGAAATAATTGTAGTCGAAGGTCCTTTTAGCAATACATCGATACGGACCTTTCCGGACTACCTTTTCCACTCATTTGTCTTTGTTGGGTCAGAACTCCTCCATTGTTCTCACACAACCTTGTTCTTTAGCTATCACATCAATGATGCCTCGTCACGAGCAAATCTTATTCCTGACATTGTTGTGAGCGTCACGAATAAGATTAGTGATGCAAGAGATTTCATCATGTTCAAAGCTGTCTGCAAGGGTTGGAAGGCTGCGCTCGTTCGGGTGAGGCACGCGTTTGACCCTTGGATTCTGAAATCTGAATTTATCGGTGAATCTGGAGCAGTGACATTCGCATCCGTCGCTGATATGCGGCTTTTTGAGGTCTCCTTTCCTGCATTGGGGGAAAAGGACTAGATTGATTGGTTGCGGATCCGGAAGCCTAGTCACCTTAGATTGCAGAGATTGGTGCAACGCGCTCATGCTGAATTCTTTGTCTCCTCGGAAGCACATTCGCCTTCCACAACTACCATAATGCAGCCAAATGGCTACTCTCCAAGCTTGTATCTTGTGCCTTGAAACAACGGTACTGGTGCGAGTCATTTGTCGTGATTACTTTCTTTGGCGGAGAAATCTTTTGCAGCGCTTGGGTCATTGCGATTCCATTTGGCATTTGGGTAGCCAATCCGTGCGGACTACACTACCTTGGAAAGATTTCGTGATCTTGAACACATGCGGAGAAAGAAGCTGAGGTGGTAGAATTAACTTTGCATTCATTCGTCGGGGACATTTGGTAGCCTATTCCACGAGAGAGAGCTCCGAGTTCCGTAAGATCATCTTGTTTGGTCTGGCAAGTGCATTGTTACAGAAGAGCATGCCATTTCTGGTTTGGCTGACCTGAGGGCAAATCACATGTACTTCCTACGAACTTTTCATCATGATGAAAAGAATGAGTACTAGATCTACCAGTAGGGAATAGGTATTGATCCAGTCGTCAACACTACTCCGGCGATCCGGATTAAGCAGGTTCGTGGGGACTGGATTTGGTCACGAGGAACATGGCTGTTGCCTAGCTATCCGTAATGAGGAACTTCGATTGTGTACCACCTGTAACGCAATTCAATGTACAAATATCTATATTTCACCCTTCATCAATTATTCCGCGCATATGTATGAGTTTCTACCACAATCACCGTAGGGAATAAGCAGTTACGCATTTGGTAATCAAGAAGGTCCTTCCCGCAAAACATCAAAAGGACGGACGATCCGATTCTGGATCAATCCAAACAAACAACATCTTAGCTTTTCCTCCCTTTTTACCACTAGGCAGGTCCTCCTTGCGAAATATCAACAGGCCGGAGTTTCCTCAATCAAAACTTCCCCCTTCTCTATCTATTACCACCATACCTCCATTGTTCTTCCTCTACCTCCATTACAACGCGTATGAATTCTGAATGGTGAGTATGCTCGAAACGAATGAGTTTGGATCTTCTACGGAGATTGTGCATAAATTCGGGATGATCAGTGCATACAACCGCCCAATCATATGTGAGTATTCCGTGAGGAAAGATTCGCTCTAAGAGAGACATGCACTTGTCCGTAATTAATTGTGTGCGCTTTGAATTGCCCATTGTAGAAATGAAGTCACAGTTTCCTCGCTTGCCATGTCCCACATCTTTGACGCACAGTGCAGCTTCAACCTTTCGACTTGGTACATGTCGGCGACGAGTAAATAAGGCGTGCATTGCGATTCACAATGATCGACACGTCTGCTCGTAGAGGGTGTGCACACAAGTTCGTCAGTTAACGCCCGGTGCCAGTCGTTAACTGCAATTCTCAATGACCTCCATTGCAATGCGTATGAATTCTGAATGGTGAGTATGCTCGAATCAATTTGGAATAGATTAAACCAAATCGGCATAATAAGATGACATCTCATAGCAACTCATCACCACAAAGTTCACACCACCAGTCCACCAACAAGTAGCAAACATCATACGATGATCCGGTAGCCAACACCAAAACACAATCATGATACAAGTTTCACAATAATCATCACTACTCATTCATAATCATAACTCCATCTCATGTTTGGCCTCTGCAATTTGTTCCTTCACCTTCATACGCACCTCCTACCGTGAATTTTGTGGCCTTGCGGGACTCTCTTGCATTTCTTAATGTTCTTTTAGAAGATCTGGATGTCTCATCTCAGGCCGAGGACTCTATAGGATCTCAAAAGAGATCAAAAACATCATAGAACAATTAGCAGAAAAAGAGAAAAAGATTCAGTACACACCTAAGGACAAGACAACTGAGGGTGGAGATCATTCTTCTTACCATATACATTGGAATAAAAGCGTCAATGAATGGGTAGGATATTGAGTTTTTTTGGTCAGTCTTTTCTTTTAAATTTTCAAGAAGTTCGTTGTCTGTTGGACTGAAACGGGTACTAATAGGCAAGGGTACCTGTTTCAGTCCAACTGACAACGAACTTCTTGAACATCTAAAAGAAAAGATGGACCAAACAAACTCAATGTCCTACCCATTTATTGACGCTTTTATTCCAATGTCTATGGTAAGAAGAATAATCTCCGCCCTTAGTTTTCTTGTTCTTAGGTGTGTACTGAAGCTATTTCTCTTCGACTAGTTGTTCTATCAATTTTGGATCTCTTTGGAGATCCTAATAGAGTTCTCCCGAGATGAGGCATCCATCTTGTAAAATAACATTAAGATGTTCTTGTAGAACTAAACTAATCCTTGGAGAAATCTCATCTCGATCTGAAAAATAAACTCATCTCAGTCTATAAAAAAACCTGAATCCCTTGAACCCATTTGTATGAGTACAGTAAAACAACCACCACACGCCACAAAACCTGGTTGTTTGCTACCTACATAAACTCAGTTGTGCACCTCCACAAAAATCCATAAAACGAGTGGCTTGAAGCACATCTAGAAGCTACTAAAATACAAAACCTACTGTAAGACGATGCAAATTGAAAACTAACTGAATCTAACATGAATTGTCTATAGCCTATCAACTTCTAACACCTATCGAAGTGCACATCTAAAGGTACGATAATGCAATCTAAATCTACCAAATATGCTCATCAATCCTCCAGATCCCCAAATCTAGATATCCCCAACCCTAGTAAGATAGGGGAAAATATAGCGGCTCAAACCAGAGGACCAATCTCGTCTTGCTGTCTCGTCCTCTTGTTGCTTGGATGTGGCGGCGCAACCATCTTCCCCTCACCGCTAGGATCCGCCATTCCTACGAACTCCGAGATCTGTGTGAAGTCAAAAGTCTTTGCAAAGTCGAGTGAAGTGTCTACTTGACCATTCGATAAGTAATTATAGACTCAACTGAAACTTACATGTGGGACCTGGTCACAGTAAAGAATTCGCATGTACTATTAGTAGAGTTTCCCATGTTCTTATCACAACCAACGACTGGTGCAAGTTAAGACAACCTTGTTCCTTCAAGTCCCTGGTTCGAACTCATGCCATGGTAAATTATTTTTGCAACATTTCGTGACCTATGCTTACACGTGGGACCCTAGAACTATTTATGATGACTTGGAACACTCTATTTTAAAATAATGCTTACATGTGGGACCAAAGTTGGTTTATGAGACATGGCAAAAATGGTTACATGTGGGACCCTGGAAAATTTTATGACGACTTGGAACACTCTATTTTCGAAAAAATGCTTACATGTGGGACCCTACTGAATTTTATGACGACTTGGAACAATCTGTTTTTAAAATAATGCTTACATGTGGGACCGATGTTGGTTTATGACGTTTTTGAGCTTATGGCGTTACAAAAGCGCATGGAGCGAGGAACGCGCTCAAAGTGTCAACCATAATGGCGAAATTTTTTTTTGTCACTAAATTTGCTCGGAAGTGAAATATTATGACGAGATCAGCCAGTCAACGATTTTCTTGTAGTGGTAGTCGCGCCGACCACCTCCGCGACGGTGTGTTTCAACAGGTGGCGGTGATGGCCTGTTGCGCCTCATCAGTTGCCCCGCCGGCTAAGGGTGCCATCCCCCATATGACTCGCCCTTGTTGCGGTCGTCGGGGATGCATTCCACTTGCTGGGGCCGCATCGTGTCGTCGCCTAGCGGGCCCAAGGTTGTGCACATCGGTGTTGTCGTGGCCTCGGCGTCTGCTGGCGTCGACCACAGGCTACGGAGGTCAATGGGATCGGCGGTGTCGATTTTCATTTCCATGGTGTGGGGGCTTCATTCTGAGGTGTAAAGGCACGTCCATTCCAATCGTTGGGTCGATGATGGAGGTTGTACTGCTCGTGGAATCCGTCAGGGTCGGCTCTCGCCGCCAACAACAGAGGCCAAGTACCTTTCCTTCTCTCCCTAGGTAGCACCGGTCAAGTCCTCCTTCATGACTTCCCATCTAGCTCCTCTGCCGATGGATGTCATGCCAATGGGATCATGCCTCTACAGTCGTCTTCTTGACTAGCAGGGATGGGTTGATGGTCTTCGTCTTCCCAATGGTATTTCGGGTTGTCACCTCGGCGTCCCTTGCCAAAAGTGCCTCCACACACACATGACCCGAAGTATTTTCCTCCCGCAAAGGTTAATTTGGTCATTTCGCGTTTGTAGGTCGCCCCCAACCCGGCCCCGTGGCCCGACCCACGTCCGCCTCTCGACGCGATGCATCACGCGAACCGAGAGGCGAACGAGGCGAACGCCATAGCGTGCGGCGGCTCCTCGGCGAGGATCTCGAGCGGCCCTCCCTCACGCCTCGCCTCGTAGCCAACACAGCCCCTCATCTCGCTCCCTCCGGCTCCACCGGCGCCTCGCAGGCGTCAAGAACATGGCTGCCGCGCCACCGCCTCGGACGCCATCGACTTCTCCGGCCTCACCGGCCGACGAGCCCGGCAAGGCCGGCCGACTTCTTCTTGCCTCAGCGCCCATCCCCATCGGACCTGTCTTCTCGCCGGTGAGTCAAGCAACCACGCCTTTCTCCTCATCTCCTGCTTTTTAGGGTTTCTTGATTCATGAATAAGAACCTTGCAGATGTAGTATTTCTTGATTCATTTACAAGTTATTGATCTAGTGTAGGCACCCCCTGTAGATAGATGCAGTAGTTCTTGATTCGTTTTCTAGATCTTGTAGATGTAGGTGCCAAATTAGTTGTTCAAGTCATACTCCAAATTACTAGATCTTGCAGCAACACTTGCTCTGAATTCTTTTCTTTTCGTGAAATGTCCAATGATGATTCTTTGCTGGAGTACAATGAAATAGTTATGAAGATGTTTAACAGTGAGGATGAAGGATTTCAGTTTTATAACAACTACGCTTATGAGAAGGGATTTAGTGTGAGGAAGGATTACTGCGAGTGGGACAGGGACCTGAATGAGAGGAACCTTCGCAAGTTTGTTTGCAGCAGTGAAGGTTTCCGCGCAGAGAAGCACCTTAGGAGGGAGATCAAGTTGCGGAGGTCACGGAATGTCACTCGCTTTGGTTGTCGTGCTAAATTTGTGATTGCACTGGATTATGACACAAAGTAGTGGTATGTGAAGGATTTCATCAACGAACACAACCATCCGATGATTCCACCAGACCTATCTTGTTTCATGCGTTCTCACAGAAAAATTACTGATGAGCAGAAAGCAGAGATTGTGCATATGCAGGTTTCTGGAATCCGCAAACACCAGATAATGGACAGTATGCTGAAGCGGCACGGTGGTTATGATAAGGTTGGATTTACAGTAAGGGACCTTTACAATTTCTGCCATCGCAATAAGTTGCAGATGCTCTCCGCCGATGATGCCCAAACAATCATGAATTACTTGATAGCTCAGAAACATAGAGATCCAGATTTCTATTTCGACCACAAGAGAGATGGGGGAGGGCATATGACGGAGTGCTTTGGTGCGACTTCCAATCTATGGATTATAGAGCATTTGGTGATGTCGTCGATTTGATGGCACTTACAAAACCAATAAATACAACCAGCCTCTTGTTCCTTTTGTTGGGGTGAATCATCATAAAAGCACAGTTCTTTTTGCTTGTGGAATTGTTGCTCATGAGGATACTCAGTCCTATGTGTGGCTGCTTAGGGCATTCACTAAAGCCATGTCTCAGAAACATCCAAAGATCTGTGATCACCGACGGAGACCTTGCTATGCAAAATGCAATCAGTATTGTGTGGCCGAATGCATCGCATAGGCTATGCAGATGGCATATTGAGAATAACATTGTGAGTAATATTAAGGACGATGATGTGAAGGAAGGGATTAGGTGCTTTCTTTACGATCATTGCTCTATAGAAGAGATTGAGTTGAAATGGATGGTTTTCTTGAAGAAGCATGAGGTCACGAGATGAGAACTCGTGGCTATATCGGATGTATGAGAGGAGGGAATCACAGTGCGCTGCGTATCATGCTGGTAAGCGCTATTTAGGATTGAGGAGCAACCAGCATAGCGAGAGCCTACACTCTAGGATCCAGTTTAATCTAGATCGGAAAATGACACTGGTAGAGCTGTTTCAACACTTTGACAACTGTCTTGTAAAGCTGCGAACTAGAGAAGCGACTCTGGATTTTGTATCCAATTACAAGCCATGCTTGGAACCAGATGCTTCGTTTTTTGTGCATGAGGCTGCAAAAAGGTTCACAACAAGTGTTTTTTATGATGATGTGCGATCTGAAAGCAATGAGAAGTGTTATTTGATTGAGGAAATGGATAGCTATGACACTGTTGTGTATGAAGTTGGAAGGGTTGATAAAGGAGAAAAATGATACTCTATGAGCTGTGACATACGTGTTGATGAGGATAAGGTCAAGGAAATTTCATGTTCTTGTCTAAAGTTACAGTCCCTTGGAACCCCATGCTCACACATCTTCTTTGTGTTGGGCTATCACGAAGAAAGTAAGCTTCCAGACTGCTGTGTTTTGGAAAGGTGGGCGATTGGTGCCAAGTTTGGATTTCCTCCTACAAGGAAGAGCACAATGTATGACTATTCGAGAAGCGCATGAGGTACAATGACCTACACAATATCGGTCGAACGGCAGCCTTCGCAGCAGCTCAATCACAAGAAACATTTGAACGACTCAAACGCGTTCTTGAAGAGGAAGCTGCTATGATTCCTGGAAATATAGGAGAGGGTGGACACAAGACGTTTGGTCCTGTGCTCCCACAAGCCATGGATGTTGAATCTGCGGAGTGCTGCAATGTATTAGATCCCATACGTGTGCCTGGCAGAGGGGTCCCGAAGAAAAAGTTGAAGTCAAGTTCAGATAGATCTGACAAACATTGTACCCTATGTAAAGATCGGGGTCACAATCGGCGAACATGCTACTTGAGAGATGAGGTAAGCTAAGAGTAATTGTGATCAAAGTTTAAAATTGATTGTCTGTGAGCCATGTGTAGTTTTTGCTAATGTCCCTCTTCATTTGTAGGATAAAATGCTCTGTGAGGATGTGTTGGATAAATGATTCGGCAAAGGTATACATTCCAACAAAATTCTAGATTCCTGTATATGACTTCTCTTTCTCCAGTACCTGTGGGTTCTTGTTTGGCTTCATCAAATCAAGCTGAGTTTGTGGGGGCGAGTTATGTTCTTGGCAAATTTCATTCTCTTAATAATTGTCATTGTTCCTACCTTCATTGTGCCTATATTGTTTCTGGATTTTTTCATGGAGTGCTTGCTGTATCGAGTGCTCAACTCTGACTGAACCAAGATAAAATTTAACAAGGTCATTAACCTGGTCAGACCAGTTCTGAAGCATTCGGATGCATCATTGTACTCAATAAAAGCACTCGGACGAAGCTAAAAGCACTCGGACGAAGCTAAAAGCACTCGGATGAAGGTAAAAGCACTCGGACGACGCTAAAATTGTAACCAGACGGTTCACTCCAAGAGTGTTTGTAACCTTTGCAATGCGGAATTTATCATTTAACATGTGGATCATGTTTTCGTTTCGGTCGCTGCATTTGTTGTTGATTGAGAGTGCAAAAGGAACGTTAACATAACGTCGTTACGTTAACATGTAATGTATGGATCGGCAAGTTACCATGACATGGAAAACAACCTATTGTCGACAAGTTAACATGCCATAACACATCATTGTATAAGCTAACGTAACATAACATGCCGTAACACAACATGCCATAACATAACATGTCACAGATAGGCGCCACATTACATAGTAGCGCATCGAAGTTAACATAGCATGTCAAGTTAACATTGGTTAACATAACATGTCAAGTTAACATATCATTGTTTAAATTCATGTAGAGGCGGCGCGTGCCGTCGAGTTAACATACCACGTCAAGTTAACATACCGCGTCAAGTAAACATACCACGTCAAGTAAACATACCATGTTAGCATGTCCCAAGTAGCCTATCCATGGTTTTTTTTAAAAAATAAACATTTCATGACAATGTTAGTGGTCACAAGCTGACTCTTCATTCATAACTAACAGACATGAAGTGTTAAAACCATTACTGTTAAAGGTTACAAGGAGTGCACACAAAGAGGGGCACCCATGAGAATGTCTCGACACGTGCATAATGTGGAAAGACACTTGTAGCAACCAGTCTCCATCGGTTTTGAGCTCTGGGTATGTTGTGGACCCTGGAGGAACCTGTCAAAAAGGCAACAATAGACTGGGAAAAGGGTTTGGTGCTCCAATCCGGTGCATCAGAGGGATTAGCTGCATTGATACAGTTGGCAAACTGATTATCAGTGAAGAATTGGGTGTATTGGAGACCCATGATAACGTTGAAGTCCATTCCAATGTTGGACCATAAAACCTCACTATTTACTATTTTTAGTTGGAGCTTATACTTGTATCTGGTTGAACTTTTGTTTTAGTTACTTGTACAAGGTATACAATCCCGATCGGATCAAGCAGGAGATGCAAGAAATGGAGAGAAATTCAATGAATACCCCTGAATGGATGGGGCTTACAAAGAGAAACATATAGGGTGGCAGGAAGAGCAAAGATACAAAAACTTCTCATACCTAATTACGGGAAATAGCAATGAAGGTACACCCTATAATCCAACTTACTTTACATAGGAAAAAGTACCCATCACATTGTGTGTTATTCGTGTTCAAGCGAGGCATGCAAATATAATGAGATGGGGGGAACATATTACGAATTCAGACAAAATACTAGATGAGCTCACCCAGAAAACTTATTTTAAGGATTTTCTCATACTCAAATCAGTACCATGGCTAATATGCAAAGAACGAGCAAGCTTTTCATTGACATGCATGATTGAATTGTGATCACCCATACAAAACATATGCATAAAGCGATTAAGTGTGACAAAGTTCAACACATGGTCCCAATATTACATTAGTGGATTGGTGATGAGGATCACCATATATACAGACTAGTCCATACTGCTGATTACTTGCTTAATTTGTACACAACTAGCAAAGACCTCCTGATTGGCCTTGAGATGGAACATAGCATACCTGAGAATTCCTAAATAGTAACAAAGGGAAGATGCTTGTCGAACTTGTGCCGCTGAGCCTCAGCGATTCAGCGAGGTGTGTCTTGGCGCCTCGGCGGTTCGGCTGAGCCCCGACCCCGACCAACTTGGTCCATCAATCATGTCCCACAACAGGACCCCAGACCATGTGTCTTGATGAAGAACACCACCGCACTGATCACCAAGATCGGCTTGGGGAAAGGGTGAAGAGGGAGTACAAAGAAGATCCAAAAACCGGCCGAGGTTCCACGAGCAAAGAACACCATCAGAACGGCACAACCACCGGTTGAGCAAGCGATGTGCGGCCGAAGTAGAGATGGGCGCAGGGGCCATGTTGCGGACCCATCGCCGATTTAATGGGCGCCAAATGCCTCCCATTTAATCGCTAGGATAGAGACGAGTGCAATGGCAAAGGATGTCGGAGAGGACTCTCGACAAAATCGTGTACCTCAATGGTGCGGCCCAGCATAACCCAATGTACCAGAAAGGGAGCGGATATCTCGACGCCTGAGCTGTGCTCCATCCCCCAGAGAGAATATCGAAGTGACCTCGTGATGCGGGCGGGGATCTACCTGGCGGCGGCGGGAGGCTGGCGAGTCGGCGGCGGCGTGAGAGGCTGGTCAGCAGGAGGTCGTGCGAGCCTCCTCGTGCTCGCGCCACGCTAGATGCGGGGTCGACATCGATGCGACCACCATCGCTCCTCCTCCTCGTTGACTGGCGGTCGGTCAACGTCGATGGCGCGGATCTGAGGAGGGGGGATCTCAGGGGGAGCTGAGGGCGCAGATCTACCGTGAGATGGTGGTCAACCCGTGGAGGAGTGCGCAGGAGATGGGGGTTTGGAAGGCCGAGGTGGGGAGTTCAGGTGTAGGGGCATGGGGCGACCTAACGTGTGGATTCGCAGAGCACCGCCTGTGGGATTCTACCATGGATAGGAGGATGCAGTGGAGGAGGATTGAGACAAGGAGATGAAGGAGGACGGGGAGGAGGTGGAGTTGCAGGCCGCAGAGGAAGGGGATTGAGATGGGTGAGCTGCGATGGTGCGGAAGGAGGAAGTGGAGAGGGATGAGTGAGAGTTGGCGTAGGAAGAAATCCCGGCGAGGAGAGGTGATGGATATTTGGGAGCCTTGAGTTTCGCCATTGGAATGGTGCTTCTGCATCCTCGCTCAAGCGCAACATATTGGGAGCCTTCGAGAGTTTCGCCATTGGAATGGTGCTTGCTGCATCCTCGCTCAAGCTGCAACATAGGAGTATTTGTGCACCCATTATACGAGAGGATTATAAATATATCTGGGTCTAGGGCATGCAGGCGCATCGAGGTCCTCTTCAATTACCTTTTGCCCTTATCATCTGACAGAGCCAGCGAGATGGGCCTGCTGTGAATGGGGGAGGCCGAGGTGGCACAGCACGCAGTCAGGCCCAGCCCTTCTCGACAACTTTTAACACCAATGCAATGTTGGAGGGCTTTCTTTGGTGGGCTGTATTCTATCGAGTGGGGCAGCCCGAGATGTTCGGGAGACATTTTTGTGCTTGGTCTGGTGATTCAGGTGATGAGCCGGCTGCGTTTTGTGTGTGTGGGTTGTTGTAGGCGCATAATCACATTTACGATATAAGTTTAAAAGAAAGGACTCCCTATCAAATTGCCGCACCTCCACAATTCATCACTTGCACATTGCTTGATTACCCAAACATATAAGGATGAATGATTGGTAAAGAACACGAAATCTTTGTTCTAACACACATCTTAAATAAATATAAGATAATCAAACTTCAACCGAACTTAATGGAAAGGCATAACACACTTTGTCCAATTTTGAACAAAAAGATAATGCAACCTAACAAGTTTGTAACCCACGCCTAGTTGAACAAGGAAAGCCTGCTTAGATGCCGTCACCACTATCCCCACTTCTCCGTCATCTTAGTACTCCATGTACGTCATGTCCTGCATTAAGTTGTTGACATGTTATTGGTTGTATTAAGGGGAATATTTGTGAATAGAAACCAATACTCACTTCTTCAGGTCCCACTATGTAGAGATGACAAATCTTGGTACCATCATGAGCGAGCACCATTTCATTCACCTCTTCTTGTCCTCCTAAAATCTTTATTAACCCATACCCAATTGATAGCTCACTCCCTCCTGCAACGGGATTCATGTAGTACAACTCTGCGCCTCCGTTGTATCCAAAAGGCCTCAAAGCATCTGACATCACGACCCACTCAATAGTAGTGGCTGGATGTACAATGTTAAACATGCCAATTTGACCTTCCCTATTGTCATAGTACTTGTTCAGATCCGGATAAAGTTCCTTCACTGTGTGCACCTTAAATCGCATTACAACATCCTAGATTTATATAGATTACATGAATAAATATCATTTGGCTGAAAGGAGTTTGTAAACATTAAGAAAGGAAAAAAATTTACACATACCGAATGACATTCGTTGTCCATTAACATACGCAGGTTCCATTTCGATATGCAGATCTCATCTTCTTCCTGAAAGGGCAAATGTTGAGGTGGCTATCTATACAATACATAACATTAATATTATAAAATAAAATACTGTGGGTACCTCGATCGTTATTGCGGGGACCTCCTTGTTCAATCAAGGATCAAGTTCGAATCATACCCTTCAACATTGAGATGTCATTCTCCAACTCTTGGAAATGTATCCTTGCACAGTTGGTGAAGGTATCAATACTTTGTTCGTGTTTTGTATGATCTCATCTTTTTTGACGGGTCTTCTGCAATACATTATGTGCAATAGCACGTTCATGTTCTTTCAATCCGTCAAAGAGAGCACGGTGTTCCTGTAGCGCTTTCTTCAACAAAGATGTTCTTTTCAATTCTTCCGCTACTTGAAGCTCTTTCTCTTGTTCTTTTTCCAACTGGTCACGCTCATCACTCATGTCTTTCTCAGTTTTTTCTTCTTCCTTCATCTTCTGGATGTAAGATCTGGTAAGTTGAAGCATGACCTTCGAATACTCATCCTCAAATTCCTTCTTGCGTATGGTTGCCTTCTCCTCGATCTCTTGTAGGGACCTCTTAACTTGATCCATGACACCTAGCAATTTACAACATAGAATAAGTTATATGGAAAAAATAAAATTAAAAAGCAACAACAAAAAACCGTGCAGAAGCATCCAGATCCATCGTTCTAAGTACAACCCTAGCAACGCACATCCAGTGCCTAGTGCCATAATCTAAAACAAGTCAGTATGACCGTGTTTTCTAAATAAACATTAAGAAAATTGTACTTGAAAACAAGTATGTACCTATTTAATAATGTACTTGATCCAAGCAGTATGGGAAATCTAACGTTGCTCTACTACGCACGGTAATCAATCATTGGAAAGGCCACCGTAACCCCAGAATGCAAAATTTTCGTGGATAAAAATTAACCCAAGAATTGTATTTGCATTGTTTAAACATCGCAGGTAACATTACTGTTTTTCCTTTTGTAGATTCGAACTTGAAGACTTTGAAAAGAATTAGATCCCAGATGTAAACTATACGGAAGATTGCTCACCTCGCAATGTATGACGTGGAATGGGTCTCGTGGTAAACGCCGCCCAAAGCGAGATCGAGGCGGAGGCGGGCGGTGGCTTGGGGTCGACCTCCAAGTGCGTCGGCTAGGGTGGTGCACGGGCTAGGTCTAGGGCTACTGGTGGCGACCTTTATAATGTTCGGCAACCGTCTTGGTTAGGAGTGCGGGAAAGGGGCGCTTAAAACGCGCGTGAGAAACTACACCGAGATAATGGGGGGTGAGGGGTGCAGTTAATCTCGAAAACAAATCAGGGGGGCAACAAGGCTGAACATTTTTGGAATGTTTGCAAAACGAGTGCAGAAACCGCGCGTGAGAAACTTAGCACTATCCACAGTTAATCAGATGCAAAATGCAAAGTAGCAAGAATAGTTGAAACAAATTCATCTCCAAAGCGGATTAACACGAAAGTACTCGGACCTCTCAATTGTTTTTCCACCACTTTTACATGGTCAAAGCACCAGTCGCAGGGGCGCCATCATCATCGTCGTCGTCGTCTGGAGACACCACGTCATCGGCCAGCTTGGTCGCCACATCCTTCACCTCCACGTGCAGTTCGCTGATGCGCGTACTGGTGGTGCCATGCGCGTAGCTGCCCATTATCCTATTCAGATCCATGGCCGGGTAGAGAGACTTGAAGATGGCCAGCACATGGGTGGTGCTCGCCAAGCTGATCGTCTGATGTACTCACGGCCGGGGGCTGCTGCGCCGCTCGCATCTGTCGACTTGGTGCGGTCTGGGATCTCCAAACTGGCGAGGCTCCGAGGGCTCCGCCACCGGCACCAGCTCGTCGACCAGTGGCCGAATAGCGTCCTCAAGCGCATCAACTCGGGCGCGCTTGGACTGCACGCGCGCCTCAAGATCTTCAAATTGGGCAAGGATTTTGTGCCGATATGTTGTTTTCGGTCGTGATACATACAATCATGCAATTAAAGACCCATGGCGATGCACTCACCGGAACATCTTCTTCACCATGGAAGCCTCGGCGGTGTACTCCTTGACCTCGTCGGCGCCTTGGCCTTGTCCACCGAGCCTTTGCTCCTCGCCTCGGCCTTGGCACGCTCCTCCTTTCGAGCCGCGGCCTCGCCTCTTGTGCTAAAATGCATGACAAGTCAACCACAGAACCACTCGGGATGGTTGAGAACACTCGGCTGATCGGTACTCGACCTTTCCGGAGGGCTTCGCCTCTTCGCGTGACGCGGCAGCAGCAAGCATGGCCGCAGCGGCGTCGCGGTGCGCTTGCTTAAGCTCCTTGCTGGACACCGCATGCTTCTCCTCCTGCTCCTCCGCACGTCGCACCCGAGCCCGCAGAGTTTTGTTCTCCTCATAGTGAGGCCATCTTATCCAGACATCGCTCTTTCGAGTGGAACGGTAACCACGCCCGACATACAACATGCTAAAACACTTTCGTCAACAAAATGACCCAAAAATCAAGCTTTGTACTCACCTTGGCGATACGAGTGGCCTCGACAATGCCTCCACCAGTTTTGGCTCTCGGTGGTTTCGTTCTCTGCGTCGTCAAGGAACTCCTCCGCCACATCATTATAGATGTAGGCTATGCGCATCTGTCGTGGCGGAGATTGCTCCTGCTGCCTCGGCGCCCGATGGATCTCCTCTATTCAGGCTGCCCCGAGTGCTCCACAAGACTACCGAGGCATGGCCGGGAGATGGAAGGCTCCAAAGCACTCGGCTGAGGCATGGCCGGGGAGATGGATGGCTCCAAAGCACTCGGCTGAGGCATGGCCGGGGAGATGGATGGCGCGGCCACATCCCCCTCAGGAATAGGATCGTCAGATGCTTCCCTGCGCAAAAAGATACGCACACAGCACAACATTTCATCACACAATATATACACAAGAAGAACAGGGCAGCTGGATCGCGCAGTGTTATTTACTAGGTTGACATGCGGATCTTGGTGCTGGAACAAGCCGCAAGCGGCGCCCGCCACTTTCTACGCCCTCCCCACTCTCTCGCCCGCCCGTTTCCACAGACTCGGCGCAGACGCCCCAAAGAATGTCGGCATCTGCGTGGTCGCCCTAGCAGTGGCGGCGTCTCCCCCAGGAGGCGTCTGAGATTGAAGAGACGGTCGAGGAGAAGGAAGAAGAGGCTCACCCAGTCCTCCTGCGCCGCCTCCTCCCCGAGCGAGTGCACGCGGTCTCCACCGCGGATCTGCACACGGGTCCTCCGTCCTCCTCTCCTCCTCAGTCGTCCGGGATCACCATCTTACGCCGTTTCACCCCGCCCCAGCGGACGGGTGGCGCCTGCCGCACCTCCCGCCTCTTGGTGACCTTGGGCTCCTTCCCTTCGCGCGTCGCCGCCTCCTTCGCACCACTGCTCGGTCACCTTACGCCTCCATCTCCGGAGCTCCCGCAGCCTCCCGGTCTTGGTGTCCTTCCCACGCAGCGGCAACGAGCCTCCGAAATGAACGCTGACGGGCCTTTCAAACAAGAGACATTTTATCAAACATCCGGCAGTATGTCCAATGCCCCTATGGGCGAATGCAGAAGCCCGAAGGAAACTCACCGCCGCCGCGCGTGCAAGGTTGAACGGCGGCGCACCCGCTGGAGGTAATGCGCGTCCCGGACGCTAGCACAAGCGGATCCGATCCGGTAGCTCCGGGCGGAGCCGGTCCCGCACCTCACGTCGTCACCGTGTCGTAGTCCGGACCGTGAGTAAATGCGCACGCATTCCTTCGGCCGCAGCGGGCGGTTGATCATCACCGCCACGGTCGGTCGCCTCTCACCCGCAGATCATGGATGAGCGCGGCAACGTTCCGCACCGTGACATCGCCGCTCACGGATCTTGATCCGATGCTTGCACGAAGCAGCGGTCGCCGACCGGACCGTGGCTCGTGGTTGTCCATGTAGAACCACTCGTTATGCCATCCCTTGTTGGAGGACTTAAGGGCACGGAAATGTACTCCGCATGTTTCGCTTGAGCTGAAATCGCCCCTCCGACCACCTTCTCTTGTCGCTCGGGTGACCCTTGAGGCGAAGAAGTAGCGAAGAGTTCGAAATGGGGAGCAATGCCGAGGTACGCCTCAAGAGATTCATGAAGATGGCGATGTGAAGAATGGAGTTAGGGTTGAGATTGCACAGTAACCCAGTAGTAGAGGATGCCGCGGACGAAGGATGAGTCGGGAGGCCGAGCCCCGAGGAAAGCCCACTCAAGACGACCGCGTCGTCTCCGGCCGTCGGAACTCCTCCCCCAGATGCCACGCCGCTACCGCCCGTCCAGAGGACTCCCTCCCAGACGAGCCGGTTGAGGCACTCCTCGGTGCAGATCGAGGGCACCCATTCCTCGTCGCGACGGGCAGCCGTGAGGCGGCGGTGGCGACACGGCTTAGATCCGCCTCAACTTCCGTTGCCTGCCCGACTCGCCATCGTCACGCCACGTGTCGACGCAGACTCACTCCTAGCTACGCCGGCGAGGCGGGCGGATCTAGATCTAGGGTTTCCGGAACTCAAGAATCGGGCGAGCGAGATTGAAGAGCACGGCGAGCTAGCAAGAGCGGCAATGGAGGTGCGACGGTTTCCTATGGAATGCGGTTAGCGTTCGGCCCGCTCACGCTTTAAATGCGAATGATGGAAAGGGAAAGTGTGGCCAGCCCGCCGTCAATCACCCGCCACGTTCACCGGACGGTGCAACCGGTTTCTCAAGAGATGGACGTGCGCTGGCTGACCTCCACGCGCTTTCAAGCCTCGATGGGATGGAGGTTCCTAACGTTCAACCTGCAGCTCGCGCCATGTGGGGTCCGGCGGCATGGGGCCCGCACGGTAGTGACACAACCGCAGGGGTGGAACGCAGAGGATCTCGTTCTTGCGGTGATCAGACACACTCACTTTCTACGAGAGTAAGTCATTGGGGAGGGTATGGACAAATCGACTCTTGTTCATACCCTAATCCAAATAAATATTATCCACTTCTTACCCTCCCCAATCCCACCCATACCCAATGGATAATTAGTTTTGTACTAGATTCTATACATACCCAATCGATTATTTGTACCCTCCCCACACCCTACCCTCCCCATTTCTTCAATGGATAATGGATAAAAAGAACAGGCTGAGACGAGATTGTGTGAACCAAATCCTCTGCAGTTGGTCCCTCTGCCATTGGGTCCCCGCCACGTGGGCCCCACACGCCGTGTCCCAATGGCGACACCCAACGGCAAAGAGCCTCGCTTTGTAAATCACGGGTCTAATCAAGGGGATCTCTCGACCTCCCAAAGAACCGCGAGACAAGGACCAAACCACGGCCGCAAAACCGATAGATGAAGGAATGGGTCATTAACTGGTCGAGCAGTTGTAAAGCATTCAGATGGATGGAGCATGGTACTCCATAAAAGCACTCGGTCGGTTAAACACTCGGTCGAAGCTAAAAGCATTCGGATGCAGTCATGACGCCACTAAGTGTGCAAATTATGAACCTACATAGGCTGATAAGGGCTTTTTAGGAGTTTTCCTTTTGAACCCATCCGTTTGCTAACGCGAGCAGAGATAGCTTCCGGAGTGAAATCTTCCCTCACAGTAAGAGGAGCGCTGCCAGCTGTTCTCCTCAAGGGTTTTGCTCTTTTTCTAGATGCAGCTCCTGCACCATTTGAAGTTCCTTGAGCAACTCCACATCTATGCGGCTCCATCATCAACCATAGTCTTCTTTCACGTCCTCATGGTCTTTTTGTCTTAGATTTTTCAACGGCTGCATTTGCTTCTTCTTTGCTTCGAGTTCCCGTTACCACAGGATCGTCTACATCACTATCCTCTCGATGCCCCACTCCTTCTTCCGGGTATTCCAACAAGTAGGCTTCCTTCTATGTAATCATGAACACAACATGTTAAACAAGATTATTTGATGACGCAAGGAACAAGCTGCGTAAACATTTTTTTTCACAAATGTAGTAAATGCACATACCATGATAGGTTTTTCATATGATTCCAAACGACGTCTATTGCGATCAGAATGTAGCAGCTTCGTGCATATCCTGTAGCAAAAACTTTCCATTTGTTGCTGTACATGAGAAATGTAGTGCACATAGTCACATAACACCTTTCATTGCAATTTGTATAAATTTTTGAATTGAAAAAAAAAACTCTAAGATTCACACTTGTGAATTCATGAGCCAGTTTCTATCCATCCCATGCTAGAATATATTGTATTACGAACGCCGCACATGTAAAACTGCAACGTTGTACCATAACATGAGTAACTGAATTACATCGTTAATATACAAAATGAAAAGAGTACCCGTTGGCTTGTCTCGGGATTTGTAGATATGGTAGTATTCGCCAGTCGCGAATGTCAAATGGAATCTCAAATTTAACCCACCTTTCTTGGGCGAATAGTCAGCAAGACTGTATGCTTTCCACCTACAGTGAATGGGTACATACATGTGAAGTTTGATCATGTGCTCGTCCATGAGTACATAAAAGTTGCTACATATACTTACCAATGTCTTCTCTTTTTCTTCATCTCGCATGCAGAATCTGTACCTGTTCCTTTTCAAAGTTTAGGACCAGGAGACCCTAGTGGTTGCCATTAATGTTCATTGGAGCGAAGACCTGTTGAAAGATGTATGAATGCATGGCTCCAAACCAAAAAGGAATTCATGAGATACTAACACAGATAAATACACAAAACAAAATCAATATTGCATACCAAATGTTTTCCCACACATTTTTCCGCTATACGCTTCATATACTTTTCGCTTATCCCCCGTTCTGGTTGCGTCAACTTTTGAACATCAAACGTATGTATGAATGACGTTGAGTCATTCTCAACGTTGCTGAAATCGACATATGTATTTATTACATGCAAAATGTGGATTAAGTAAATATTAGGTGTGCGCATGTGTTTACTGACGACATGGATGTGAAAGAATATTACCTCTCCAAATATAAACTGCTCTGAGACATTTCCGACCAATTCTCCCGCTTTAAGCGGTGGTCGCTATGTATACAACCACGCGTCCTCGTAACTCTCGAACTAAGAACTTGGCGGCTTCTCTCAACCTGGTCTTATAGTGAAATCGTTGTCGATAATTGGCTCTCTTCGTTTGAGTCCCGTTTTAGGGGGGTCGCCGTGCTGCTTCATGGTCGTATCATTTTTGGAAATGCCTGGTTCAGCATATATTTTATCCTGCGCCACTTGGAAACGTGTGCGTGGCGTTACCTGCAATTGGTGATGTTTTTTCGATTACAAAGTATCATTTCTATCGTGAAACACGAACAATGATAAAACAAGTGAACATACAATACCTCAACATATGTAGATGAAGGCATATGTTGTTGAGCATGGGCAGTTTGAGGTGTCGTTTGCTCTATAAGTTTGCCCAATAGGTCACGGAGTTCCTGTTAGTTGAGACATTGTTGAAGGTTAAAGCATTATAGTACGTTAAATTGAATAATATCACCCTGGTTACCTGCAACTCCGTTCGTGTTTGTTCCTGATCTGCATGTACCTTAGCTTCTAGCCTATTGAACCTATCTTCCAGGATGTTGTCATTTCTAAACAAAGCAAATTCCTTCTTCTGTTCCAGAATCTTCTTATCCTGTTTGTGTTCCAATTCAAGAAGCTTCTGCTCCACATCTAGTTTAAGCTCAAATTTCGTTGCTTTCATCCAATGTTCAAGGCTTTGTGCCTGCCAATTTACTAAATTGTGAATTAACCACACAAATGAAATACGACACTTAAACATATGTCATACTTACTTCTAGGTTGCAGCTTCGACCCTCGTGTGCATAATTTGCTTTTTTCGCTCCGACAGCTTGCTTCTCATTTTCTTTGGTTTGTGAAGCGACAGCCAAATTAAGCTATAAACAATTGAACTAGTTAAAGATGTGCGTAACAACAGAACCGCCTATATATGTGTTATGTTTGCAAACTTACCGTTCCTTTCGTCAACTTTCCATTCTCCCAAGCAATTTGTCTACGCTTGGCATTTTCTTCATCCCAGAAGACCATAACTGGTGGTTGGGTTCTCCTTTCATCAGCATAGTTGATGTGATAACAGTCGTCCACTCTAACTCGCTCATAGTACCAAAACTATTTAAAAAATAAGCACATAAGTATGTCAAAAAATAAACATTATTTAAAGAGTTAGATGTAAAGTAAAGAACTCACCTGTAGAAGAACCAAATTACCCTTTAGGGTTCTTCCCCCATTCTTGAAAGTAGAGATTGCTTCTAATAGATAATTCAGAGTAAATTGGCCCCAGTTGAAATGTCGAATTTGTCGTACATCTCTAGACAACTTCTATATAGCTCGTGACCGATGGAGGTCCTGTGGGTGATGCTATGACGACACCAATCGTGAACAAGACGAAGGCTCTCAGAAAGTCTTCGTCCGCAGGTCGATCTTTGTGAAGCATGTTTTCCAGCCCTGCTAGCTCGAGCTTGTGGTTATCACTGCTTGCAAACCTATTGAAAAGTTCAGTGACCACAGTTTCATTTGCACCATTCTGTTTTCTGTTTATATGTTCCGTTACATCCTTGCCTCCAGTCTCGAGTCCCATTATATGGTGCACATCATCCAAAGTAACCCTAACCACTTGTCCTAATATCATGAAACCTTGGTCGCTGGTGTCGTATGCATCTACAATGTCCTGTATCATTTGTTTCCTCAAAGCGACATTAGGCATTTGAAGCAGTCCACCAAAGCCAATAGACTGAATAGCGTCTACGTGCGGTTTAGAATCCTTGAAATTTGCCACGGCTTTATAAAATCTCGTAGGAGAGTACGTCAAACACATCTTTTGGTGCTGCAGCAACCAGTTGGCGATGCTAAGTTGCTATAAAAAAATAGGCAACGTAAAGGAAAATAAAACTTCATACCGTGCTGATGGACCCATCGTGGTGGTTGTTGTCGAGCAATACTTGCTACCATTCGCACTTTTGCATAAATGTTGCAAGCAGAAATCTTTAATTTGGCATCACGGAGAACCCAAAATCACACCATTTTATTGTACAATGCAAAGAAAATAGTACCCACCCGCTCCAAACTTCATCATGTACAACCCGATCCCCAGAAATGCAATCATGCTTTCCTAGCATAAACCTCATATTCTACCCATTGAAAACCCATTACGGAGCCTAAACATGTTTGCTGCACCTAAACCCTCCACAAGTGTGCAGACGAGCTCCACGCTGCGATGGCCGTCTTTGCTCTCCGCCCTCAGTGCTCCTCGTGGCCGGCCCGCGAGGATTTGCCGATGAGGCCGCCAACTCGTCGCCGCCGCCGTTCACGGATCCTAACTAAAACCACTAACACCAATCCAACGTACCTCTCCCATTATTGTTGATCGGCGTAGCGGGCGTCCGCTCTCCAGCTCCTGATGTGTCCATGGTTCCTGGGCCGTGTACCAGATCGTGGAAACAGCGGAGAGAAAGCACGAACACCGGCGGCTTCGTAAGGAAAGAGAAATTTAGATCCAATAATTACAGGTCATGCGACGTAAGATACGCCACCAAATCCCGTGCACGGTTTCTCCCTCGACACACACACACCTCCCCTATAATTACGGGTCATGCGACGTAAGATACGCCACCAAATCCCGCACACGGTTTCTCCCTCGACACACACACACCTCCCACGTCGCGTCCAAATGGGCTTTTGCTTCGAAGGAAGTCCTATTTACCTCCACGAATGGTGCGAGGACTTGTTTCGTCTCTCGAATCCAAAATCATCTGTTATCTCTCCTCGAACATCCTATAGTAAGATAAGTAAAAAAATGTAAAAACTTGCATGGACACACCATTTTGGTTTGTAGTCACGATAAAATATTCAATTGATTCCGACAAAGTGGTGGTGCACACCCTCACAACTGCATACATATCCCACTACGACCAACGTTATTATGTCAGATATGTCGCCACATGTGATATGTGTACGACAACTATCTCCAAATCTTTTGTAAATTTACTAGGATGTACATGGAGACAAACTAAGATGTCATGTGCACATTACACACGTAAATAAGTCGAATTTTTATCAAACACAAGCAAACTTATTGATGAACACGGATGATACTTTGATAAACAGAACATCAAAGTTACTTGTCATGTGGCCACTTAGGGCACTAGTACCTAAAGTATTACCGAGTTTCAACAAGCCACATTTCACTAATCATATATAATTACAAGCAAAAGCAACCAAGCATAACAAAAGGCATCCTTCTCAATCCTTGCTCTCATTCTTCTTCAGTTCCTTCACTGCCTTCTTCAGTTTAAGAATGGCCTTGTCATATCCCTTACCCATCTCCTCCAGCATGCGGATCTTGATACTATTCTTGGTGTTCCTTTCCTCCAGTTGCTCCACCTTGTCCATAAACTCTTTATTCAGTATTTTGAGCTTATTGTCGACATAATTGCAACAGAAGCAATCCTGACATGTCATAAACAGGAACATGAATTAGTACACATCGTCGTTCCATTTTAGGCGCATGAAATGCTGAATTTTATTGTTAGAGTAATTGAACAATATGAACTGAAAAAGCCTTAGATTGAACCTTGTGGACTACCGACGAGGATGAGACCGGGCGCCCTTGGGATTGGACCGTCTCGGCTTGGTGGGACATCATGCGATGTCGGCGGTGGCCGGCGCGCCCTTGGGATTGACCATCTCGAAGCCCGGTGGGACATCAGGTACCATGTTCTCAACGCCGGCGGCGGCCTCCCCCGGCGGAACCCCTTCACCGGGCGGCCGGAGGCGGCGGCGGAGGCCACTGGTGAACCTCTGGGACGACGGTCACGCCTCTCGGTTCCTCGCCTGCGGTCGGACGGAGCCTTGTTCTTCTTCCCCTCCTTTGTCATCTTCCGGGCCACGGCTGCGAGGTCGCAAGGGTCCCGGTGGTGGTGACAAGCGGTGCAAGCGGATGACTCGAGGTGATGTCGGGGCCTAGCGGAGTGAGTAGACGAGGAGGCGGTTGTTAGATGAAATGATGCGGCGGGATGGTAAATTTAGGGGATCATTGTCACAAATTAGGGATATGCCTGTAACCATCGCACAGTTTTTCTCCCTTGACACATCCCACGTCGCGCTGGCGGCAGTGGCCCAACTCGATGGCCCATCACATTCTCCTGGTCTTTTGCTTTGACACAAGTCCTACCTACCTCCCTCGACTCCAAAACCAGCTGTTCTACCTCCTCGAACCTCCTACCATAAATTTTAAAACACCCAAACCTAAGTACAAAAATCTAAAATTTTCTTTGATAACTTATTTTGGTGTATGATCATGACATAAAAATGTCAGATGATTTTGAGAATGTGGTCACACACATCCTTCATGTGGTTTACTCATGGAGACAAACTAAGATGATGTGTGCATATGTGCAATTTTGCAGAACAATTTTTCCTTTTTATTTTGACAATTTTAGTTGATTTACTAAAGCATAAATTTTAAAATTCCCTAAGCTAAGTAGAAAATCTAAAACTTTCATGGACAAACCATTTTGGTGTATATACATGAAACAAAAGTTTCAATTGATTACGACAAAGTGGTGATACACATCCTCATGATCGCATACATGTCTCACTACGACCAATGTGACTATGTGAGAGATGTCGTACAACTATCTCCAAATCCTTCACAACCAAGAACATGTCTCACATAGATTCATGTGACTTCAGTGAGAGTCGTTCATGGGTGTGATGGATGCGTAGTGTAACTTTGACATAATCACAAAACTTCATGTGGTTTGCTCATGGAGACAAACTAAGATGATGTGTGCATATGTGCAATTTTGGAGAATAATTTTTCCTTTTTATTTTGACAATTTTAGTTGATTTACTAAAGCATAAATTTTAAAATTCCCTAAGCTAAGTAGAAAAATCTAAAACTTCCATGGACAAACCATTTTGGTGTATATACATGAAACAAAAGTTTCAATTGATTCTGACAAAGTGGTGCTAGACATCCTCACGATCCAATGTGACTATGTGAGAGATGTCATATATTTATGTACCACACCTATATCCAAATCAACTAAAACTTGGCTAGGATGTTCATGGATCCAAAATGAGGTGTCTATGCAAAAAAACAATTATAGGACATAGAGAAAAAATAAAAAACAAATAATTTAAAACAAACAATGTTCAAAAAATATCCTCCCCTAGGTTTCGAACCTGGGAGTCACGAGTTTAGAGTTAGTGGGTGCTACCATTGGACTATGTAAGTATGTTGGGTAATGACATAGATATATTATTTTTAAACATAAACTCTTTAAAAAAAGAATAAGACCTACGGAGGCCACCTGTCAGCACCGTATAATTATATTCTCCTCCTCCACCAAGCGCTCGCGGGAGCCAAAACCGCATGATGCCCAAGAGGGCCCTCTCTTGGGAGTGAAACCGCGTTCGTGATTATCGTTATTCTTCACCGCCACGAAGTTTTCAACGATTACAGGCGCCCGACCACTAGCCCCACCGCCTCGCTTCTCCCCCAAATATTATAGGATCAAGCAACTTACATGGAATCGTACGGCCATATCGTAATTTTAGGATCCTTCCTATTTTGTTGAGCCCGGCATCGTCCTACCACGATATAAGGTGGGAAGCCACCGTTGCACCCTTCCCCTACGCACTCCCATCTCTCTCCTGCATCCCCAAACCCCACGCACCTCCCATCTCTCATGCCCACATATCGATATGGCAGATGCCCGCAAACAACAGAGCACAATCTTTCAGGGCTACGCCTCCCCATGCAACGGTGCATGCCGATGCCGCATTACTTATGCCCTAAGCTGCAATATATCTCTCTCGCAAATCTCCAATCGGTGGCCTCGGAAACCCGAACGTGATGTGTGCAACGGTGCGCAGAGGTACATGATGCATCATGGGTTGTAATCTCTCGGATTCGAGTTCCGATGACGACGTCTCAGATTACGAGGTAATCTTCTGGCAAAGCAACATTGACTTTTGTACTACACAATCCACATGCCACATTACTACTTCTAATTTGTTGCATAGGCATTAGGTTTTTCACGTTAAGTTTCCTCTTCTCAGTCACGGAAATTGCAGATGCTTAAAAGGAAGGCCCGGCTACAAAAAGAAGCTTCTTTGCTATGAAAAATGAACAAATCTACCACGCAAGGCAGATTTACAAAATGTCCCAGACTATCGCTGATCTCAAAAAGACTATCGCTGATCTCAGAAGGATGGTTGAAGCCAGGCCTGCCCACATTTAGAAGCAATGGTAAGTTAGTGTCTCACATTGAATTACTTCTGTACCACTTTGTGGCTTGTTTGTTTCCTTTGCTCAAACGATGTTGATCTTCAGTATCATGATACTTGGTTTGCGGGTTGTTGGTGATGCATGGAGCTCTCGCCCACCAACCCATTGCAGTCAGGACGGAAGTCTTCTTCAATGTCGTCAGCCTATCTCGGCGTTCTTTGCTGACGCAGCGTTGACTGGGCCTCTCTTCCTCTACATGTAGCAGTAGTTCCTCTAGATGCCTTGGCTGTTGAGTGATATGTCATAAATTTCCTTGGTCTTGTGAGACAGAAGCATGACAATTTATAAAATATTTTTTTGAACTATTCGATTTCGATTCGGAAACTTGTCTTTGCAGCATATGGTACCTTAAAGCTGCTGCAACTTGAGAATGTTTACATGTATACATGCCTTGCTGTTGAGTTTCTTGCATCGATGATAATATCATCACATGAAACATTTTACGGCGAACAAAACGAAATGACAACAAATAACAAAAAAGGATGACAAACATAAAAAAAGGGGCAATAGGGTCAGGTGCCACATGTTTGGGATCAACCTAACGAGGAAAACAGAATCACTTGACTACTAAAGGAAATGTGTTGGTAATTTCAATCCAGTGCGCAAGCCTTTCTATATAAGTTAGGTAGCATCCACCTGGGAAGGCGAGGTGGTACTATCTGTGGTACTATCTCCCGCGCCAGGAAGGTTTGTTGTCATTCGGGCCGCATTGGGCTGATTTCAAGAACAATTTCGACCCAGACTAACAGTGGGCCCAATCGGGAGGCGGGAGCGCACCGCATCCGTCTCCGACGTGTGGGGCCCACGTGTCGGCGCCCATCCTAACGTTATGTTCTTCACTGAGTTCATGTAATTCCACTCTTTTTGTTTTTGATTCGTATTTAAAATTTCAAACTTGTTTTTCTTCGTCTTCCGAACTCCAAATGAGTTGATTTTTTTTCCTACAAACTTTTAAAAGCACTCTCTACCAACTAAACGCATTCCATTTAGCTTTTAAAGTTACATTATTATACATTAATAATGAAAACCATTTAGTGGTGACTTTTTTATTTTCTCAAATTTTTCCTAAAGTCGCAATCAAAACGAAATTTGTTCTAATTTTTTTTGTAATGACTTACCTTGTTCATAGACACAACCACAATTTTTTGTAACTAATTTGCAAATGTTTACATTTGATTTGATTCATCTCATTGCATGCTTGTGTTCAAGTTTCATATCACATGTAGCTCGGTGTCCCTTTAGAATACATTTTTCTCTCAAAATAAAAAACAAATTTCTAAAAATATAAGCATGTTAGGGATGGTTTGAAACCTCTACACAACAATTTTGAGTTCAAAATTCATTATATTTTTTGAAATAAAAATAGTCAAATTAACTCAAAAAAGCATTTTAAATTTATTATTTTTGTATCTCCCAAAATAGTTTTGATTTGAATGCGAATTTAGGTATACAGATCTGTTACATTCATGAGGAACCGCACAATTTTGGTTCTTTTTTTCAAATGTTAATCTATGTACAAGGTTTAAAAATTCATGGATGATTTTGAATTGAGTCAACGGCATGTGGGGCACAATTGATTTATCTTCTTGACACGGAAACGTACTTTGGTACTCTCAAAGACAGGTGGGACCTCCTCGGCTCCTCTCGTCCCACCCGTGCCCACAAGTTCCAGCCGAGTTCTCCCCTCCTCCTCCCCGTTCCAGTTAGGGTTTCGCCGCCGCCTGTTAGGGTTTCGCCACCGCCGCTTCCGCCTCCATCTCGAAGATGGGCAAGGTTGGGAAGAACCATGGCCAGTCAGCACGCGCCTCTCGACAAAAGTGGGACGCATCCGGTGTCGAGGTGGTGCCGAGGCCGGTGGCGGAGATCCCCTCCGCCCGAAACCGCGCTGAGGCCACCGCGGGACGAGAGATCCTCTCCGCCTTGAGTGGCCGAGAGCCATCACAGCGGAGATGCGCTCCGGCTTCGGCGTCGTGGCCAAGAAGACCATGGCCGGTGCCACCGCGTCCTCGTCCTTGTCGCCGGAGCACAATGTGAGTACGATTTTCTCCACCACTTTCCTCTCTAATCCGCGTCCCACTATCATCTCCGGCTAGGTTAGGGTTTCAGATTATTGTTATTGAGGGGTTGTGTCCTCATTCTCCAGCTGATGTAATATATAAAATGCTTTTTTGCATACAGCTAAGAGCGTAAGAGCAAAGTAAGTTGGACGCCGGGGGGCGAGTCACGAATGGCTGATGCAATTTCAGGAGAGTCCAAGGAAAACCACCGTCTGGACATCTTATGAAAGGAGTGTACGGGATTTAGCTTGTGCTGTTTGTATGATCCGTTTTAGGCTTTCCTGTTTTTGTAAGCTTTGGTAGTATCACCGGTTTTCTCTCGGTCTTTATGTGCTAGAATCAGAAGTCGGCAACCCCTTGTGTGTGAACTCGTGTGAAACCTATACTCTCTTATATGCTAAGCGTTGCTTTTGTAATGTATGGTCGATGCTTATGGTTGTTGCTGCGATGAGAAGGCAACAAACAACAAGTAGTGCATTTGTGTTGACTGTGTCTCAGAATAGGGATGAAATTCCAGAGTTATGTGAACTACTTCTTCTCGAATCCGATCGATGTTCGATATGTTAAATACTTGTGGTTTCACCGGTGAATGGAATTATCTCGTGTCGACATTTTGCGCTTTTGATCTTTTGATGTGAAATGCCTACAATATTTGGTTCAGCTTGTACATATGAAAATTTTACATGTATACATGCCTTGGTTGTTGAGTTTCTTGTATGGATGATAATATCTGTCACATGGAACATTTTCTGGCGAAATAAGTGGTTAGTACATTTTCATTGTTCTGCCTTCATTGTGCCCATATTGTTTTGGATTTTTCATGGAGTGCTTGCCGACGAGTGCTCAACCTCGATCAACCAAGATAAAATTTAACAAGGTCATTAACCTGGTCAGACCAGTTCTGAAGTATTCGGATGGATCATGGTACTCAATAAAAGCACTTTGACGGTTTAAAGACTCGGCCGAGCTACCATGTACAAATGCGAAATTAGATGATATTTGTCGTTCAGGTTGTACAAATTGTTGTGTCAAGAAATTGGTGCCTGATGAATCTCAAAAGGATATCATTCTGTCTGTTTGTACCAGTCCACAAAGCCACAAATTTAGGTTTCTTTAATAATGTATAAACACTACCATTTCAGCACCAGCTACAAACAATTATGTTTCCACAACGTCACAGGTGAGATCGATCATCAGAGATAAACGCAAGAACGCAGATCTACCAACATCACCTAACAAAAGCTCATCACATGGTACCTCACTTCATCGCAATCTATCACATAATTTGCGATGTTCATTCAACCGCAAAACTGAATTCATGACCAGAGGATCACTTCACATTCAATCAGCATAATTCATGGCATCAATATACTTCAATGCCAATCACACTGAATGCAATTACTATTGAAATGATATGTATTGTTTTGCAGAATAATTCAATTATCCAGAACAAGAACAGACACACAATTCATTAACCATGTCATTCCTTTACATGATCTATGCAGCATAATAGACAGTATTTGCCATCCAGTTATGGTTTTCTACAGTCACAATGATTGAATCACCTGGTCTGTACACCTCCTTATGTCTCTGCAGCTTCAATGTTGGGGATAATTGCTGCTTGGCAGCTGAAGGGACCTTCTAATCTTCTAAACATCCAGCACTTTTCATGAAACAAAGCCCTTACGGGAGTTGAAGTTTCAGTAGCTCTAATATGACAGATTTTTCCACCACTCCATGAGAACAGGATAGTACAGGTCAAGCCATCAGTGAAGCCATCCTGAGCCCCTGAAATTTCAATGTGCCATGCAAGTTGAGCTTACAAGTTATGTGAAAATGGGAGCAAAGATTGAACAACTTTTCATCATGCAATGCTAATTGTAAACTTGTACTAAACGACCATCTGCTCTTGAAAACATCTAAGCAAGCTATGCATCTTCTATCAAAGCATTCATGAGACATTATCAAGTTGCAATTCAGGGAGTTGTTTGTGAGGAGGCGAGTGGTAACTCTGGATCCGCCGCATAGAGCCGCTCGAGCAGGGGCGCCGGATGGGAGCAAGGCGGTCGCCGGGGGGGACTTTGCTGCTTGGAGGAAGGAAACGGCCTGGATCTGCAGGGTCAAGTGCGGGAATGGAGCCGCCGCCCTCGCCTTGCCCCACTCCATGACGGAGAGGCACCCGCCGCCGCCGTCTCGACTGCGTGTGCAAGAGGAAGAAGGGGAGGGAGAGGTCGCTTGTGCTCCACTTAGGTGGAGGCTGGCCGGAGCGGGACCGCGGCTATCCCCACTGGCGCCGCCCGCCGCCGCGGCGAAGACCTGTCGCTCCGCTCGCCGGCGGCGAATGCAAGCGCTACAAACCCTAACCATCTAAAAAGAAAAACTCGTAAAAATTATACATCTAAACTATATTACTAAAAACATTATTTTTCACGTTTATGAAGTGACCATTATACCCTTGTTCAAAAATAAGAACCACAAAACTGTAATTAATGTCATCTCCTAATCCTCCCATTTGTGGAGGAAATGGGAGGAAAATTTTTCCTCCTAGGCCCACTCGTCATAGCCTCATAGCCGTCCGATCGACTGCTCTCGGACGACGTGAGCCGATCATTTTTTCCCCAAGGATAATAAAATTTTTCATATGTAAATCATCTATCTCAAGGGAGATTATAATCAAACAGCTTCAGGTGTGCACTGTTCCTTTCTGAACCGTGGGTGTTAAAACAATGTCCAATAGTAATCTTTTTAAATGTTACGATCCCAGAACCTGAACAGTTCACCATCTGTTACTAATTAAGAAAAAACACCAGTTACTGCTAATTCTAGTACTACAACCGTAGTTACAAATGCGACTAAGAAACTAATTTATTTTTTCATTGTTTTGCTAACCTGTTAACACAAGATTATTATTCCTCTCCAAAAAACTATGGTACTGATGTACAACAGCCATTACACATCAATAAATTTCCAATCCACTATAACTACTCTGCCTTTTTTTAATCTTCGACCACAGCCTACCACAATATTATGTCACATTCAGTACGTAGTAATAACTGTGACTCATGAAACAGATCTTCAGCATGATTTATTATCCTTTTAATTTCCACTGATATTGTTCTTAGGTAGTATATGCTCGCTTTTTTCCATAGGTTTAAGTTCTTTTGAGGGTAGTATATATATAGTACGTGCTAGCATGTTTCCTGGCAGTAAATTATTTAGTACACATCAACTCAACAAATCATCCGAAATATTAGCATGTGTTTCATGACTCCTACTGTATCAGTTTATGAACCCTTTAATCCACCATCCTATATATATAAGTGCCTCGCGGGAATGAGGAATAGAAGGAAATGAAAAGACATGTGTCAAACATTATTTTTCCTCAAGGGAGCACGATCTTGCTGGGAAGGGTAAATATACCATTGATCAGGGTATTTCTCTTGCTCTCATTGTGTTTTTTCAGAGAAACAGATCGTGCCAGATGATGCCTCATATATTAGTTGAAGTGACAACATTATCTTCTAGCTAGGGATAGGAGACATTGGGTAAGTATATGACAGTTGGAAAATGCTTGTAGACCGCCCAGATGAAATCGTTCTTGCAATCGCAGACGGTGGCACCATATATACTATTGATGAGGACATTTTTCTTGCTCCTATTGGGTTTCTTCAAAGAAATAGACCCAGATGAAGCCTCATATATTAGTTGAAGTGACAACATTATTATGTTCTAGCTAGGGATGGGAAACATTGGAAAATTATTGTAGACAGTCTGGAGGGATTCGATCTTGAGATCACAGAGGACCAGTGAATTATACAGCAGCGCACCCAGAGTGGATGTCAGGGTTAGCACACTAAATCTCGACAACGTACTTCCCTCCTTGGAATAGCAGAGATGACTAGTAGTGAATTACACATCAGAAACCTTGGGAGGACCAGTCATAACCGTAAAGGCCATGGTCTCCTACTTTACTTCCCTTCTTGGTATGGCTAATGTTGCTGATTTCCACAATATAGACCTGCTTCGAGTAGTCGCCGCTGCCCTAGCTCGTTGCATTGCGGCCGGTCTTTCAGCCATGCACACCACGGTATGTTATGGCAGGTTCCTTTCTTGGATGATTTGAAAGAACTGTGTTTCGTTCTTGATCAATCAGACACAGCACAGATTAAAAATTGGCCGTTCCTTGTGCAGTGCAGGCGCGGCTAAAGAAAAGAGGGTAGACACTGACAACTTGGCTTCACACAGTGTCAAAACATTTTTACCACATTTTTTGGGTCAATGGCACAGCACACTACCGGAATCGGCCTCTTTGCCGTGAGCCAGTTCCTCACGGCAAAGAGCGGTCTACTCACGGCATCGACTTTGCCGTGAGTTGCCACCGGCAAAGGGCTCACGGTACAGTTCTGCTGGCAAACAGCCTAGTTGCCGTGAGTCAGCCGGTTGGCTCACGGCAAATGTGTGCCGTGAGTGGGCAATAGCTCACGGTAAAGGTGGTTAACGGGACGGCCAGGAGGCGTCTTGACGGCTCTTTGTGCCGTGAGCCTGACGGCGGGCCCACGGCAAAGGGTCCACACGTGGCAGCTGGCGTCAGCCACCTGTGCCGTGAGCCGGCTTGGAAGCTCACGGCAACGAGGCTGCGACGTGGCAGCTGGCGTCAGCATATTTGCCGTGAGCCAACTGGCCAGCTCACAGTAACGAGGCTACGACGTGGCAGCGACGTCGACCACGCTGCCGCGGAGCTGTTGCCACCACGGCAAAGAGCTTCTCGTTGCCGTGAGCCACGTCACTTGCCCATGGCATAGGGGCTATCCCTAGCTGCCAGGTCACACCACTTTGCCGCGAGCACAAGCCGAAGCTCACGACGTAGGGGCTATCTGTGCCGTGGGCAATGGTTTTTGCTCACGGCAAAGTACCCGTTTTGTTTTTTTATTTTTCTCCAGAACCTTATATGGCACCTCACATTCGATAAAATATCACAGGCATAACCATCACAGGCAGTTCAAATATCACCATAACCATCACAGGCAGTTCAAATATCACCATAACCATCACAGGCAGTTCAAATATCACCATAACCATCACAGACAGTTCAAAATATCACCATAACCATCACAGGTAGTTCAAATATCACCGTAACCATCACATAAGTTCACATAAGCATCACTGACAGTTTAAAGTCCATAAGTCCACAAATGCAACATAAGTCCACAACCACTAGTCCAAATGCATGTAAAGTCCATAACTCACTCCTGCGGTGACAGCCCTGGCTGTGGCGACTGCTCTGATGGCCGCTGTGGCGACTGCGTCCTCGACCCCCCAGGTGGCGGCTGCGGCCATGTGTAAACTGGTGAGCCGGTTGGCGGCATCCCCATGCCCAGCGGAACATGCGGCCATGTAGGCCACATGTAAGTAGAGCCGTGAGGCGCTTGCCCCCACGATCCACTCACGGGGACCAACGGAGGCCGCTGAGATGGCGACATGTCATGCACAGCGGGGCTATCATTCGATGCCGCCGACATATTCTGCACAAATTTTTAAGTCAAAAACATGGAAGTATAACATTATAAGTATATGACTATGAGAATGAATGTTCTATATCACTATGAGAATAAAACTACATTTCTAAGTCATTCTAGGTTTCTTAGCTCTAAGTCACTACCAGAAATGGAAAGACCAGTGGGAAACAAACTCACCGGAGTACTCTGAGTCGGTCTATGAGGAAGTAAGAGCACAGGTTGAGAAGGGAGTTGCACTTGTGGTTGTGTTTGAGAAATCACCGTAGTAAGACCTTGGATGTACTGAAGCACCTGCTGCATCTGCTGCTGATTGACCTCGACATACTGCTGCATCTGCCGATGGTCCCTCTGCCGTTCGGCCTTCTCTTCTGCAAGCTTGGACTACAATTTTTGATCCCAACATTAGGATACAAAGAAAAAATATAAGAAGCATGGTCAATGAACGGCGGATATAGACATCAAATTACCTAGACTGTCTCCAGCAAGAAGGTCTCGATCGGTCATCATCGTGACAAAGTGGGCTGAGCTCGTGCTCGAGCCACCACGAGATCGGGAACTTCGGCCGGGTCGAGGATGCTGTCGCTCACAAAGTACCGACCATGCTGCTTGCTGTGTTTGATCCGCATTATGACTTCTCCATCAAGGAGTGCCGTCCTCGAATCGAACTCTGGCCCATGGACCTCCTTTGTCGTCATGTTGTACCAAACGATGCAAGGCTGGATCATCGGGTTGGTGTACGCCTTGGGCGGGTCTGCCTCGTTGTAGGTGATGCCCGACGTCGCCTTGCCCTTGTGAGACAAAGCATATGCCTCGAGCTGGGAGCAAGGCTGGCCACCATGTGACCGAGACTGCGACAAACAACAAGATTATCACAAATAATGCAAAATTGTGAGCGTTACAATAAATAAATAAATTCACGTGATCGACTCTAGCATTAACGTTGTCCTTTGACTTATCTGCCCATTCCATGATTGTACCCAAAAGTGCCTCCCCCAATTTTTTCGGTGTGCATCACATCAATGTTATATGGAAGAAGAAGATCATGCATATAGGGTAGCCTCCACAAGCCCGACTTCTGAGCCCAGGCATGTTGCACACCGTATCCCTCAAAACGAGTTTCTCCTTCTTTGAGCACGAGTTAATGTTATGTGGAAGAAGAAGATCATGCATATAGGGTAGCCTCCACAAGCCCGACTTCTGAGCCCAAGCATGTTGCACACCGTATCCCTCAAAACGAGTTTCTCCTTCTTTGAGCACGAGAGACTCTACCTGGGCACGAACCTCGGCACCCGTCATGATGTGCAGTGGTGGGTAATTAACTACCACACCTTTCGTGAAGTTCTTCGAATCTTGTTTGAATTCATGCTCAAGAGGGAGGAACTGTCGATGTTTGTCAAAGCACGAATACTTGCCACCCCTCTTCAACCAAATGAACCACAAAGCTTCCTTGCATGCTGGGAAGGGGAACTTCCCGTGGACACACCAGCCGCAAAATATCCCATACACCGGATTGTCATGCATGGAGTACATGTACCACACATACATCTTGAAGTTTGTCTTTGTAGTTCGGTCGTATGTCCGCACCTCATCATTCCAAGCACGGATCAAATCATCAATCAGAGGCTCCATGTACACACTCATATTATCCCCCGGGTATCCAGGAATTATCAGCAACTAGCATATGTGTTGCCTTTGAAAGACGACACGGGGGGGGGGTAGATTGAGGGGGATGACAAACACAAGCCTTAAGAGCTTTTTCACGATGAATCTCATCAAATTTGGTCCATGCTTCGGCATCGGATGGATGTGCAAGCTTATCACTGTGTCGGGTTCCCAATTTGTGCCATGTCATTTGCGTCACAATTTCCTCGGTCATGTAAATCCGTTGGATCCACTCTATGAACGGAAGGTACCGTAGGATAGTAACCGGGATCGTGAGCTACCTCTTTTCGCCCTCACCAGAATCTACCTCCACGAACCGAGACGCTTTACATTTTGGACAGTACTTTGCATTCTCATCTTCTTTCCTGAATAAGACGCATCCTTTCTGACAGGCGTGTATCTGCTGATATGGCATCTCACGAAGGACTTTTCGTGCTTCATACATGTTCTTGGGCAGAATGTGACCTTTCGGAAGCATATCGCCAAAAACTGTCACCAAGGCATCGAAGGCCTCTCGGCTCAGGTTATGTTGGGACTTTATGGTCATTATGTGGGAGATGGCATCCAGTTGAGAAATCTTGGTATGCTCATGAAGGGGTTTCTGTGCTGCAACCAACATGTCATAATACGCCTTAGCACTTGGCTCTGGCTCCTCCTCCGAAGATTCTCCTTGGAAATGTGCTTCGTGAAAGTCATCTATCATGTCTGCTACCCCGGCATCACCATCAAGTTCCTCAATGCGTCGTCTCACGACCTCATCTCTCATACGACGGTTTCGATATGGTAGGTCCACTTTGTATAGTCTTTCATAAAACCATACTTGGCAAGATGCTCAGTCATGTCACGCTTTGTATGCCGACGCGTGTTTCCGCATTTGTTGCAAGGACACCAGATGGTAGACTCCCTGGGAGTCTCCCTTTTAAGCTTTTCAAATGCTTCTCTCACGAAAGTTTGGGTGTTCGCAATCCATTCCGTTGTCAGGCGACCCCCACTTGCCCACCCATTGTACATCCAGTCGTGGTCACCCATTCTCTATCATACCAGGGAGTTATATAAAATGCATTGCATAAACTATACGATGCCTATACACTCTACTAGGTAAAGATAGGTCCTAATCCCACCTGTGGATGCGTAGATGGGGTCAGTTCCTATGGTCTACTTCGATCCTAGACAGAATTTCGGCAGCACCTCCCCGTTGTTCTCCAAATACATGTCCTGGTAGGGAGATTGTGTATCCGTAGAACAACGAGGAGGTGCTGCAAAATTTCTGTCTAGGATCGGAGTAGACCATAGGAACCGATCACCCCATCTACGCATCAACGGGCTGTCCAAAAAACGTGGACAATTCGAAACACATACAACCTTAAATATGCAAAGTTCTTCATATGTCCAACTGTATCTCTTCCGAACGGGAGACGCCTAACTAGGTTTCGTGATCTACGACATCAGCTAGAAAGAGAGAGAAATGTGCCTCACCTTGCTGGCCTAAAGAATGACGAAGGGGTCTGCGGACCGGTGGCAGAAGAAGGCGGCAAGAAGCAGATGGCGGAGGTCGACGGCCGATTCCTGCAAACAAATGAACATAACAGTGTCAGTTGCAATTTTGGGCAGCACCTCCCCTACAAGGTGAGCCGGATTGGAAGCTCACGGCAAAACGTCCCTTTATGCCGTGAGCCCGAGCTTTGGCTCACAGCAGCAATGCGATTTCCGGTAGTGGCAGCACCCATATGAAGACCATGGTGGCAATAAACCTGCTATTCGTTTTCTGGGAAAGTGAAAATATATATTATGGGCTCATAATTTATAAATTATTGAGTGGACGAGAGTTATATAAAAGGTTTCAAGAATTGTAAACTTTCTAGTAAATCTGTTTTTGTGTTTTTGGTGCAGTATGGAATTATATAAAATATATCTTCTGCATCTTATATTTGATCACATCGTGCAACAAGCCACACAACACCTTAATTATTACATTCAGACTGATATATAACCCGCCCATACCCTGCATGATCGATTTACTACGAGCTTTTAGTTCTCATCTTGCACTACTGGAAAATTGAGCCTTTGTATTGCATATTGGTGCGTTCCTCTCAAGCAGTACATATGTTACTCTAAGTGACCAGAAGCATATATTAGATATATTGGACAATAACAAGTTTCATGCTTGATTATCTACATTGCTGCTGTTATTATTAATGAAATATGTTGTCATGCTTACTATATCATGGTATAGATTTGTAAGGCATCAGCGAAATAGTCATATAGTAGTAAGGTGGATGCTTAATTGTGCAGGCTTCAATATAAGTGCTATCTTCAATTATGTGCTTGATGTTTCTGAAACAATAGGAAAAGTATATCATATCATTGATGGTTTACAAGGTAGTATTACTATTTTGAAGAAAAAATGAATTTTATTACTTGTCGACTAAACTTTGCACAGTCGGGTGTAATTGTGACAATGATGTAAACATGGAGTTCTTGCCTAACCCAGAGGGGACTAGAGAGAGAATTAACAGAGAGGTTAGAGGGAGACTGACCGTGAGGAGGGACGTAGATGATGGAGCTCGTCGGCAGGGACGGATCCAAGAAAATTTTTAGGAGGGGCTCAACTAAAGAGCTATATTGACATAACACCACTATGACCACTCACCATAGACATATAGTTTGAAGTAGTCTTATACAGTTACATATATTAAGCCACAGATGAACGATGAAAATCATAAAATACATCATGAAAAATAAATGTTCCAATCATCCATACCAAAAGTAAAAGGCCAAATCATGAAAATCTGAAAATTGAAATCTACCGTGAATCAAACATTCAATCATTCAATTACGGTTCACAGCTTCAGTTTCGCTGTTAAAAAAATCACCTGCTCGACTACTGCTGGTTTGCTGGCCTGATGCCGTGCCACTCCCGGCTCGCCCCATAGGCCCGGAGCGCTGCACCGCTGCCACCTGCGGCCTGCAGGCTTCCCGCCGGCCGCCGGCGCCCGCCCCGCTGATTTGGGACCGGACCAACCGAGGTTGAGCAGGAACGGAAGGGCTGAGGGGGAGATTGGGCGAGGGGCGGAGATGGCGCGACCGCGCGAGCAAGGCGCGAGGATAGGGAGCCAGAGGTGACGACAACTTGAGGAGCGGAGGGGGCAACTGGGCGAGGGGCGGAGATGGCGCGATCACGCGAGCAGGGCGCGAGGACAGGGAGCCAGAGGCGACGGCGGCTCGAGGAGAAATTGGGATAGGGTTTCATTTTCTGCTATTGGGCTTTTAAGCAAAATGTTGGACGGTTGGCCCAATATACCATAATACATTTGTTTTTATATCTAGTATATCTATCTCAACCTCTCATACTTCTACAAAATTAGCTCTACGTGTCGCTGTCGCCAAGCAGTAGGGGGGCTCAAGCACCCCCCCCCCCCCCGCCCCACCGTTGTGTCCGTCGCTGCTCGTCGGTGTAGATGAAGTCTGACGATGCAGTGCAGTGCAGGCGCTGCTTCCCGCTGCTCATAGCACGTCCTGAACGGTGGATCACAGTGCATAGGGACTGGGAGTCTGGGAGACATTGGGAGAACACACATGTTTTGATGCTCCAGTGTGCACACAACTGTGTACACAGTCGGTGGATGGCACCGTACGCACTCCAACTGCTTCAGTGCATATATTCGATGGCTTCGCTTTTCTTCATCACAAGGTTTTCTCCTGAGAATGACATTCAAGTTGCATAACTCAAGGCAAGACTGCCTTTTTTTTCTCATTAACACTATGAGAAGGGTGAAAACACAATACATATGGAGAGCTAATAATAATGAGATGGAGTGTTGAAACCCACATATAATTAAATTTCTTTACAGCTTTACAGATGCACTGTTCCTGTCTGAACCGTGGGGTTTGAAATTGTGTCCAACATTATAATTGTTCATTTGAAACTGTTGGTGTCTCAGAACCTGAAGAGTAGGCCGCCATCAGTGACTATTCTAAAAAAAAAATCATCAGTAACTGCTCAATCAAGCATTACACTGTGTACAGTTATTGGATGAGCTAGCAAGCTAGAAAATAACTTTGAGCCGGTCTTATAATGTGATCAAGTTCATAAATTAAATTTGTTTCTTCATGGTTTTGTTAATCTGTTAATTTAAAATTATTTCTCTGGAGAGAGTGAACAATTTAACAGAACTGTTTGACTATTCTTGATCAATTTGATTGGCGCACCAAATCAGGCACGATGATACAATGTAGACTGGTTGTTGTTTGTGCAGTGTATGGACACAAAGATAATATATTTAATTAGATGAAAAACAAATAATTATGAAAAATCCAATCAAAATGACATACAATTTGGAACGAATGTAGTATAATTTATTTATTAATAGTAGTGTTCTGTGCAACTGTGTAAGTGTTCCTTCTGTCTTTTTCTAGCTTTCCTCTCCATCATATATATGCCAGCTACACAAAAATAGTAGTCTGCATCAACCTGATCTTTATTTATGAGCTACTATTAAATTCTATTCATTTACTTGCTTCCTCAGCATCAGTTGTATATTTAGACATGTTTCAGGTGTGAAGAAGAAGAAAATAAGCACAACATGATTCTCTTGTGGTAGCTACTGGCTATTCCGGACAAAATATTTTCTAAAGTTGCGCTCACAGTTTACGGACAAGCTAGCCTTGGAAGAATATAGGGCATATTTTGTGTTTGTTTATTAGCACTGTGCACGTGTTTAATTAGGCATGGGAAGCATCAGGGAAGTATCTTGCACATACGGATTTGGACCTAGTGCGCCCATTTTGCACGGCCACACAGGTCGTATTGCTTGATGAACGGAGGATAACCTGCGATGCTGCTAGCTCAGAGGAAAGATCAGTAGGTAAATGTGATGCTTCCGTGAGAACAGGGCAAGTTGCTCATTAGTAGCAGCATAGACGTGTAGGGATGACATGCACCAAGCTCCAAGGGATGCAGTTCGATCGGCGCCGTGCAATGGCAGTTCGATCTGCAGATCAGGTCTTCCGACTTCACCACTCCAACTTCCAAGATCGCGGCCAACCTGGGCTGATAGGTCATAGGTGTTAACAAATAAATCGTCTAAAATACTAGCATGTACATGTTACATGACTCCTACTGTATCTGTTTATGAACCCTTTAGTTCACCATCCTAAGCGTCTCATGGGAATTTGGAATAGATGGAAATAAAAAGACATGTGCGAGACATTTTTCCTCAAGGGAGCGAGATCTTGCTGGGTAGGGTATATATACCACTGATCAGGGAATTTCTCTTGCTCCCATTGTGTTTTTAGATGACCTAAACTATGCACCTCAAGTTAATTGTGTTATGTTAAGAACAGCTACAGATCTTGCACAGCAAATGGGAGACTTAGAGTTTTTACGGTGCTTGAAGATTTTAATATCCGGTTGACGCGATGGCGGAGCCGCGGAGGCCAAGATAGATTTGTTTTTTTGCCCATTTGATAGTGAACTGCCGTCCAAAATAATTAACCAGCGTAAATTACTATAATAACGTTGTTTTCTTTACAAATTCACTACAGTGGGAGGAACCTGAGGTTCCTTCCAAGCACCATAACACAGCTCAACCAACAAATGACTCAGCTACACAGAAATAGTACTCTTGCGTCAACCAGATATTTACTTTTGAACTACACAGTCGTTTATCACCCTGTCAGAGGGTATTTATGGCTATGAAATTGTCAGAGGTTGCGGTGTCCAGGAATTGTCGAGGTCGAAGGAGACGGCAACGTCCCGTCCGGAAGCTAGACTCGCGGAAAAGGGTGCGGCTATACCTCACAACAGCGACAAAAAAATCATCACGCCGCCGGGAACAGACGTGCGGTAGTCAGGTGCGGAGGTGAGCGGCTGTGCGGGTGGGTGGATTCCTTCCTAACAAAGGAACGAGGGTGATTTGGTCTTTTTACCTGTGTAGCAAGGCTCTAATACATACTACTCCGTCCCTTATTGATGGTCGTCCGGAAAGCGTGTCTGTGAGGGGAATTACTGTTTTTTGACGACCAACAAAAAGGGACGGAGGGAGTAGTTGGATGACATGGCATGTCTATGTGGACAGCCAATCTAAAAATAAAAGTTGAAGGATTAAATTGCTCCACACTAGAGTTGAAGGATGAAGTAGACCCTTGGTTGAAAGTTCAAGGACCACTACGGGAAAACCCGAGTTTGCCGTGCGTCAAAATCTTTGTCGTGCGTTTTATTTCGGACGCACGGCAAAGAGCTTATTTGCCGTGCGTTTTTTCTAAGGTGCACGGCAAAGAAAAAACACACGGCAAACAAGCTCTTTGCCGTGCGCCTGACAAAAAACGCACGGAAAGATCATGTTTGCCGTGCGTTTTTTTATAACGCACGGCAAATTATTTTTCTCCCCTTACGCACTCCGCATAAACCAAATGTCATTCTTTTAAAAATACTTTGCCGTGCGCTTTAATTTCGGTGCACGGCAAACTCATGTGTTTGCCGTGCGCTTTTCCTCGGCGCACGGCAAACCCATGTGTTTGCCGTGCGTTTTTTTTATAGCGCACGGCAAATTATTTTTTTACCTATTTTCCCTATATCTCAAATCCAATTGCTCCTAAAAAAACTCTCCTCACCTTTAAATATTTTTCAACTCTACGCATACAACATGTGATACATCATGTTAAAATTTGGTAGATTCTTGTAGTCATTTGCTATATTTAACTAATTAATTGTATTTCAAGCAATTTTTTCGAAAGAAGTCAAATTTGTACTACAAGTGATGCAAATAATAGAATAAATTGAGTGGAAAAATGATATTCATGTTATTTAGCCCAATTTAAGACCATTTTCATGAAATCAAAAGAAATTTTGAACATCTTGACTAGGAAACACGACCATGATCGTGTGTCCAAATGATTTGAAAATTCTAAAAAAATACAAATAAAATTTAAAAATTATGAGATTTGTACATACGTCATGATATCATATGCGAAGGCTGTAGTAAAAATATGAATGAGATTTGAACATTTTGTCATGTACGATGGTTAGAAATCGAGACATCTCCGATGAAGTTTCATAGAGTTACGAAAGATATGGTTAGATTTGTATGGGACGCGACCTTCAATTTGAGTTTTGACTTCAAAACTTGTTTCTATAAGCAATAGGCAACATAACTTAATTTGTGTTAATTTTCTAATTTTTTTCAAATTTATTTGATAATTTTTATGAATTTTATAAAAATCTTGAAAAAATTGTTTGCCGTGCGCACCATTAAAAAACGCACGGCAAAGATCTCTTTGCCGTGCGTCTTTGCTCAGACGCACGGCAAAAAATCTTGTTTGCCGTGCGCCTGGAAGTCAACGCATGGCAAAGCCACCCACCGGTCGCGGCCCCGCCCAACCCGCGCCCGGCCCCACCCGCAGCGCCCCGGCGGGGGGCGATCCGATCCCCGTATATAAGCCAACCCCAAACCCTAACACACACACACACCCTACCCGTCGCCCCCCTCCCACTGCAGCCTCTCCCCCTCTCCTCTCTTCTCCCCTCGCCGCCGACCCCCCCTTGGCTCGGTGCCCTCCACTCCCTCTCCCGGTCCGCGCCCTACCCTAGATCCGGGCCATCCGGCGGCCGGCGCCCCCCTCTTCAAGATCCCGGTGGCGCCCCCTCCTTCAAGCTCCGGCGGTGCCCCCAAGTCTTCAAGCTCCGGTGCGGCCCGGCCTCCTCCTCCTTCAAGATCCGGCGGCGGCCCAAGGTCCGGTGGCCGGCGCCCAAGTCCCCAAGATCCGGCTGCCGGGCGTCCTTCCCCAAGATCCCGCGGTCGGCGCTAAAGGTACTCCCTCTCTCTCTCTCTCTCTCTCTCTCATCTCCCTGTTTTGTTGAACAAGTGGTGGTGGCAACGCGTGGTGGCGGTGGCGGAGGCGGGATGGTGGTGTGGGGGGCAGAGGCGTCGCGTGGTGGCGGCGGCGAGAGGCTGGATGGTGGTGTGGAGGCAGAGGCGTTGCGTGGCGGCGGCGGCGTAGCGTGGTGGCTGGTGGTGGCGGCAGAGGCGGGATGGTGGTGGGCTGCCACCAGCAGCGTGGGGGATTGCATTTTTTTCTTTATTTACAAAATGTTTGCCGTGCGTCAACTGTGGCGCACGGCAGTGTATTATTTGGTTTCAAAAATGTTTGCCGTTCGCTAAGTTTGCCGCACGGCTAAGGGTCGCCGTGCGTTTCAAGAAAAGGCGCACGGAAAAGGCCCTTTGCCATGCAAAAATCTGCCGTGCGTTTTTTCCTCTTTGCCGTGCGCCGGAAACGGACGGCAAACAGCCGGTTTCCAGTAGTGGACCAACTTGGCTATTTTGCCAATTTGTTTACAGCGCTTCACATTTACTGCTCCTGTCTGAACCGTGGGGGTTGAAGTTATGTCCAATAGTATTCTTTTTATAATCTTATATGATCCCAGGACCTGAACTTCGGCTCATTCTAGTATTTACACTGGACAATTAATTAATTGGACGAGCTAGCTAAAAAATAACCCTTTTATACTAACTTTGGTCTGATGCATCTTCTTTTATGGATGTCTGAAGCCAGAATTACATCCATTATCTAAAAAAAACGTCTCATGGGAATGAGGAATAGATGGAAAGAAAAGACGTGTGAGACATTTTTCCAAGGGACGAACAAGATCTTGCTGGGTAGGGCATATATACCACTAATCACGGCATTTCTCTTGCTCCCATTGTGTTTCTTTCAAAGAAACAGTGCCTGCCAGCTGATTCCTTATATATATTATACACTAGTAGTTGAAGTGACAACATTATGTTATAGGGGATGGGAGACATTGGGTAGATATATAATAGTTGATTGGAAGATGCATGCAGACAGTCCGGAGGAATTCGATCTTGGGGTCGTAGAGCACCTGCAAGTGCATCTGCGAGCAGCTGAGAGTGTTGTTGTTGTGGGTAGCCCTGCAAGTCCTTACCAACGTGTAGCAATAATGCCAGCAGGGGAGTCATTGAACTAACTAGCGTATAGGATGTGGCCTCCTGCAGTGTCCTGTTCTACATTCCTCTCCATCCGTGGCTGTCCTATCTCGTTACATCTTGGTCTTTCAGCCATGCATACCGCATATATACGCACCAAGCACCAAGCACCAAGACAGAAATATAATGGCTGCCAATCCGAGATGTAGGTTGAACACATGTACATCTGCTGTAAGTGAACACTGATCTGACATTACTGTTTGCCTGACTTCAACCTGGGCTCCCTCACCTCCGAATTAAAGAATCTTGTTAACATGGAACGGGGTAGAAGACATACATGCACAGACATTCAGCAGGACTCAAAATCGAAGCATCACCACAATGAAAGCACATTGTTTTCCCCTAGCTTGTTTGTCATTCTCACCAATCCACAAATAATAAAGCTATAACGTTCATCGAGTGGGTTTGATGAAGGCAAAATTAAAAAAGAAAAAAAAGAAAAAGAAGAAAGAAGCAAAGAGATACACTGCTCCAGTAAGAGTCTCTTAACTAAAAGCATCATCATACCCATAAAGTTTTTATTTGAGCTATAAAGATTTTTTTGGACGAGAATTAGTTCGATAAAAGAAATTTTCCGACCCAGTAAAAAAAGTAGCAAAACCAATATAAAGTTTACTCATGTTTTCACTATGAAATGCTTTGAAAATGACACATAATGTTGCTGAGGACTCTTAATTAGTTCACTTTCATAATAAGCTATGTAACTAGGTACATATATATATCTTTTTGAAGCTTGGATTTTTTTTAATCTATAGACAGTCACGTCTGCGACTACAGATCAATTGTTTTCTGCAAAGTCTTCTACCTTCCGAGTCACACAGTAATCAACTTTGAATGCTATGGGCCTGTGAAAGTCCAAGATGATATAAGATATCTAATCTAAACTGCATGAAGCTGACGTATTATGCAAGCCATACCAACCTTTTATGTTAATGTCTGCGTCCATGTGGCTGCCCTGGCCTGCGAGAACCAGATTGCCTCATCTGAACAAATTAAAGGGAGGAACAATTACTTAGCAATGAATTTAGAATAAGAAAAACAAGGGATGAATGCTTGGAAGACCATGTGTCATTTGCTTAAGAAAAATAAAAGAGAGTAAAATTATTATGAGAAAGTATACCGGCGGAATTCCGTCCCATGGTTCTGCAAGTCCATAATAACTAGAATCTGAGAGCAAAAATAGCATATCATACATATATTTTAGAACATCAAATGGAAAAAAAACACATATAGCACGAGATAGGCTTCAATACTTACCTGGCAGATACATAATGCTACCATGGTGATATATAGGAGAATATCCACTGATAGCATGGGGTACTACACCGTAGCTGAGACACAAGATGCAGTTTTGCATTCGGAAAAAAATCGTTACTCTATGCACATGATGACATGGTGATAGAATTGAATGTGGGATTACCTAGAAAATTCCATAGCATATGCATTACTCCCGTTCCTAGCATGAGGGTTGTGGCTCATGGAATAAGAATTACCACCCTGGAGTAATGAGAGGAACATTAAACCTAGTATGAGATAAATTAAACTGATTTGATGCCAGCGCTTGGTATAGCATGTTACCATTGGCAAATGCCTTATATCTTCATAACGTGTTTGTGTATAATCTTCAAAAGGATCTCCTGTTACAGGGATGAAACAGAACATCAGAAGTTTTGGCTTAAGGTTGATGGACACAGGTTTGAAAACATTTTTGGCAAAGCATAAATATTTATGTTCCACTGAATGCCAGAAATAAGGAGTATTTGTTCAATGCACCATGGAACGTCACAAACGATAAATCTTCACTATGACAGTGGCCAGCAGCAAATTTACCCAAGAATTATCATCAAGAGAAGAGGTTTTAACAATATTAAATAATAACTAAAAGACAAAAACCATTAGAAGCTGCTGTTTGCAAGTTATTACAATCATTTGCATAAATATGTTAGTACAAACAACTCAAAGACTGATTCAGACCTAATTCAGAAAATGATTCATCAAGGGTACATGATTATTCATAAAATGAACAAAATTCTAGGAGTGAAGATAATAGATGCAAAATCAGTATTGGAAATTCGTAACACGAAAACTCATTTGTAATATGCTCGTTGTTGTGTCCAATGTTGTTCAACCCTTGTATGAAAATAAATGCTATTGAATATATATATAAGCCACAACAACAGCGACAACAATAAATCCTTTTATTAGTCACAAGCAAATGGGGGAGGCTACAGATGCCCGCGTAACTTGGTATACAATTATTTTTTAATTAAGATGAAAATTGGGCGGGGCGACACTATAGGCCACATGTATAAATGAACTACTACATATATAAATCAGCCGCACGCACACACCTGATATAATGTGATCAATGACATACCAATCATGAATAGCTGCTATACGCTTATATATGCATACTATTTTGTTACAACATAAAGATATTCAGCAGATCAGAGATGAATAGCTATAAGTTTAGGCATAGGCAATTAGAAATTAAATGAACTAGTAACAAGATGAATGTAATTTTTTTAAGAGAGAATTGACTCACTTTGAGAAAATTTTGCTTTGGCATTTCCATCAAGAGCTTGAATCCGGCATGGCTTCCCACAAATCTGCAAGGAGTATTCCAATGTAGATAAAAAACTGAGACAGAAATAGCTTGCGGTGGAAAGAATTACTTGTCCATATTCCATCTAGTGCTAAAAACTTTGAAGGATTCAAAATGTGATGTTGCGATTTCTTGTGTCATTTTGTGACATCTGGTTTGCATGAAACAGGTATATATTTACATTTAATACAGTGTCATTTTTTCATTTTGTAATTCTATAGCTGTATAGCAATAATGAAAAAAAATGAATCCATCCAATTAAAAAAAGATAAATTAATCTAAAAATGGATCAATCCAATTTTGTAAAGACATGATTATTTATCCAAGTTAATTTTAAAAACGGATTCATTTTTTTGGGAAATGATTTATACAAATTAACTATAAAAAGATGAATTCATCTAAAGCCAGGAAACTATAAATAAAATTAATTCATCCGGTTTTTTCAGAGGAATGATTTGTTAATTATCCAAGTTAATTATAAAAATACGAATTCATCTGAGCTAAAAATATATCAAAGATGAATCCAGCATATTCAATGAAAGCACACAACCTTGACGCCACCGAGCTCCTCAATCGCCTTCCTCGCCTGCGCGGGCTCACGGTACCGCACGAAACAGTAGCCCCTGTTCTTGGTCGGCGCCTCGGCATCGACTACCATCCGGACCTCGGTGATCTCGCCGGCTTCTGCAAGCACCACCCGCACGTCCTCCTCCTTGGCGTCCCTGTGGAGCGCGCCGACGAACACCTCCCTCACTCTGTTCTGCCGCGCCGTCTCTGCCCTCTCCTCAGCACCCTGCTTGCTGCTCACCAGTTTCTGCTCCGCCGCCTCAGGTTCACCGGCGACGTCGATGGCCACTTCTTCCCCCGCCGCCTCCTGCTCACCCCCCAGCAACGGCTGACGCAGCATCTGCATTGTTGTAATAAGTGGAGGTCTTGTCAGGTATGAATTCCCCCGGTTCGTACTCCTCATCCGGCACCGCCACCGCCTGCAACTGCGACGCTCCGGCGGCCGAAGCTGCTGCCTCGGCCGCAATAGTTTCCTTCTGAGCGGCGGCGGACGCTGTCTTCCTCTTGGGGACAATCTTCTTGATGACCTTGCGCACCCTCCTCACGACCTTGCGCCCCCTTTTGCACGGCGGCGGAGTGGTCGGCATCCCGTCCGCTGCCCGCGGCGGCAGCGGCGGCGCGTCGGGTTTGTGAAGATCCCCGGCCAGAGTCGGTAGCGGGGAGGAGCGCTTCTGGCCGGCGGAAGGAGATGACGACACCGCCGCGTCCGCTTCATGCGCTGCTGGGATCGCGTGGATCTGGGGCAGGACTGGTGGTGGTGGAGCATCGGGGACGGGGTCGGTGGCCTCGGACGACGTGGTCCGCCAGAGCCACAGCCACCGCTTCTTTTGTGGCAGCAGAGCGAACGGCAGCTCCGTCGACCAGAGCGCCGGCGGGGATCGATTGCCCAGCGGCGACGGAGGAGGAGGCGGGGACATTGCGGATCGGAGGCGTCGGGGGAGGGATTGATGAGCGGCGTGACCAGGGAAGAACTGGCTGCTGGGGAAGGCCCGGCGTCCGTGTCAGTTATAAGAAGGAAGCGCGAGCGTTGACTCCAGTGGCGACGGGCTAGCTCCGGTGGGCCCGCTGCCGACACTTGTTCCCTTGTCGTCAAACCCGGCGCAGGCCGCTGCAGCCCCATGCCGCCGTCCTCCCGCGCCAGCGTCTGTCGATCGGGTCGTGTCTGCGCCACGGTCGCTGCAGGCCCCCCGTGGCCCCATCCGATTGGGTCGTCACTCACCGGCCGGCAGGGTCGTCGTCTGCCTGCGCAGGCCAGCCTTCTCTCTCACTCTGTCTGCACCCAAAACCTGGCCATGACCCAAGTGCCGAGAGCCAGGACAACCCTGGATGCATGTCATCGATTTCGTGGCAAAGCAAAGGCGCCGCCGTCATGGCTGCGGCTCTCTTTTATACCGCCGGCCGGAACGGTTCGGAAGAAAGGAATTGGCGCTTCTAAGACCGGTGGTAAATTATGAATGCGTCGCAACTCGCAAGAGGGCATGTGGACTCTGAGTTACTTTTTTTTATCCTGTATCATCCGAAAGATGATATATATATATATATATATATATATATATATATATATATATATATATATATATATATATATATATATATTGGAAGGAGGCAAAGAAAATGCAGAGCAAAAATAAAAGAAAAGGGGCTTACGTACTGAGGGTGCGTTGCGTTCGTATATAGTACTGCATTTGCTTTTGGAAGAGATGAAGTGTAGTTTGGGAGAGAATACATACACTACTAGAGAAAATTTTATATCATGAGCCTCAAACTCCATTAGCATCGATTATTTTTGCACCCGGTACTAATGGGTGCATTAGTACCGGGTGGAAAGGGATTAAGGGAGGATCCCGACAAGCCTCTTGCGAGGGAAAATTAGTACCGGTACTAAAAGGGGGTCATTTAGTATTGGGTGAAACCTTCCCCGGTACTAAAAGCCCAACACCATCATCCTGTCATCGCACTCCATCCACCTGCTTTCCCCCGTCTAGATTTTCATTAAGTCCTTGTGTGTCTCGTTGTCTCCTCCTCCCTCGCCAGCCTCTCTTTTCTCTTATCCTCTTCCTCCCAACTCTCGTCTCCCTCTCTCTCACTTCTCAGCAGGAGCTAGGCGTGGGAGGAGGGGCTAGCGGGAGCTGCCGCAACGGTCAGGAGGGAGCCGGTGGGGCCTGGTGCGCGGCACAGCTGGTGCAGGCGGCGCCACAGAGCTGGTTCACAGCGGCCTCGGCGGTCGGCGGTGGAGCGCTGCGGAGCTAGGTCGGGGCATAGCCAGTGACTGGGCCTGGGGTGCGGGCAGCGTCACTGACCACCGGCGGTCAAGGGAGCCGACCGGGCCTGCAGGTGCGCGGCACGGGCGGCATCGCGGAGCCGCCAGCCACCGGTGGGTTGGGGACAAGGGAGTTGATCTGTTTGTGATTTTTGTTTGGCATTCTTGTGTTGTGACATGTGAATCTATCCTGATTTATGCTGTTGAATCCAATATTGAACTCGATCTGTTGCAACTTGTGAAACTTGTGCAGTTCATCCGTTGATTTTTGCATGTTTCTTGTGTTGATTGGAAAATAAATGAAAAGGAAAGGAAATGCGAGATGAGATGAGATTAGATGAGATGAGAGTTCATGGTTGTATGAACTAGTAATGTGCAAAAGAATGGATTAATTGTTGGAGAAGTGTTAGGGAAAGGGAAAAGAAAAAGAAAAAGAAAAAGAAAATAGAAAAACGAAATGGGAGAGATCGGGATGGAGACGGACGGACAGACGGAAGGGAGGCATTAGTACTGGTTATTTGTGCCGGTAATAAAGCCTCCTCCCCTTTAGTACCCATGGTTCAATACCAGGTGAATACCCCGGTACAACTAAAGGCGGTTTGGAGCTGGTACAAAAGGGTTGGTGCAGCTGCCCAGCGTGGCGCAGGGCGCGCGCTTGCGCAAGGAGGAGGACGTGGGTGCGCAGTCAACGGCGACAGGGAGGAGAGGCGGGGGTCGTAGGGAGGAGCATCAAGGAGGAGAGTCGGGATGAGCGCTGGGAGACAGCTGCAGAGGGTGCCTGGGCCCGCATCCGCACGCGCACCCCTGTTAGTGGCGTCGGAAGTTCTTGAGGCTAGGGATGGAAACGGATCGGATTCGCATGGAATCGGATTCGGATAGCACCTTTTACCACATTTTTACTCGAATACGAATACGGATTCGAATGTTCTCGAATACGAATATAAAACGGATGTCTCGAATTCGGAAACGAATCGGATATTTACTCGATTCGGAAGACAGTATTTACCAATTTTCTTTATTGATAATTTATAATTACAAACATGTAAAGACTAACGTATTAGTACATAAGAGAGATCGTTTATTAAGAATAATCACATTCATCTATATTTATTTTAATAATTAATCATATAATAAATAAAACTATTAATAAATACATATTTTTAATATATATACATTTATCAAACAAATAATAAAAAAATACATGAAAAATATTTTCATCAATACATAAATAAACTAGTAGGGTAATTAAAATTAAACTTTATATTAATGTATTTTTATCATTAAAATTAATGATATTGGTCATTAAATTTAAATATAACTTTTAAATTGTTTTATGGACGCAATATTTTTAATATTAAGATTAATGTCATAATCATTAGTTATGGATATAATTTTTTCAATTATACACTATTATTATTAATATTCTATTGAACCTAATTTGCCATTAGTTATAGAGATAAGTTACAGTTTTATATAGTCGAATACGGATAGTGCCGGATATTGCGAATCGCATGGAATCGGATAGAGAAAAAATCGACAAAAACGAATTCGGATGTATCCACTTTACTACCACATTTGAATTCGAATACGGATACGGATATCCATATTTACGTTTTAGCGGATACGGATATCGGATAATTCGGATTCCATTTCCATATTTCCATCCCTACTTGAGGCGACAACGGAAGCGGAGGCCTGTGGCGGCGCAGGGTGAGGACTTCCCCTGCTGGGCCCCTTGCCGTCAGCCGCACGCTCCCTCCTGGAGTTCGATCGACAGAGGGATTTGGAAGGAGGCGTGCGTGCAGGAGCTCCCCCAGCACCGGCTTGCCTGCTCCGCACGCGTAGAGGACGGGTCGGTGGAGATGCAGTGTTGGCGGGTAGGAGGAGCCAGCGGAGACGCAATGACGGTGGGGAGGAGGGGCCAGCGCAGAGGGAGGAGGGTGCGATGGAGTGGTGTGCGCATGCCGCACAGTGGTTGGGTGGGAGATGGAATCTGGTTGGAATATACGTTAGGATGGTGATAGATTGATGGTACTGCTGGAGCATGCTGTTATTTGGAGGGTGAATGTTTTCAAAGACCTTCAAAATATCGATTTAGAGGGTTATTTTTAGGGTGTATTGCAGCGGATAGCCTAATAAAGCCCACATATATATGTACTTTCTCCACCACTACTACAAACTGGAATTCGTCTCCCAATTTGTGATCTCACGTCCATACTAGTTGGGACGTGACAGGGTCGTCCTTGCCTACGGGGTATTGCTGGCAATGATTCGCAACCAAGTGTGTGAAACCTTTGTGAAGATGTGTAACGTCTGCTTGCTTACAGAAATTAATAGGCTACATATCACTCTTCATAAGGTTGGATATATAGCATTTTTATTGTGAACATTTTCAGCATCATGTAGCATCCACACATGAAGTAGATACCTGGCTCCATGGCTCGGGTTTTTACTGAACACATCAAATAGCAGTCGTTCAATAGAATTAGACACCTCCACAAGACCACAAGTCCATCTCATGTGGGGTTTTATTGCGACTTGGATCAAATCCCACGCTTTTGTAATTTTCGTTTTGAGGACGTGTGAATTAATGAAAGATGCAAAAAAAAAGAAACTCATTTTCCTTTATCTAACAAAGTCACTTGGAAGATATCTTAGGTCTAGTCAGGGAAAACATTTTCAGCCAGAATTTCATGAATTTTGGAAATTTCATGTTTATCAGTGGGGTCAGAAAAATATTTACTAGCCAAAATTGTTTTTAAAGGTTTTTCAAGAAATCGAAAATTGAAGATAAAAATCCAAAAGTTCGTGTTTATGGCCCAGGTACGATTTTTTCTATCGGAATTAAAAACCCTAGATCTGACACCTTAGTTTGCACATAACGCCCAGATCCCCACTGCTTAATAATAATCTCTTTCCCCTGGATGGGAAACATCTTTCCCCTCTGAAATCTAGATGCTGTTCTTAAACTTCTGTAAAATCGATGTAGGTTACAGCCAAAACTGGTTAGAACTTAGAAGTTAGAACTCAGAACTACAAAAAAAAAAAAAAATCGATGTAGGTTGAAGACCCATCAATTCAGCTTATGCACGGGAAGTGGTTCCATCCAGGGGCGAATCTTTTGATGTCAGCTGGCTCGACGGGTTTTTCCAGTTTCAGTGGAAGATTACTGTTTCTAGATATTGGTGATACGAATCATGCATATATATATTACAGAGACGACACAGATCATATCCTTGCATAGCTTCAGACCTTGTTCCATCTTCCAAGTCATAAAAGAAGAGCAAGATTCAGGGCCTGTTTGGAATAAAGGAATAGATAAGGCAGGAACAAAAGGAAACACAAAAATGATATGTAGCATTTGAGACAAAACAGGGAATGAAAACAAAGAAATGAGATGAAGATGGCTATTTGGAATGTAGGATTTGAAACACAGGAAATACAAACAAAATCTTTGCATATGACTTGGTTGTACAAATAGGTTTTATCTTTTAGCCCTTACAATTTCATATAAATAAATTAAAAATCATTGAATATAAATTCTAAATTAGTAAATAATTATTTAATAGACATTACATGGGAATTATGGGCTTTAGGCCCAAAAGGCACACATGTGACCTTTGTTTTTTTGAATTTATATTCAATGATTTTTTGGTTCCTCACATCCCTCTTTACGTTTCCCTACCGATACCACATGATAAATCGCATGTCAAGAGTTTGGTTACACTCATCCCTCTTTATGTTTGTACATTTCATACTTGCAATCTTTGTGTGCCATTTTGATAGGATTGGCTATAGGTTGCAAAACTCTTTTGGGATGAGAGTTCCACACAAGAACAAACGTAGTTGCACATCTAGATAGTATATGTTCTAGTTTATGTTTTGAGACAATAATGATAACTCTAGGCTTTAGGTTTTAAGTTTGTCTAATTCATCTCCGCCCCCTCTTAGGCTAACGAGCATCTGATTCCTTATAGAATTGTGTGATTTGTCATAGGGTAACAAGCATCCGATTCCTTACAGAAATGTGTGATTTGTATTCAAATGGGAGACATCGAAAGGATATCCCCACCACATGGCTAGGTTTCAAATTCGTTCAGGGTGATACACTAACTACTGATACTCCATCTTTAGAGTCCATCTTTAATGTAACTCGTGCATGTATTGAAAATCGGTGGTGGAGAATTGAATGCAGTACTTCCTTTTAGAGCAACATATATATCAAGACTGAGACCATGCTTCAGAAGAGGGCATGTGGAGGCCCTGAGCTGCCGTAGCATTTATGTTTTATGCATGTTCTGTGTTATTTCAGAGTACGAGTTTATCTGCTTATATAATATTTGACTACCTCCTACTAAAATGACATAGTAGTGCCCCTTTACAATTTTTTTTCTATAATTTGTTTTGGATCATGCATATATAACTCATCTTTTGGATCTAATATTAGCTTGACCCACACGTCATTTACTCAGCTCTGAGTTACTTGTTTATCTTTTTGTATCATCCACAAGATGATATATATAGATACCTTGGAAGGCAAAAGAATTTAAATAAAGGTTTACAGAGTGTTTCTCGTAGTGCATTTGCTTTCGAAAGGTCATAATGGATGAACTTTAGCTTGCAAGAACACAGAGAGCATTGATCAATATTGTATTTGATGTACACACCGAGACAAGAACTACCCCAAGGAGATGGCGCTACCCCGGGAGCCTTCGGCCTCGCTCTCCTCCCCTGCTCTGGCGCACAATGGTGAGCCCTAGCCATGCCTCGCTGGTTCTTCGTCTCTCTTGCCCTCCATTTTGTTTTTCTCCCTTTCTGCTGCGCTGGTGGTTGTTGGTCTGTGCATCTTTTGGCTAGAGAGTTGGTGCTCTTTTGAGATTTCGGGTTGCTTTTGGTTGAGTTCTTGATGGCGTTCGCCACAGATTTGCTTGACTTTGATATTGGTCTTCATTTTGAGAATGAGCTCTACCGTTCGACGGGTCAAAGGATCCATGCCCGCTCCCTGCAGAGAAACCATTTTTGGCTTTTGGTAACTATTCGGAGATATCTATTCCAGTTGAATGAGGATTCAGTAGCTCTGACCTTGCAATCTTGTCCGGGTGGATTTTCAGAAGGATTCCAAGTTGAGTATCAAAGTCATAACCATTACCGTTTCTCTGTTTCGTGCAAGGCAGTGGGGTTTGTTGTTTACAATCTCCGCAGAGTTATTGGTAAATCTTTTGATGTCTATTTCCATCTGTGGAGCAATGGTGCTCCCCATTGGGAGCGTGAGAAGCGTCTCTGGGAAGAAGAAGAGGCTAAGCTCTGGTCTAAGGTTCTTTCTAAAAGGCAGAAGAAGATTGCTCGTCAATCTCTGAAGAAGAAAAAAGTTCGTTTTGCCGAACGTTTGATCCAAGGCCCTGCCTCTTCTGTTGTTCCTCCGAATGTTATCAAATTTGGGGCTTTTTGCGTTGAATTACCTACTAATGGATTTGTTCAGAAAGGCTTGAAGCCTAATGGTATTCTCAGAAAATCTTCTGTTACTGATAGTCCTATCAAGGGGACTTCTCCTCATAAGATTGTTTCTGAAGATGTCCGTGACAGTCCTGCTGAAAGAGTTTTTGCAGAAAATTTGAATGATCTCTCTAGCAAAGGCAATGCTGCTGTTCATGGCAGTTCTAACAAGAATTCTTCCTCTCAGTTTTCGTCCTCCAATTCTATTCAGTTTGAATCTACTGCAGCCAGCCGACACTTTGGCTCGGTGCCCGATGCCTTGAAGCTCCAGCCGGTTAAAGACTCATTCAAGTCCTTCTTAGTGACTAATCGCATTCTCCAGCTGGGCGGCTGCAGCCGTTGCTTTGGCCTTAATCACAGTAGATACTCTTGTCCCTCGAAAATCCGATGCGCCGCCTGCTTTTATTATGGGCACACTTCCAAATCCTGCTTGACCAAGAGTAAGCCCAGAATTTTTTGGAGGCCCAAGAGTACGGGTTGCCCAAATGGACCTAACATGAGTTATAAGGGCTTCGCTGCTAATGGGCCTCGTCCCTACCCAGATGGTGAGAAGATGAATGCTCAGCCCAGCCCAGAATACAAAGGGTCTCCGCCTGCCACTGTTAATGGGGTTTTGAAGCACAGTGTTCCTCCCCCAAATCAGCCATTTGCTACAGAAAACCCCACGCTCCTCGAAGTCGGAGCTCCATTGCAACTCCCCCTCTTCCCCCTGGCTCGAGCAAGAAGACGCTAGCATGGCGAACTTTGGAGTGGACCTGACACATTTCATCCCTGAGGGGATGAATGTGAAAGATTGGGCAAGGTCGGCGAGGGGAAGGATCGTCATCACCGCCGCCCCACCGCGTTGGCATGATGAGTATGCTATGTCTCTATCAACCCCCCTCGTCAGTCAGATCAGCTCTATGATGTCATCGATGAAGTGGTGAATTTCTTTGAGGAAGTGCATCGTATCAGAATTCGATCTTGTTGTCCCTCTCCGCTGGGGCTTGCGCTCATGCAGTTCCCGTCACCCATTGCCTGCCAAGCTATGATCAACATGAGTCCCCTTCAGTTAGATGCTGCTTGTGAGGTTACGGTTGTTGAGCATGACCGGGGAATCAACATGCGAAGCTGTCCGTTCACTAGAACTTGCTGGGTGATGTTTCTTGCTTTTCTACATGATTTTCAGACCATGGAAATCATCAACAGGTTGTGGGTTTGTTTGGCTCTGTTATCACTTGGACAGACAACTCTAGGTTTCGCTCCAGGATCTTGCTTCGCTGCAGGGTCACTCTTGTCACTAGGATCCCTAGGAGTGTGGTCATTTCGGAGAGTGGAGCTGTTGCTGACAGCGGCAATTCATGGACGGTGCCTATCTTTGTGCTTGATGTGCTCACTGGGGATGAGGCCCCTATCCCCCCAATGGTAATCCTCATCCGTAAGAAGACAACCCTGGTCTTTATAACCCAGATGGTACTATCCCGGGACACTTTGAAGATGTTGGTGATCTGCAGGAGGTGCAGCATGTTAATGAAGATCATGGCTGGGAGGCCCCCCCCTCCCCCACCCCCTATGCAGAACAATGGTTGGGATCAGTGGCTGCAGCAGGAAGGAGAACTGGTTGATGACAATGAACTGCATATGGTCAATAATCTTGCAAATAATGTTGTTTCTGAAGCTGTTGCCAATGGTTTGATGACGCACCCTGATGTCCCCCAGGACAGTCGGTCTGTTAGCAGTGATACATCTGCTTTTTTCAGAGCTCAAGGCACCCCTATTACTCTTGAACTTCCTCTTCCTGCTGATGGTTCTGCCAATAGAGCTGCTGTCATCCCTCACCTTGCATCACTTCAATTCGAAAATGACTTCCTGTTCAGGCAACTGGCTTCTCGACTTGGATTGCACCAGAGTTTTGGCCCAAGTTCGTCGGTGGAAATGTTGATTCAGGAGTTGGCCCAGAAGGCTCATGAGATTCAAGTTGTGCTGCCTCTCAAATCTCCCGTGCCGGCCCATCTCTGGAATTTGGCACCCAATTCTTGGTTTGTGCCCAACAATTGGTTCTACAGAGTGGACAATCCTAGTTGGGGAAATAATGTTGAAGCCTGTAGTTCCTCTAACGGTCAGAGCGGCTCCGGCTCATCGGTGCCCACGACTGTCACGCCTCGTACCCCAATTGAGTTGACTCTTGCTGATTCACTGGCCTCAGACCGCTCTCAAATCAATACTACGGACGCTAGTTCGACCCCCCATGGGCACGAGATCATTGATGAGCCCGGTGAATCTGAGAAGCGCTGGTTGACAATGCTGTCCCGATCACTGGGCTTCCTGCTATGTCATCTCCCCCTCCTACAAACAAGAGAAAGGCCAGAGGAAAAATCCCAATTGTTGATGATGAGGTCAGGAGGAGTTCCAAGCTTCGACAGAACATTGAGGTTGAGCACATTCAGCTTGACAATGAGCCAAGAAAGAAAAAAGGAGCTTCTGTCAAAACTGTTTCTTTCTCAAAGGTTGAAGACCTCAAGACTGCTATTGTTACTAAGAGCCTAGAGCAAGATCTGGATGAAGACCTGGAAGTTGAAGCTATCCCTGCCCCTCTCTTGGTGGCTCTGGGAAATGATTTCTATGGAGTTCCTCCTGTAGAGCTGAACATGTCCACGATGTTACCCTCCTCTGATGAGTGATTTATGGCTTTTCTGTTTTTCTTTTGTATGATGGGGTGGAGTCCTTCTGCTTTTGTGGCTGATGTGGCCCTGCAGTGGCCAGCTTATTCATGCCTGTTTAAACTCTGGTGGGGGTTTTTGGCTGATCTTATTGATGCCTGCAGACTTGTTAATCTAAGCTGTTTTAAGTGGTTCTATGTTGGTATTTGTTGTCTATATCTGTTTGTTTGCCCCTGGATTGGTGTAGCTTTGGAGGTTGTGCCCCAATGCTTTCTCTTGCTTCCCTTTGTTTTCTTCCTCAATGGATAGTAGGTCTTGGAACATTTTGTGCTGGAATGTCAGAGGGCTGAATGATAAAGAGAAGTGGGAGCCAATTAGGAATAAAATTGAGGAAAGCAATGCCAATATATTCTGTCTTCAAGAGACTAAGAAAGAATCTTTTGATCTGTAGTTTATTAGGAACTTTGCCCCTAAGAAGTTTGATAAATTTGATTACTGTTCTTTGGTGGGTGCTTTTGGGGGCATTCTTGTGTGTTGGGCTTCAAACTTTTTCTCCATGATCACCCTTGAAAAGCATTCTTTGCTATTAGACCGGGTCACTTCGCACACAACCTTGATACTTGGATCCTTGTTGTGGTGTATGGCCGTTGCAGGCAGCCGGCCAGAGACAATTTTGTTAGCTGGTTATACCACCTAGACATTGATGATGATGACTTATGGCTCCTCATTAGGGATTTCAATTTTTATAGATCTGAGGATAATAGAAACTGACCGGGTGGAAATTTTAATGATACTCTTGTCTTTAATAGCATCATTAGCTACCTTGGCCTTATTGAGCTTCCTCTTATAGGGCGAAGTTTCACTTGGAGTAACATGCATGAGACTCCTCTTCTTGAGCAAGTTGACTGGTTTTTCACCTCTGTGGCTTAACCATCCAAACTGTTTAGAGCAGATAACAAACGCTTGGAAAATCCCAGTCAATTCCAACAATCCAGCTCAGACCATTAGTGCAAAGTTCAAGCTGCTCAGAAGAGTTCTTAAGCAATGGGCTAGGGGTCTCTCGAACCTTTCTAGATTGGTTACAAACTGCAACCTTACTATTGCTTTCCTTGATAAGCTCAAAGAAATTAGGATTCTAAATTCCCATGAAGCTGCCTTCAGAAAGATTGTTAAATCCCATATCCTGAATCTTCTTGACATGCAAAAAGCCTACTGGAGGCAGAATTTTTCCATGCCATGGCATCTAAAAGATATAGAAAGAATGTGATCTGCCAGATTGCTGATGATTCTGGTAGATTGGTTACTGACCATAGTGAGAAGAGTGCTCTCTTTTTCAATGAGTTTAAAAGAAGGCTGGGTACTTCCGTGGCTACCTCCATGCAGTTTGACTTACACGCCATTGTTTAGTCCTACCCAGATGCCCTAGCTCATCTGGATCTCCCTTTCAGTCAAGAGGAAATTGATGCTGTTGTTTTGGATCTTCTCAGTGACAAGGCTCCTGGGCCTGATGGTTTCAATAATTTATTTTTCAAAAAAGCCTGGCCCATCATTAGGTATGAGTTTTACAAGCTATGCATGGATTTCTATGATCATCCGGTGGACATCACTTGCATCAACTATTCCTACATCACTCTTGTCCCCAAAAAAGATAATCCAGAAACTGTTCACGATTTCAGGCCAATTTCCCTTATGAACTCCTCTCCCATGCTTATTGCAAAGCTTCTTGCAAATAGACTTCAATCTATGGCCCTGCAAATTATTCATAAAAATCAGTATGGCTTTATTAAGGGAAGGACCATTCAGGACTGTTTGGGCTGGGCTTTTGAATTTCTCCATGAATGCCACCAATCCAATAGAGAAATCATCATCCTAAAGCTTGACTTGGTAAAAGCTTTTGATCTGATTGAGCATGATGCCATCCTAAAAATGCTTGAAGCTAAAGGTTTTCCCCCAAGATGGATCAAATGGGTTCAGTCTCTTACATCATCCCTTTCGACATACATGTCTGCTGAATGGCACTGCTGGCAAGGAATTCAAATGTAAAAGGAGGGTTAGGCAAGGGGACCCTCTCGCCCCTCTTCTTTTTGGCATTGGTGCTGACATTCTTCAGATGGCTATTAATCAAGCTTTTGATCAGGGTGTTCTTCTCCCCCCTTCCCTCAGCACCCAGATACCCCTTTTCCAGTGATCAAGTATGCTGATGACACCATCCTTATTATGAAGGCTTGTGATTCTCAGCTAGTTGCTCTTAAAGAAATACTCTATAAGCTTGAACTCTCTTGTGGCCTTAAAGTGAATTTTCACAAATCTTGCTTGGTTCCAGTTAATACTGAACATGAAAGGGCCTGCTCCCTTGCTCCTGTGATTCGTTGTGTTGTTGGTTCTTTCCCTTTCACCTACCTTAGATTGCCTATGGGTCTGACTAAACCCATGATCAAGGACTATGCCCACTCATCTGTCGAATTGAAAGGAGAATGTCACATCCCAATATCTTTCCTATCTTTGGGAGGCTTCAGACTTGTTAAGTCTGTGTTTTCATCACTGCCTACCTACTTCTTGTGCTCTCTTAAGCTCCCCCTGGGTCATTGAGGTCATAGATAAATATAGAAAAAATTGCTTGTGGAGGGGAAGCGATTCACTACGTGAAAACCTCAAATAGGTCACGCAACATTGGTAACAGGCGTACAATGTCCGTTACAAGGCCCCAGATCAGTAATGGGCGTCAAACTACGTCCGTTACCAATAGTCTATGTCCGTTACATATAAGACCACCAAGGTGCAGCCCAAATTTATTGGTAACAGACGTTCGTTAACACCCGTTACCTTTAATATTTGTGGTGCACGCATACGATGTCGATTACATACATGAGTTCGGACCGAAGTTTCATTTGAATCCCGTTAATTTCAACTCGCATCCGCGTCGCGTCCGCCCCTATCCCCTGACCCCGGTCGCCCCTCCACTCGCGTCCGCCTCCATTCCCAGCCCTCCTCTCCTCCCTATCCCTTCATTCTTGAGCGAAACCCTAGCGGTTCTAACCGTCGTCGCCACCTCCGTCGATCTGGACTCGCGAGACGTTCACGCGTGCATGCCATGGAGGCCCCGGGCCGCAAGCAGGCCGCGCCAGAGGGTGCCAACGGCGCGGTCGGCCCCATGCGCCGCCACTCCCTATGCACCCGCGCGTCTTTGGCCGACCATGGTGCTCCCTCCCGACCGGATCTGCCCTCTCCGGCCCCGAAGCTCCTCCCTCCTCTGCTTCTCCGCCGCATCGTGGCCCGCCGCCGCACACCGCGAACCAAGGCCAATCCAACGGGGGTGCATCGCGGAAGGTACGTCGCCTCTTCCCCTCCCTTAATCTCCTCCTCAAGCGATTCCTTCCTCCTCATCCCCTTTTTCTTGCTAGGGTTTGGCGGATGGGTGCGGCAGGCATAGTGATGGCGGCGCGGCCTCGTTGGCAAGGGAAGGCACGACGGCAACCAGTGGCGCGGCTGGGCATGGAGGATGGCTGATGCGGACGAGGAAGCCCCCGCAGCTGAGGTCTCCGCCGCCACGAATCGGTAAAAACCCTCGCACTGGTTACCTAGGGTTTTTTGTTTTGCTGCTATAGGCATGAGTCGAGCTGTAATAGATACCAGTTGAAATTAGTATTTGCTATTCCCCATTAGGCAGCAGTAAGGCTTGGACCATATAGCACTGGATTAATTTGCTCCAGTGCATTCCACTTCTGAATTAGCTTTTTGGCATACTGTTTTGTGTGGCAAACAACATGTGGTTATTTGACTCATGATTTGCTTATCATCTCATATTATTCGTCATTTGAACAATTTGATGTTATGTGACTCATGATTTGCTTGTTCATGTTGTTATTCGTCATTTGGCTTCCGTTATCTACAAGCGCTTGAAGGAGAAGAAGTCGTACCTTGTCCGGAATGCTGTTGGCTGCATTGGTGTCACTGCTGTTAATGATCTTCTCAGAGAGGTATGCAAATATGCAATGCTTATGTGGAAAAATACTACTTAAGTTTATCTGATCAGTGAGGTATAGTAAGTAATCTTACCCTTCATTGAGATCTTTTGCCCACTGCTCTTACAAGCATCACTGCCTCGATTCTTTTTGCAGTTCCTGGATTTGTTTGTTTTGTGTACTTGAGAGGTTTGGAGTTGTTTCAGAAGAATCTCTGAAAAATATTTCCATCTACATACTTGATTTGGTGACAAATCAATTGCAGTTAAGTTTATATTTCATAACTAGCATTAGCATATACAGATATATCATAACTAGCATATACAAATCATTTGCATTAGCATTAGCACAATTGAGAGTTAGTATCTATTGTCGTGTTAAAACTGGTGTTTGGTTTATAGATGACAAATTGTGATACTCAGATATTTATTGATCCATGTTATACTGAGTCGGATATCATGATAGACATCAAAACTTGCATATGTTTAATTATCTGTCCGTGTGCTACTGCCTGTGGGCCTGTTTGCCTTACTACCCATCTGCTACTGCTTGTGTGCATGTTTGTATCTTAGTTTTTCTACTTAGTATTGCCTTATTCTGTTCTTGTTCCCAAATAATAAGTAATCACCTCACCACAAAGCCTTGTTCTTGTTCTTGTAGCTTGCACTTAACTGAATTGTTCAGTCTTGTGATTGCAAGTCCCATTTTATTATTGGCTGATCACAAATTAAAGTAAGAATTATACCTTTAATTTGAGGAAATAAGTTTGCAAACAAAAATGGCTCTTTGATTATAATTGTTTCAGCCTGTGTTCTCCATATAACTTCTGTGCTTCAAGTATCAGAAAATTTAGTTATAACATTCCTAACACAATTATTAATTGTTCCTTTGGCTGATGATAGATACACCATTGTTCGTACTATTGGATACACAAATGAATAGTATATAGATTGAGAACTCACATCATTGTACATTCATTTTTGTAGTGGCAATGGCTCAGCACGGTCGTTGGTGGTCTCTCTTGGTCTGAAAGATCATTCTCAGGTAACATAGGGAAATTCACTTTGTGCGACTGTTTTCACTGATTTGATGGTCTCCAAATAAGAAAGTGCTAATGTGGATTACAGTTGATTTTAGATGAAATTTTAACATTTGATATTTTGGTGAAACAAGTGCTATACATGTCACTCTGGATAGTTTTCAGGTGAAATGATGAATGTTGAGCCTGCTGGCAACAAATGCCTGATGCGATAACAATTTTGTACTTTGCAGGGAACACTGAAGGATATAATTGCAGCTGTGATTGAGAATCGTCTTTGGTGATAGTTTGTATTAATTGAGCTGGAGTTGGGATGGGCTGAAGATGCTGACAAGTATGTGCCTTGAACTGTTTATCTGGATTAGTACTTCCACTTGCTTAAATCAGTTAAGTTTACTTTAACTGAACAATGTATTGTTAAAAACTTTTTTTGCAATCCATTAAAGAGTTGTTGAAGTTGCTTGTTATTATGCCACACTCCAGATTTTGAAGTGCCAGTAGCTTTGTCAGTCCTGGGTAACTGATTATATGTATATATCTGATGTATGCACACTTCTACACAAAAAAACTATAATATAAATGCATGCTATATGTTTTTTTAATTAATTAAGCTCACATCTGAGTTTTCAGACTTGCAAACTTATTTTCTCTCATGCTGCTTCAGGCCTACAAGAACATATATAATTGGGATGCCATTTGCAGCTTGTGCTCCTCAAGCTCATGAAGGTAATTCGTCCTGCCTTTGCAGCTGAAATGGTTGCTGACACCTGGCTACTCAGAGTTTCCACTCTGCTGATGCTGCTGGACACATATGCTTTAGAATTAGTGGACTAAGATTGGATTTGTGTGGTTATTAGGCTCTGTTACATGGCTATTTAGTTTGCAAGGGCATGTGTATGTGTGGATGTAACTGAGCATGTGATGTAACTGAGCATGTGTATGTATAGATGTAGAGTAACTGAGCATGTGTATGTATAGATGTAACTCTAAAAGAAAAGGTATTTTAATTTTTTTTTATTTTTTAGTTCCATATTGGTAACGGGCATTACCATAACGCCCGTTACCAAAGACTGACATTGGTAACGGGTGTTGTTGACGCTTACCTATCTTATTATTAACGGGCCTTATGGTAATGCCCGTTACATGTGATAGTTATTGGTAGCAAATTGCCTGTACCGATGATGGACTATTTGTAACGATCGGTGCAGGCGCGATGCCCGTTACCAATGACCATCCGCGCCGTTACCAATAACAGTTTTTCACGTAGTGATTTTAAGATTAAAGGTTATAACCTTGCTGTTTGGGATCTGGTTAGAAGGCCTAAAGACAAAGGAGGGCTGGGAGTCACTAACCTCGGTGTTCATAATGATGCCCTCTTGCTCAAACAGCTTGATAAGTTTCTGAAGGCTGATGTTCTGGGTTCAGCTTATTTGGAGAAAATATTATGTGAACTCTGTCCCCCACCCGGCTAGAGAAAAAGGATCCTTTTGGTGGAAAGATATTCTTCGGTTAAACACCCAGGTTCAGAGGTGTGGCTCTGCATCCACAGTAAAGGGACACTATTGGTTTTGGGATGATCTAATTAATGGAAAATCTATAGTGAATGCTATCCCAACCTTTTCCAGTTTGCTATTAATCCCAAAGCCTCTCTCTGGAACCTGAAGTATTCCTCAAACCTCCTTGATTGTTTCAAGATCCCAATGACCAAGCCAGCCTACAATGAGTTTTTGGATCTTCAGATTGAATTGCCCTCTCTTTCTAGTAGTGAGGATGATGCTAATGATGTTTGGACCTTTATTTGGGGGCAGCATAAGTACTCTCCACACAAGTATTATTTGTTCCAATTCCAGAATGTCTTTCCAGAAAGATCAGTTGTGTGGATCTGGAAGACAAAGTGTGTTCCTAAGATCAAATTTTTTGGCTGGCTGCTGCTAGTTGACAGAATTAACACAAGAAATATGTTGAGAAGGAGAAAGAAGGTCCTGCAAGAAGGATACCATTGTTTCGTGTCATGATGGCATTGAGGAGACTGCTGAGCACCTTTTCTTGCATTGCACATCTGCTGCCTGTCGATGGTTTAGCATTGGTATTGTCTGGGATGGTCATTCCAACATTCATCAAAACCTCTATATGGCTAAGGAGAATTTTCGTAAACCTTTCTTCATGGAGATCTTCATGATTTTAATAATAAGCCGCCGTGCGTCTCCAATTAGAAGGCATTGTTCAAGAGTACTGTTGCTGATCATCTTGTCAGAATTAAGAGTTGCTATCATAGTTCGATCTTGAGATGGCTGAATACCATGTAATCCAGTCTCCCCTCCTCCCTTTCCTTCCTTACTTGTCTAGGTTCTGCTCTCCTGTCTCTCTGCCTTTTAGCTTCCCAACTGCTGGTTGGGTTCGCTTTGTGTAAGCTTGTAAATCCTGTACTCTTGCTTTTGTTTTAATCAAAGTTGCTAGGGGGCTTTGCCCCACAGTTTTTGCTCAAAAAAAATATATTGTATTTGATTGCAGAAATTGTGTATGAAGGTCTAGGGTTGGGAGGCACCAGGAGAAAATCATCAAGAAAATCTTGTCATGAAAGGTCTGTATATAGGCCTTTGGCGTTGTTGCCATCATCTTGTCAATCAAATTACCAGGAGAAATAAAATCAGATCCCTTGTGGTGTCCTAGAGAAGTAGGTTTGTATCCGAGGGTGTGAAACCTTTGACAAGACGATGCAGTATCTTGCTTACAAAAATTAGTAGGTACATCAGTATTACACCCGCCATCACAGTGGTGCGCAGGGGCGCCGGGCCGGCAACCGCCAGCATTGAAGGATTAGTGCTGGCGGGCGACATAAGCCACCCGCCAACACAAATGGTCCCATTTATGCTGGCGGGCGGCTTATGTCGACCACCAGCATGGATCTTTACTACTGGCGGCTGGCATAAGCACCCGCCAGCACAGTGAAGCTGCAAATAGAACTTAGAAAGGTTTATTTCACACAAACAACATGATCATAAATGTTTCAAAGCACACCAACACAAATTAAAGTACACTACAATAGGGGCCTCACTCACAAGTCAACTACAACTCACTCAGTTCTTAGACAGTCCGCCAAAGGAGAGATAACTACCAAGCACTACACCTATTATCAAGATCACAAAAGCGAGGATGGTGCCCTGCATGCATAATCCTTGATTTTTCTTGGGCTTCTTCTTCCCACAGCCATTCTTCGCCAAATGTTCAGTAAATTGCCCTCGTTGTTCTGCAAGTTCCAGCCTCATTTCATTATGCGACATCTTTAAATCACTAAACCCCAACTTCAAATCAGAAACGACACACTTTAGCTGATTCAATTGATCCATAATTTCAGGTACGGGTTGCACCTGCCCCGGCGGATACACTACACTAGACGGTTGTGGTGCCACTCGTGGTGCCGCTTGTGGCGGTGCAGCAACACTGGTGAACATCTGATAGTTTGCCGGAACCAAATGTGGGTAATTTCTTCTCAATTGCTGGAGGTATTGACCTTCCCACCAAACTTCTGGACATGAATTAGGGTCGTCCTACAAGAAAAATCAACAAATGCAACTATGTTATTAGGGCAGTAACAAATGCAACATAGTTGATAATTATCCATATATGGCAAGATTGATTTCAGATTACCATCATCTACAAGAACAATCAACAAATCCTAAGGTGGCTGCCATCAATAAATTGGATAATTATCTAGACATAAACCGAATCAACAGAATCACTAAAATTATATCAACCGAATCACTAATATTATATCAACTGAATCACTAATAATCAACAAATCCTAAGGTGACTACTAATCAACTGAATTAGGGCAGGAGATGAAAATCAAACCAGGTGGTTGTTCGAGCACTTGTAGATGATGTTATTTGCCTTGCTCTTGAACCAAACCACCCGGATCCGGCAGTACTTGCATTTCACGGGGAGAGGCACGCAGGCGGCTAAGGTTCTGTGAGCTGCTCGCCATGCAGCTGATGGTCTCGGCGTGTCGAGGCGGAGGTAGAAGATTGGGTCGACACTTGCCTCAAGCCCCTCCTCCACCGCAGCTGTGGCGGCGGCCTGAAGTCTTGGCCGCGTGTGGCGGGGCTCAGCAGCGGCGGCGGCGCTCACGGCGGCGGTGGCGAGGCACTGGCGATTCCGGCGGCGGGGCTGGGCGGCGGCTAGGGTTGGGAGCAAAGCAGCGAGTGTGTGAGTGAGTGTTGACCGTTCCGACCGGACTTATTCTGATCAGTGTGCTGGCGGGTGGCTTAAGTGCCCGCTAGGAGAGATATTAGTGCTGGCGGGTGGCTTAAGTCGCCCACCAGCATAAATGTACACAGTGCTGGCGGTCAACATAAGGAACCGCCAGCACAGAGATTACTGCTGGCGGTTTGCTTATGCCACCCTCCAGCACTGTGCCTTCTATAAATATAGAACAGCCCCTTCTTCCCAGCAACCTTCCAATGGCGCTTTGCCCGAGAGGAGCTCGGGAAAAGCTCCAAAAACACCAAATCTAGGGGGGAAGGTTTTGCTCTTGATTTTCTTGGAGGAGGTGGCTATATAAGGTGAGTTTGTGCTATTTTAACCTTAGTTTTCTCCTTTTATTCATGATTTGTATGTAGATAGAGATCTAGATCTAGACCTAGGGTTAGCTAGGAGAGAGAGGGGAGTGAAGAGAGATATTGAATTATAGATTTATTTTTTAAATAGCTTTAGATTTTCATAATATAATAATTGCAATTATAGAAGCAAGTTTACATATTAAATTATTTAAATTATTAGTTTGTCAATGCAAATTATTTAAATGTTCATAATATAATTATTGCAATTATAGAAGCAAGTTTACATATTAAATTATTTAAATTATTAGTTTGTCATTGAAATTATTAGCTTCATAAATTAAAATTATAGAATTTAGTTTTGTTTCCGTTTTTTACATATTAATTGAAGTAAGTTACACAATTGAGTTTGAAATTGTAGAATTCAGTTTTGATTATACGTGAGTTTATAATAGAATTATCTTTTATAGGTTGTTTAAGATGGAACATAGAGCATGGATGTATGGCATACGGAGACATTCGTCTACATTCTTGTGAGTTAACAAACTTTCTCGAGGTTGCGAAGCATGCCCAAATTTCTAGGACAAAGCAAATACGTTGTCCATGTCGTGATTGTTGCAACAAACTTGTGTGGGAAGATATTAATACCATCAAGATGCATTTGATAAAGCGCGGTTTTGTGAAAGGATACAAAACTTGGTCCCACCATGGTGAAGCAGAAAGTACTTTCAACAATGCAGACATCGGCACCAGGTATGATGAAGTGGGTGATGAAGATGCAGATGAAAATGATCATGTCATGATGGATGATGCTTTTGGTGTGAAGATCAAAATGATGATCAAGATGCACCACGGTGGACGAGGAATGTGATGTTGATATGGAAGAAATGTTGCGCCACATTGAACCGGAGGTGTTGCTAGGGAGTGCTAAAGGGTTAGAAAATTTTGAGACACTAAAGAAGGCAGCAAAGGACCGTATGTATGAGGGTTGTGGGAAGGTGGACCGTGTTGCATTTTCTCCTTCATCTTCTGATTGTGAAGGCAAAATTCGGATGGTCGGACAATAGTTTTAACGAACTCCTTACTCTGTTGGCCAATCTACTCCCGAAGCCTAACTTAGTCCCAACAAACACATATGAAGCAAAGAAGATTATCAACCCATTGAAGATGCGAGTGCAAAGAATACACGCTGTAGGAACCATTGCATATTGTACCGCGGTGACTATGCGTAATCGGAGAAGTGTCCAAATTGCGATGCTAGTCGTTACAAAAGTAATGCCGATTTTGCTGTGGAACAGGTCATTGCATCTAAAGGCACAAAGAGGATGGTGGGTGGAAAGAAAAGTGCAATTTCTCAAGTTGAGGAGGAGTATAGTATTGGTACTGACACTACTAGTCAACGTAAAGTCCCTGCCTTGGTGATGTGGTACTTGCCGGTGGAGGACCGTTTGAAGCGATTGTTCTCGAACCCAATGACCGAACTAATGACTTGGCACGCAGACGCCCAGAGAAGTCTGATGGGAAGCTTCGACATCCTTCTGATGCTCGGCAGTGGAGGACTTTTGATTCCAACCACAAAGAGTTTAGAGATGAAAAAAGAAATATACGGTTCGCATTAAGTACAGATGGCATGAATCCATTTGGTGAAACGCACTGACACATGGCGGTGTTGATGACCATATACAACCTTCCCCCTGGCTATGTCACAAGAGAAAGTTCCTTTTGCTTACCATTCTAATCCAAGATCCGAAGCAACCTGGTATCGACATAGATGTCTTCCGGAGCCATTGATGGAAGAAATGGAGAAGTTTTGGAAACATGGGGTTGAGATGTGGGATGAGTACAGGAGGGAGACATTCACACTTAAGGCAATTATCTTTGTTACCATTAATGATTACCCTGCCCTATTTTCTTTGTCCGTCGAGAAAAAAGGAAAACAGTTGTGTAGTTTGTTTGAATGGTACAATATTTGTGTACCTGAAAGGATCTAAGAAGTGTGTATATGGGCATGACCGGCTAATAAGGACTCACAAGTATCGCAAGATGGCGAGACTCTTTTGATGGAAAGATTGAGAAAGACTCTTTTACCCACAACCGCCACCACGGTAGAACCGTATTTGAAATGTGTCAAGGTCAAGTTCAAACTTGGTAAGAAGTCAAAAGGTGATGTTGATGATAATTCAAAAAGGGAAAGGAAGGAGGCTGAAACTACAGAAAACATTGACGTGCCTTTCAAGAAGATGTCTATATTTTTCAAGTACTTGCCATACTGGGAAGAATTGGCAGTGCGGCATGCCATCGATGGGATGCATCTTCAGAAGCATGTGTTTGAAAGCAAAATGGGATTCTTAGGCTTAACAGGAAAGGTAAAGGACGGATGAAGTCGTGTAAGGATCTTGTTGACCTAAAATTAGGGCGAACTCCACCCACAACCACGTCCTAATGGTAAGACTTCCACCGCTAGCTACAACTTAACACAACATGAGAGGTTGGCTATCTGCAAATGCTTGCATGGGCTGAAAGTGCCTACCAGATTCTCATCCAACATCCGATCATTGGTCTCGTTGAAGGACATGACGCTTACTGGTTGTAACTCTCATGATTGTCATGTGATGGTCATCGCTTTTTCTTGCGATTGCGATCCGAGTCAAAACCAAGATTCCTTAAGATGGTTATCACAAGGATGTGCTACTTTTTCAACGTCATTTCGCAAAAGTGGTAGATTGTGTAGAGTTGGCAAGGCTTCAAATTTGTTTATGTCGAAACTCAAGACCAGCTCGAGATGTGCTTCCCTCCGTCATTTTTTGATATCATGGAACATCTAATGATCCACATGGTCGAGCAAATTACTGAACTAGGACCTATGTACTTTCATCGATGTGGACGTATTTAATGGTTCATGTCGATTCTCAATGGATACATGAGAAACAAGGCATTTCCAGAGGGAAGCATGATCGAGAGCTACCATACACAAGAGAGTGTTGATTGTTGCATAGACTACATAAAAGATAAGAGAGAATCTCGACACGGCGCATATTGTCGGAAAGGGACCATTGGAAGGAAAAGATTCATTGACGAGGACAACCAACAACTGGAGAAAGCACATGCTAGTGTTCTACAACAACTTGCAATAGTGGAGCCATTTATCGTGCAACACAAAAATGAGATTCGTGAAGAAAATGATAGTCGGTCTGAGGATTGGGTCATCAAAGAGCAAAAGCGCTGCTTTCCCATCATGGTTAAAGGAACATGGGCATCTATTTCAAGGAAATTCCATAGACGACACAACATTGACCAGGTTGGCGGCTGGTCCATCAAGCAATGTGACCTCATGGCAAGCATACGAAATTAATGGGTACACCTACTATACGAAGACGAAAGACAACAAGAGTGTCGCGTATCAAAACAGTGGTGTTCGCATAGATGCGATTGATAAATCCGGAAACAACATCACTTACTACGGGTTCATAGAGGAAATATGGGAACTTGGCTATGGAGAGAATATCAGGTTCCCCGTGTTTTGGTGCCAATGGGTCAAACACCCGAATGGCGTCACAGATGACAATTATGGATTGACACTTGTAGACCCTGCCAATGTAGGTTACAAAGATGATCCATGGGCTCCTCCGCCCCCGTTCGCCGCCGACGGCTCCTCTTCTCGGCGAGTGTCGTCTCCTCCGCTCGTCTCCTCGGGACGCATCGAGGCCGGGGATGGGGCCGGCGGCGCCGCGACGACCGCCCCCTACGAGGAAGCTCTGTTTGTTTTTTTTTCTTTTTTTCTTTTTCAAAATGCAATTACATATAATTTAGAAAATATGGACTATGGTGGATTGTGTATAAAATTGTATAAATATGGACTATGGACTGTGGATGAAATTGTATAAATATGGACTATGAATTGTGTACTATAGCTATTCAAATATGGACTATGGATGAATTGTAGATTATATCATAGGACTATGGATTTAATTTAAATAGATTTATTATATAAAAATGGACTATGGATTTAATTTAAATAGTTTTATTGTATAAATATGGACTATGGATTGTGTACTATAGCTATTCAAATATGGACTATGGATGAATTGTAAATTATATCATAGGACTATGGATTTAGTTTAAATAGATTTATTATATAAAATGGACTATGGATTTAATTTAATTAGTTTTATTGTATAAATATGGACTATGGATTGTGTACTATAGCTATTCAAATATGGACTATGGATGAATTGTAAATTATATCATAGGACTATGGATTTAGTTAAAATAGATTTATTATATAAAAATGGACTATGGATTTAATTTAATTAGTTTTATTGTAAACAACAATTACCTATGATCAATTGTAAAAAATGTATGGAGGAATTGTAAATTATCTATGATCAATTGTTAGTGAAGAATCCGGTGAGGAGGATTCGGTGATAGTGCTATAATTGGAGACTATGAAACTCCATCTGAGTACGAACCAAGCGAATCACGACCTCGTAGGCGTCCCGAAGACGATGATGTTGATTACGAACCTAGCGGCAATGAGGTCTGCATGCACATTCACTCAAATTAATGTTTGTTTTTCAAATTAAGATATACTTTAAATAATGTTTTATGTGTAGAACGATGAGTGATCCCGCCACGACGTCAGAGAGCATCTAACATTTTGCCCAAGAGGCGAAGTTATTTCAGCACCACAACCTTGTACTACTACTTCTAGTAACACGAAAAGGAAACGTGGTCATAGAAGAAGAAACGGATCCACGAAGAGGACAACTTGTGATAGAGCAGTTGGGTGACAAAGGTGAGCCCGTCGAACCTAAGGGGATAGCTGCTAGGTTTCAGAACATTGTTGGTGCAATTGTCAGAGACCAATTGGGGTCTTGGATCACAACTAGTAATTGGAAGACTGTGCCTAAGGCTACGAAGGATGTATTATGGGCCAAAGTGAAAGAAAAGTTTGCTTATCCGTAAGGAAGAGAAAATGCAGGTAGAACTTTTGCTGAGGGCCTCTGTGGAAGAGCTCTTAGGAATTGGAGGTCTACACTTAATACTGAATTTGTCCAGAAAGGCAAGGATGCTAGGGATGTGTATGGTAACATTCCGCTAGCAAAGGTGGGAAGAATTAGAACAGAAGAAGACGGCAAGCGGTGAGCTCGAGTGTCCAACAAAAGGAGAAGGCTATGAAAGTCGAGAACCCCATCACTTGGGTTGGGGAGGATATGCCGCCAAAATGGCAAAATGGAGGAAGGAGGAAGAAGAAAGGAGGGTAGCTGGTTTACGCTTTGTTTGAAGGCATGGATGAGCGTGGCAGAATTGGTGCCTTGCTCGAGTTCCGGCTATAGCACCTGACGGCAAGGTTTCATTCCATAAGCCCACAACAGAACAAATTTATGAGAAGCTGGAAGGACTTGCGGAAATGCAAAAGAATGGTCTTTTCATGCCCGACAGGGAGAAAGATATGCTAACCGCCGCGATCGAGCGCTGAGCACTACGGCCGTGTTCGAGGATTTCATCTACCTTGCCCTGGGGTAAAGCATTTCGTGAACACCGAGCAAGTTATAAGAAGCGGGACCGTTATAAGAAGCACCTTGAAGACAAGATGGGAGAAATCGCCAAGCAAGAGTTGATAGGCTTCTTCATACAACAACAACAAGTTTCTGTTGGGCCTAGTGCAGAGAATGCAATATCTAGTGGTTCTGGACATGTCCCTCCAAACTTGCTGCTTGCCCAGATCGGAACCATCCTGACTCCAAGTAGTGTTGGTTCTATTGCTAACGCCAAGCATCCTGTAGATGACATTGTAGAGGATACACCATGCAAGTAGGTTATTCCATATGGAAGAAAACTAGATAAGTTTCGAGAAGTTGGGACAGCCATGGCACTAACGGGTCATGTGTTTCCGAATCCACCACTGCCAGAGTACGCATGGGTTCAAGTTGTTTCGATTTCTGATGAGTCGTGCGAGATTGATATCCCTACTGAGGATGGGATCGGGCTTCTCGGTGATGCGAGGAACCAATACATACTGTGGCATCGTCGAGATATCATTCTTAATGCATCACTAAGTCCCTTACAACCTAGCCAAGAACGAGTACCCCCCAAGATTCAAATGCTGCAATGGTCGAGTACACGATGGGTGAGGAGCATGGAGGTAACAATGACAACAACATGACCCTCCAAGATGTTGCAGACGTCGGGAACACGGAACAACCTACGATGGGTGGGGAGCAGGGAGTTAACAATAATGACAACAACATGCCACAAGCACCCCTCCAAGCAGACGTCGGGAACACGGAACAACCTACGATGGGTGGGGAGCAGGGAGGTAACAATGAGAACAAGTCACCCGTCCAACAAACTCTCGATGAAGGGCATCATCACGAAATCTGTTCCAAGACCACCATCTCCTCCGCCATGTCCAAAGAACCAAGACACGCAATACACCAGATGATAAACTCATATGAACCAAAGACGAAATCATCTGATGTTGACTTGTTCTTGAAAGTACTGAAGAATAAACCTAAACGGGCTCCAGCATCCGGTAAAGAATCATCTGATGTTCAAGTACTCAAGAAGGTACCAGATGAAAAATCTTTAACCCGCACCTCTTTTCAAAAACAAAAGGAGGAGCAAATAAATATGTTTTCGTCGGATGAGGTGCCCCACAAGTATGAGCATGGCAAACCATTCTGTTTTTGGTGGCAACTGAACAAAGGGCCGCCAGAATTGATGAGGCTGCATGGATGGATCATGCACGCCATGAAGCAAGGCATTCACACTATCACCGCCAATGTCCCGAAATGGGTGTTCAGTAGCTCTTTAGAACGGAAGGTTGCAATCGATTTCCCCGATTTGCTTGTGATGTTCCGTCGTGACAAACTCGACGTCAATCTTGTCACCATTTGGTCCATGTAAGTCAACATCCCTATACCACATACAAATCTATTCAAATCCATATGTATTGCAGGATGCAAACGTTGGATGAAAGGAAGACAAATGGGAGGTGGAAGGTAGCATATCTGGACCCGCAACAAGTAAGCAAGCCGCAACACACGTTCATAATGTCGGATCATCTAAGAAAGCAAATAGAGGAACAAGCAAAGACACCATATGAGAAAGAAGAATTAACAAAGGGTTACGAGAAAGCTAAACTTCATGAGGTGGCTGTATACATTGCAAGGGTAATGAGGAAAAACCAACATAAGGATTCTATCAAGTGTGCTTACAATTTTGAGTAAGATACTTTAAATAACTATTTCATCATTTGCTTTCATTTTTGAGTCTATTTATATTAATTATTTTAATTTTATGCAACGATCATTTCATTTGCTTTCACATGTGTCCGAAGTTCGGAACTATGGGGGTCTACGACTCATTACACTATACAGAGGCTTCTTACCGGAAAATCATTGAGATTATAAGAAAGTAAGACAACTCAGTGCAATATATAATCACTATTGCGTGTATCGGCTATAGTTCAAATTGTATTACTAACTTATGTTTTTGTATCCTTAAAGTGCGTATAGGCTATACATAGTCAATGGTGGGCAGCACCCTCCAAAGAAGAAAAAATTGGTGGTACGACATGTCAAATGGGTAAGAACACTTCTGTTAATAAGTACCAATCATTTTATCGAGTTGTACATACATTAATAAGTCGATCATTTTTATTTGTTTGCAGTGCTACAAACAACCTCCTGGCAGTGTGCTATGTGGATATTATGTGTGCGAGGTTTTGAGAAATAATGGGAGGTACCGGACAAATCCTGAAGACGTAAGCCTCTTGTTTGTACACAACCATGTATGTGCTAATTATGGTCCTGATGGTAATGCATAACAATCTTCATTTATTGTGTTTACGTGCAGATGCCTACCATTGAGGGATCGTGAGGGCAACTTGGTGACAAGGAAATCACCAACATTTGTGCGGACATGGCGAGATTCATCCTACGTGAGATTTGCCACGAGGATGGAGAATTCTTCGATAAAGAAGGAGTCTTGACATTAGACGATGCGGAAAGGTTACGTAGATGGGTGTCTTAGGGTTATCTATTATGTACGATGTTTTTTTTAATGTGACTTATGTATACATTTTTCTATTTTAGTTTGGATTAATGAACCGCCAGCACTGATGGCCTTTGTGCTGGCGGGCTGCTTAACGAACCGCCAGCACTGATGGCCTTTGTGCTGGCGGGCGTTTAAGCCACCCGCCAGCACAAATGGCTCTGTGCTGGCGGGCGGGGCACCCGCCAGCACAAAGGGCTATTTCTACTGGCTCAAAGTTGCTGGCGGGTGCTACGCCCGCCAGCAAAGACCGGTTTTAGCCGTCAGGACAAATCGTTTCTGAGCTAGTGTTGGACCCCGTCTTCATTGTAAACATTTACAGCTTCATGTATTGTGCCACGCATGCAGTGTACCTGGCTCCATGGCTCCGGTTTTACTGAACACATCAAATAGCTAGGGGCAGTCATTCAACTGAACTAGATACGACAGAAGGCCATCTCATGCCTAACCACTGTGACTTGGATCAGATGTCATGCTTTTGCTAGCTGTTTTCCTTTTTATCATTCATGATGAAATGATGAGCTGTAACTTGTGAGGCTGTACGTATCCTAACATTTAAAAAAAACAATGATACACTAAACCAGATCAGGGTTCCCACGTATGCAAACTTCTTCTTTCAAAAACGTAACTCACCGGTTTCTCTCCTTCTTACACTACACCAAACTCGAATTGCCTTGGCGGCTAGCAATTTTCTTGGCGGCTAAATTGAAGCCACCAAGGTATATAGCAATTCCTTGGCAGACCACATTAACAGCCAAGAAACTATAATTTCGTGACGGTTTTTTAAAACAGCCAAAAAATACACAATTTCCTTGGCAGCTCATCACGGAGTCAAGGAAATGCACATTTTTCTTGGCTTTTTTTGTTGGACCGCGAAGGAAAGTGTGCATTTTCTTGGCTGTTTTGTTTAGCTGCGGCTGTTTTGTTTAGCTGCCAAGAAAAGTGTGCATTTCCTGCTGGTTTGTGTTAGCCGCCAAGAAAAGTGTTCATTGTCTTGGGGGGTTTTCTTAGCCGCCAGGTAAATGTCAGAATTCTTTATGTATAAATCCAATTTCATAACAAATACTAATATAAATTCATATTTGCTAATGTTATCTTCAGTATAAGGTTATGTTCAAAATTGAGGTACATACAAGTTCAAAAATGTTATGATGTATTCAAATCTTAAAATTTGACTTGAGTTATAGGAAACTAGTTGAGAGGTGTATACATTTCTAAACAATATACAATCACACCATGTTAAAATCATTAGACACTATGTGAAAATCTCAAATAGGTCACACAGCATTTGTAACGAGTCCTTAATACCCGTTACATGCACCCACATTTGTAACAGTTATTGTTTGGCGCCTGTTACCCATAAGCGCGGCAGACCGACCCCGGGGTTCGCCACCACAACGCCCGTTACCAATGAAGAATTCTGGTAATGTGCTTCTTGAACGCCCCATACATGAATTCTTTGTAACGGACGTTAAAGCGAGTCTGTTACAAAAGTTAAACCTATCGGTAACGGGCTAGTAAAATACATTACCGATCATTGCCCTACCGGTAACGGGCTCTTTAAGTCTGTTACTGATCACTATCGTATCGGTAACCGACTTTAGTGTCCGTTACCGATGACCATTTGACGCCCGTTACTAGACTGAGAGCTCAATAATTGAAGTCTAATAGCACTCTTCACTGCCGCGAAGAAGGAGCGCAGCGACAGGGTATTATTAGCCAAACCGCGTCTCCAATGCACGGGGGCAGCGATCTTGCATATATAGAATCTGTGCTATTATAAATTTTGTCTCCTTTGTGCACAAAGGAGACGCGAGTTTATGAATCCGCATCTCCTTTGTATGCATCTTCATTGATGGTCAGCTCGATCTCTCATTGCTTCCATTTCGACATACAGGCACAATCAACACATATATCTTTTGAGACAAAATAGACATCATTATAGAGATAACTTGTCCACATAAAAAAAACATGTCCATAGGAAAGATAATTATTACAAACAGTTAACTTGTCCATCTGGCTAGGGACTTAATTTGTCCATCATATTTTTTACTATGGTCATGTTATCTGACCATACACATCAACAAAAGTATGCCTCTTGAACATTCACAAAGCATGGCCATCTGACCTTGCACATCAACAAGCTTGAACTTGCTCATGCGAGGCGAGCCTTTGTAGCTAGTCAAGTGGTGCTTTTGGGAGAGACATGGTGACTGGGAAGCAATACTCGTGTGTGGAGTGCTTCAACAACGTGGACTAGGGGTGGCTTAGTGGCTACCGATACCACAGGATAAATCGCATGTCAAGAGTTTGCTTCCTCACATCCCTTTTTATATTTCCGCATTACTCTATTGCAATCCTTGCTTGCCTTTACTTTCATAGAGTAGTATCATGCTAGCTAGGATTGGCTATAGGTTGCAAAATTTGTTTTGGGGTGAGGGTTTCACACTAGATCAAACTTAGATTGCACATCTAGATAGAATAGATCTAGTTTATTTCATGCAAAGTAGTGGAAGCCATAGGTTAAGTTTTTAAGTTGTCTAATTCACCCCCTCCCCCTCTTAGGCTACGAGCTCCGATTCCTTACATAATTATTTTAATTAACGCGCCCGCTAGGACTCGAACTTGAGACCTCTGGCCCTGATACCATATTGAGTTACATGCACCACTCAGTTCAACCCAAAAGCTTAAACTAATGAGAAAAGGTACACAATTCTATACTCCAACACAGTCCATCTTTCCCCATGGAACTATCAGGATCACCACTGCCTGCGCCGGGACAAATACCTGGTTGGTGAGGCCGGCGCCGGGAGCATGTCGTCGCACGAGTTCACCATTGTTGCAAACCTCTTCAAGTTTCCCCTGGACTCGGAGACGATCACGTCAAATCCTAGTGTCCTTGATGTGGCTGCCAGTTGACGAAGGTTCAAGAGCTTCCGTGTGCCTCGCCGTGATATGATCAGCATTCTTTGTTTCTTGCCAGTCTGCTCACCGAGGATCAGTGGCCTGTCCCTTTTGAGGCCATATGCGTGGCGCAAGAACCTTGTGAAGTCAAGCATCGAGTAACCCTTTGGGTTTCTCGTGGGATGTGGGCGAAGGATGAGATCCCTATCCCTTATCAGGCCAAGGGTCACATTCGGAAAATAGTGGACATCCTTGTTAGAATCAAAATCGATTCTGTCATGAGAGCAACTCGAGCAATATCCCCTATTCAAGGCCCCTACTTTTTCGGGTAGTGGCTCTTCTAACATTTTAGGGCTGTAGATTTAAGCTCCAACTCCAACGATGACCCCTCCTTCAAAGCCTTTATTCTCATATGACATGTGGGGAGGATCTGTTAGTGGATCAGATATTTTCCCATCCCACTTCTTCCTCCCAACGCCCCCCTATCCTCCTGTGGTCAACGACACCTGAAAGATCCACATGACAGCGAGGGAGGGTCAGAGCTCCGGGCGGTCGACGATGGCGCAAGAGGGCCACTCCCGACCGCTGACGGCAGTGGGAATCTCGAGCTCCGCTGCGCCTCTTCCTCCCATTCCAGCAGCAGCAGCGTAGGGAAGGGCACCGCACTGCGCGGCGGAGCAGCCCTCACGCCGGCCTGCGCGCGCGGAGCGGCCTGCGCGGTGGCTGGAGGCCGACGGAGGGCGGTGCCGCGGCCCTCATCCTGCACGGATCCGAGGGATCGAGCGGCCCTCCTCCCACGCTGGATCCGTCGGCCCTCCGGCGGGTCGAAGGCAACGGCGCGGGGGATCTCCACCTCCGGCCAGGCGCATCGTGGGAGAGCTCGAGCTCAGCAGATGCAGAGGCGACGACGCGGGGGAGCTCCATCTCGGAACGTGCGCGTCATCGGCGAGCTCGAGTTCGGCAGGTGCGGAGGCGACGACGCGAGGGAGCTCCACCTCCGACCGGGCACGGGCGAGTCCGAGCTCTGTCCGAGCGGCGGCGCTCGTGAGAGGATGCAGCGGGGAGGGTAGGGAGCCGGCAGCGGTTGGAATCTATTCAGGCGCGGGAGGGCGAACTGCCACGCCGGTGGGATAGTTGCCTCTCTCTCCTCCCGTGGGACTAGTTGCCGTGGGGGAGGATATGGGTGCCCAGCTAAAATAAGTGTATGGGTAGGGGCCCTGCTAGAGTGCGTTTTTTTGCTTCCAGCTCCTACTTTTTGAGTTGGGGCTCAAATAGGTAGGCTGCTGGAGTTGCTCTGATGCGATAGCCTTCGTAGCACCGGTTTATACTTCTGAACCCACCACTGCTTGTACTTGTAGTCGGTGATGAAGAATTTTACTCGTCCTTTGTATTGAAAGGAAGTTAGATATAGTGGGATCAGCACATCTGACATGTCATGGAAGAAGTTTCCAGTATAGCCACCAACTGAGAAGATAACTGCTGGGACATCATGGCTGATACTGCATTTGGGAGCATCATTTTCACTTGCAACTGCTCTGATGACTACTTCTCTCACAAGAGGTAGCAAGGATTCGTCCTTGCGAGCATATGGCGTAATCCGTCACCCTTCCTTGCCTTGTTGCTGCATTGGCATAATAAGAGCAGCTGATGAGCTTTCAGGAGAAACTCGCACATCACCAGACATGTGGCAGATGATTGGCCTTGCATAACAAGTAACTCAATATCTTGCTCCTAGACTTTGGAACTTCAATATCTGTAACTACTGGAAAGGAGGAAATCAAAGGAAGAAAACATTTTTGCTGTATTATATGCACTGCCTGATAACATGTAACTCATTCATATTTGAAGTTTGGGATGCCATTTCTTCCAGATTTAATGGTGGAAGCAAAGCAACTTAATTAATTGATGCCTGTCAATAAGTCATCAATAAATCATCTGTACTCATGTGGTCATCTCACCTGATTGTCGGGAACTCGTGACAGAGTTTTCAGGTAGGGAACTAGCATTTGTTGAAGATATAGTCAGCTCCTTCATTCCAAATTTGTTATCCAAATCTGTTATATGCTTGGAGTTGCTGCTTTCAACTTCAATATCTGCAGAGGTCGTATTTGGTTTGTAAATAAAGATTGACGGCAGAATGACAGAAAAACTTTTGAGTTTTTAGGGTCCCTGGTCATCCTATTCAACAATTGACTGTGCAGAAGATTTATTGCAGCACAAAACAAAGCTAATGGATAGCATTTCATAATTCACTACGGGAAAATCCACCTATGCCGTGCGTCGAATCGTTGCCATGCGCTTTATATCGGGCGCACGGCAAAGGTCTTGTTTGCCGTGCGTTTTTTATAGGGCGTACAACAAAGAAAAAGCACACGGCAACGGTCTTGTTTGCTGTGTGCTAGAAAAAAACGCACGACATGCGTTTTCTCCAACGCGCACGGCAAAGTATTTTCCCCCCTTCCTCAATCCGAAAAAACCAAATACATTATGTTCAAAATACTTTTGTGTATGTCAGGCGCAACTCAAGTGTTTGCCGTGCGCTTTTCCTCGACGCACGACAAACTTTTGAGTTTGACATGCGCTTTCTTTTATGCGCATAGCAAAGTATTTTTTTACCTTTAAGTATTTTCCCCTAAGTCCCAAATCCATTGCTCCTCAAAAAATTCTCCTAACCTTGAAATCTTTTTCTACTCTATACATACAAAATGTGATACATCATTTTAAAATTTGGTAGATTCTTGTGGTCATTTTCTATATTTAACTAATTAATTGCATTTCAAGCAATTTGTTGAAGGAAAAAACCGAAAAAACCAAATACATTATTTTCAAATATGTATGGCACACGGCAAACTCAAGTGTTTGTCGTGCGCTTTTCCTCAACGCACGACAAACTTTTGAGTTTACCGTGCGCTTTCTTTTATGCGCACGGCAAAGTATTTTTTTTACCTTTAAGTATTTTCCCCTAAGTCCCAAATCCATTGCTCCTAAAAAAAATTCTCCTAACCTTGAAATCTTTTTCTACTCTATACATACAAAATGTGATACATCATTTTAAAATTTGGTAGATTCTTGTGGTCATTTTCTATATTTAACTAATTAATTGCATTTCATCCAATTTGTTGAAGGAAGTCAAATTTCAACTACAAATGATTCAAATAATACAATAAAATGAGTGGAAACATGATATTCATGTTATTTAGCTCAATTTAAGACCTTTTCCATGATATCAAAAGAAAATTTGAACATCTTGACTAGGAAACACGGCCATGATCGTGTGTCCAAATGATTTAAAAATTTCTAAAAAATTCAAATAAAGTTTGAAAATTATGAGATTTGTAAATATCTCATGATATCATACGTGAAGGCTATAGTAAAAATTTGAATGAGTTTTGAACATTTTTCATGTACGATGCTCGTTTCTCGAAACATCTCCGATGAAGTTTCATAGAGTTACGAAAGATATGGTTACATTTGTAAGCGACATGACAGTCAAATTGAGTTTTGACTTCAAAACTTGTTTCTATAAGCAATAGACAACATAACTTAATTTGTGTTAATTTTCTGAATTTTTTAAAATTTATATGATAATTTTTATAAATTTTACAAAATTATAGAAAAATTGTTTGCTGTGCGCCACGGCAAAAAAACATTACCGTGCGCCTTATTGAAAGCGCACGGCAAACAAAACGACTTTGCCGTGTGTTATACACAACGCACGGCAAACGCCCGCGGCCCCACCTCCCAGCCAAACTCCCACTCACCTAGGCTGCCCCCTGCACCCATGGTCCCACCTCCCCGCACCCACGACAAACAGGGGGTGTCGATCTTGAGATCCGACAGCCCAAAATCGCCCAACGATCTATATAAAACCACCCTTCCCTCCCGAAACCCTACCACCCCCTCGTCCCCAGCAGCCTCTCCCACTCGCTGTCGCCCCGCCCTCGCCTCCCTCCCTCTCAGTCGGCGCCCTACTCTCCCTGCGCTCCTCCCTCTCTCCCTCCCGGTCGGCACCCTCCTCCGCCGGCGCGCGGGGGGATCCAGCGCCCTCCTCCCCCTGCGCGTGCGCGGGATCCGACGCCATCCTCTCCCGGTGGTGTGCGCGGGATCCGGTGCCCTCCTCCCTTCTCCACGGTGGACGACGGCAGCGACACCGGATCCCGCGCCCTCCTCCCTTTCTCCACGACGGACACCGCCATCGAGATCCGCCGGAGGAAGAGTAGCGGCGGCGGACCACGCGGACGGCGACGAGGACGAGGAGGAAGACTTCGGCGCCGCGCACCACCTCCGGCCACACACCACCTCGCCGCTGCCAGATCCGGTCAATGCAGACTCGGATCTCCTTCCCTAGCGGCGCCCGAGGTCGGCGGCTGCGGCGGAGGCGCCGGATCTCCATGGCACCGGGCTCTCTCTGACATCTCCCTCCCTCTCTGACACGCGACAGCGGTAGCAGCGGCGAGCTTCTTCGCATGGCGTAGCGCCCGACGTGGGGGAAGTGGTGGTGGTGGTGGTGGTGGTGGACAGAGCAGCGGCGCGGTGCCCGGCGCGGGGGATGTGGTGCTGGCGGCGGTGTCAGGAGGGGAGGCCAGAGGGCCTCTGTTTGTTTTCATTCTTTTCTGAAATGTTTGCCGTGTGTCTATTTTGACGCACTGCGAATTTTTAATGCATTAGGAAAATATTTGCCGTGTGTCGATTTTGACGCACGACAAATGTTTTGCCGTGCGTGTCGATAAAAAGTGCACGGCAAACATCCTTTACCATGGAAATTTCTGTCGTGCGGCCTTTGCCGTACGTTTACCAGAAAACGCACGGCAAAGGTTTAGCCCTGTGTTTTCTTTCCCAAAGGTTGTCTTTCCCGTAGTGATTATCATTGATGATACACGTATCTAGACTCGAGAGTTATACATTTATTCATAAACTTCGCTTCTCTGCAAAATTAATCCCTTCAATTTCAAACATACTTTTTGATACAACATTTACTATTTTTCTGTCTTTCCAATCTAATTTATACAAGCATAAGAAAAGGACATAGCTGGCTGTGACAAACACAAGGTCCTTGCAATTTTCAGTGATATCTCAGAACAATGGACCCCCTAGAAAAACCACCGAATTCCTTAACGTCTCTATATCGTACTAGAAGCTGCTACCAGCAAGCAAATGCATGATTGAGGGGAGGGCCGTACCAATTATAGAACTGCAAGGTGGTGGACCCAGAAGATCCCAAACCTAGGCATGCGTTAGCTATACAGTACTTCCATTGCACTGTCTCTGATCACGATGCAATGCAACCAGTGTGGTCCAGTCCAGCACACTTGGGTGCCACTCACTCACAAGTCACAACCAGAGGCAGAAGAGAGTGGAGAATATAGGTTTCATGTGCTGTCTCATCACCTAATTCAGGCGAACTCCTGACCGGATCAACACGCAATCTTGCAGGAATTGGAGCAGTGGGCTCTCGAAGTCGATGTCCGTCGTCCACAATGCCCTGCTGCAAGGAGCTCAGATCTCCAAACGCTGCTGTTGTTGGTACAAGAAGAAGCAGCTTTTTAAGATCAAAGGAGTGCAAAAAGGAAGGTAATAATTGGACGAAATGAAGAACCTCAAGGATTCTTGATGTCCCCCCACCTTCAGCATTGTCGTCAGAGATAACATGGTTTCCCTTATCTGCAGGGTAATCTCCATTGCCATCTACAAGCACAAGCACAAGCACGTCCTAGAAGTCAACTAATTGTAAGATTAGTTTAAGTGGTGATGTCTGACTTACGCGAGAGTTGTGACGGCAGGACGACGGCGGAGAAGAGCCTGGCCGCGCAGATGCAGAGCACCGGGTCGAGGAGGCACGCCGCGAGAAGCCTGATGGTGCTCGAGTTAATCCAGCGTGGCGTGTGCATGGGCGCCAAGCGAGCGCGTGTGTGCATTTTCCAGGGGCAAACTGGTCTGGTTTTACATTTGCAAGACAGAAGACCATCTAATGTTGCAAGTTGCAACTAGCTGACCTGCTTAAGAGCAAGTATTATGATATAGCCGGCTGTTGGCTATAAGGATTCTCGCAGCCTACCTCAGTCCACCCGTAGTAGTTAAGTCTTTAGCATGTAACACTTGACCCACTTGTCTGCCTCACAGAGTTTCTTAGTTCCTGTGTCTAAGCCGGCTATAAGAGCAAGGATAGTGGTTCCGCCGGCCAGCCGACTGCAAGCAACGTTAGTAGCCTACGTCCGCGCCCACAAGCAGCGAAAGATGCGCTCGCTTCAGCCGGTGACGAGTAAAACGCTCGCTTTCTTCTCTCTCTTCTCCTCTCTCTCCTCCACATCGGATTCCGCCGACTTGCAGCTCGTTACAATACTTGCTCTAAGATTACACTCCACTTCCCCTCTCTCCTCTCGTCTCTCCAGCACGCGGACTCTCTGGCCGCGCTCCCCGACTGGGCGCGGACCGCGGCAAGCTCCTGCTTTGCAGGGAGCTGCGGCGAGGTGGCTCCTCGGCCGACCTTCTCTCCATTTCCTTCACCAAATCCACTCCATGCTCCCCCGACAAGCACAGGCCACGGCGATCTCCTGCTAGCAGCGACGCGCGGCTCCCGGGCCAAGCTCCCCTGCCGACGCGCGGGCTATGGCGAGCTCCTGCTCCTGCACGGAACAGCGGCGCACGGATCTCTGGCCAAGCTACCCCGTCGGGCGCGGGCCTCGGCGAGCTCCCGTTCATGCAGGGAGCTGTTCCTGCTCTCGCTCCAATTTGCTCCACATGGATCTGTGGGTTGCGGCACCCACGAGAAGCGGCGGCGCAGGGCCAGCCGCTGGGAGAGGCGACCTCCCCTCCTCTCCCCGCCAGGAGCACTGGCACATGGGATCCAGAAGCGACACGAGGAGGGCCACCGCCGGGGAATCGAGCAGGCGGTGGCGACGGTGACTCTGCGACGTTGATGGAGGGCGGCCATGGATCCTAGGAGACCACTGGGTGAGCTCCCATGCTACGCCGCTGGGAGTGCCGGTGCACGGGCTCCCCTGCCCGGTGAACTCTCATGCTGGGAGGCAACGATCGAGCCTGTGCACCGAATCCATAGGAGTGCTATGGAAACCGTGTCGTTTCTCCCCAACGCGTTTCTCATTATTTCTGCGCGCTTTGATTCTAGTGCCGATGTCGTTTCCAGGTGAGGAAACGATTTCTTCCTTCCACCCCTTCTCTCTTCATTAAATTGACCGCCGCATCAGCAAAAAACTGAGGTGTCAAGATAATTAATAAACATAGAAACTACAATAAATGTTTCATTGGGACTGCCCTTATTTTGGTGGCGCACTTAGGGCACTCCCAATGGAGTGTTAATGGTAGTTTCAATCTCTATTAAATAGCTTGCCAACTAAACAAAATAGTGATGTACAGCCTAATTAATGAGGAAAGAGAGCACAAATCATAGAAATGATTTCCTCATGGAGAAACCATGTCTACTCTTGACCCAATGCAAAAAAAAACATGAATTTGCCATTAGGAAGAAACCACTAGTTTCTATGAAGTTAATACAATGCTCCCCTTGGTGAAATTGGGAAAGAGAAAAAGAAAACAATTATTACTCGAAGGCACTACCACTGTAAAAAATAGTTTTTATAGATGATTTCTTATGCTATAGAAACCGCGTTAGTTTCCTCTGTTGGGACTGCCCTTAAGTAACCTTTGCTAGCGCACGCGCGCCCAGCAATATTCTCTTCTTTTTTGCGGGTTTCTGCATCATGCTTCCTTTACTGCTTCAAAGCCTTGTGTGATTGGCTGATTGCGGCAGCGAAAGCAGGCAAAGAAGAGGCTCTGCATGATTAGCAGTATTCGCCACTCGGCAGACAAACAATATTCTACTTCAAATTGATAGGATCCTTTACTCGACAGGCCAGGTCGGATCGATTCCAATCCAATTCAATCAACAGAGCCGTACGTGTGAGTGCTCGTCATAATTTTTGGATGGAAAAAAAAGCCAAACACCGCACTGCCGGATATGTTATTTAACCTAACCAGAGCACTCTCAATGGAGCCAGCCGGGCATGCATTCCCCAAGAGCAAGAGAAACATTTAAACAGCACCCAAGAGCAACACACACACGTACAGCCAGCCCCTACATGGACATGGCTCCAGGCCCAGGCTCCAACCAAGATGGCGAAGTGGTTAACATGACGAGAGCAAAGGAGGCTGCGTCCGCTTTGCTGGTGCACCCAAGGTACACGATCATGAAGGTGGAAGCTCTGGTGCTAACGGCCGCTGCGCTGCTGCTTCTCCAGCTCATCTTGGGTTTCTGGAAGCGGCGGTGGCATAGGTCCTCCGCCGTCAATTTTGTCCTGCAGTTGTCTACCAAGCTTACGAATTTTGTACATTGAGCATGATGCAGTCCTCCCCAGTCAAGAACTCGGTGTATACCGCCTGGGCTGCTTTTCTTATCTGGGCTTCAGCGGGCACGAGCGCCTTCCGGCAACATGATTTCTATGACGACTTTAACAAACAGTTCGTAACTATTTTCACTATGCTAATGAATCCCAACTCCATGGATTTAACAAAGGATACTGGTGATCTCAAGAAAATGCCAGGGAGTTCAAAGTTTATTGTAGCTCTTTTTTATGTCGTTCTATTCACAAGGGGCCTTGAATTCGGTGGTTTAATATTTCTGCTATACAGAAAGAAGAATTACAGTCTTTTCATGATAAGGAACAAGAGCCAGAGCCATCGTCGTCATCGCACACAACTACAAGAAGCTGCAGAACAGAGGAGGACGACGGAGGAAATTCCAGAGGATGGTTGTGGAGCGTGCGACGACTCTGACCCTCGGAGCATGAAGGGCTATAAGTATAGAGTCTGTCGTCATTTGTGTCGGTTCGTAACCATTGACCAGATATGGGATTGCTGCGGCGACTCAGCTGATGGCATTGCACTGAAAGACCTGAGCCTATCATGTGCCTTGTTCCAGCAGCTCGTGACACATATATATTTCGGGGAAGTCTACCCTGAAACCAGCCAGCATCTTAATAAAGCCCACGATCTTGTCTTCAAGAAATTGTTGCCATCAGAAGGGGATTTCAAAAGAGCATTCAGAATCATTGAGGTAGAGCTGGGTTTTTGCTATGATTCCTTCTTCACAAAGTATTACCACACCTTCCTATTGACGAATTCCCTACCAGTCCTCCAACCTTTGATTTTACTTAAGATGATCTTAATTTTAGCTGTTCTGGTGAACGTCGTCAGAAAATCACTGGATCTTTCTACACCGAGTCCTATCATAAAAGTACGCATTTCAAATGCTGATCACATCATCACTCTACTGGTTCTCGTTGTGGCCCTCATAGTAGAACTATTGCAACCAGTCTTTTATCTGGCTACAGATTGGGCCCTGGTATCGGTAGCGTGCTTGTATGTCAAGAGATGTCGCTTTGGTCAACCCACTGCATTTGTTACTGTAAAATTCATCGGTATTCTCAGAAGCTTTATGAAAAGTGGACGGTTGAGAAATAAGATGAACCAGCACTCAGTTGTTTTCGGATGGAAACAGCAGCCTGATCCAGTGGAGGTCTCTGATGCAGTGAAGAGAGCTATTGCTAGATCGCTCATATCAAATCATGGCAACAATGGGGATGAAACATCACCAGCAAGGAGCAGGCAGAGCCAAATGTTGTATTCTTGGGCACTCAAGGACCTCTCTCAGCCTCAGCTGGAAGTCATGTTAATCTGGCACATCGCAACCGAATATTGTGATGCAATTCCTGATCATCCTATCAGTGGAAACGGGGCTACTACTCGAGATGGTCACCGAGCCACTGCAGTTCATTTGTCTAGATACTGCGCATTCTTGATCGGGCATGTCCCAGAACTGCTTCCGTACCACGAGGCAGATGTGACAGAGCTGGCACAGGAGGTGATGGAAGAATGTGAGGAAGTTTTTGGATCCAAATATGAACTTTCTGAGATTTACAGCAAAATGAAGAATTTACAAGGCACAGATGAGGAAGATGGCCCTAGGAAGATCCTCCAAAAGGGTGTGAAGCTCGGTAAGCAGTTGGAGAGGATGCTCGATGGGGATTACGGCTGGGAGGTGCTGAAAGATTTCTGGGCCGAGAGAATCATCCATGCTGCTGCCTCGCACTACACCACCAAGCAACATATGCACCATCTTGAAGAAGGTGGGGAGTTCCTCACACATATCTGGGCTCTGCTTTCTCATGCCGGCGTTCTCAACCTTCAGAGGGACAAGGATCAGGATGAAGTGCAGGGTACTCTTGGCTCTGGCCCCTCAGCTGCGGCATGATGATAGATTCAAGACGGTCAATGAGTCCCCCACTTCTTATTTATGTAATCCTTAGTTATGTTTGTTGTATGAATAAAGGATACTATACTATGTTATTGTAAAAAAAGATACTACTATGTGTGTTTGTGTCCCGTGCATGCTACGGGTCTGAGTGCTTGTAATATGCATTTCAGAGTAGCTTCAGTTAATTCATACCTGATCTGCAGCAATGGAGATTGAACCAGAGTACAGTGTTCTATCCTCTATGCACTACGTGAAAATCTCAATTAGGTCACGCAGCATTTGTAACGGGCACTTAACGCCCGTTACATCCACACACATCTGTAACGGTTGTTGTTTGGCGCCCGTTACCCATAAGCGCGCCAGGACGACCCCGGGGTTGGCCTCCACAACGCCCGTTACCAATGTGGACTTCTGGTAACGGCTTCTTAAACGCCCGTAACATGAATTCTTTGTAACGGACGTTAAATAGAGCCTGTTACAAATATTAAACCTATCGGTAACGGGCTTACCGATCAATGCCCTATCAGTAACGGGCTGTTTAAGTCCGTTACTGATCACTGCCGTATTGGTAACGGGATATAAAGTCTGTTACCGATAATTTCGTACTGGAGACGCATGCTTGTTAGGATGCGTCTACTTTGCTGGCAACCCAATTGGATACGCTCGTGTCTTAGGACTCGTCTCCTTTGATTGCCACCCAGGGTCGCCTTTTTTCTCACATAGGAGACGCACGTTGTTATTGCTCGTCTTTGTCTTCTCCTTCCGACACCACTCGCTCTCTCTCCGAAAGGCCACTCCCTGCTCCGACAACAACACTCGCTCTCTCTCTCGAAGGTCACCGCTCGATCTCTCGCAGATGTCCCCGCCGGCTGTCCGTTCGCCGCCACCGGTACGGCGCTCACGAGGATCACGCTTAATTTCTCTCCTCAGAAAGCCGGCGCTGCAGCAGGCCGGCCGACCGCGTGCGCGACGGCGAAAGGGGCTAGCGGACGTCGACCGCGGTGTCATCCAAAGCAGACGCCTCCGTGTCCCCTCCCCCTGGGGCTCGGCGCCGTCCTCCACGCTGTCGCCATGGCCGCGACGCCGCCTCCGATCCTCCTCCTCTGTCGCGCTCGTCTCGTACATAGAAAGTCCTCGTCAAGGTGGAAATTAATTACCCCTTTTTATTGAAATTCTTCAGCTGTCCTAATCTTCTTGTGTTATCGGTTTTTTTGTGTGATGAATTATGCTCATTTGATGTATGGAATGCAGATGGCGTCTGCTGCTCGGGATTGGATGTACAGACAGCCCCAAGAAGATTGGGAAAATTTCTTAAGTGGGGTCAATGGTTTTCTAAATCAAGCAGCGGCGGACATGAGAAACCGTGGTGTTCAGGCAATGCTTTGCCCCTGTATAGATTGTCTCAACCAAAAGAAATTCGCACAACGGGAAATCATTTTTCATCATTTGGTCACACGTGGTTTCACAAAAAATTACACGTGTTGGAATAAACATGGTGAGGAAGGCCTTAATGAACTCGAAGCAGGCTGCCTAAATGAAGGTGAAGTGCGACACCATGCTACCGACCATGATGAAGACCTTGATGACGGTGGAGTTTTTGAGGAAAATGAACCATTATTCCCACCAAATGTGATGAGGCGAGGATATCACGATCAAGAAGTTAGGGTTTCGATGATGGTGAGGTGTTGCAATGTGTGCATAATGTTGATCAAATGTTGCGGATGTTGAGTTTCAACGTGTGTACACACCTTGAATTAGCGAGGTCAAGCAGTTCATTGAAGATTCAAAGAAACCTCTCTATCCTGATTGCCAGAAGTACTCTCGCCTTTCCGGTGATCTAAAACTTCTGCAGCTTAAGGCAGATCATGGTTGGAGCAACAAAAGTTTCAAACATCTATTGGATGTGCTTAGAGACATGCTACACCAAGGAAACCAAATAGCAGTCCGTCTATGAGGCGAAGAAGATAATCATCTCCGGGAATAGAGGTTGAAAAATCCATGCATGCAAGAACATTGTGTATTGTTGTGCAGATTATGCAGACCTTGACAAGTGCCCCAAGTGTGGCTATGATCGGTACAAGAGGAAAAAGGATGGTGGAGGATGGCGAGAACGAGCTGGCGAGATCGAGAGGTAAGAAGAAGAAGGTTAACGTGAGGGGCTCTGTGAGGGTGGCATTTTTTGCATCATTCCTCGGTGAGAAGATGGTTAACACGAAGGAGGCCCAACTCTTGCGTTGGCATGACTATGGCGAAAGGAGCTTAAGAAAGATGGCAAGTTTAGGCACCCAGATGCACGACAATGGGGTAACATTAATAACCACTTTCCGTGATTTAACAAAGGCGTAAGGAGCATACGGTTTGCTATGAGCACAGATGGCGAGAACCCATTCGGTAACGAGCTCAACACATAGCACTGGCACTCGTCTTTGTCATTGTACAACCTTCCACCGCTATGTAAGAATGAAATATGTGACAATATTGGTCTCCGGGCCAAAGCAACATGGCGACCGTATTGATGTCTACTTGAGGCCACTAGTTGATGATTTGAAGATACTGTGGAAGCCTAGTGTGAAGGAGGTTTGGGATGAGTACAAGCGTGAGGAGTTCACAATGATGCCATGTTGTTCACCACCATCAACGACAACCCGGCTCATCGCAACCTCTCTGGCCAGAGTAAAAGGAAAGGTGCAGCTTGCCCACACTGCTTGGAAGATACTTACGTAGTATGGCTAAGACATTCAAAGAAATACGTATTTATGGGGCACCGTCGTTTTCCTGAAACATCCATACCGGGCCATGGATTGTCAGTTTAATGGGGAAAAGGAGAATCAAGAGGCACCGTTGCATGTGACTGGAGATCTGGTCCACTTGAAAGTCAAGGATGTCAAAACTATCGAGGAGTTACCCAAACTGACTGAAAAAACCCTTGGCAAAAGAAAGAAACGAGATGGTGAAGAAGAAGAAGAAGAAGGAATGTGGAACAAGAAATAAATTCTATGGGAGCTAGAGTATTGGCCGATGTTGGTGGTGCGTCCTTCGATTGACAACATGCATGTCAAGAAGAATGTGTGTGAAGCTACTTGTGGAACATTGCTACAACAGAAGTCCAAAGGAAAAGATCATAAAAATGCAAGGGAGGATCTTAAAGAACTGAGCATTAGGCCGGAGCTCAATGCAGAGGAAAAAGAGACGGGGACGAACCTTCCCGTTCTTTGCAACCACCTTGTCAAAGCGAGAGAAAAGAATTACTGTCAGTTTTTGCATGATTTGAAAGTACCTTCAGGCTACTCATCAAATTTCAAGAGGCTAGTGTCGGTGAAGGACATGAAAATGAATTTCAACTTGATAAAATCTCATGATTGCCATGTGTTGATGACATGACTCTTCTTCTGTTGCACTTAGAGGTATCAAGGCAGGCCGATTCGACGCGGTCACGAGCTTGTGTTTATTCTTCAATGCAATAGAACGAGAAGGTGATTGATTAGGAAAAACTATTGGACTTAGAGAGGAGGCATTTCGAGACCCTATGCCTTCTTGAAGCTACCTTCCCACCATCTTCAATGCCTGCTTGTTTTTTATAGCAAAACAAGGAAGGGATAACATCGGTTGTAAAAAAGAGGAAGGATAAGATCAAGAGCACAGAAACGGAAGGTTCCCAAGAAATTGATGCCGAGATCCGATCAATGGGGAAACAGTTGATCAATGGTGAGAGCGAGGCGATGATTCCAATGTAGAATTAAATATTACTACCGATTAACGTAAATGCAATGGAGAAGTAAAGCATACGCGGATTAGCCAAATCGTCTCCATTGCTTATTTAAACCGTGTTTGGAAACAAATCTCTGTATCTCCTTCCAAAATAATTTAGATCTGCCCCTTCATCTACCCGCGAAAAACAGCAAGCGCCTACTCCTCATCGTCACCATTCCAGGAGATGAATAGCATGCCGGGAAGAAGCGGCAGCACCGCCGTCGTCGCTTGGACCTCCTCAAGACCTCCGCATTAAGATTGCGGCAGCGTCGGTCACGACCTCGGCGGCCCTTGGCTGACCTCCGCAGACCTCACGCGGTGCCCTGCTCGACCATGCGCGGCGTGTGCGGCCACGGCGTCGGCCGGCGTTTGTCAATAGAGGGATCGAGATGAGATTTCTTGGGTGTGGGACCCCACGCCTACAAAGCCTTCCTTGCTATGGTGATCTCGGGAATCCGGAGGCTTGCTTCTTCTCGGATCAAAGCCGTCTTCATGGAAAAGCAGGGGATGCAATGATCTCTAGCGGCGCCGCCGAGGGTGGGCACGATGCGGTGGCCTATCTATACGCCATCTTGCTCTACAGGGACAATGGCGGTGCCGCCGCCGATGACACCGTGAATCGGTACATGAGGCGGGTCGCGCGGTGGCGATCTGACGTCGAGATGGGCGAGCAACAGCGGGGTGTCTACCTTTGCGCGAGAAGGCCGCGCGTGCGATCCACTCCTCGACTTGGCGCATTTGGGGTGAACCGCTGCCGCCTCCGACTGCGCGGCGATCGGCCGTCGCGAGCAACAGTGATTCTTTGCGGCGTGGATAAAGGAGGATCAATTTCTCTGTTTGGCGAAGATCGTAGGCTCCGGCTGCGAAATGGTGAAGTTCGAACGGAGTATTGGAATAGGAAATCGGTGAGTGGATTAGCTTTTGTATGTTGCTCGTATTATCGTGTAAAATTTTGGAAGGCAAGCCGACGCCAGTTATCGGTCCCATGTCGCTAATGACAGTGGGGCCCAGTTCTATTCGAATGAAGAGCAGTTCCCATTTCTCCTTTTAATCTGCAATCAAATGTTGTAACAAGTATTTCTTCGTAATTAGTCCAAATTTGATATTTTTTTCTAAATTTTTCTAAAATCACCATCTTTTCATTAATTTTATTGTTTATTAGTGTATATTCCGTTTCTTGAATAATGTTTATATGCCTTATTTTGTTCTTTGTAAGTACAACATATAAATAATATTTGTTTTACACAACCATTAGTGATGCAACTTTGCATTCGTAAGCTTAAGGTGAACACACAAGGTTTTGTTAAGTTTTCAAATGCATATGAGTTCGAACATGTTGCAAAGTGTGAAAAACTTCAATGTTCAAACAACATTCTAGGAAACTATGTGAGAGATGTAGACATTTGTACACAAGTATATTATTCCTTCATCGATACCATTTGAAATTTTGAAGACAAGTTTAGGTACCCAAATTATGTTGCCAAGTCAATTTGTAGATTTTTTAGAGCAAATTTGATGTTATTAGAATTATTATATAATTACCATGGGGTGTAATAACGAAATATAAGAATTTTGGGCACACAAGTGTGATTGTTGATATTTTATTCAAATACTAAATGTCCAAATATGAATTGTTCGTATTTTTATGATTTTTTAGGTGCTGTTTTGTGGCTCTAATATTTTAGGGAAGCAAGTTTCATTCCAAAAAAAATAGTGACGGGCCCACACGTCGGCGTCGGACCAATATAAAAAGATAACCATTGCACCGCCCGCCACCCAGCGCCAACAAAGGCGATGCGGGTTCACTAACCATCGCCAATAACAACTGCCTGGCGTCGGCCAGCTAACCCGCGTCGGCAATGACTATCCACTGTCTCTAAGATCTAATTCATCTCAACGGATCTCCGGTTCTCATCAGCGGATCTCTGTTCATCACAATAGATCTCCAGTTCATCACAACAGAACACATATTATAGGAGACGTGGATGGATCAAACAACCAAACTAATTAACTAAGCAAACAAAATCAAACAACCAAACTAATTAACTAAGCAGTTCATGATCGAGAAACAAACTAAGCGGTTCAACAACCGAGAACAAACACACACACACACACACAACCTAAGCGATTCGACACAGGAGTCTATCATTTAGTCGGTCACCGCCGGAGTCGGAGTCCCGCCGTCGTCGCCGCCGTGGCTGCCGTCGGAGCCACCGTCCGAAGGCAAGTGCGGCGGCGGCCGCTTGACTGACCACGGGAGGCTCTCGAGCTTCTCAGCCAACCCGTGGATCCTGAAGGCGAGACCCTTCACGCTCGGGTCCTTGTCCACTTCATGATGCGCCTTGATGTCGAAGGCCACGTCAACATCTTCAAGCTTTCTCAAGGCGCTTTGAGCAGTTGACGGCGAACTTAGTCGAACGGTTCCTCGTCGGCGTCCAGTGGCCGGCTCCTTCCTTCTCCAACTTCCTCCGACGGCGGCTGCGCCGTGCGTCCTCTCGTCCCCGCCCGGCGGCGGGCTCCTCGACGCCATCTCCTCCTTCTCTCGGTGACCGAAGATTTGTAGTGGTGGATCGCGAGGAAGAAGAAGCGAAAGAGATGATAAGCTTATGGGGAAAGGGGAAGGCGGGGAGTTATATTGACAAGGGAACGCGTCGCCTCACCCCCACTACTCCACTACTGCTAGTACGTGCCACTCAATTGCGCATCGGGCTCCGTTTCGGGTGCAAAACCGTCCAAAACCATGCGTCGTCTTTCAATTACGCGGGAAGGAGAAGGCGATGGCAATGATGTCGGGCCCACTCGTGGCAGCGATCGACACCTTTTCAATTTCCATTTATTGTTTTAGACGGCTGAGGCACCTTCTTCAACTTCAACCCTCGTCGCCTTCTTCAACTTCAACCCTCGTCGCCTTCAACTTCAACCCCGTGCCTTTCAATTTCCAAACCCGTCACTTTTTCCTCCCCTTCTCCTTGATGGCGCGGTGTGCTTGATGTAGCTGCTGCCAGATGATCTTGTCACCCAGATCATCATCCACTCCATCAAGAATGAGCCCGTCTTCCATTTTCTGAACCTTCGCAATAAAATCTGCTGCACCTTAGGTGCATCGGTGACTGATGAGGTACTACTGCGTCGCGGTGTGATCTTTGTCGGTGTGCAAGAATCGCTCGTCGGTCGCGTGCTTTGAGCGGTGCTTCCGCGAGGTCAATCATCGAGAGGCATTATGCTTGAGGGATGGAGAGGTTGATGGCACGGAACCCGGATAAGGGTGAACCTCATCGGAGATGCCGCTGCGAAGACTCGGTGCCAAGTACTTCTTAGCGATCTTTGAAGTACCGTTGCAACTCGACGGACCCGCCATGCACGCTTTGCTCCAGGAAATTAGCGGCGGCCCATCGCCCCCTGACGGGCGGTGGAAGAACCACAACCTGCGGCGGCTGCGCTACCTCGTCAACCGGGATCTCGAGAACATTGCGTGGTATGCGGGTTGATGGCGGTGATGACGACATTCCGTTGTTGCCCGTCCAGAATCCCCACATCTGCATTTGGGCAGCAGGATGTAGGCGCTATGGGCCGGATACCTCAGACATCATCCACTACTGCAGCGCCGAGTGTCGCATCCGTCATGAGTTCGACCTGCACGCGTAACTTCCACGCCGTGAGAGTCGGCCGAGGATGAACATGTCGATGTAGGCGCAAGCATCAATGAACATTATCTATCTTGAATGTAAATTATTAGATATTACTAAACGCGGATTTGATTTTATCGGGATTTCGGTTTTTAATCGGTTTTTGATAAACAATATTTGATTTGTCACGTTTGTGAGTCAATCGAAGGTTGCAGTGGCCTCATTTGCCACCGACGAGGCCTAGGATGCCCTCTTGGGTGTCAAAACCGCCGAAGCAGCCGCGTGAGGCGGAGGTGACCTCTGCTTCCTCCTTTGTTCTATTGGAGAATGAAGAATAGTTTATCCGTCCTGCGTCGTCGACGGCATTTCTCTTTTTATTCCGCAATCAAATTTTGTACCATGTATTACTCCGTCGTAATTAGTCCAAATTTGATTATTTTTTTTCTACAAGTTTCTAAAATCACCATGTTTTCATTATTTTCATTGTTTAGTGTATATTCCGTTTCTTGAACAATGTTTATATGCCTTATCTTGTTCTATGTAAGTACAACATATAAATAATATTTGTTTTCCACACCTCCTGTAATGAAACTTTGCATTTTTCGTAATCTTAAGGTGAACCACAAGGTTTTGTTAAGTTTTCAAATGCATATGAGTTCGAACATGTTGCAAAGTGTGGAAAACTTCAATGTTCAAGGAATATTCTAGGAAACTATGTGAGAGATGTAGATATTTGTACACAAGTATATTATTCCTTCATCGAAACCATTTGAAATTTTGAAGACAAGTCTAGGTACCCAAATTATGTTGCCAAGTCAATTTGTAGATTTTTTAGAGCACACTAGATGTTATTAGAATTATTACATCTTAACATGGGATGTAAAACGAATTCTAAGAATCTTGGGCACACAAGTGTGTTGATATTTTATTCAAATACTAAATGTCCAAATACGAATTGTTACGTATTTTATGATTTTAGGTGCTGTTTTATGAGCTCTAATATTTTAGGGAAGCACGTTTCATTCGAAAAAATAGTGGCATACGCAACGTCGACCAAAATAATAAAAGATAACCGCTGCTTGCCGGACCTAATCGCCAACAAAGGCGATGGGGTTCACTAACCATCATCACCAATGACACCGGCCCACGTCGGCGTCGGCGGAAAACCGCTTGGGCTGCTCAAAATTTCCACCTATATTGACTATAATGCCCATGGAATTCCAATTCCACCAGAGAGTCGTCAAGGGCACGCCGATTTCCTTAAACACGATTACGTGCGGTTCATATTTGTCTCCTCGCTAGACGGATCCACAACTCCCCACCCGCACGCCACTTCCGCCGCCTTCGCGCTCTCTCCCCGCCAGCCCTGCTTCTCCAGCTCCACCGCTCGTGTGACGGCGGTGATGAGGACGCTTGATTACTATGAGAGGGCGGCTTCCGGCCAACCTAAAAGGCGGTTGATGCGGATCCGTCGCCCGCGGCCACGGCAAGAGCGGCCACCTCGACCACGGCCGGCGTGGATCCGGCCCTCCGACCATCACGAGAACAACTACTTCATTCGCGAGAGGTTAGTCCTACTTGAACCCCTAACGCCCTCTCTGCTCACCACCAAATCTACTATATATTCATGTCAATGTGGATTAGGGAGACATGCCTTGATAGTTCATCTTTAATTGATTGTGTGGATTTGATGGATGGATTTTGTTGCTCTATGTCTGTTTGAATAAATTGTTCCTAACCGATGAAGTTATATGAACTGTTGAAATTCATTTTCATGTTCACAGTGCTACAATTTTTGCCTTTGTAAATTCATGAAAAGCATTAAGGATGTTAGCATACTTTAATTCTACTATGTTTTGAATGTACGGATCGATTTATGCTTTGGACTGTTAGCATACTTTAATTACTATGCTTTGAATGTACCAGGATCGACGTTATGCTTTGGACCTGTTAGCATATTTTAATTCGATGGCCACATAATGTCGGTGGGAATTGCATTGCGATGGTTTATAATGTAGTCCACTGCTATATATTCATGTCAAGGTGGATTAGGGAGACATGCCTTAATAGTTCATCTTTAATTGATTGACTGTGGATTTGATGGATGGATTTTGTTGCTCCAAGTCTATTTGAATAAATTGTTGCTAACAGATGAAGTTATATGAACTGTTGAAATTCAATTTCATGTACATGGTGCTACAATTTTTGCACTGTAGATTCATGAAAAGCATTGAGAATGTTAGCATACTTTAATTCTGCTATGCTTTGAATGTACGGATCGTTATGCTTTGGATCTGTTAGCATACTTTAATTCTGATGGCCACATAATATCAGTGGGAATTGCATCGTAGTGGTTTATAATGTAGTGATAACTAGACTGTCATATGCTTTGTTGTGAGTGTTAATTGTTTCACTACTGTCATATATATTGTTATTGTTGGTGTCATGATGTGTTGTGAGTGTTGTTTCACTACTGTCATATATAATGTCATGATCATTGCTTTATCCTCTTGTTGCATGTACACATGGAACACACAATCCATCACTGTTGAAGTTGGACAAGGAAGCAGTTGAAGGAATTTATTCTCTGCTTTGATACATAAGCATATTGTTGTGTCCCTGTCAAAATGGTTAGCACCTATCACTGTATGATAATTAAGTAAAATATGAACTGTGTATGTCTATGCTGATTTTATTTACGCCTTGTAATTATTTCTAGTGTAATATCAGCTATTTTGCCTGTCAGAGAAAACGAATTTATCTAATAAGAATTTTGTTTAGATTTTCAGTCTTGCTTATGTTGCTCTACTGACAACCTGACATATCATCTATGAAGTCTCCCACAACAACAAACTCCTCTACCTCCAGTGCACCATCACAGCCCATCGTGGGTGAACCTTCTTCACAAGGTCACTCGATGATCGCTACGAGTAGTACTCGATCCCATGGGTCAAGGACACAAACCAAATGGCCAGAAGACAAGTTGACTGCAACTGGACTTGATACCAATTTTTGGCCTACCCGGATCTTTGCGAGGGATAGATTTGTATTGGTCTGTGGTCTCATTGCTCGGGAGAGGGTGTCAATCAACAAGGCGGTTGATGATCTCTCACCAATTGAGAAGGACCATCTATTGACAGTTTTAGAGGAAAAGCTAGATTACCAGCCAACTGGAAGAATCATGCAAGAAGGCGTTAAGGCAGCTATATCGTAGATTGGAACCTTGCAATGGCGGTTCAAGGCCCATTTAAGAAAAAAATATGTGAGCGAAGAGAAGACTCCCTTTGTGAAGCATGCCTTTTTGCAGCAACAAGACTAGGACATGTTTGTGCAGGAAACCAATTCTCCTTCATTTCAGCAATTGAGCGGAGATGAAACAAAAGAGTATTGCATAATAAGCCACACAAGGCGGGCGAAAAGGTTATCGTGGTAAAAGGAAAGAGTGGGAGGAGGAGGATGCAAAGCTAGGCTGCAGAAGGAAAAGAACCCTTGAGACCAATTTCACGGACGTTCGAGACCGTATCTGCGGGCAAGGGTAGGGAAGAAGAGGAAGAATACTAGTGAAGGAAGCGGGGGCATAACATTTAGTAACCCTGCAGTGGTTGGGGTAGCAGATAGGGTGAAAACACTTGCAGCTCGGGTAGATGGTTCTTTCTACGGGGTTAGGAGGATGATATCCTCACCGCAGCACTTGAGACTCGAGCATCGAGGTCGGGTCCAGGCGTGTCTAGTTCACTTGGCTCGGGTAAAGGGTTTGGTGAAGAGTTCGCTGGAATGTACTGGAAGAAGAGGAGGAACAAGAGGTCCGATGCTCATGATATGATGGACATAACATTTAAATCAATTGTCCATGCTCTAAGACTATCGCATCGAAATACCGAAAATGTACTTCTTCCTTCCCAATTACCGGTAGCACAGCGACAAGGAAGAAGATGTGCATGGCGAGGAAGAAGATGTGCATGACCGCGAGCGAGGAAGATGCGTGTGGCAGAGAGCAAGACCATTGGAATGCCAACGGGGACGGCGAATCAAGTGCAGTGATAGTCGATCACCTATCTTTGGACACAATAGATAAGTGATGAGCCAACCGCGTGCGCCTTTTGGATGGCACGGGATTAATGTGGAGCTCGCACTAGCGAAAGTCTTTCCATTTCAAAAGGCTTGCCATTCGATGCGGTGCGAGGATGGGTATGTTGTGGTGCAACCTACTAATGTGTGGGCCAATGCGGGTCACTACCCTCTGCTGTACCAACCAATTGATGGGGTGACATAGCAACCCTAGCTGAGGCTCTTGTTCAAAGGATCCAATGGCCAAAGGAGGATCCTTATACCACCATGACGAGACATCCCAACCACGAAGCCGCAGCAGTGGCAGGGGTATAGTATCGAGATGGAGGTACTGCGCAGCTCGGTGTCGGCAAGAGAAGGCTCAACAGCGGCAGCAGCAGATCGGCAAAACTACGCGGCGGGAGGCGTCGACAACGGTAGGAGGAGCCGGGCAAACTCCACCTAGCAGCCTGCAACATGAGGATAAGAAGCGACGAAACAGCAGCCTCTTTAGCACGGGGAGGCGTCGACAACGGCCGGAGGAGCCTAGGCAAACTCCACCTAGCGGCAGTGCAACATGAGGATAAACAGCACGACGAAACAACGGCCTCTCCGGCGGCGGGCGTCGACAATAGCCGGAGGAGCCGAGGCAAGCTCCGCCTGGCGGCTGCAACATGAGGATAAGCACAGGGCAAGCATAGCCTCTCCGGCGGGAGGAGGAGCGCAGACAATCTCCCCCTAAGCAGCAGATGCAACAAGTACAGCAGTCTATGCAGGAGGAGCCAGGCAATCTCCAGCTGCAGAAGGGGAACCAGCCAGAAAACCTACTGTCTAAAGATGAGATTGTTAGCGTATTATTGGGACGAGCAGAACGAACAAAATACAAACTGGTGCACCTATGTTATGGAAGCAAACTTAAATCTTGGACCAAATTGTGCCAGTTGCATGCTTACGTGGAACACAATAAGGATAAACTTGCCTTTCCAGCAAAGGTGGATCAAGACTACTTTAAAGGTGGTGGTGGTGCTTTAATGTTAAACATTGCATTTAGTAGCGTGTATAACCTTATAACCCGGCTTCTCGGATGTACCTTCTTGAGGTTGTGGACATTGTAAGTCCCTTAAAACCTAAAAGATATTTCTTTAATTTTGACCACAAAGTTCATGCATGCTAACAATTTGATTTTTGTAGGAAAATGATGGACAAAGCGGCGGAGATGCAGTCGGTGTTGGGTTTTAAATCCGGTTTTATTACTTCCACAAATATTTCTCGACATTACGGCCTTGTTACCAAAGCAATCTCAAATGCAATGAACAACGACTACGTGGTGGGTGCCTCGCACTAGCCAGGGTAACGATGATCATCCGTATGAAGTTCAAAGAGGTTTGGTATCTAGATTACGCTAAACAACATCCCCGCTAAAGTTCTTAGACCTCAAACTGTTGTGGAGTGGTTATCTTGTAGGTTTTGTTCACAAAAATTCAATCTCTTAGTGTTTCTAATCGGTATTGCTGACCATGTAGGGCCTTTGGTACAGTATCTTGTAGGTTTTGTTCACAAAATTCAATCTCTTAGTTTTTAATCGGTATTGCTGATCATGCGGGGCCTTTGGTGATCATGCAGGACGGAGTGACAAAAGGAAAGAAAAAAAAGCCAAAAGCCATACTCAAGCACAAAACAAATCTCGATGTAAGACCGAGGTTTTTTTATGGTCCCTTCATACCTATTTGGTACTGCATTAACTTGTCATTTTGGTACCTCGATGCGGTGTGCTCGAGCCACGGGGTCCTCTTTGTGTGGATTCCATGTGGCATTCCATATGTTAAGACTACTCGATGACATACCGACATCAAAAGGCTCTTTGTAAGTAGATAATAATGCTCAACCTTGTCTCTGCTCATATTCTCCATCGATTTGAAACTGATTTCTACTTGTATTCTCATAAATGATTGTATTTACAGATTTCAAATCTGCTGTAGATGTTTCCACGAAGATCTAAAGCGTGTCAGGAGATCTGCAGTACATTCTTAAGGAGACCATCGACCGAAAGGGCAACTTCTACAATGGTGCACCGTGAGTTCATTGTAGCGAAACTTGAAACTCATTCGGTCTTTTTTAGTCGGTGTTGTTGCTGAGAGAACACTGCTAGCTTGCTTGGTTGGGGTCGGATCTGCTGGTTCAGCGGTTTTCTCATGACTCCATCCAAACAAGCCACGATGAGTAACTTGAAACTTGATGTGATCCTAGCTTGTCTATAAATGTGATCTTGCTTGTCTATAAATGTGATCTTGCTTGCCTATATCCGTGATGTGAGAATGTGTTTGTGATGTCTCCTTCTTGTGGTGGTTGCCATATCACGGCTGGTTCAGGATGGCGGGATGCAACCCACGATGGCTGCCAAATCTGGCTGGTTCCGAGATGCGGTACAGCGGCGGTTCTTGTAGAGTGGCCTACGTCTCATGAGCAGGCGTTAATTAAAGCTCGTTACAAACATCGATCGATGAGTAACGAGCTTCATTCGGAAAGCCCGTTACAAACATGCCAACAATGTAGGGTAGTGTAAAGCCCGTTACGTCTGACCGGTGGGCCCTGTGACTGGCCCGTTCATCGAGATATAGAGACGCGGGTTGAAAACACGCGTCTCCTTTAATCGAACACGCGGCAGACAGCGTGGAAATAGATGCGCCTCATTTCATCGAGGCGAGGAGACGCGAGTTCACGACGCGTCTCCGATGTTGATTTCACAGTAACGGGCTCTGTTTTCATGCCCGTTACCAAAGTTCCCTGTGGACCCAGAGAAACAGCCATTTCACGTAACCGGTGACTAGTTGTGGTAACGGTCATTGTTTGATGCCCATTACGAATCCTAGATGTGCTGAGACGCGTCTCATTTCGTCTAGATAGAGGAGACGCAGGACAGCGGCGTCTCGATATTGAGCTCGTAACGGGCTCTGTTTTGGTGCCCGTTACCAAAGTTCCCTGGGGGCCCAGAGAAACAGCCATTTCACGTGACCGGTGGCTAGTTGTGGTAATGGTCATTGTTTGATGCCCGTTACGAATATGTGTTATCAGTAATGGGCATCTGCCCGTTACCTTTCTTGGCTCATTTGGAACACTTGATCGGTAACGGGCGCTTTGCCCATTACTAAAGGCCATCTATGCCCGTTACCAAAGTGAGTTTTTCACGTAGTGACGTGGGCTTACTGGATATTACAGTATTGACTGAAGTTTTTTCTAATTTGAGCAAATACCTATACTACTACCTAATAGAAACTAGCAAGCAACTATTGCATGAAGAGGAAAAGGCTTCTCAGGCTAATTGTAGACTGTTTTACTGTAACACTGGTTCAGATTAGATTAATTAGGTTCTGCTCATAAGCGAGATGAGGAGTTACAAGAATTTTTTTTATATTTTTTTAATCATTTTGCAAAATTATACGACCGTTTCAAAATTTTACAGTTTTGACAACCATTCGCCGTGGTAGACGGCCGGCTTCGGCGGTTTGAAATCTAACCGCCGTGACGGCAGCGGTTGCGACGATTGCGATCCCCACGACGGCAGGAAGCCGCCTTGCAACTGCCGTGGGCCATGGCGGTTGCATGTGGCCAACCGCCGTATTACATGATTAGTTTTTTTTAAAATTATGCAGAGAAAACACACACATTTGCAATGGCATGTATGGTGCTAGTACCCTAACGAAGCACCTTACGTACTGATAACATGCCTTAGGGAATTTAGAAATTTCATTACAACATTCGTAATGAATCTAGTTGTCTGAGAACGCTGAGGCATAGCGGCCGGAGTGATGCGACGGCATGTAGTACCCCGGTGGGGGTGGAGGTGGTGAAGGTAGAAGGGACCAATCTTTCTTGTGGCATTCACAAGTGCGGTCGAACATTTGTTGCGGTCTTCTCCTGCGCTAGCGATGGATCTGGAGAAGCCAATGACTCGGCGGCTCCGCTTCAGGTTGTAGATGACGTCCTCGAGGTAGTCGATGTCTGTTGATAGGGATCAATTTGGTGGATCCACCCATTGCGAAACCGCAGTTCTCGCTTGGGTGGAGCGCAAAAAGGTAAGCGTTACCAAACCAAAGAAAGATGATGAGGAAATTTGTGGACATTGCTTACCCATGCATATGGGCAGTGCCAGAAGCGACGACCGGAGTTGTTCCATCCCTGGTACACTTGCATCACGCAGAACTCACCGTGTGAACACCTAGGCCACAACACCGTTTGCTTGATGCGTAGCTTCTAACATCACGCATCGATCAAGTCACTCTTGCCTTTCGGTGGGAAATTGGCTTCGAAATCTTCTGATTGCTGATGCCACAACTCAGGGCTGAAACCGTGTTCATCCCCACTCCACGAAGACATTGTTGAATGCTGTGAAATGAAGACAATAGAGTGAATGGTGGTACATATAGGCAGAACAAGGAGGCTGGCTGGGTGGTGGGCCCTTCGATCCGTGGGAAGGAAACAAAGCGATGACTCGGAAAAACACACCCTAGTAATAGGCTGTCGCTTTGTGGGCCGACGATCCGTGGGAGGAGGAACGTCGGTGACTCGGAGGAAACAACGACTACGCATATTACGGTCCACGTAACGAAACACACTCTAATGCTGTTCGATTAATGTTCTTAAGGATACAAACCACCTTTAGGACACTAGTTGACGATGTCATGAAATCCGACATTATTTGATACAGTACGGCTAATACTCTAGGTCTCGAGTACAACGGGTATTTCCCTTCACGATGGCATCCGGCCCGGTGCCTTGGCGTGAGCCATCTCCCTCTTCCTCTCTCTCGGCTTCACCGCGGGCCGCTTCACGTTCTCTCATCTCACGATGGCGCATTTCCGCTCCTCCTTCTTTTCTCCTCTCTCTTTCCCACTCAACCATGCGCAACCACCTCTCCTTGCATCACGGGCTTCTCCTCGGCGTAGCTCTTGTCGAAGTCGGACTGCTCGGTATCTAGCCTCTGCATGAAATCACAAAGAGGAGGTGGAGTCTTTTTCCAAAGACATGTTAGCAAATATTAAATCACAAATGACAAATGAATAATTGAGAAATGTAGTAAGTCTTTACTTTGGCTCTAAGGTTGCGATCGAATGGCTGGATCGGGTCATGCGCATAGTTAGCGCACATGAAGAACCTCATCCCGTAGGCGTAGCCCAGAACCTTGCACCTAACAAGCTTGCAATTGTCACCAAGCACATAGGAGTGTCGATCCCCTGTGGCACCTCGACATTGTCCTTCCTCTTCGTGAGGAAGTCCAAGTCCAACTCAGGACCTGAGGAGGCCATTGCAAACCTGCAAAACAAGATTAGAACAATCAGAGGCAAAAAATAATACAACTGAAATCAGCATAAATTATTACAAAAAAGAATAGAACAATCACCAGCAAAATAATACAAATAGAAGTTCATACAAGAAATATAGTTCAAATATTACAAATTCAAATTAAATGCCCTAACATTACAAGCAACTATGATCATCTCGAATCCTGCGTTGGTCCCTCGCCCGCGTCCGCATCCGCGTCACGTCCGGATGGGGGTTGGGATAATCTTGAAGTTGCGATGAGCCCACAGCCGTAGGTGGTGCGTTGCAAGCATAACTTGTGGCTGTGCACTTCTTTTATGTGTGACCCGTGTTGAGGCACTTGTAGCACATCACTACGCCCGACCTGTTCCTAATCCTCTTCTTCTTCCGTCTTCCAACACCTTGGCACAACTGAGGATCTGGATTCGGTATGTGAACAACATTTTTTTTGGGGTTCTCAGTAAAAGAACCCTGCACGAGGTAACCCTGAATTGTTCGGTTCCAAATGTTCCGAACAGTTTCCTTGCTGTAGTACCATGGCACGTACCTATGGAATCTGAATTGTTGCAGTTCATAGCATACGGCGATCACATGTGAGCAGGGGATGTGTAGTAGCTGCGGCTTCCGGCATGTACATCTGCATATTTGGTTGCCAACTTCAGCAACTTGATACGTCTTTTCACGCGAAGGGCCTAGGCGCATTTTCCCTTTGCACTCAACCTCATAGCTCCACATAATTTCATTGTCATCGGTGGTGCAAAAGGCTGCTGTGATGACCTTGTGTTTAAGTGCTTTCCCCTGAGCCTTGGACAGATACTCAGTCATATTTGTGCAGTATCTCATTTGAGTGTTCCTCATAACCTCATCCGCTATCTAGCTCCTAGTGTGAAAGTACAACATTGTACGATACATAAAGAACTCAATGATACCAACTAGAGGAAGAGGTCTTGCACCGCGGAGCACACAGTTGTAAGACTCAGCAAAATTAGTGGTCTTTATTCCATGTCTTGCTCCGCCCTCGTCAAACATGAGACACCACTTCTCCTTAGGCTCATTCTGAATCCACTGGCTGAAGGTCTTCACAGCACGCCCTCTTCTGCGCCTGACTTGAGGGCCATCTAATCCCACATCCTCGAGAGAAATTAGCTCCTCTCCAGGTTCGGGATTCACTGGCCTCTTTGCTATCTCCTCTGATGCCTTCTTTGACAGCTCATCTAATTTCTTCCAGATGGCATCAAACTTCTTCTGCTGAGTCTGCTCACACAACCACTCAAACAATTTTGACAGGGTCTTGTTCTTGAACTGGCTGTGGAAGTTTGCTTTCATGTGCCTAACACACCACCTGCTCTTAACATCTGGCCACAATGGAGCTCTGTATCGCTCTTCGCTGCCCTCTTTCATGTCATTGATTGCTTGCAAAATACCTTTGTGCCTATCGTGTATCACACACACATTCTGCACATCCTGGACCACCATGTTCTTCAACCTCTCAAGGAACCAGTACCAACTATCACCGTTCTCCCCCTCAGCAAATGCAAGGGCCAAAGGAAGCAACTGATTGTTACTATCGGTACCACGCCACTGTCGGATTGTTCCTTTGTATTTGCCTGTGAGAAAAGTGCCATCTATGCAAATGACCGGTCGACACACTTTGAAAGCCTCAATGCAGGCACCCAATGCCAAGAATGACCGCTGAAGCACAAGCTTGCCTAGTTTCTCCACACAAGGATAGTCCTTGATATCATAGTAGCTGCCAGGATTCATCTGAACTATTGTGTGTAGCAAGCTAGGCAAATTGTGGTAGGATACTTCATAAGTACCCCACGTATGCTCCAACACCTTCTTCTTTGCTTGGTATGCCTTGCCGTAACCGATGGTGTACCCAAACCTTTCCTCAATTGCACCGATAATTGCCTTCGGTGCATATTCAGGGCTATTCACTATGTGAGGGTACATGTGGCTTGCAACAAAATCGGCTGAAATGTTTCGGTGCCTTGTATCAATACGATCAAGGGTACACGTGTGACCTTTCACTTCTTTCACCTGTATGTAATTGTCCCACTTCCCCATATATGCATACACTCGAAAAGAACAATCATCCTTGATGCAACACACATCATATATCTTAGGAGAGCTCTTGACTACCCTGAACTCCACTGTAGAGTCAAGGTGAACCACGCTTCCTTGCATCCTTCGATGTGCGATCTTGGGGTACATAGCGCCTACACAAACCTCATTCTCCATGTACTCCCATGGCACATTCTCACAGATTAACAAGCAGGAGAAATCGTAGTTCCGCCAATGCAAGGGTACATGATCCTCAGACTCATCATCATCATAATCATCATCTGAAGAGTCCTCTTCCAATGCACATTCATCAGCTTCCAACTCTCTCTTATATTGTCTCATCACCTCTGGGTTTACTTCTCCCTCATCAATAACACCAGTGACAACATAACCTCTAGATGCTGCTCACCCTCGATCCCTTCTTCCTCCTCTTGTTGTTCACCTTCTTGACATCTTCCCTTCTTGACACCTTCCCTTCTTCACCACCTCCCCCCTCGTCCACATCCTCAGCTTCCTCATGCACTTGACTGCTAGACCCACCCTTCTGGTAAACTTGGACAAACAAAATCACAGGCAAACCAACTCGGCTTGCATTTCTGATAAAACCCCTCCATCGTGGAGTCCCTTCAAGTGCCACGAGCTTCCAATACACTGGTGTACTTCTGTTGATTAGTGCCATCACCAACATGCATTGTTGCTCTAAATCTACCGAAAATGCCTTGACCAACCAGTTGGTTATAGCCTCCCAAGTTCTTTCTCCTGCTCTTGGAACATTTTTCTCAATTGAACTATAATTTGACAAGTCAACTCCTTGTGAACCATATATAATTTCTCCAATTCCATAATATATTTTGATTGTGACTGTCTCACCATGTCTCGATTCATAATAAAAAGCGATGCTATCAAATACTACATCCAGGGACTAAGAAACAAATAAACTTATATCTAAACTAAATTAACAAATTAATCAGCCGCAATCTACACACTTAACAGTAAATATGTTACGTAATATAAACTACAACTACAGATCTATAGACTACAACTACAGATCTATACTCCAGAAATCTATACCATACATAAATCTACAAAATCTACGATTGCAAAATAGAAATTACTGAAATTAGTGAAATCGGTGAAATACACCAATGAAGCGAAGAAGCGTGAGCTTCTCAGGACCCTCCACCTCCCCTCTTCTCCTTCTCAACCCTAACCCTACAAACAAGATATTTTTAATACTACAGATCTAAAGAAACGTAGCGAATCACTAAATACGGTTTCTAAGTATAGGTGCTAAAAGAGTTTAAATCGACGAAATACTTACAATGAAGCGAAGAACCGGCAGAGCTTCGCTGCTCCGCCCCCTCACTCTCCTCTCCTCTCCTTCCCAACCCTCTCTTTCCTTTTTTCCAAATTTTTATGACATTTTCGAGTTAATTTTAGAAACATATAGAGGGATAGACACCGCCATACCCCACGGCGGCTGCACGGGCCTTACCGCCGTGGGCTATGGCGGTTGACCTTGCTGCCGTAGCGCACGACGATTTGTCGTCAACCGCCGTGGCCCACGGCGGCTGACCTCCACGCCCGTGGGGGCCCACGGCTGATTGCAGAACCGCCGTGGCCCACGGCGGTTAGACCTCAAACCGCCGTGGGCCACGGCGCGCCGTGGCTCACGGCGAATGGTTGTCAAAACTGTAAAATTTTGAAACGGTCGTATAATTTTGCAAAATGATTAAAAAAAATATATAAAAAATTCGAGTTACAAGGCCGACTTGACCAAATGCGGCCTGCTCCAGCCTTGCGGGGTACCGGGCCGCCATCGGGGCACCTCTCCTCCAGTGGGCCATGCCGTGCTAGACCACAGGCCTGAGGCACCCCAGATACGGCCTATAGCCAGTCGCTCATAGGTTGGAGAACTACGTGATTTGTGTTCAAATGAGAGTGTTGATAGTGATGAGGTACGTCATTTTAAGTGAGAAGGAATTATGTAAGATAGGGTGGACAATATATATGGCCAAAACCGAAAAGTACTAAACAATCCTAAAGGACTCCTGCATTTTTAAATACTTATTACAAATAAAAAGTGTACCGCACCTACCAACTTTTCCACACTTATTTCTGCTTCATCTGCCACATGACGGCACAAGTATATAAGTGGCTAGAGGTGGAAGGATAAATGTATAAATTGGACCAGAAAATTTGCGACACGGTCTATTATCGTGAGGGGCTAGAAATAATGGTGTCGTCCTTAGCATCGTCTTTTCTCTCTTAGAACTTTTATTATCTTTTCAGGGAGCAAGACAAAATTAATTATTTCATATGTTGTATTGTAGTTGTAACTAATATGTAGGATTGGGAGGAATTAGGAAAGTATGTCGCCGCCACTAAGAATTGTGAACCAGAGCTAGTATTAGATGTAGGTGTCACTGAACCAGAACTGGCAGAGGCAGGAATTTGAGATTGGGCGTGCAAGCTTAAGATTCATAGTGTATACAAAACAAAAGCGCGTGAAAATAAATTATTCATGAACATTACATATAGTTTTGAAATCTTTTATCCATTGAAAGTATTAACTAATTAAAAAACAAATTTAGTCGATGAGACGGCTTCTAGAAATGAGAGATAATCTCTTCATATGAACTTGCATTGTAGCAAAAAAAAACTCCTCAATAAATGTAACCAAGAAAATATTCAAGTATATTGATCGCCCATGCTAATTTTTAGCTTAATTTCAAGTATATTGATTGTCCATGCTAATTTTTATCTTAATCTGTATAAAATTCATCTCTGACGTTCAACACTTGCTAAATCTTTCATCACTTCACACTTAGTAATGAAATTACCAAGTTCATAGGATAGACGCGTCAATTCAATGATTCGTTATTCAATCCCAAGGATTCATTGATGCAATCCTTGGGATTGATGATGACATGCAATTATGCAAACTAGCAAATCAGTATTGACATCATCAAAGTTATCATTGAGCTCCTTAAGTTGCCTATCAATATACAAATTCTGACCCAATTATGTGCTAAGAAGGCCCTCCAGTTTGTTTGAGCTCCAATATACGAATTCTGACCCAACTACCAGTATACTTATATGTATATGCATACAAACTTTTTTTTTGCCAAAAATATTGGGTGCATCTGTACACCCATGCACCTATACTAGCTCCGCCCAGTTATCATTTGGTGGCACTAATGCAGTGTTCTACCAACGTCAAAGACGCCAAATGTTCTCATGGGGAATTTATCCATCATGACAGGCAGACATCATTTGGATCTAATTAAAATCCAGGCCTACGAACAGCCATGAACGTCTAGCTAACAGCAACCTTGCTCCGTTCCCATCCGGCGCACCAGCAGCCATGAACCCGCAATTGCACCGTTGGACAAGGTGTATTCTTTACTTGGCTATTCCAGGTAGCGTTGACTATTCCATCTCCGGTGCATGATGTGGTTGTTAGTATTGTTACTACTACTGCATAAAGAATGAAGCTGAATGCAGTCGACTCCTCACAACTGGTTTTCGGAATAGTTTTTTTAAACTGATTTTTGGAATACTTAGCTAGGATTTGACATATTGTTGTTACACACTGCTTCTGAAACTCGTGGGGGAATTATGCGGTTGCCTGGCAGAATGATGTCTGGGCTGCCACGAATGTGGCTCTCAACTCGGCATATGCACAGCAAGTAGTTCCGTCTTCAGGTCTTTGAGAAAGAGCAACCATTATTCCGACTGCATTATATATTGTTATGCCATTCAAGTAACAGACCAAACATGCCACATAATCTCTTTCTAATTTTCGTTGAAATCAGCAACACACTACGTGGTAGGAATTGTTGATTTCATCTTCAAAGCCAACAAGTGTGTTTATTTCAAGAACGTTCAAGCTAGGAAGGCTGGCTCTAGCATAAAGGACCTGTACCTGAACCCTGCATATAAGACAATGATGCCAAGAAAGTGCCAAAGGGGCCCTTGCACCTGAACCTTCATGATCCGGCCTGCTGCCTGCTCAAAAAAATCAAAATTATCTGCAATAATTTAGAAAAACATGCACGTCGTGGACTTCTAGTTTGATTTATACACTACCGAAAATCACTTTCTAAAGCAATAAAATGATCCGGCATTCACTAATTCATATGTCAATGTGTGATTTTTGTTCAAATGAGAATATTGATGAAGATAAGGTACATTTAAAGACAGGAAATCAGGTAAGTACATTATTGCATTGTTGTAGGGTGGAAATTATAAATGACCAAAACCAAGAAGCTGGGACAAAAATAATCCTAAGGGACTCCAGCATTTTAATATATAGTTCAAGAATTCCTACAAGATCTCTGCTCTTTTGGGAAAGCATTCTGTTAGTCCTAAACACATTACGATTTAGACAATAATGCTAGCTACTAATGAAGCTCAGACGCAGATGACAGGTGTTATATAAGTGTCTAGGGGTGAAGGATATAAATACGTAAGACCAGAAAGTTAACGACATAGTGAATTATCTCGACGAGCTTGCATTGTCTTTTCATTCTTAGAACATTATGTTTTCAGGGAGCAGGAAATTTTTTTTCATATGTTGTATTGTAGTAGTAACAAATATATAGGATTGGGAGGAATTAGGAAAGCATGTTGCCGCCAAAAAGGATTTACAAGTAGAGTAATGGAGGGGAGGCGTGATCGACCATTTCAGTTAGCAACACGTATTGCATCCGCGCGGTTGAACGCGCAGGTGCACAGAGACATGTGCTCGGGTCGGGTCACAGAGTGAAGCCTACGAACGTGGTCGGGTCATCAGTCATCACAATAGATTATTTTGGGAATGCCAGGATCTAAGACAAGTTATTGTTAGTGTAATTGTGAGAGAATCGTAGTATCCTGGCGTTCTGATGTCTGTTCTGGCACGAATGTGTCCCGTCAAATATACGAAGATGATACTTCTTCCTAATCACTTTTATTAATTGGTGTGTAACCACGCAGTGAAATGGCCCCAACGCAACAATGAACTTGAATAGGCTGGCGAGTTCCATCTCGGCTGGGCTGCATAGATCCGTGTCTATATACTCTGTTTTCTGTGGTGATTTCAACATGAATGACAGGGTTGCCGACAGAAATAACACCGCACTGAACAGACGATTAATGGGGCAGTTCAAACAACAACCATGATGGTGTCTATTATCATTAGCATACACTAATTGCACAGTTTATTGTGTTCTACCGTGTTCAAAGGCATCACAACAACTCGGTGTGGCAAAGGCTACAGCCATCACTAATTGTCTCATGTGGGCACCTTATCACTTCTGCACCATGGTTGCTGATGACCGCATTGCTCGCTGGCCTCTATACAAAAAGCTTAAAAATAATACTGACACTAGCGGCTTACCATTACTAAGTATTTTCTAGCTACTAAATGCTACGCAACATGTCATTGCAGATGGCATTAATTGTTTTTTTTTCTGAAAGAGCAGGCTGTGTAATTAAATTGCTGATTGAGTTAATTGGACCCCATTTAAACTGTTTCATGCTCTGTCGGCACTTCTTTGAGTAGTTCCCTCAAAATTACTACAGTGCTAGCTGTTCCGTATTAAGCACCAATATGTGTTCTATAAGGCTATTAAATTTGAGTTTGTCTTGTACTTATTCAGGAGCTACACAAAATAAATAATGATTGGATAATGATATAATGGTTTTATCTTTAATTATACGCATTGTTCCCAAAGAAGCATTCAGCTAATTAATACCTTTAGCTTCTTTGTTTAAATAATGACCAACAAATCACGTCGCACATTTCACCTACTCTTAGAATCTGTAACTCAAATTCTTAATTGTTCAATTTCCTTTGCATAGGTTATATATACATGCTTCAGAAAACATACATCATCTATTGGTAGAGTGTTTGATTATTGCAGCGATTGTGTAGTTTAGGTTGGGAGGCAGCAGGAGAAAACCATCAAGATCCCTAGGTCATGAAAGGTCTGTATGTAGGTCTTTGGAGCCATAACTTTCTGCTCCTCTAATGGTTGTGATAGCGAGTAGTAGTACTCTTAGATCCCCTCATTGTATTTTCTCCAATAGTAGTATCCTCTACTGCAAACTGGAATTCCCCAGTAGTGATATCACGTCCATACTAGTTGGGAAGTCTCTGCCCCTCTGAAATCTGGATGGACCACGGGTAGAATCTGCATCTTGGTGAATGTCATATAAGGTGATGCTGGTCTTAACTTCTGTAAAATATGGGTAGTTACCTACTTGAAGTAGACTTATTGAAAAAACCCAAACACTTGTTAGCGTGGTCGCGTGCCCTATCTACTATCTTGCTTACCAACTATGGTTAGAACTTAGAACCACGAGAAAAATCAATGTAAATTGAAGCCCCATCAACTCAGCGTATGCACAGGAAGTGGTGCCATCTTCAGGTCCTAAAACAAGTGCAACCATTCGGATGTGCAAAATAGTAGTGATCCACGCCTGCCGATGTGTTCGGAATAAGTGCCCTAGCTAGCTTATTTGTATGCACAGGATGACGTGCCTGATTCAGTTTCTACCAGTTGTGATGATTGTGATAATACTAATAGTGTGCTCACGTTTCTATAAGCACGATGCATCTGTGATGAAATAATTATCAACATATATAAACAAAGAAATTTCCAACCTCAAGTTATGTCATGGACAAAGTTAAATAACTCTATTTTTCATATAATGTCCTTTTATTTTTGTTGAAACCAGGTACACAACTGTCGATTGTGTCTTTTTTTTTTTGAACGGACGGTGAAAGCTTATGTTCCCGAATTTTTATTAGAAGAAGAGAGTTGACCCAGTTTATAAGGAAAACCGGGCCCGAAAACTATACAACTCTGGTCGATCGACCGCACAACTAGTGGAGCACAGAACCCCGAACGACTCCGGTCTGCAGACCATACAACTAGGCACTTCGGTGGGTTGGATTGGGATCTCAGCGCGCACCGCTCAACTCAACAACTCATCGGTCGGATTGGGACATCGACACGATCAACTCAAACAACTTCAAAGGATCGGTTCAGTCGGAATGGAACGGGTCTCCGCAGACCATGCAACTAGGCACTTCGGTGGGTTGGATTGGGACCTCAACACGCACCGCTCAACTCAACAACTCATCGGTCGGATTGGGAGATCGACACGATCAACTCAAACAACTTCAAAGGATCGGTCCAGTCGGATTGGACCGTCGACCCGGGTCTCTACAACTCTGTTCCGCCGTCGACACGAGCCACCATACACAGCCAAGAAAGAAGACCTCTCTACTTCTTCTCCCCCGCTCAAAGGAGAAACTACTGCCTACTCTCTTTTTTTTTCATTTTTTCTTTTTTCCACAAAGAAACGAAAGGAAGAAGCACTCTCACCTGGCACAACGCGAAGCACAAGCCGGAGGACGGCCCAGCACAATGAGAAACACCACCGAGGCATCCCTAGTGCACCGTCGTCCGGCCGCTGCCCGCCACGCCACCACGACGTGACAAGCACCCGCCCAAACAAGCCGTCGTCAGCCGCGCCACCACGACGCCGCCAATACCATCCAAGCCGAATCCATCGTCACGAGCAGGGCCCAGGAACCGGCCACCCCATGGGTGGATCTGGGCGCGGCCGGCCGGAGGCAGCCACCGCCGCCGTGGACGCGGGCCCGGGCCACCACAGCCAAGCCGCCCCGTGCGTCGGCCGCGAGCACCGCCGTGGACGCGGCACAGGCCGAGGACCCTGTTCCGCAGCCAGCCAGGCCGCAAGCCGGGCCCCACCACCACCGGCGCCACCACCGAACGGCCGCCGATCCGTCGAGGCCTCAGGGAGCAGATCCGGCCCCCTAGGGTGCGGATCCGGCCACCCCAAGGATGGATCAGGGCGTGGCCGGCCGGAGTCCGCCGCCGCCGCCAAAGTGAGCCGCGAGGGGGCAAGGAGAGGAGGAGGGAGGTGGGGCCTCGCCGCCGCCTTCCTTGCGGCCGCACGGGCATCAGGCAGCCACTCAGGCGGAGGCGAGGAGGAGCGGCGGCGCGCGAGGGGTGGCGTGGCGGCGGAGGCTCAGATCCGCCGAGTCGCCCGAGAGGAGCGGCGGGGGACGGATGCTCGTTTTCGACGTGCGATTTTATCCTGCACAACAATTTGGGAAGGAGACTGTCGATTGTGTCTTACATGCGAATAAATGTGTTCATTTAAACAATGATCAAGCAAGGCTCACGATGTAATCTCTAGAACAAGATTCCCGACTTCATGAGACAATGATGTCCTAAAACTCCCAAAAAGGCTAAATGGCCTGAAAGTGCATGATCCTGGTGCTTCCCAAACCTAAGCTGTCTAAAGTTGTGAAATAAATAGGTCATACGCCTTGTTTCATTTTTAAGCATCATCACTGTCACCTTTTAAAACAGTACAATGCACATTCAAATCTTTATAATTTCATCTCATATCCTTAACATTCAAGACACATTTATAAATTATCCATGTGGAGGATATGAAGATCTAATTAAAAGTATTTGTCAGTCGCTCATAGGTGAAGCGTGTGATTTGTGTTCAAATGAGAGTATTGATGAAGATGCGTATATGGGGACGTTTTAAAATTGAGAACGAAGGAATCGTATGTATACCATTGTAGTTGTGTGTGTGTGTGGGAGGGTTGGGGTGGGGGTGGGGTGGGGAGGGGGGAGTACATGTGACGAAAACAGAAAAATATTAGAACAATCCTATGAGACCTCCTGCATTTTTATACTTCAAAAAGCTAGATGCAAAATACCTCAAAACGCTCATTTCAAGATTCATAAAAATAATACATGTACAATACCTACCAGCTTTTCTTCATGGGTGGCTGGCCACACTTATTTCTCATTCATCTACCATATGACAGCATGAGTATATACGTGGCTATCTATATAGCCAGAAAGTTTCCGGCATTATCCATAGTCTTGAGGGGCTAGAAATGATAATGTCCAAGCTGATATCTTTATCCATGGTATTTTCTTTCTTACAAACTCTGTATATGTTTTCGGGAAGCAAGACAAAACTATTACGTGTTCTGTATTGTGCTAGTAATTCATAGGATTGGGAGGAATTAGGAATGTATGTTGCTGACACTGAAAGGCTTACTGCAAAGTCAGGATCAGCGGAGCTGTCAACTATCATTTGGTGGCACTAATGCTGTGTTCTACTGATGTCAAGTGTGCCAATTGTTCTCATAGAGAATAGGACCGTCGTAACAAACCGTCAGCTATTGGACGCAATTGCAATCCAGGCCTACCAGTAGGTCCTGGCCTCGAGTGAATGGTTCCTGTTTGGCACACCAGCTGCTGCGAGCCGGCCGAGCCCTCGATTGCACTGTTAAGCTTGGTGGCTCGAAGTTGAAATGAAGGGGTGTAGTATTTGATCAACCGTTCCAGTTAGCAACATGTACTGTATCCGCTGTTGAAATGCGCGTGTACACAGAGACGTGTCATGCTGCTATATATGCCTGCAAGAGAAGAGTGAAGCCTATGAACCATCCATTCGTGTTGCTGATCATACTCTGATCGATAATCTTGCTCAAAGAAATAAAGCACCATTTCGCATTATTGTGCTGTGCAGAGATGCCATTTGCAGACAGGCGCGCCGCGGGGCGAGAGTGCCAGTAGAGTTCGAACATGCGGCGCTGCAGGAGACAAGGCTTGCAGCAGACAATTTTTCTCACGTTGCGTTGCAGAAGCAATATATGCTTTCCAAGAGACAATTTTTTGGAGTTGCATTTGTAGAAGTAAGATGTATAGGATTGGGAGGAATAATGAAAAATGTCTAGGTTGCCACAAATGTGTCAAAACACACATCCAATCTACCTGGAAAAAGGTAACGATTGCTGATAACTCAACCTGGTGGCTAGACAACGTTGGATATATGTGACCGTCCCAACTATGAACACAAAATGACCGAGATCATTCAGGAACTACATGTAATATTACTCGGTCGCTACTCGGTTGGTGGGTGATTTTAATTAACATGATTTACATGGGACCGACAAGTTCAAACACTTCCTGGTCCTTGAGCTCAAACAGAGCTTTAAACGTTTCCTGGACCTTGAGCTCAAACAGAGCTTTAAATCATCGACAATAACATCCTATCCAAAGAACTACAGTAATTTCAAGTACCACATTTTCACTATTCATACAAAAGTACAACACAATACCAACTTTTGTTGATGAGGGATTTGTCACTTTTATTTCTCCTCCATCTGCTGTACCATGGAATGATATATAAAGGGAGCAGAAGTGAGGGCTAAATATATAAAATCTGACTTTTTTTGCCAACACAACCACTTATATATATATATATAATATAATATATATATTATATACATATATATTATATATATATTCTTGAGGGGCTAGGCATAATGGGCTTCAAGCTAGTCACTCTGCTTCTTTCATGAAGACAAAATCGTTACATGTGTTTGCCAACACAGAGAATTATATTCTTGAGGGGCATATGTAGGATTTGGAGGAATCAGGAAAATACCTAGCTGGGTCACTTGAGTAGAACGGCAGAGATAGTGCAAATTGCCGTGATGACCACTATCCGGACGTGCGACAAGATTTAGTGGTGTGTTTCTCCTTCATTTCACCAGCTGACTGGGACATTCACCATATAGTCCGCATTTGTGGGCCACCATATTGATAGCAGTCCTGGCTAGCCTATAGGAGAAAAAAAATTGTACTAGTACTGATGCTAGTGTTGATTTCTCTGTATTTTATAAGCAAATACTCCAATACAGGCTGTGATAATTCTTTATATGTATCTTGAAAAAACCAGGTGTCTTGAATTTTTATTGTTGTTTGAAATTTGGTTACTAGTCGCCCCGCAATTGTTGGAGTTCTTCCCTCTGAAAAAATAATACTGCTACTGGTTAAGCCTCATTATGAGTGAAAGGCTCTTAAATGTGCTTTCATTCTCGAACTACATAATAAGTACACATTTCCCTATGAAACATTCAGTTGATTATCATGTTTTTGAATTATATTATTTGTCATGCAGTAGACTTTTATCTGTCTTTTAAGCTTCAAAACATATTATGTAACAAATAACCCACGAGCCACATTTCATATATACTTCTTCATGAAGGTAGTGTTTGGTTGGGGGTGAAAAATTTTGCACACCTTTGACCCCTAATTAGGGGTAAACAAAGGCAGTTTCCAAAACTACCTCCACAACCCCTAGGCCAATTCGCAAGACGAATCTAATGAGGCCTTTGACCCCATGATTTGAAGATGATGACATAGCAAATCATGGATTAATTAGGCTCATTAGATTCGTCGTGCAAAGTTGCAATCATTTGTGAAAAGGTTTTGCAAATAGATTTTATCTAGTACTCCATGCATGCAAGATTTCCTGGGTAAAAAATTTTTCACTTAGGAACCAAACACTCATGAAGTATTATGCAATTTACCTTGATTTCTTTTTTTTGAGAAGGTAATTTAGTTTGTTGTTCGATTTCATCTGCACAAGTTACATAGAAATAATGCTTCAAATGCAAAGGAAATTAGACATCACTACTATAGAATCAGGCATTTATCCTTGGGCTGATTTTTCATTTGTACCGGGTATTTTTGCCCCCAGTACAAATGAGGTCATTTGTACCAGGCGGGGAGGAGGAGGCCCCGACGCGCCCACGTGAAGGGATATTTGTACCGGGCGGTGGCTAAAACTGGTACAAATGTGAGGCATTTGTACCGGGTGGTGGCTCCACCCGGTACGAATGTGTTGGTCTGACATTTGTACCGGGCGGAGCCACCACCCGGTATAAATGTGGGAACATTTATACCGGCCCGTGTCTTGGCCTGGCACAAATGCGCAGCGCCGTCACGCTCCGTCCGCACTGCTCCTTGTTTTATTCTCCGACACCATAGCGTCATCTCTCTCGCCCTCATCTCTTTCTTATCCTCTCCCTCGTCTATCTCTAATAACTGGCTCCTTTCTCTTTTCTCTCCCAACAAGTAGGCCGCGCGCCGGCTGGGAGGAGGCCGCAGGGCATGGGCCACTGGGTGTGGGAGGAGGTGGAGGGTGCGAGCCGCCGGCGTGGGAGGTATCAGGCGTGGCGCCGGCCGGCGGGCGGCATGGCAGCACGGCTGTGAGGCGCGCGGTGTGGGCGGGGCCGGCTGGGATGCGGGCCGCCGGAGCAGGAGGCACCAAGCGGCGCGGCCTCCATGACCGGGAGGCGCCGGCGGCTCGGCGACGCCTCGCTCGGCAGGCGCGCCACAGCGCTCGGCCGGCCGGGTGGTCGGGAGGCGGGCTGGCCTCGGTGCTGGCGGCCTCGGCGGTGGGAGGTTGGCCCTGGCGGAGGTTGACCTGGGCGCTGTGTGAATCAATTTGTGATGTGGTTGTTCTTCCTGCGAATCGATCTGTGATTTGGTTGTTGTTCTTCGTGTGAATCGATAGATCGGTGATGTGGTTTTTGTTCTTCATGTGAATCAGTGTGTGATGTGTGCTTCATTCGTGTGATGTGTTTGTTTTGATTTTTGTTAGTCTCTGGAACATGAGATTGTAATTCTTGTAAACATGAAATTCATAAGAGAAATTTGTGGTTGAATCTATGATTCATGGATGTGAATATGGCTCGTGAATGTGAATATATGGAAAAGGAAGAAAAAAGAAAACAACAAAAAAGAAAAAAGAAGAGAAGGAAGCGAGGCGGAAGGGGAGGCGGTGGCGGAGGCAGACGGAGGAGGCAGAGGCAGACGGACGAGCAGCATTTGTACCGGGTATCCTAGCCGGTACAAATGTGACCACCACATTTGTACCTGTAGGTTTTACCAGGTGGATACCCGGTACAAATGAGGGTTACCACCCGGTACAAATGCCTGTTTTTCCAGTAGGGACATGATGACAAAAGGTACTAGCATTCTGTTCAAAAAATTATCTTGAGCTAGATATAAGAGATTAAATAGGGCTTTGCTTGAGTGTTCCTTCAATAGATAGCCTCCGACCGAGGATCACAAAGCTGCTTAATAAAGGATAGCCATGTACTGTATCAGTGACTGGAACCTAGAATAGTAAAGGAATATTTCAGATCGACGCTATCTAGGCCTAGGGTGGTTAATTTTACATGATTCAAATATCTACAACAAGAATAAATTCCAAGGAACGAAAATAAATTGAACTACATGTTTTCCTTATTGGTAAATATTCATACTGATGAACAGTTATTTCATTTCTCTTTTAAGGGAAGATCACCCAATTACAAATTATCTCGCAATAACTTGAGAGGCACAAGACAGTGGTAATTTCCAACATATTAAGGTAGTACAAATTACTCCCTCCACTTGAATTATAGGTACGGTCATTGTGACTTGTCTAGTTTCATATATATTAATATGGGTCTAGATATAGTTGATCTACAATTTGGAACACAAGAAGTAGGTGTCAAACAGGTCCTTCTTCATAACCTCTATGTGCTCTATTTTTCTATATATAACTTCTACATCGATGCATTTCTAAATCAGAGCCACACACTATCAAACGATGACAATTTGTGCAGCCAGCTGGCCGGCCGGCAAACTGACCGTACATGCATTGTCCTGCACGTCGGGTTGTTCCAACCACAGGGGACACAGGAAGCGCATATTCAAAACTTGAACGAGGTACTTAGGCCTTGGGCGAACTATGCTACACAAATGATGGTGATGTAGGACTGTAGGAGACGATGATGTTGGGTGTTGTCATCCATTTCAATGAAATCGATGTCATCGATGCGAACTATTATTCTTTTACTTGATGTTTCTTTTTTATTGACGTAGACGATGATGTTGTTAATAATTTTGTTCATTTGAATACATATGCCTGTCCACCGCGACGATAGCAACATCCTACATTTGCTATTTAAGCGCGGGGAACCCCCTACCAAATGGTGAACTAGTAAAGCAAAAAGCCAAATAACCAACAATGTTGCCGCCGGCATTGTACCTGTTGCCTGCGCTGCTTGTGGCGGCGACGGCAGCCGCCGCGGAGCCCGAATGCCCAACAAAGTGCGGCGACGTGGACATCCCCTACCCGTTCGGCATCGGCCCCGGCTGCTCCCGCAGCAAGGGCTTCGAGATCTCCTGCATCAACAACGGCACCACGGCGGCACTCCGTTCGGCCACGCACACGATTCCGGTGACCAGCCTGTCGGTGGCGCCGCTGCCGGAGGCCAGGGTAATGCTACCGGTGGCCTACAAGTGCTACAGCTCGGCCGGCTACTCCGTCAAGTATTCCAACGGGCATGTCGACCTGAGCACGCATGGCGTGTACCGCATCTCTGACGCCCGGAACATGTTCGTGGTGCTCGGGTGCAACACCGGGGCCTTCACCATGAACTCAGGCGCTGCCGACAACGGCGAAGGCCGCTACAACTACCAGTACTACATGGGCTGCTTCACCTACTGCCACGGCCCCGGGAGCCCCATGGATGGCAGGTGCGCCAGCGTTGGCTGCTGCCACGTCGATATCCCGCCGGGCCTCACCGACAACGCCGTCCACTTCGAGTACTGGCCGCACAACGGCATGGAGCACAGCCCCTGCGACATCGCCTTCCTCGTCGACAAGGATGGCTACGAATTCAAGGCGTCCGACCTGCGCATGGACGTGAGCCAGAGCAGCATGCCAGTGTGGCTTGACTGGGCCATCCGCGAGGAAGACGACGCCCTGTCGTGCGCCACCGCGAAGGGTAGCTCCAGGTACGCCTGCGTCGGTGCCAATAGTGAGTGCGTCGACTCCCTCAACGGGCCAGGTTACTTTTGCAAATGCAAAGAAGGCTTCGAGGGTAACCCCTACAAAGATGAAGACGGATGCACCAGTAAGTAGCTGTCGTTCCATTTATTCTTTCAAGTTTCAATGTCTCTTTTGTGTAGATATGATATATCCTAAAATTCTTATTTTAATCTTGTGCTCCCGTAGAAATTTGTAGTATACGTTATTATTTCAATAGTTGAATACAAGCTTCTTTTTATATTGAAAAGGGTGGTTCAAAAGTTTCTATGAAAAATGGAATAAGTCTACAGGAAAACAGCTATCTATACCTGTTGGAAACCCCCTTTAGTACTAGGTATATATAAACCGGTGTTATTCATCCGGTACTAATGTGGGAAGCAGTGTATTAGTATCGGGTCTCCACCCGGTACTAATGTGGACATTAGTACCATGTGGTGTTACGTTACGTCCCGGTACTACTATGGATGCCCCCACAGTCTCCTTTTCCATTCTTTTTTCTTTTACTTTCTTTTCTTTTTTTTCTTTCTCATCACATCTCATCCAAATTCAAAGTCACAAAATTTACAAGTCTAAAATCAAGATTCAATCACAAGATTCACAACAAGTCTAGAAATGACAATCTCTACGCATCTCACAATAATACATCACATCTGACACTCTCATACATCTCACAAGATCCGCACAACACAATGCAAAAGATTCACTGCCCACGATTCACAGAATCAAAAAAATGAGATGCACATCATCTACCTCACAAGAACACAAGAACTCACATCGATCTATCAACACAATGAACGGCGGTCGGCGCCCAACCTCCGCGCCCGGCATTCCCAACGCCGGAGGCTCCCGATCTCCACACCCCAGGCCTCCGCGCCCCTGGCCGCCGGCGCCACGGCCACTGCGCCCCGACCTCCCGCCGCCGGCCTGCTTCTCTGCCGTCATGCGGAGGACGAGAGTGAGATGAGAGGATGAGAATGAAATGATAAGGATGTGAGACATGTGGAAGAAGAGGGAACCGGGGGGATATTTTCTAAGTGCTGTGCTATTGTTGCTGGGGAGTCGGGAGAGAGAAATAGAAGGGAGGAGGGGCGCTGCGCATGGCAGCTGAACATTAGTACCGGGCATTCTTTTCCACCGGCATCAACATGTCCCTTTTAATACTGGGGTTTCCCTACCCCCGGTACTAAAGGAGCTATGACCCATTAGTACCGGGTGGTGTGGTCTCGCCTCCACCTGGTACTAATGGGGCTCACAGGAGGCGCGTCTGGGACTTTCTTTCCCACCCGGTAATAATGTCCTCATTATAGTAATTAGTACTGGGTGATAAAATACATGGTAATAATGTGTTTTTCCCCTGGGACGGATAGCGAATTATCTAGTAGTGTCCAAGTTTAGTATTTTTCCTCCACCATGCATATTTAATTGTAACTCTGTAGACATGCATCATCCATACATCATCTTTCCTAATTATTGAAGCATAATTGCTTTAGTTACCTATTCTAACATGGAGAACCATTGCATTTGCATCAGCAGATTTTCTTGAAGTAACAGAGAGTGGTGTGCTTGGATCCGAGGAGGAATTTGTTGTTGCCGAACTTGTTGCACGGGACCAGCAGAGCCCTAATGAGTTTAAAGAAGGCAAGCATCTAACATGTTGATTCCATATGATGCAGTATGTGCACAGTGGACATATGTTCTAGTTGCATTTAGGCTTAGCAAGTGTGATGAATTATCTTGCTGCACGGCCTTCCTTGGCATGCTGGAAATTCACAGTCCATGAAACATGTATGAATGTGTGTTACCGTCCTTACCTAATAATAATTATAATGGTTAATCGTAGAAATTCAAAAAATGACTTTGATGGAATTGGTACAAACATGATTGAGAGCTAGATACATGAGGCTCTCACCCAAACAAATGATATCCTACTGTGTAATATCAAAGTGTGTGCAGTGTAGAATCTATATGAAACGAAGGACATAGATAACGGTGGTACCAGCATCGGAACTAACACTGTTATGGTAGGACCATGTTCGAATTAAATCCGTCAAGAAGCATGTGCAGCATTTACAGAAACAAAATCATATTAATCAATATTAAAGCACATAGTGATTACAAAGATAGGATAATAGCATGGATATCCTCATAATTGGATTCTCAGTCACACAACTGGGTGGAAGTGTGGATTAGCTGCTATTTACAAACGCTCCTTGCTTTTTATAATTAATGATCAAATGTTTTATACATTCTTGAATCTATCATTACTTATATATAGTGTGTAGTATAATCTTGCGAGTATGTTCTCCCCCTCATTTAAATTGCTTTTCTTAAAAAATATTCAGGTGAGGAGCATCACTCCAGTTACTTTTACCCCACTGAAATTGGTAATGCTTAGAGGAGCTGATAGTCTGATACTACACTAGCCACAAGTAAGATTCTATATATGTCAGTAAATGCGACAACCAGGTGTTTGGTTGTTCTCTTGAAGATTCTCATGCCGTGTACTAAAAGTTTGTGAAGGTCATGAACCAGGTTGCAATAATAATATGTTTGTAGTTATCTTTGGCTTGTAATCGAAGTATTGATTAAGACCTGTAATCTAATAACTATTTTTAGTTTTATAATGTAACCTCACGTGAAATTTTATGTTGTGATGATGATGTTTGTACTATACAAGTGCAATAATTATTTCCCTATCAATTACCACAGTGGACATATCAGTCACTGGTAGAGAGCGAGGCTTTGGTTCGGGCCTTTAGTCCCGGTTCAACTTTGGAGCCGGGACTAAAGGCCTTCGTCGACGTGGCCGTTGAAATGGCTGCTGTGGCCGGCCTTTAGTCGGCTCGTATTACCAACCGTGACAAAGGGGGCTCCCCAACTCCATCCGGTGTAATTGCCCCGGTCTTTAGTCCCGGGTGGTGTTACGAGCCGAGACTAAAGGGGTACCCTTTAGTCTCGGCTCGTAACACCAGCCGAGACTAATAACCGCATCCATAAGCACCGTACCTCCTTCTTTCTCCTGCCACCCGAGCCATTCACCGTACCAGTCACCCGCGAGCTCAAGCTCCTCCCCTCCATGGCGACTCAAGCCTAGGGTGGTGCTGCGATTTTTTTCTTCATTAGTTTGTGAAGATTTCTCTCCTCCAAAGTGTTGTCAAGGTTGGAATCTTCATCCTCCCTTCATTTGTTGTGATTAAATTTTGTTTTATGGTTTAGAGATGGAGAAAATAGAAATGTTAATTTGTAGCTAGGTAGGAGGAGCTTAAATTAGAGATGAGATTTTGTATATACACGTGAATATGTAGTTAGGGTGGTACTTGCATTGTTCCTTCTTTCATTAAATTTGTATTAATAAGCATTCTCTTATTTTCGTGTTTTTCATAAAATTTAATTTTACTTGTACATATAGTTTATAAAATATATGCTCATAAAGAAAATAATAAACATACAGAGAAAATGTACTAGGTATTTCCATTCTTTCATCGTTTAGAAATGATTTTATTTCTAGGTAGCTATAGGAGGAAATAGAAGATTAAATTCTTTTTAAGTATTTTTTATTTTATATACAATAAATGTAAGTATTTTCTTATTTTCTTGTTTTGATACACGACCCACGTCCTAATTAGCTACTGTTTAACTTCACGGGCTAGGTGGGGACTGCACCCGTGAGGTTGGGATAGCTAGATAGAGGTGTAGGGCATGGTGAGTAGTCTTGTAAGTGGGAGAACCAGGTGTATGACGGTGAGGTGAGACTGTGTAGCTCCCGAGCATCTGGGTCTTCGAGTCATTGGTTCATAAAGGTTATAGGTTATAATAGTGTTGAATTCTATTGCCCCTTTTGTTTTTCTATTTATGCATATATTGAATCCAATCTATATATATGTAGGTATGTGTACATATAGTTTATAAAATATAGTGTTGAATTCTATGGCCTCTTTTATTTCTAGGTTGCTATAGGAGGAAATAGAAGATTAAATTCTTTTATTAAGTATTCTTTATTTTTATATACAATAAATGTAAGCATTTTCTTTTTTTCTTGTTTTTGATACACAGCCGCCCCACGTCCT